>LTAT01000004.1:100493106-100531301 GCA_003286495.1 Chlorodrepanis virens | reverse complement strand
CAGAATCTGTTGGATAACACTGTGTCTCAGGATAAATGTTCTGATGTCTATCCTAATGTATACTGATGGTGATGTACTTAAAATTTTATGTTTCAACTCATAGCTCTAGATGGTACAAATTTGTGGCAGGTGTCATGATACATAATTGCCTTTCACTAGTGCTCTGTATTATGGACATTAGCTTAGCTTATGCTATTTCTTCATAGGTGATAACAGAGCCTCTACATTTCTAATTAACTCCTGGACTCTGAACTGCAGTCATTACCAAAGCAGCAGAATGGAAATGACTGGTGACAGACAACAGGCATTTCCTGACCAGGTTCTGGCTCTCTGTTGCACTCCTGTTGTCATGCTCTGCTGGAGCAAGGATATGGGAGCAGTGTCAACAGTGATGGCCTATTCCAGTTAATTGCAGCTGCTGCAGTAGAGGGTAAGGATTGAAGAGTTTGGGGAGCACTCTGAGTTTCAACTCAGAACATTTTTTAAACACAGTTTGGGAATATTCTACAAAACAGAGAAGCAAATAGAAGCTGAAAATCTCATTAAGTTTGAAAGATGGAAATGGAAACTGTCTGCTACCTCCTGAAGTATTGTGTGGCCAGAATCTCTTACTGCAAGCTGGTATGGATGTGTCTATGAGATTGGATGAGCAGCTCCTGCTCCATGACTTTTTGAACAGAACAGATAAGACAAAGCATTTACAGAAGGGATTAAAAGTTGTTCTGAACTTTCTTCTGAAAATGGATAACTTACTAGGGAGAGTGGGAGGAAAGGAAGAACCCTGAAATCGCCAGTTGATTATGTTAATAACCTTAATACCATGGACATATTTTCTAAAAGAGGGTTACACTTCAAAGAATTGCTTTACATTTGTACTCAATCTTTACATTGATCTCAGTGTGAAGTTTTGAATGCTCAGCAGGCATGTAGCTCTGAATTTAGTGATCTGAATTTGAGTGCAAATGTGACACTTTTGTCCTTTATTTTTATCTCAGCTTTTTGCTCCATTTGACTCCAATTTTAACATTTATGTCCTTTCATTTCATCCATTTATGATCAGTTAGAGCTTTCAAGCCCCCAACTTTAATGAGGAACTCTGAACCCTTGGTCTGTGATATTCATAAACATTTCTTCATCTTGTTCCATTTTTCACTCACAGTACACAGCATGAGAATACAAAAATCTACAAGGTAGAAAGAGTCAATAATACCTAGCTGCAAATGTGACTTTTGTTTGACAATTTTCGTGAAGACTGGAGTGATATATAAATATACAGCAGACAAATGGGATCTATAGGGTCTCCTTTAAGATCTTTATGAATGTTTGAAAGGGCACCTGGAGCTGTGGCTACACAGCGCAATCAATTGCTATGAATTTTTATTTCCTCAAGTACTCATAAGGAATGGTATGACAGGTATATGTATTATCAGCAAGATTCATTTAAAGAAATATGGGGCTTATTTTGATCGGACCAAGGGGGAAAAAAATATCATTCATAACTAATCTCCTTTAAATTGATGTTGACAAAGCTTATTACTGAATTATTGGAATTATTGTAAAACTGAATGCTTCCTATTCTTTTTAGATGCTGTATAGTCTTTTTTGAATTCTAGTCTGCTTCCTGAGAAATTTGAAAAGCAATCTCAGGAGCCTGCCAAAATGAATAATGGAAAGAAACACTTTTTTTTTTTTTTTTAAATAAGAAGTGAAAATCAAATTAGAAGTTGGAATTTTGGATGTGTCCATCTTTCCTTTCTCTTTGGAGATTACTTTTCAAAAAATCTTCTCCTCCTTCTGAAGAAGAGTTCAAATCTTAAGCTTATATTGACAGTCATCAAGTATTTTAAAATTGCATATTCTATCAGAAAAAATTAGAAAACTATTTGTCACTGGAAATCCCACTGTTACTAACATTTATGTATGTCTTTTGTGATACATATATGTAATAAGTTAAACCAGAAAAATAATTTTTCATGACTATATTAAAGCTGTAAGAAAAAGCATTGTATCTTTTTAAACTAAACTATAGTACCATCTATTTATGTTTGTTTTTTCTTTTTTAGGGGTCAGGCCAAAATGTTGTTCTCAACCAAGCCCAAGTTCAAATGGTGCAGAACTAACTTCAGTAAGAAAATTTTAAAAAGGAGTAGATATACTGCAGAAATAGAATACTGTACACCTGGTGTAGAAATTAAGACTGTGGTTTTCTTGTGTGGGTACTCAACCAAATATGTATATCCTAAAAGTGGTGGGTAGGCACCTTGCTTCTTTGAGACCCTAAATTCATTCTCAGAAATCCAGCTATTTAATCTTCCACGACATTACTGGCTCCTGAAACAATTTGTGGAAGAATGATTTGAAGGATTTGAGGCAGAAGGTGTCACTGTTATTTTAAGTTACTCTAAGACACATGCTCTTTAGTTTTGACATTTTTCAGTTAGCTCAAACTTTTAGGAAGAATAAAATACAAACCAGGTTGCTATTGTGTAAGTTGCACACAGTATAAAATAGTTGGTAAATTCTAAGAAACCAGTAGGCAGGGATTAATACATGAAACAAAATATTTGCTTGGTGATTATTCAGGGTCCTCAGGACATAAACTTTTTTCCAAAAATCAATCTGAGAGGGAAATGTTTTCTTTTTACAGTATTTCATATCCAGAGGCCGCTGGCCATAAAAGGTGTTGAATCCATTATAAGCTTGCAGAATTTCTGAAAATCATGTCACAGCTGAGTTTTTTGCCATTTCCTCAGATCAATTCCATAAGTATTAGTTCTGTAAAAGTAATTTTTTTTAATGCCTAAAGCTAAAATACAGGTAATATATACACAGATCAGTGATCTTTGTTTAAGGGGAGAAGAAGATTTAACTTTGTGGTTGTTTCTGAATAGGGTGTACTGTAATGTCAGCTCAAGCTATTTTTGATCTACAGATAGCCATTGCAAGATTGTTGACCTGTGTACACATGAAAACCTTGTTCAATACTCAGGTATATGACTGACTCAGAGGTCCTCCTGGTTAAATAAGAAATGAACTAAAAAACCTCAATATCAACCACAGAAATTCTTAACACCTATTCTTCCCCTGCAGGTAACACAGCCATTTAAACAGGAACTTGGCAACCACCCTTGTTACTCAAATGTCTCGACACTCTACTGTAGTTGACAACTGTATTTGTCCTTGTTATTTTCAGATCGTTGCTTTCTGCTTCCTATTCTACATTTAGCCTGTTATTAGAAACATATTTAACCCTCCATTTCAATTATATTGATATATGCTAATGATTCAAATAGCCATATTACAATTACACTGCATGGACAGAATTTCCCTTCATGGCTTCAATTAAAGCTGATGCTGTAGAGCTGAACAAGCAATTTTCTTCATTTCAGTGTATGTAGGGGACAGCTACAGATAACAATGATTTATGAATATTGTTCTCTGGAGGCTATATATATATATATATATATATAAAAGATTGAGGCCTTAGGACATTGTTCTCAGTTTAGGACATGGAATGAGAAGGGTGTTAAGATGATTAACATAAACTGAACATGTAAAAGTGCTAAAATTTCAAACTTTTTGAAAGCTTGAACAGAGGTGAAAAAGATGGTCATGGTGGTCTCATCATTTCATGTATTCAGAACTAACCCATAGGCCCATAGACCAAAAGCAGACTTAACATTTTTCTGCCATGGAAAAATGATGACAAGAATGGAGATGCCTTTCCAGTGCCCTTTATCTCACTGGTTTTGCTCTAGGCTCTTTCTTCTAGTTTCATGCAGGATGCAACTGATTTACCAGCCTTCCTGAATTCTCAGCATTTAGTCAGTTTCCTGATCCCTTCATTGCTCTCTTTTCTGATAGAAGTTTTTTTAATCCTCCCTTCCAAATAAGAACATGAACAATAGAATGTTGCTCTTGTCTGGAGCATTTGACTAGAAGGTTCCCTGTGATAAAATATACTTGAATACAGCATATTTTTTTTCTTAATTTAAAGCACCAATAGAATACAAAACAATAGGGTAAAGGCACTGGAGTGACATCTTCATTACCTAAAGTCAAATCCATTGGCACTTTAGAAATGAGCAATACCTAAGTAAATATATCTAAGGTTTACTTGGCTCATATTAAAATCTATGATTTGCTGTAACCGACTGAGAAACTCAGACAAAAAAATGTCACAAGGATAAAAGAAACCATAGTGATACAGGTGAGTGATCAGTCCTCCTTTTAAGGATGATGTTTTGGATAGAGTTAAACATGCAAGAATTTTGTAAGTTAAATTCTCATACCTGAGTGCACGTACACTAATTGAAAATTACTACATGGTCTGGTTCCTCTATAAAAAAAATACTCCATTTTTATGACTGTAATGTGGCTTCATTTGGTGAAGGTAGTTATCTGAAAGCTACAGTAAAATCCTTGTGTGACTGTAATAATACTGCTTCTTTGCTTATTTAAGTAAGACAAAGAATCTCTACTATACAGTTGTGTAATTAAGGACAACAGTAAATAGGATCCACCTGTCTTAACAACAGGCATTCTAGAGGAAACTAGTTTAGGAGCTGAAACACAGCCAAGAGGCTCAAAGGAAAAACAATGCAATTAAATAAATTTGCAATCCAGAAAATATGAAGAAGACTAAATTCCACCTTATTTTCAGGAAGAAGTTCCCCAAAAATGGGTAGGAATGCAGTGCACTTGCTAGTTACAGAGGTGGACTGTTTTTCACATGCATGAGGGGATAATGTAACATGCCTTGCCAGGATACAGGGGGGCTTTTCATTGGATTTTCCCTTGCTCATCAAGTGGGCATGTCCTGTCTTTTTGTTAGACTAAACACAGAGAAATGTTGTAGTGATATGGCTGTAATACTGAGTAGTCCTGACTGGCAGGAAGATAAAGACCCTCGGATTTTTGTTTGTTTTCAGTCTGCAGTTCTTTGCTGCATTTGAATGTTCCTGAGAGTGTGTCTGGTCTTTCAAGGCTTTGAAAATCCCTCTCCTGCAAATCAGCAGTCTTTTCATACTGTGAAATTTTATGCTCAGGCTTCAAGATTGTTTTCATTGTCTTTTTTTTCTCTAAAATAGTTAATGGGACTCTGTGCGATCTGACTGTTAATAACCTCTCCGGAGTAAAGAGAGGAAAGAAAGAATTCGTTTGCCCTGCTGAGGAACCATCTTCTGCCTCTGAGTCCATTCTGTTAAAGTAGATAATCTTCTGCTGTCAGCTCTGTGCATTGCTCATCATTCCTCCCTGGGTTTTCTCTTAAAAAAGGAGCAGTAGAGAGGAAGTGCTGCACCAGTCAGGTGCAAATGTCAGGAAGGATCTGCACCAGACCATATATTTAAGCTCCATACAGACAAACTCTGCAGTTCAGGAGTGCCTGTGTATATGTATACATGCACACACATTGTATTTATGCACACAAAAAGATAGGATGGTAGAAATGAAGAGCAAGAAACAGGGAAAATCCCTTAGGATCTGCACACAATAAACATAATACATCACTAACTTCTTTACTTTACATATCCCAGCAACAGCAGCTGGGTCACTACACTGACACTATACTACACAAACCAGTGAGGATTTAGATAATCATTACTGCAAGAAATGTTTTTTGGGTTTTAAGTCCACAAAAAAATGGTATTTTTGGTGCATTTATTAACACTTCTATTGTATCAGTTATTTTTAATTTATAATTAGTCTCCAAGAAATGATTTATTCTAAGACAAAATAATTAGTTTTGTTACAATCCATCAATTTCCATGTACAAAAGTTGACAATCTACAGAAATAATTACAAGTCTAATGCAAGTTCTAGATTTGTTTTCTCTATCACCCTGCCCTGTTTCTGTCTTATTTACGAGCATTTTGCTTGAATTAATAAATAAACAATAGGTGAAATCTTTCATGTTAATTAGCATAAAATGGCATTTGTTAATAGCAATACTTAGCAAAGCGATCTGATGCGGAGGATTAGCACTGAAACTAAGATGTGAATAAATACATGGTAATTGAAACCAAATTCACTAACCACACACAGGATCACACTTTTAGATAAAGGTCTTGCATTTAATATGAGATAGTATAACCCTGCTGTGTGGACTATGATAAATTGCTTAGTGCATGTCTGCTGGGACGTGCGACGACAAGATATTATTCTTAACCCCAGAACTGTCAAACAGGATTATTTCCACAGAAGCTTGACAGCACTGGGAGTGATAAAAGGAAACTTCTGTAGGGAAGAGGGCAGGAAGGAGACTAGAGGAACATTCTGCAGGTGTTTTTTTCATTGACTCATAGAATCGTTAAAGTTGGAAAAGACCTATTGAGATCATCAACTCCAACTGTTAACACAATGCTGTCAGTCCATCACTAAAACCATGTCCCTAAGTGTCACATCTGCATGTGTTTTGAATACCTTTGTTTCAACCGCTTCCCTGGGCAGCTGGTTCCAATATCCGACTACCTTTTAGGCATAGAAACTTTTACTAAAACCTCCCCAGTGCAACTTGAAGGCATTTCCTCCTATCAGATCGCCTATTATTTGGGAGAAGAGACAAACCCTCACCTCACTACCATCTCCTTTAGGCAACTGTAGAAAGTGATAAGTTTCCCCTTGAACCTCCTTTACTCCAAGCTAATCAACCCCAGCTTTTTCAGCTTCTGCTCATCCAATTTGTGTTCCTGATTCCCCACCACCTTCATTGCCCTCTGGACATGCTCCAGCACATCAATGTCTTTCTTATAGTGAGGCACAAAAAACTGAAGACAGGATTTGAGGTATGGCCTCACCCGTTCTGAGTAAAGAGGGACAATCACTGCTCTGGCCATACTATTGTAGAAAGAAGCCAGGATGCTTGGTCTTCTTGGCCACCTGGGCCCACTGCTGGCTCATGTTTTGCCCTGTCAACCAGCATCCTGGATCCTTGTCTGTGGGGCAGCTTTCCAGCTACTCGGCTCCCAGCCTGTTGTGCTGCATGGGGTTGTTATGACCCAAGAACCAGACTCTGCTTTGTTGAAATACATGAAACTGATCTCAGGCCATTGATCCAGCCTGTCCAGATCCCTCTTTTGAGCCTTCCTACCCTCCAAGCTGATCAACAGTCCTTTGCAGTTTGCAAACTTACTACAGGTATCCTTGATCCCCTGGTCCAGATCATCAGTAAAGATATTGAGCAGGGGTGACTCCAACAGTGAGATGTGGGTACACAACTTGCATGAATGACTGTTGTCAGAAGGGGAGAAGCCTTAATTTCTGTGGGACAATTCACAGGCAGTTCTGTGATTTCTAGCACATCAAAAACCCTTGCATCTTTGCTGCCACATGAATCTTCATCCCCTAATTCCATTGAGACACATTCTTGTTGAAAAGAATGCAGAGCCTGTAATAATAGTGGTTTGATTTGCCCTGGGAGTTTTTTGCTCATGGAAAACAAATTTAGAAAAAAATGGTATTGACTACAGAAAGTGGCTTTTAATATTCACAACCGTCCTATATCTGCAAAAGTGAAGAAAGAAGTAGTAAATTTATCGCAGAGCTAATACAAGAAGCCCTTACATATAGACCAGTTGTGATCTCAACAGATTTGTCACTGCCAAGCACCATGTCCATGAGGTCCCTGTGGTAGAGCTTGTCTTACAGTGGCTGCAGTTGCTTGTGTTTAAACTGAGTGCACTGCTCTGCTCCTGGATGCTGAATATCAAGCAGGCTTTTCAGGAGCTTCCTGCCAAGCTGGAAAAGGGGTGTTTGTGGGCTGCAGGGATAACTGAGACTTTCCAGCTGCCACACTCCTGGAGGGGATGGAGTGGGTGGAAGGTGGTGGCAGTCTAGTCTCAGACCCAGCAGATACAACAAAGACCTTGAAGGACTTTGACATTCTTGCTGTGTCACATATGAAAAGAAATGTACAAAATGTTATGGGCAGAGCATCCACAGGCCACGTCTATTAGGCTGGCTCAGCACATTTTAACATAATACGTGGGTGGGTGTCTGTAATGATCCACCCTTGAAGACAAGGGTAACCCAGGTTATTGTAAATTTATCCTTTGGGGTGGATGAGAGTCAAACAACACAGAAGGGTTTATAAATATATCAGTGTTTCTAAATATATCAGTGTTTCTAATTGAATAAATAAATTAATTAGTATATGTAGGTTTTATTTTAGAACAATTTGATTGCAATGCACAGCAGGCATGATGCCTTTTTTGAGTTTTATTGTTAAGCCTCCATGTGAATATGAATGTTCTGATGTCCGGTGTGAATGTGGCCTTCCCAGGGGGCGGGGTGTGAGGGAGGACATTTGGCATGATTAAAAGCCCTATCCTGTCTCCTCAGGGTCTGCTTCTTATCTGTCTCTCAGCCTGGCTTCTGTCACTCTCTCTGTCTTATAAACATCAGAGGTTTTGCCACCACACACCCAAAATCTCACCTCCTCCCCACTTGGAGCAAACTTGAAATTTCTGGTTTTACAAATATCAACTCTCTTAGAAAGTCAATGCCAACATTTTACCTTGTGCTCTTCTGGCCTTATTCATCATGTTTATGCCAAGAAAGCTAACTTTGGTACTGGTCATTGCTTCTTGTTGGAATTTTGTTGGCTGTTGTAGTTGTCAGGAAAATGAAAGGTCACTGAGGACATTCTGTGCTGTGTGCCAAAGTACACCAGAAGTTTAAATTCACTATTTAGTGAAACTCAGTGGAGGGTTTAACAGAGCAGCAAGCAGCAGAAGGACCTTCAGAGGCATACAAAAAGGCCAGGAAAGGGCTCTTAGGGCTTTATCAAGTAGTACAGAAATAAGAGTATATGAGCCTGAATATTAGCAACGTTCTTTGAAATTAGTTGAAGATTAGTAGAAGGGAAATGCACCATCCATAGGATGCCTGTCCCAGGTATATTGTCACACTAGGAGATAAGAATTATCCAAGTCTACATTTTGTCCTCAGAAGCATTAGGGATTGGTGAAAATTTTGGCTATTTTTTTTGCTTTTCAGAAGCAGCTCACTACCAATTAATTACTCCATTCTTTTGTTGCAGCTACCTGTCATTATATAAAAATAGCATAGTAAGAATTATTGTTGTCAGTTAATTAAAATGTAGAAAAAAATCAAACTTCCTCAAGATTGAATGATTTCCAACTGCTAGATGTTGGAGAAAACACTTGTTCTCTCTGATACAGCTAAATAAAGATTTCTTTATTTTTGATGTGCAAGAATTACAGTAAATTTGAGCTATTTTGTTCTCTTTCCTCTAGGGCTTCCTAGCAGATAGAACAACCCAAACACTGTTGTAAAATAGTATTAAGAATAAATGAGATAGAATGAATAAACCCAGCATGATTTGAAGGAAAACCTGTGGGAGAAAAGCAAAGATGCAGTGGAAGTGCTATGACTATGAATTGGTGAAGGGCATGCCAGGTAACATCTTTTATACTGCATCACTGCTCTGGTCCAGGGAAGTCTGTCTGTACAAGAGAACTAGAGTCTGAAGAGAAATGCAATAAAGGAGAAGAGATGCATAAAGAATGCAGCCACAGTAATACACCAGGAAATGCATTTGATTAGTGGTATTTCATTTTTTGACTGAAAGATTAATTTAAACTTTGATAAGGAAAGACATATACTATTTTTATGCATTTATATGTTAGGGTTTACCATGGAGAGAGCAATATAACACCTTTATTTCCCCTGTTCTTTTAATCCTGAGTTGCCCAGGCTGATTATGTGTCTTTAACTTTGGACAGAGATACCCTGCCTGAAGAAATCTCTGCCCTTGCCTTCTAAAGTACCCCTAATTTTGCCAGTTAACTTTAAAAAGTTTGGATTTTTTTTTTTTTCTGCAAAAATAGGAAATTTATGAGGAAGATGCACTGTTCTTGATATTAGAGTTCAAGCAACAAGGAATCTTTCAGATAGGTACCTGAATTGGTTCCTTCATTGCAAAAACAAAACTCATCAAAAAGTCATGCTCTGTTTCCTAGCTTTGATGGGATCAGGGTTAATGGTTGTCTAGCTTTAGTTTTTCATCTGTGTGTAAAATTAAGCTTGTGTGGCGCTTGCACAAGATGATGGAGGCTCCTGCAAATGTAGACAATCACTAAATACACTCATATTCCCTGCACTTGGCAGGCAGTCTAGCTGTCTATTTACTCTTGCAAGAATACAAATATTTTTTCAGCTTTGTTTTAAACAGCTTTCAAATGAGAAGCTGGGAAAAAGAAAAATATAATTTGACATTACACTGTTGGTTTGGGTTTTTTGTTTTTCTGGAGGAAAAGCACCTTTCCAATTTTTTTTTAAATAAGAACTCATATATCAAATAAGGAATTACAAAGATTTTTTAACTATTATATGTAACTAATATGTGTAATGTATATAAAGAATCATTCAATGAATCTTGAGGACTATGAGTGTTATAATTAGTATGATGGTTAAAACATGTAAAGATGCCTTCAGGCTAATTTAGATTAAGAAAATACTTTTGATGATTAAGACTTGAGTTTCTGTGAATCTTATCTTTATTTGTGGTGTACTTTACAGTGAATGGAGCAAATTATTTGGTCCATCCTTTATTTTTTGTTGTTGTGATTTTTTTTTTACATCACAGTAATTGCTGAACTATTTCAGATTGCAGAAAGCACAGCTGACTAAAAAAGTCCTAAAACTTTGCAAAATATTTCCACCACGTCATATTTCTCTATTTCCAAATGTCACATTGTAATAGTACACTGTAGAAATTTAATCAGAAAATTTTGATACTTCTTGGGATGCATAGTTGACCAACCCATAGAATCAAATGCAGGGATAAAAGGACAATTGTCATTCCTATGAAATTTGGGTCTGCTAATGTGTAATTGAAAAAAATGAAAAGTATTACCAATACTCAGACACTGAGTGCTTTCCCTAAAATTCAATTAGTTTCACTTTTCATTTGAAAATTGGAATATAATTTCATTAAAACTATCCTACTTGGAAAAATAAAGAAACAGAGAAATCTTTCAAGCACCTTCATTTATGCAATAATGATACACTGGTTCAAGATGGCTGCTTTTATTGCAGCTTTCTATTTTATTGTCTGAATCCCTCATTGCTCTTGAAAAGATTGTAACATAAATCCTATGAAGGTTGACAGCAAATAGAAATCTAGAGTTCTAGATTTAGAGTTGTGTGTATGGACCACACTCTTCAGATTCATTTTGACTTTAAGAATTAGCAATCCTAACAATGATATTATAGTCCTTAAAAATTCAGGACAGGATAACATAAGAGCTAAGATTCTAGATCCCTTGAACTTTAGAGGGTGAGAGCTGTTTAGAACCAGATTTGACTTCTAGATTTTTTAGAGATGTCAAAAACTTAGGCTCAGATGTAAAGAAGCCTTTGACCATGTTATGAAGGTTATCTTAGCTTCCTTATTCTTCTTTCACTCACTTGTTCTTTCAGTTTTTCACCCTTTTGCTCTCTTGCTTTTTCCTAGTCAGACTTACTTGTTTTAAGTATTCCTGGATTCAAATAGAAGAGTGTGACTACAAAATATACAGATATTTGGCTAAAATTTCGAAAGTGTGGAGGGGAATTATCTCTGCTGCACCATTGGTATTGGAGCATGAAGATATGAGATGGCTGCAAGAAATTAAGTTAATGAAAACTTAAGGAGCAAAACATTATGTCATATGTTTTACATAAAGTAAATGTTGTAAAAATAATCTGGTATCTTTATTGCAGGAATTCAAATAGCTTGATGATGAAACACTGATGATAAACTGTTATTAGACATGCTTCTGCTAATATTGCAGATGCAATGCATAACAATCTTGATTTAAAACTGAAATAATACAGAATCACAGAGTCACATAGATGTTAATAGACTAAAAAAGTGTTAAAAACATTTTTTGGAATTTATTCTGGAAAAGATACACTCCATCTAACCCATGTCCATTGGGATTGCTCTAGGAACTAATTTAGGAACAGTTCAGATAATAAAAGTTTTTAAAATCTGAGAGTTTTCATTTTTGAATCACCTCGTTATAGAAGTTTGCATTTTAAAATCTATCTTTTGAAGAGTTAGAGGGTTTTATCTTCAGAAAACTTTTGAAGTCTGATCATCATCCATCTTCTGAAACAAATGTAGCATTTGCTTGATGCCATTGAATAATGGCTTTCTTTGAGCTTCCCAATGACAATATTTTAAATGATTTTGCTCCTGCTTTTTGTCCTCTCTGGCAAATTTCAAAAGAGTGCTGCCTTCTCTGTCAAAGTTTCAAAACTTTGAAGGGAAAGGTAATTTGAAGGTTGACTTAATAAAAAGTATGAAAGCACCTGACAAAAGTGTCCAAGATGAAGGAAACAGCTGCAACTTCAAAAGTGAAGCTAAAAAGCTTCAATGTACACAAAGAGGAAAAAAGGTTCCCTTAATCTGTCATAAAGCAATACGAAGACCGAGACCAAGAACTGAGCATTACCACAGAGCAAACCCATATTTCGGAATTACTGGAAGCTTGCTGCAATTGAACTGAAAAAACTTGTCTTTGGGCAGCTACACTGTCCAATAGAGGAAGGTTAAAACAAGCGACAAGCAAACCAAAACACACCCACACATAAAGAGAAAACCAAGCAAGTTATGCCAAAGACAAATTGTATTTTGGTCTAGCTTTGTATTCTTACGTGTGAAAAATAAAAAGTATCATATATCCTGTTCATGAAGTAAGCTACTGTAGTTCAAGGGGAAATAAAGACAACAAATTTCACTTGATTCTCTGAACATCCAGTCAGAATGACTATCACTATGTTTGGCTATAAACTGACTACTTAAAAATTGACCAGGTAAGAAGAAATAATAAATTAAAAAGAAAATGGAGAAAGAGAATTTGAAAAAGTAGCAAAACCTGGCCTAACTGGAATAGCTCTCAACAGTTATGATGTCTTAAGTCTTTTCTAAAAGCTATAAAAAAGTGCTACTATTAAATATGTAGTGAACATTTGTTCAAGTAGTGAATTTATTAAATGTCAGTGGTAATTTCAGGTAATACCCACATCATGAGTAATTCAGCTATTAATTCAAGTAAATTAACTTTTGAAGCAAAGCCCAGCCTATTGTTCATGTCCAGCTGGTTCTTTTGCAAACAACACAAACTTGTCTTTCTCTTCCTGTGATGTAAGGACATAACACTTGCAATGAACATCTTGGTCTACAAAGAAGTTTCTGCTGAATCTTATTGTATCTTTTGGTACCACTGTATCTCATTGGTTATTTTTAAAAAAAGTAATTAGAATAATTTCTTTTTATAAAAGAAAACCTATTTTCTACTTGGACTAGAGTTTTCTCGTTAACATCATGCTCTCTTAATGGTTTTCTTCTGTAGCCTTCTAGCAACGTTACTTTCATACTTTCATTGGTAGATCCCTTTACAGATACAATGAGATTTAATGTATTAGGAATTCATGTAATAAAGCTGTGATTGATTATCAAAATCTGAAGCAAAATGGCAAATTGAATTTTTTTTTAACTGGCCTGGGACAAGTGGGTAAATGCTTTATTTATTAATGCAGGTACAGGTTCTTTCTTTGCAGAGATATTTAAGGATGGCATTTTTTGTACTCCTAGCAGGGGTAGAAATAAAGCCACCCATAAAGCCACCAATTAGTGCATTACTAAGGCTGGTAAGGATGGCATTTTTTGTACTCCTAGCAGGGGTAGAAATAAAGCCACCCATAAAGCCACCAATTAGTGCACCAGCAAGACCTTGGTGACTTTGCAAAACTAATTTTGTAAGGAGCTTTGTGCTTAGAGTTCCAAAGAAAGAGTCCTCTTACAAACAGTTTAATGTACAGCTTAAATATAGCCAGGAAAAGAGAAAACCACGAGTAATTACAAAACTGAATTAGCATTTTGTTAGTACCGAATGAGGAGATAATATATTCTGAAAATGTCTTTCAGTTTAATTGAGTATTCTTGGTTAATGTCTTGACAATGGAATAGAGTGGAATGGGGTGTAGCCTCATAAAATTAGCTGATGATTCTCTTGTGGCATGAGCCACACTTACTTTGAAGGTCAGTGTGAGAATATAGTAGAAGAAAACAAGTTTCTTCGTTACGTGCCTAATTCCCTTGTTCATATAAGTGTCCTACTCCAGATGGTTTGCTGTTCTTTGGTGACAGAAAAAACAAATTCCTGGTATTTCTTTAGCTTTCCTGACCATAATGGTAAGCAAAGTGCTCTCCAGCTCTCAAGTGTGTAGAAATATTTGTAACTAAGAATACATCAGATACTGGATGAGTAAGCTTTTAGAGACCTACATTTTTATTAGAATTATAAAATGTTATTAATGATCATTTTAGATACATACTTAGGTTTCTCCTTCATCCTTAATAATGAATGTTATAGTACTTCAGTTTAGCAAATCTATACCTGCTGACTTTTTTTTCTTCCTCTTCACCTTAGTAATGTTACCATAATGAATTGTTTTCTTTTTGATATTGTAAATTTGACTGCAGTGAAACAAATTCTACATCATAGTCACATCTTCAAGAAAAACCTCCCTTAAAAATTAATGGGAGACAATGTTTCAGAGTAGGGAACATAATCTGATATTTTAGGAAGCCTTTTAGTATAAATCATTTGAATGTATATTCATGCATGTTGTTGTGGCAAACTGAGGAAATGGTGTAATCTGAAATAATTTTCTCTAGTCCATAAATTTTAATAGTGCTGAAACCAAGTGCCTTAGAGAAGATGAAGAATCTAAGCAAAAGATGCAAGAAAAAGAGTAGACGGGATGCACATATTAGGGAGACAGATAAATGAGGGGAAATTGATCACAGAGAATTTTTACCCACATAAAATAAAAAGTGATTGGAACACTCTGCTCCATTTATCATGTGCTAAATCTGTAGGAAGGATTTTGCTAAAATTCTTGTACTTATTCTCTGATTAGAGGCTTTAAATTTAAATTCTCAGGTCAATAGTTTTGCAGCATTAAATTTGCCTTCAGCTAAATTAAGCAAGTTTTATTTTCAATTTCATTTAGAAGGTAAGGATGGAAAGTCTATAGATACAAATGGCAGGAATATATCTAGAGTCTCTAAGGACCAATTCAAATAGGTTAGCCTCAAAGTGGATTTTTTATTACATTACTCCCATGAGAACACATAGTAAACGCCACTTCTCTAGTAAATGTTAGGAAAGTGAATGACACAAAATTTCAATTTTAGCATGTGAAGACAATGAGTGAATTATATCATTAGTCTACAAAGAAAGATACAAGGGCCAGCAAAAAGATACCTGAAAGATACAAGGGCCAGCAAAAAAAAAAAAAAAACCTGGTTTGATCTCCTTGAAAAGTATTCATGTTATTAATGTTCTTGTTAAGAACAGCTGAATGATCTAGTGAAGCACTGAGATGAGATCTGAACGGTCTGGGCCAAACTGAAGAAGAAAGCAAAGCAATTTTAAGTAATGGCTTAAGTAAAAGGAATATAGAAAGCAACCTACAATAATAGCCTCTTCTTACACTGTGGTGATCAGAGATGAAGATGAGAGAAGGTCCTCTAATCATGATTTGCAGCTGCTGCCAAGTCTTAGGCTTTTCCAGGAGCCTTTAGCCTTTGAGGGTATGCACCCCAAAGCATGTGACCAGGTGTAATATCTTTGACATTATATCCAGAACATCCCTTATGGACATTGATATTGTGGACTTAAGCTTAAAAAAACCCCGCAATCTGTAAGTTTCTGAGAAAGTCATCAAAATTCTAAGCCTCTTCTCCACCTGATTAATATGAATGTATGATTGACCACTTCAACAATGAGAACCAGCCATTCAAACTCCTCGAAACAATGCAATTTTTTCAGGATACTGAGCAACAAAGCTTACATTACTTTCCCTACACAAAGACCTATTGCTTATTACTCTGATGTTTGATCAAGATGATAGGGTTAGACTGTCCTAAAAAAGAGATTTGGTATACCCAATACACAAATGGTATTTAAGTACCCTTGTTTTAATCAGTTGTAATTAAAATTGGAATTTTAGCAGCAGAATAATTTAGGAATTTAGGAAATAGTCAAGAATTTTCAGTTTTCTGAATGCAAACAAGGCAATACTATAAAGGGCTATTTTGGCTGTTTTATTATTATTACTATTATTTTTTTTCTTTTTTCGGCATTATGTAGTGAAATGCTGCTTTCTTTCATGATACATGGGGTATATCATGATGGGGTTAGTGCAGTAAATACTGCTTTTGACTAGACTAGAGCATAGTGCAGCAAAGTTGTCAGATTGCTGTTAAGATGAAAGAAAGATTAGTGGCTGACATGCTGCTCCTGGTTCATAAGACTCTGAAAAGGGTGCATAACATTTGAGTTGGTTTTTCCCTCGGTATAATTTATTTAGTGGTTTTCAGAGCAAGCTGTGGAAATGAAAAAATGGACAGGTGGTGCAGCTTAAACCCTGTGCTGCCTAGAAAAATACAAACTCCTCAAGGGTTGTTTGTAGCTCTTTGGTTTAGGGGGAGAATGTCAATAATCAGAAGAGTAGCAGGCACAAGTAAAATGTTGTTGTCGAGTGCTTCATAATAACAATTGCAATGAAACAGCCTTAACATAAGTCCCTGATGAGTTACAGAAGCTTAATAGTTACTCTAAATTATCTGCAAACACATAAATGGTTCTGAAGATACTATATTTTAAATCTGGAAAACAAAGTCTCCTTGCAATTGCTTAGGGGTTTTTTTCCTAAATATGGCACATCAGGGATTTGACTTTCTTTTTTTTTTGATCATCCTTCAAAATGAGACCTGCCTGAAGAGGCTAAATTATTATCTCGACTCAAAAAATCAATTAAGAAATTTTTCTTCTTGTCAATAGCTATACTGTATACCACAGATTTAGAAAAACCTCTCAGGTTTCTATTTCCCTATTTCTAAACATAATTATAAACAATCTAATTCATTATGAAATCTTCCTGTCTTCAAAAGTTATGCTTTACTCGATTTAGTATTTCTGAAATTATCTTCTTCCTGAAATATTAGACTAAACAAGCCCAAGCCAAAAGCATGCTGCAGACCTAAGAATTGCTAAATATCTGCATGAGGAATGGGTGGAAAGTGGAACAAAAAATATTCAGTTTTGCCTACATATACGGGTTTTGATCCCTGTTCTAATTTGATGTCTTCTAAATTTTATCATATGCACATGAAAAGTTCTAATCCATTTGTAAAGATAATTCACCTATGAGTACATAATGTTTTAGTGCTGTATTGCAACAACAGCTTTATAGCGTATAAGCCTTAGCATCAGAGACATTGACAATCTTGAGAAGGGGGCCTGTGCAAACCTCAACAAGGCCAAATTGGAGGTCCTGCACCTGGATGCAAAACCCAAGTGCAAATAGAGGCTGGGCAGAGAATGGTTTGAGAGGAGCCCTGAGGAGAAGGAAGTGTTGGCTGATGAGAAGCTCAATATGGCCCAGCCAGTGGTGTCCTGGCCTGCATCAAAAGCAGTGTGGCCAGCAGGGTGAGCAAGGAGATGCTGCCCCTCTGCTCTACTCTGCTCTGGTGAGATCCCACCTGGAGTGTTGCATGGAGCTCTGGGGTCTCCACCACAGAAAAGTCATTGATCTACTGGAGTGAGTACAGAAGAGCCCAGCAAGAAGATCAGAGGGATGGAGTGCCTCTGCTATGAAGACAGGCTGAGAAAGCTGGGGTTGATCAGCCTGGAAAAGAGAAGACTTTTGGAACACCTTATAGCAGCCTTCCAGCACCTGAAGGGGATCTACAAGAAAGGTGGAGAAGGACCTTTTACAAGGGCGTGAAGAGATGGGAATGGCTTTAAGCTGAAAGAGGGTAGATTTTTATTAGATATCAAAAGGAAATTCTTTACTGTGGCAGTGGTGAAGTATTGGAACGGTTGCCCAGGTAAGTTGTTGATGACCCATTTCTGGAAGTGTTCAAAGCCAGGTTGGATGGCTTTCAGAAACTTTGAGCAACTTTGAGCAACTAATAGGTGCATGTCCATGATAGGGGGCTGGAATGAGGCAATTTTAAAAGTTCCTTTCCAACCAATACCATTCTGTAATTCTATGAATCTATGCTAACCTTTTAAGTTCCAGGGACTATATCAGACATGGGAGGCAGCTTTCATTTTCCACTGATGTCAGTTCATTTTCTACTATTCTACCTTGAAATCACTCCTTAACAAGAAATAACTTGGTGGTATTTCCTCTAATTGACATTGGTTGTGGAAAAGTAGCATTGAAATTTTCTGTCTAGAAATCTTCACTGTTACTTTAAATAGCCTGATATTTATTCTATGGTTAGTTTAATAAGTCCTGTGCTTTCTAAGTGTAAACAAATTCAGAGGTAATACAGTAGGCCAGGAAATGCACTTTTCTAACAAATTTAGGAAATATGTTTAGATAATGTTAGATAACAGAAGGACAATAAGGATGGTCCAGAAGAAGCCGACTGGTACACTGGAGAGAAGGTTAAAGTACATCAATATATTGCATTAGATAAAGCAAGGGAAAGAGAAACAATCAACCAGAAAGAAATTATTTACTGACTGGCATCTTCAGAGTTCTGGATTCTCATTTTTGTTGGCCATTTATTCATTCACTATAAATTCTTCATCTTCTGCATAATGCACACTTTATTTTGATTTAAGCTGGAATGTAAATCCTTTGGATGTAGTGATTCTGCATTTATCTACACCCAAATTACCTATAAAAATAATGGTGCAAAAACTGGATTTATACATATATTTTAACTACAGTGTTCTTAAACTCAAAGAAACTGCTCATAGGAGAAAAGCTAGACATGGAAATAATGTAGCCAAAAATAATTAAAGTGCATTCTGTTTTCTTTCTTTCTAGTGCCGCATTTATAAAGGTAAAAAGGCTCATACCTTTAGGGAGAAAAACCTTTTATATTTAGCTGGATTCAAGCTGTTTAAATTTTTATCCAGTAGGTGTTTCCACTGGCTTATTTAGGTATTGTACTTGATGGAATTTTATTTGTGAATTTTGTTGCATTTCATTTGAATCAACATTTGAACAGCCAGATTTATGAAAACATTGAAGTCTACTAATGTGTATGGTTTTGATTTTATTTTGCCTTTTTTCATACACAAGACAGCTCTTGAACTACTAAGCCCATATGTGATTTATGAAGATATTGGAAACTTAGTAAATAAAATAGTGAGAAGATATCAGTGTTATTGAAAGAAGAGTTCTTAGAAGTGTCTTACTTGCAACTCCTTCCATCTGTCAATATTTGTATTTCTTTAGGCATGTGTTTATTAACAAAGTAACCAAGTTTCTTTTGGAAAAAAAAACCCCGAAACTTTGAAATAAAAAAAAAAATAATACAGTTCTAAAAATTTTTTATAGAAAACACGAGCATATTTTATTATGATTTTGTCAACAGTCTTCTTCACATAAAATATTTTGGTGGAATGAGATATAAGAAAGGAGCCCATGAAATATTTCTGGTATATTAAATAATGTGGTAGCTGTGTTATCATTATTTCACTTTCATTGCATGCTCCATTTTTTCAAAGGGTCTTTCAGACTAGTTAGCATTCTTCTCATGAGACAGAACATTAACTAGAGAGGCAAAGGTTTATGGGAGGAGTATTTGTACCTTGGCCACACTTGGGTGTTCAGGACACTAGCCTCATTATGTGTAAAGACCTCATAAATGCCTGTAACAGCATGGAAGACAGACAAACACTTCTTTGGGTTCCTGAACATCAGTGAATGCCATTAGTGCAACCTATTCTTTCAGTCCTTGGCACACACAGCTTGGGAAGGGCTACTGTTGTTGTATGGAGAAACTCCTTTAAAATGGACGCCTACTTCTGATGTCTCATTAGGAAGGATGAATTGTGCATGCATTTCACCTATCACATCTCCCATCACTCCTAAAAATCCTTCACACAGTATGTCTCTCAGAACCCAGGGCGATGCTTCTGAGTGATAAATTGCCCCTTAACAGAGCAGTGAGTATTTTCAATGCAACACATCAAAAGTAAAAGTTTGGGGACAGTCTTTAGTAAGCAGAATTTAATAGGAAATTAAATCAAGTGTTGTGCTGATTATGTTACTCATTTGCATATATAATTCAGGACATCTTCCTCCAGTGACTACAGCACAAGGGTTTATTATTGGCTTACTCCAGTCAACTACCTGTCAAACCCATCACTAACACCATCATGTATTCCAGCTATGGCACGTTTTGCAAAGAAAGGAAATGAATGACTTGGAAAATATTTAATAGATGGGAAAAAATACTATGGTTTAAGGGAAGAGTTAGATTTTTTATTTTAGTCTGTTTATTTGCAAACATAAATTTTTAAAACACCACACAGGTTGACTGATGAAAAATAATTCATTTGAGATGCTATTTTTATGGCTTTGCCAGCCAAAACAAGCCTCAGGACTCTTAATCTTATATTCAACAAGGCTTAAAGACCCTAAACAATATTTATGAGTTTCTGCAAGCTTTGTTGCCACAATGATTTGATATAGATTGGATTTACTCACCGGATTTTTGGAATGTATGTTGATATATGGTTTTATCTAACTCCAGGAGGAGGTAAGAGTCTTCACCTAGGAAAAAGGAAATTTAACTATCATCCTGTCTTCTGTTAAAGAACAGACTATATCTTTAAAGTGATTTTACTGACCTGTAGAATCATTCTAGCTCTTTCAATGACTATGGATATATTTTATACGTAAAAGACTATTTTTTTAAACAGAAAGCTCAGTCTGTGAAGCTCACTTGAAGGTACTTATTATGATCAGTGAATAAACTTTTCTATTGCACGTGTGATAGGAACAGCCTAGAACAATTTACATTGATCATGTATTTATTTTCATTTTCATTCTGTACACTAGTCCACCTCCTGAAGAGTGGGTAGTAGAGATGCTTGTCTCATCATCCTTGACTTCAATTTTCTCTTTGGCATAGTCTTGGGTGATTATCTTAACTAATGGCTGATAATAATTTATCACTAAGAAGAGAACTGGTACATTATTGGATGAAGTAGAGGTTGTTTCTTCTACAAAAATCTGTGTGTTTTTTATTCTGCACAGAATTTCCAAGTGTATCTGTACTTGTTTAGATTTTTCATGTCATACGAAATGTTTCTTTCTGACAAAAAATCAGTAAGGGAAGAAATGTTTCCACCAGGATAAGCTACATATCATTTGATTTATGTCATCATTCTGTGTTTGGTTGCATGGAGTTTTTTTGAGTTTTGTGCTTGTTTTTGTGTGTGTCTTTGTTTTGGTTTAGTGTGGTTTCAGAAGGTAGATTGAAAATCATCTGAATTTTGCCTATCTAGTATTCTTCTCACGTAAGACTATGGATGGAGAGGAAGTTTTTGTGCACAGGAATACCTCTCCAAAAGACTTTTTTGAGGCTTGTTAGAAAGTTCACATAAACTAGACATAGCTCTAAGGAGATGGATTGGTGGGCACAGTGAAGGTTAGGAGACACACATGATGAACACAATTTGTCTCATGGTTGTCCTTATCATAGATGCATACAACAAAATGTATTCACTGAGCATAATAAAACGCAGTCACCTTTGCAACATTCTTTATGCAACAGCTGTTTAATTGTGCACAACAACATAGCAGTAATGCACAGCCACTTTAGTGGCAAAATATTCCCTTCACTATTAGACAATTATGCAGAGAGTTAATAATGAGGGGCACAATGCAATTAGGAACATTCTATTTGAGTTCATGAAGCACAGAGCATCCAACTGGAAATATGCATTGGGACATATAATGACCATAATGGCCAGGACACCAATTTGTCTGAAAGAGCAGCCCTTAATGTGGTTTTCTTAGCTAGTGTGAAGAACCCTCAAAAAGGGCAGAATTGAGAGCACAAACACCCACACATTAAAAAAATGGGCAAAATGTTACATTGTGGAAATGTAGACCTTTCCCGTATTTTGGGATGTATGCACTTTGGAAAAAAAACCCATTTTTAAACATGCACTTTTATGTGACATTTTACTTATATAAAAAGAAGTAGAATCTCAAAGTCCCAGGGTAAAGCAGCTAAAAAAGATCAAAGTATTTGAAGTTATGCAACGGTGAGGTTTGCAAAATTAAGTAGCAGTTTGAACTTTGACAGCTTAATTTTTCAAATCAGCCTAAACTTCAAAGGATTTATCTTATTTTAGAAATATATTTGAGGAAAAAAAAAAAGGCACAGCCTGACATCTACTTATTGTCCCCATATTGGAAATTCCTTTTCTTTGACATGCCTTGTCTCTGAGGCTTGGATTTACAAGCAACTAGACACTGCTACACAGCAATTTTCAAACCCATAAAACTTCCTTTGAGGGGAAACGAATATGTTAGCCTAAGGTTTGTGCTTTCAAATGGACTTCCATCCTCAGCTGTTTCTTTTCATTATTTGAGGGTTAGTGCTTGACCTTGCTTTTCTGGAATGGGAATTAGGACTAAAATGATACAAATTGTTCTGGAGGTAATTGTCCAATTCATCATTAAGAACACAATTATAAAATAAAACTGCTGTCTAAGAGTGTAAAATAAGGAGGTGTTATCAATGTTAAAAGTCAATGAGGATAGAAATTGCCTTTCATTTGTATCACTGTAACAAACCAGGCATCTGGGAAAAAAGTATTCTCATGGAATTCCACAGTGCATCCTGCAAGCACAAAACCTAGAGGGCAAAAAGTTACTTCTGACAAATATTAAATAAAGGCTTCAAGCAGACAGAAGGCACTTGATAAATCTGAAATTGAAGCTATTATTTGCATTTATTTACAAAAAAGTAAACTGAAACATTCTACGTATAGTGTTACCAGCTTTTAGGGGCTGGTGTCACCTCTTTACTGAGATGCCAATTCATCTGGACTTTTACATTTTTAGCATTCTGAAAGCATTATCTTTTGGTGGGTTTGGGTTTTTTTAAAAAACTTAACTAGAAGTAAGTAACAAAAAATGTGCTGATTAAGCTTTCAAAAGGAGAAGTAATTGAAAGACTGGAGATTTCTGACTCTGGAAAATTTGGTAATAACTTAGGCTTAATACCAAAAGCAAAATTATGTGTTTATGTGGTGTCAGTGCACTTTTTTTTTTCTTTTTTTGCTACTCTCTATAATTTCTAAACTTGAATTTTTGAATTCAGTGTTAATAAGAAGCTAAAAACCTCAGGTAATTCTGATGGCATCAAGAAAATACAGGATCTGTCACTAGGTGCCCTTGTTTAATTGACATTGGTTGGTTATATTTGGTCATACCTTGGACTTGATCGCAAAGATTTTTTCCAGCCTAATTGATTCTGTGATCTGTGATAGAGGGCAGACGTGAGACCTGGTTCTTAAGAATGAAAGAAAGGGATATTTGTGACTCTGACTGCACCCTTATAATAAATATTGGAGAGTAATAGGAGCAAAGGTGCAGAGTGAAGCTGTTGGTGTTGAAGAACCAAACTCCACAGTGCCTGTTGGGCCCAGTGGATTTACCAGGAGTTGAAACACAATAAATTAATTTCTGTAGCGCATCTTCCCATTTACTTTCCTCCAAAAGGAAACCTGTTTATATGTCTCAGTTTGCATGATGTGAACCACAGAGATGGAATGGGAAAATTCAGGATTTAAGAAAAAAAGTTCAGATTTGAACTGGAAATTGTGTCTCTCTTTCACATTAGTTAAGTGCTGTTCCTTGAATTTGTCATGTAGGCATTCCAGGGTTTCAAAGTTTGGATTAGTTTTAGTTTAAAAACCCTTTTGCATATACAGTCTATTAAGATGGGCTCCTGCAGTGCATCTTCCAGTTTCATTTTATCCATAAGGAGTCACAAATCACTGGACATCAAGTCAGAGATGTTTGCAAAATAAGATTCAAAAGTACAGTCCACCTAGAACACCAATGGAGTAGCCTCTCTTCTATGCATAACTCTGCTAAGGAAACCCAAACATAATTCCTGTCTGTAAAAAAATTTCAAGTCTATATTGAATAAATAAACCTAAGTGCGTTAAATGAATTACTTAAGTATTGCACATATGGTTCTTGGCATTTGTTTCCTACACATGTTGCTGTATTTCCTAAAATATCACATTTGAAATATTGGCTAATAGTCTTATCCTGATTGTAAAATGATAACAATTACAATATCCTTAATATAATTACTTTATCAGATAAAATCAAGGCAGAACTGGGTATGCTGGTTTAAACCTGAGAGGAATGGTGGAAAAATAAGAATGTTTTTAAGGGTGTCTGCTCTCAGCAGAAGCTTTATTTCAGTGGATTTCTCTTTTCATTTTGTGAGCAATTTTTATGGCTTTCATACTCTATGGTGAAAGCACCAGGGCTGAAAACCAGAACTGAATTTTGTAATCTCTATAAATTTTCAATTCTGTAATATTGTCATGCATGATTTAGCAATTTATAAATTCCAATTTGCATTAAGAAGTAGATTTCTTACATCAATATAGAAGTAGGATTTCAGTAAGATTGTACAGAATTATTATAGGCTTCCACTAACTCGTCTGCAATATATATCTATATATATATGTATGTATGTATATAAAATTTTTCCTTTATTAACTTCTATTTTTTTTTTAATGTTTTAATCTCGTTTTCATCAGGAAACAATAGTTTCTTACTTATTTCTAATTCCTAAAGAAGAAAATAGGTTTCTCTTATACATTTAAATATCAAATGTGTTTTTCACCTTGTAAATTGATTGCATGGATGTATTTTTAGCTTTCATTTCAAGCATCTCTCATCTAAGAAAAATTATGGCAGTTTTTTTCAGGTGATTAGCCTGGACTCACTTGCTTTTCATTTCAGCTCTCAGTTAACATGTGGGCCCTGAACATAAATTTTCCCTAGCTGATTTCCAGACATTAGATGGAAATTCTGCTCATCCCAAGCAAATTTTCACATCAGCTTTGCCTGAGGACTTTGATACAGCAGTACTAAAGATAGATTTCTAAATAAAGCATCATTATAATGATGAAAGGCTCATGTATCTGATTTCTATTATACACCCAGCCTTTATTCAGTTTCTACTATTCATTAATAAACTTAGATTGATTAAAAGTATTTCTCAGATAAGAAACTAAACCCAAAAATTTTAATCCAGCATGTAGTGTGTTGATGATAATCAACGTGATTGCTTTCTAACACAGAGCATCCATGTTGAAAAGACAGATTACACCAAAATCTGAACTCTTTTCTTTTGACTATCAACAGAAAGAGGTTTAATAGTTTTTGTTGTGTAGTTTAACATTTCAATTTTATATTAATCATGAGCATTCTAGATATAAACCTTAAGGCAATACTAAAATAGAATACATTCTGATTTATATTTCATTAAAATCTGATTTCAGATGGCTTTTTTGTCATCCTTTCTCATTATTCTTATAACTTTCTGAGACTGAAATTCTCTTTCAGAAGTCTCAAGGGCTTTGCTGTAGGCATTTTCCCCTTCAATAAAAGATTCCAGAATTTTTAGAGTCATCTTCTTAGATTAGAAGTGGTAGAGGAAAGTCCAGATTAATTTTGGAAAATGTTTATTTGAGGCTTGAAATAGTCTAATAAAAGAGAGAAAAAGAAACTTTTTTTCTTTTTTCTTTCATGCTGATATAGCCCCGTGGTAAATATTTGAGTGCTAGTTACTGTGTTTGTCTAGAGAAAAAAAAAAAAAAAGAAAGAATGTGTGGACAAAACCTCTCATTGTCATTATCATTGGAAATTTCTATTTTATTTTCCTTTCTTCATTTTTTAGGACCCTTCTTTGCAATAATTTTGTTTGTCTCAACTGGCGCTGCTGTTATTTAAAGATAATAATAATAATTTCTATTTCTAAGAGTTATTGCAGAACACATTGTGTGAAAAACCTGATTTGGTTTAGAAAGATGCAGCTTTCTGTTGGAGATTCCACTCTTGGCTAGAATATAACTTTGGAAAAATTGTGCCATGCCTTGTGTACAGCACCTCAGAATTTGTCTGCAGTCTAGGGCTAATTTGTCAGCAAGTACTAGGGCTAAGATGTGCCTATAAACTTGCATGAACTTTTGGACTGCACTGTAGTGTGGTAAAATAGTGGAAGGAAAGAGTTGAGAAGAACAGTAGTGATTCAGCCTGTTATTCTGTAACAAATATTTTAACACTCCCCTCTTTATAATTTCTGAAATTGCCTACTGATGGAATTACTCAGAAGGAGTAGCAGTGAAATTCTAACTTGTATATCACTCAAGCTACTTAAACATGAGAAGATTTTCTTCTCTTTGATTAGCTTATTTGATGCCTCAATCAGTGGTTTTCCTCTGGAAGAAAATGTGAATGTAAATTGAAAAAAGTCCAGAAAGGAAGAAGAGGTCATTCACCTTAAAAAGGACCCCTGCTGATTAGTTGGCATTAAAGTATTTGAAAGTAAACAAGTCAGAATGTTTAGAATATTTTAAAATAAATGCTTATTTTTAAAGGAGAAAATGCCATAGAAAATAAAATCTCACCTAATTATGAACAATCTTATCTAAGTGTTCACAGTGAGACATGCCCCTTATTAGTCCTCTGTATGTGACACTGCTGATCATGCTAATGTGTATATCAGTCCTACTCTGTGACACTGCCTGGAACTTCACCAGTCAGCATGATACTGCCAATCAACCTGATAGTGCTATTTCATATATTAAAAAACTCATTAAAACATTAGGATTGACCATTGCTCATTAAAAAATGTGTACCATTTGCAGCCATCCTATCTCTCTTTTGACTATAATTTGAAATCTAATGATGATGAGAGATGATAAATTTACAGCTTCGTGTTGCAGCTTCTTGCATAACCAAAATAAAATCTTTTAAATTCTGGTCTTTATAAATGCTTGTCACAAAAATTATACATTGTTATTTGCATTTCTCATCAAGATAGCAGAAAAAATAAATTTTTCTCAGCAGGAATTTTATACGATGAATATTAAATATTCATTTTCGTATAAGTGAGTTAGATCAGTCTACCTTATATGCAATCATTTTTGTTTAATTCAGGCTCAGATTGCATCTTCAAGGTTAGGTCTTGTTCAAATGTTCTTTGCATTTGGCAATTAGATGTCTTCTCTGGAATGGATAAAAAAACTGGACAATGGCTATGCATGGTCCTAAAGAAATGCAAATAAAACACACTAATGGTCTCAGTTCAGAGTGACCATTATGAGATGCTACAGTTTAGTCATTCAAATTTTGTTAATTGCTTCAGACAGATGTGCTGTTGTGTTGAAAAAATACTATTTTGTTCCTAACAAGGAAGATTATTGCAGGCACAAAAAAATTCTGTTTCCATCTATGTCATAAGAAGGACAAAACATAAAAGTAGAAAGGGGTTGCACGATGATCTGTTTCCAACGTTCCCTCAAGCAAAAACACTTTCCCATATACAGCATCTTACTCTGACATTGAAGATGCCTGTATACAAGGAAAATTACCTGTGAGCACTGAGTAGTAAATAAATTCCTTTTTCTTCTGGCAGAAGATGTTAAAAATAATGTTATGTTTCTGCATATTTGCATTTAAAACTCATTATGTAATCAAAGAAAAACAGCCACAGGGACATTGACTTTGTCAGAGTTGCTATTGTGAGGCTGTCTAAGTGTTTTTTCAGACCATATTTTTATTGTAAGAAAAATTCATCTGCACTTTTACTGTCATTAGAAGGTTGTTCATATTTTATTTTTTTAGGTTGAATTGATTTCATGTAATGCATAAAAAGAGAATATCAGAGACATGCAGTCATTCTGGTCCTCCTTTCAAATACACACTGTACTTACACATTAGCCTTCCTTAGTTTTACATTTATGGTCGGTCTTTTTTCACTAAGCTATGGATATTAAATACAGATTAAATGATAAAGCAATTGTATTTTTGCAGTCTTAGAATTGTACACATCCATTCAGTTAATGAATAATTTAATTTCCTTAACTGCCTAGCATTTTAATATCTCTTGCAACATTAGCAAAACATAAAATTGTAATGTTGTCCTTTTCCTATGAAATGATTTCTCATTTTTAAAGTACTGCATTGTATCAAGCTTTAAATTATTCCCAGGCATTTTTCATGATGAACTGGAAGACTTGACCTCTAGAGGATGTAGAATTCAAGGCTTCTAGCCAATTTAAAGTACTTTTCCAATATACTAATATACTTCCTTAATACTTTTGAGTTTCTCATACATTGTGTGCGAAATGGGAAATCAGAATGGACTTCAGGCCCGAAACTGATTGACTGAAGAATTTCCAGCAGCAAAGCACCTTATTTTTCTTCCATAACACAGGTTCGGTAATAACCTTACTCTAATTTTATTAAAAAAACCTAAAGGGGCTTAAGGTTCTTTTTGCATGGCATAACTCTATCCTCAGAATTTGCACATGAGCTTTGGAAAAATTTCTACTGCCAGGAGGCTGAAGTAATGTACAGTTGCCAGTTCCTATATATTTTCCATCACAGAGCGAAAAGTAAATAACAGAGAAGCTCCAAGATACTTATTTCTGTGAAACCGTTATTGTTGTTTTAGGTGTGTTTTGAAAAAACTTTAAAAAAATATTTGATTATACTTTATTTTTTTATCTCTCAATTTTGAGAGGAGAGAATTTTCCCAATATTGTACTGCTATTATCTAAAAACATGGGGAAAATTTTGTGTAGTTTTACATCAGAGATACTATTTCATTTCCCAATTAAGACTACTATTTTCCTTTCCCCAAATCCATCTTTGTCTTTAATTGAGATTATGGAATCAAGTAGGCTTTCAAGAGAGTGATTACTTAGCTTAAAAAATATGTTTTAATAGAGGGACTACCAGCCCATAATTAGTAAAAAATGTGTATATTAAAAAATCTATTTAATGAAATTATCTCACTGCCTTGCTGTTTTGGGTTTTTGTTGCAAAGTTTTGGTAGTGGGGAAGGGTCTATAGGTGGCATCTCTGAGAAGCTGCCAGAAACTTCTTCCATGTCCAACAATGCCAAGCAGCTCCAAGATGGACAAAGCTGGCCAAGGCTGAACTCATCAGTAACAGTGGTAGTACTTCTGGGATGATGTATTTAAGAAGGGGAAAAACCTGTTGTGTAAGAGTAAAAGCCTCTGGAGAATACAGAGGGGAGTGAGAATATGTGGGAGAAACAGGTCTGCAGAGACACCAGGGTTAGTGAAGGAGGAGGGGCAGGAGGGCTCCAGGAGCCAAAGCAGAGATTCCCCTGCAGCCCATGGGGCAGCCCATGGTGAAGCAGCTGTGCCCCTGCAACTCACAGAAATACACAGAGGAGCAAAGGTCCACCTACAGCCTGTGGAGGACCCCCTCTGGAGCAGGGAGATGTTTGATGGAGTCTATAACCCCGTGGGAAGCCTGCCCTGGAACAGGATCCTGTGTCTCTGTGGAGAGAAGACCCTGTGCTTGAGCAGGATCTGCCAGGACTTGTGACCCCCATGGAAAGGGCCCACTCTGATTTGTTAACTGCATCCCATGGAAAGGACTCACATGGGAGAAGCTCATGGAGGCCTGCGTTCTGTAGGAGGAGCCCCATACTGGAGCAGAGGAATAATTGGACATTGCATGTGCCTTGTAAGTGTCCCTCTGGAATCAGTTTCCAGAACCTGAGCAGTGACACCAAGACATCATAATATAAATAGGCAAACAAACACGTACATATCAAGGAGGAATCTTCAGCATTCTGGACTGGAATCACATGTGAATGCAGAAGCATTTGAGAATGTACAAAACACAGAATCTATATATTTTACCGTTTTACTACACACTAATGAGTTAAATTGACCCTCCTGGCACTCCATGCAATATGCAATTATCATTCATTGAAGAGCTGTCAAATGAAAACTGTGTCCTGAAGAGAAGAAGACAGGTGGGTTTCTTGGTTGGAAGATTTCATACATTTAATAAGACCCAGTGGAAAAAATATTGTAAATGGAGGAAGAAACACATCTGAAGGAACAAGCAGTTGGAACAATTGGAAGTCCTGGGGTTTGCTTTCAACTAATGCTCATTTACAGCATGAATCTGGCTTCTGACTGTTATTAGAAAAATAAAAATTAATTATGTTTTAATTTTTTTTCCACAAAACTAGTTCTAGGTTTTTTTTTTTCTTCATAAATCATATTAGATTCTTCCAATCATGTGAAGTACCTAAATAGAAGAAGAGCTAGATGGAAAGATGATCTGTTAAGAGGAATTGTTTTTCTGGCTTTCAGAATCTTGCAAGCAATATGCAGTCAATCCATACATCCATGGTGCTTGATGGATCGAATCAAGATCCCCAACATGCAGGCAAAACGTAGAATTTATCTTCCTCTAAAGGCATGTTTGAGGAAAATAGCATCTGCAGTGACTGGATTTTTCAGGCAATAGAGACAAAAAGAACAGCTAGCATTGTTTGATATTACACAATGCTATCAGAGCATTTCAACCCATAATTTGTATTTTGACTTATGCCTTAAAAAAGGCCTTCAGACATGATCAAAATGCTTATTTCATTATTAACACTTGGCAGACATCTCGAGTGCTTTATTAGCAAAAACTAAGAGTAAAATGAAAAAGTGAGCTAAGCCTAGATCCAATAAAGTCTGATGCCCAGGAGCTGAGTATTACAATAAATAAATAAATTTTGGAGATTTTTTTTCTGCATAGGGTACCTCAGCTTCTTAAGTAGTTTGGTAGAGAATGAAATTTTCTCAGAATGTTGAGCTGAGCAGTGCGAAACCATTCAGTAGAAAATGTGAACAGGCTTATATCCTGAGATTCATCCTTCTCTAAAGTTTAGATGCTTAAAGGATTTTAGAAAATACTTTCCATTCGAGATCCTGACCTGAATGCAGCAAGTTACAGCGTTTGAAAAAGTGAGCAAACATCACTGTACCTAAAGTGGGTAAAAAAATGGAACTCTGAGGCAGGAAATAGAATATTTTAAAATCTTTCTTTGTCTTGAAGCAGTTTGCAGTCTGTGCTGGTTATGATTTGGATAGAGTTAATTTTCTTCTTAATAGGTCATATGGGGCTGTGTTTTGTGTTTGTGCTGAAAACAGTGCTGATAACTGATAGGAATGTTTTCATTATTGCTGAGCAGTTCTTACACAGTCACAGCCTTTTCTGCTCCTCATCACCCTTGACCAGCAAGGAGGCTGGGAGAGGTCACAGCCAGGACAGCTGACCCCAGCTGACCACAAGGACGCTCCACACCACACGGTGTCATGCTCAGCTGCAGGAAGAAGGAGGAAGGGACAACTTTTGGAGTGATAGCATTTGTCTTCCTAAGTCACTGCTACATGTGACAGAGCCCTGCTGTCCTGGAGGTGGCCAAACATATGCCTGGCAATAGGAAGTGGTGAATGAATTCCTTGTGTTGCTTTGTTTGTGTGTGTGGCTTTTGCTTTATCTATTAAACTGTCTTTATCTCAACCCACGAATTTTAATGTTTTTGTCAATTCTTCTTCCTATCCCAGTGAGGGGGGTGAGTGAGTGAGCAGCTGTGTTGTGCCGAGCTGCTGTCTGGGGTTCAACCATAATACTGTCATGTCTGCTGTATATCAGGGTTCAGATGAAGACAGGATAAAACATAACTGTAGCTGATGAGATACTCATTGTTTTAATAATAGGTCCTGAAATAGTCACAGGCTGATATATCCCCTCATCTACTAAGTCACTGATATCCAGAATCACACTATTCCCTGTATTGCTTTAGTAGTTTAATATCTGAGCTTTCTGACTGAAAAAGAGTTAGAGTTTGGAACAGATGAAATTTCAGTGTATCCTGATGGTCACTTTCTAAATATTTCTAATATCTGTAGTATTTCTACATTCTAATAATTCTAAAAATATTAACCATTAGAAGTTTGAGGCACTTCCTAAGGAAGTTGCAATGATGCACAAAGAATTTTTGAGCTGTACAGCAAATCTTCGTGAATTTATATTGCAATTACTTTAATAGAGAGAGATTTAGTGGAGAGATAATCAACTTTCAAAACCATGTATTGATTTCATCTCCCAAAGCTTGAGAAAATTTTCCAATTTCAAATTGACAAGGCAATGCATATCCTTTCCTTAATTAATTCTTTAGTAGGACAAGGACGATTTAACATTTTATAACAGTTCTCCATCAATTGCTTCAACATGAGTCCATCCCACAGACAACAGTTCTCCACTACTGCAATGTGGGTCACTCTTCCCCAAGGTGCAGCCTTTCAGGCTGCTCTGATGTGGGTTCCTTACAGGGTCACAATTCCTACCAGGAAACTTGCTTCAGTGTAGGCTCCTCTCTCCACAGGTCCCTGCCGGGATCCTTCTCCAGCACAGACCTTCCACAGGATCACAGACTCCTCTCAGGGATCCACCTGCTTCAGTGTGGGGCTACTCTAGGAGCTGCAGGTGGATCTTTGCATCCCAGTGGTCCTTCACCTTGGGCTGCAGGGGAATCTCAGCTCCTGAGGTGCCTGAAGCACCTCTTCCTTTCCTTCTCCAGTGACCTTGGTGTCTGCAGGATTGCTTCTCCCATACATTCTCAAGTTTTTTTGTTTTCCTTCTTAAATATGTTATCACAGACATTACTACAATTTCTTATTGTTCCAGATGGCCAGTGACATGTCCATCTTTGAGCCAGCTGGCACTGGCCCTGCTGGGCATGGAGGAAGCTTCTGGCACTTTCTCACAAAAGCCAACCCTATAGCTCCCAGGCTACCAAAACCTGGCTATTGTCGTGGGTTTGCCTTAATTGAATTGTTTGGTATGTAAGGAAAAGGTCAGAGAATTCACGAAACACAGTACAACATTAAATACAAGGTTGAAACTCTTAAATTTACCTTAAATACACTCCCTTTCTCTAAAATGCTGGTAATGTCTCATTTCTTTCTTTTTGCATCATTTCTTTCTCTTTGCATTTGCATTGTTTTCACAATGTTGCTTAAAAAAATGGTGCCATGATGTTTGCTCTGTTTTCTCACTAGGAGTGATACCAGAGGACCTCATTTTCCTACTGTGGGAAACTGACTGTACATATATATTTTCTCTTCAAACTTTGCCCAAGCTACAGGTCTAGAGAATATTGCAAATGGGGGTATTCACTAACTCTTCTGCTTCAGCTGTGAGCCTGTAGAGAAAAGAATTTAATGGTCAATGGAAAAAGTGAGTAGCTGATGTTTAGTTAAGCTGTTTGCCTGGACCCAACAAACCTGGATTGTCTTTGCCCTGTTGGCTTCCTGATTTTTCATTTGGGTTTGATTTGAATGTCCTGCATGGAGACTATAGCTGCAGCTGTCCCCACTTCCCCTGCCTTCACTTTATTTACCAGACTTTCCCTTGGCAGTAGAGGGAGACTCCCTCTGAGACATGGAGGTTTCCCAAGCCTGGGGGATATAACAGCTTGATCCACAGTTTCTAAAGTATTCTCCAGAAGGTAAACTTGGTGGACACTGAAGAATGAAAAAGGCTTCTTGATACCCTTGGGGGAACTTTCAACTAAAGCATGAGTGATCCAGTGATGCCTGCTTGCATACATATGTGTACAATCTGGTGTACTGGCATGTCTCTCAGTAAAGCTATGTGCTTAATCTCATCATGCCATAATTCTCATTAAAATATTTGTTTTATGCTATAAACCTTTAGATTTCAATACTGTAATGTTAGAGTCTCCTCCTTGAGAGGATTATCAGGCCATGATGTTCCCAGCACACAGACATATGCTAAGATTATATAACATTGAAGTTAGGAGAAGACTCAAAGAAACAGCCGCTTTACAGACACCCAAATCATGAAAGAACTTTCTAATTCATGAACCTGCTATTTTTGCTGTACTCTCTTAGTAAATTTTGTAAATTCATAGTATTGTACAAGTGTTATATGCTGATTCATATTTTATATAGTAAAGCAGTAGCAGTCATTTATGCCATCTTTTTGTTATTTCAGACCATTTAGGGAGCAAGACCACCTTCAAATATAAGGAGTGTGCATTTTATGAAAAGAAAAAAAATAATGTTAGTAAACAAATGTGCAATTATTCTCAGGCTAATGCATCAATCTGTGTAGAGTTTTTTGTTTAGTAGGTGAGAACTCTATCGCACTTAATACTCCTTAAAAGAGGAGAAAACAGAAAAATTTGTCATACACATGTATGACAAGTTTTTTTTTGTTTTGTCCTCTTTTTCATAGGAACAATTTCAATCTCTAGTTATGTACCTTAGAAAAATGTTTACTTCTCCCAATGATTTTTCATACTACTTTTGTTTCAAGTCTGTAAAGTATTGCTGCAACGTGTGACTTTCCTGCGCAGAAGTTCCTTGCTTCATTGGCAGGTTTCTGCTGTAAATCTCTTCCATCTGAAGGGATGGTCCCCAAAGTAATTTTTCTTAGATTTGTTTAGAGGCATCTAACTGGAATGACTTTCAGTTTTCATAAAAGCAGGAATCCATTGCCACTGCTGCCATTATTTGCTATATAGATATCCAACATAAACACACTGATGATACAAATGGCTCCAGGGACCATTCTGAAGATTGAAGAATCTGAATGAAAAAACAAGTTTGGGGTTTGGAGTTGGTTTTTTCCTATCTCTGTGACTATTCTTAGAGTTTAATTTAAACACGTTGGGAAACTATGTTTCATTGCCGTCTCTCATTCAAAAAAATATAAAACCAAAGTTTAGTGTAATCCTTTAGATAATCCTGTATAGTCTTTATATAGTTACTATACTGGCTTTAATAAAAGCTGCAGGAGATTTGAAGTGAAAAGTTAGGATACATTGGGAATGTAGCAGATATCTATGCAAGCTTAACACTTTAAATCTGATAGGAAAATTTTATTAAATCCTAAAGCTTTCTGTTGAAACTTTAGTTGAAGAATTTTCCAAGAGAACACCTGATACAAAAAATGTCATACTTAACAAATTTGTTTATATTTTGGTGAGGTATCTATTTTGAGAAACTGCATAACTTAAATTAAGTAAAATATTTCAATTTTCCATTTTAAATTACTTTTGGCAGCTGCAAAAAATTATCATTTTACAACAATGAAAAAGGACATGTTTTATTCACTGAAGGGTTTTTAAATGTTTCTTCCAGCATAAAGATCTTAATAACTTTTTTTTTTTTTCAAAATTAGAATGGAACAACTTTGATACAGGAAGCTCTTTGAAAACCAGAACTTTTGATCTCTTTAATTTGGTTAGGAATTCTTAATTATTTTAAAGTTTTATCTAAAGCATTACAAAATATCACTTTCAGGGATAAGGAAATCTAAAAGATATCTTCTAATATCCTGCTTAATTCTTCCTTCTAATACAGGAATTAGAAGACACTAGATTTCATTCAGATTTACATTATATTCCGAGAGATGAAGTGCATAAATCCATACCGCATAAATTTCACAACTCCAAAAATAAGTTTGTGGTAGATTCAGTGATTTCAAACCCCATCCAGCAATTCTTCGTCATAATCAACATGACTGTTGGCTTCTTTTTAATTGCAGAGTACTAGAACTTTGAGATTTCCCCTCTGTTAACAATCGTTCACATCTGTAATGAAAAAATGATCTTTGCCTCAAACAGCATAACAGAAAGAGCCACCTAAATATAGTGCAAGAACTGTTGAAGGGAGATGCAGAGAAACCCTGGGACCACACTGCTCAGCACAGTCTTTACTATCATCCTGGGGTAAACTCAGATGTAGAATATGATCACTTTTTTAAAGCACTGCTTCAAGGAGAGGAACAATGAAAGGAGAAAAACCATTTTAAACTGGCGTATCTTGGCTAAAGCATACAGCTGGTTGAAAACAGAAACCTGGTCATAAATTCTAAAGTATGGTAAAATTCACTGTGTATGAAATGCTTCTGTTTTCCTACGGTTTTTGATTATCTTGTAACAAAATGAAGCCCTTTCCTGTGGCATTCCAGTGCAGTAAAATTCAAGTAATAAAAGCACTATTACACTAGATTTGCTTTCAAGTATTATCCAAGTTTTGTTTGTTTGGCTGGTTGGTTGGTTGGTTGTGTTTTTTAATAATTTTTTAGCACAAAAATAAATTTCAGGTAGTTCAATTATAGCCAAAGGGAAATTTTCTGGGTTGGGGTTTTAATGTCATAAACCCTAAAACTTTCCTGGATGACTGAAATAGTATAGTGTGGGATTCCTTGGACACATAACTTCTACAAGGATTAGTTCTTTGACAGAAACGGCAAATAAGAGTATGATTCGGTAAATAAGAGTATGATTCTTGTTATATTATCCAGTTAAAATGCTTGCAAGTGTAAACAGGCATAGAGAAATTGATAAAAGAAGCACTTAGTCACGCAGGAAAGTTTAATGATTAAAAATGTCAGCAATTCCAAGGTTTTGAGTGTCTGAAGCATCAGAATAAATATATTCCAGAACTAAGCAACCAAACTTCACTGAATTTTACTCCACAATTTAGCTTCTTTTAGATCTGTGCTTATGAGAAACGTCTGTGGGAACTGAAAGTTTTCCTTTCATCCCCTAAATATTGGTAAAATAATAGCCTGATTCTACCGTGTGATTGTTGATTTAATTGATCAGCAGGGCTGATGGCTGGCCCATCTTTCACATGACTGCTGTTCAAAGCTGGGTGTGAGGCAGCAGAGAAGGGATTTAAAGGTTCATTTCTGACTCTGTTGTGACATGAATGATTTATAACCATGAGTATTTTAATGATTCAGTTTCTGGTGAAGCCACCTAAATAAATAGTTGCATTGGCATAGCTAAGAAGAGATTGGCTGAAGGCAAGAAAAGAAATGGGAGTGTTTGGGAGTGGCTGCCAAACCAGCTTTTTCATAGAAAAGAAAGTTCATGTAGCAGCTTGAGTTTTTCAGTACTCACAGGAGTGAGTACTGAAATAAAGTTTTTCTTGTGCACGTGTGAAAGAAAATGTCAGCCTAGAAATGAGGAGACTTCAGAATGACCTAATTTCAGCCTTTTAGTACCTGAAGGGAGACTACAAGAGGGCTGGAGAGATGTTTTTTACAAGAGCATGTAGTGACAGGACAAGAGGGAATGGCTTCAAACCGAGAATAGGTTTAGGTTAGAGATTAGAAAGAAATTCTTTACTGTGAGGGTGGTGAGGCACTGGAACAGGTAGCCCAGACAAGCTGTGCATGCCCCATTCCTGGAAATGTTCAAGGACAGGTTGGATGGAGCTCTGAATAATCTGGTCAAGAGGAAGCTGTCCCTGCCCATGTCAGAAAGATGGAACAAGATGATCTTTAAAGTCCTTTCCAACCCAGGCTATTCTATGATTCTATGTCTGCTGTGAAAAATAGGCCTTACAGCTAGAATTTAGGCCTTGGACTTCAAAGTAACTTGCTAGCATGTGAATTAATATGAATGCTTGGCAATGAAAATAAAATACATTTAATTTTTCCAAAGAGAAATTTGCATACTTCAATGGAGTCTGATGCTTTGGACATTCTAGATGGGTTTCTTTAAATTTCTCTTTTTTTCTTTTTGTAGGCGTTTTTGTCCCAGGTGGTCCAAGCTCTACCCATTGTAAAATTTACATCTAACTTCAATTTTTACTAAAAAATGCAACTAAACAAACCAATTAAAACAAAACAAAAAATCAACCAAACAAAAAAAAATCCCAAAGAAACCCCACAACCCACTGTGTAATCTTTGTTTCTTTTTTTTTTTTCTTTTTGTTTTTATTACATTCCAGGATTGAGAGCAGCTCTAATCCAATCACTGCACTACCTGCAAGCATCTTAAGCCACGTTTTCTGCTTGATATTTCTATTTATTACTGGGGGCCCTTTAGAACTGAATAGACTGTGTCTCCTTTGGTGCTGTATAAAATCAATAAGAATTTGTTCATCATTAGTCTGAAAGAAATTGTTAGAGAATGAGTTCTCAGACCAAGGTGAGCAAGAAATCATTCTTCCCAAGTCAATTGAAATTTCCTTTGAAAAAATGAATGCACCATTTATTCTTTGTTTTTGCATTTCTTTCTTTCTTAATATAGTTTTTATATATTTTGTCTTTCCAAAAACTTTAAATTAATATTGGACAAGTAAAACTAGACATAAACAACTTTGTAAAGAAAGGTAAGTAGAATATAACTGAAGGCAAATTCAAGACCGTAGGACAAAAAAAAAAAAAAAAAACAAAGGAAAAAAAGGGAAGGGAAGGGGAAGGGGAAGGGGAAG
>LTAT01000004.1:100475537-100487047 GCA_003286495.1 Chlorodrepanis virens | reverse complement strand
TCCAATATTCACTTCCTAGATGCCAGTGCTTAAGATTACAGAAAAGCCAGAAAACTCAAAAGTACTGTGGAGAGAACAAGAAGATAGCTGAGCTTTTAAAAGGAAAAAAAAAAAAAAAAAAAACAAAGAAGTATTAGTAGTAAATGGACAGCAGTTCAACAGTTCATTACTTTTTTTTCTTTTTTTTTGGTGATGTCCTCTGCCCCTAAATGTAGCCATGTGTTTTTCCCTCTTGTCTTGTAGTTAGGAGATGAGCTTTCAGGACAGGAATGTGCTTAGGCAGTGCATATCACAACACACTTCTTATTCACAAAGGGAACTACTGCTGCTGCTGGTACCAAAAAATTAGTATGGCTTTAGAACCTGGATGGTAAAATAAATTAGCATATTATTATTGCATCTACAAACAGAATAAAAGGGTCAGCAAAAAATGGCATAGGACTTAACACCCCATTTTGCGCTGGTATCTTGTATCCATGAAAAGAAACCTCTTGAAGGTGCCCTCTAAAAATGTGATATTTATAAGGGTCTTCTTCTTTCAAATGTGTATGAGAACAATGGCATAAACTGCCCACCTGCTGTGCTGTTCTCTGCCATGATTATCCAGTCCTGGCATTGACTTCAGTCATTTCCATTTTTGTGTAGTCTGGAAAGGAGATAATGAAATTTTCTTGAACAATATTTTAGCTACTTAGGCATTTTTTTTCCTGATAAATGGTGACATAGCAAGAAACTAAACAGCAAAGTTAGGAAAATTATCAAACATAATTTTTACTTTCAAAATGAAAAGGGGACTACAAAACTAAGGAAAAAGTTTTTTAAAATAAAGATTTTTTTTTTTCCAGAATTAACCAAAACAGGTTATAGAGCCATAATAATTAAAGGAGAATGAAAGATACATACGCAAGAAAATATAAATATCCTTAAAACTAAAAGGTATTCTTTAAAATTATGTTATTCATAAAAATCTATTCCAAGTATTATCTGAAGAGAAGCTATTCTGGAAGAGTCAGGAACCTTAGCTCCATGGGTGTTTGTCTCATGGAAGGTTTGAAGCTAATGATAGCATCTGTGATGTAAATTAAATCAGGGTAAATTAAATTAGGGTTTTAGTATCCCATTTAAAAAGCTACAAGAAAAAATGCTCACACAGACATGATCTTCTCTTGTGACAATGATTCTTAGTGATGGCATATTTTATAAATAGTGCCCTGAACACTCAATGAATCTTGCGTTGCCTTTCATTCTCTGTTTTGTTACCTGTTTGTCCACCAGTAATACAGATAAATAAAATTAATTTAAAAGCTGAATATAAGCAGAGGAAGGCTTCTCTTTTCAATCTAGAAGCCTTTCAAAAATATTCATAACACTTGTTCCATGTTAAACACATTTGAAATTTGTCAACACAGGTCCATACTGAGCTAATCCGTGTAACATTTTCATTGATATTTTGTCTGCTTTATGTGTATTTAAAACACTGGGGATTTTGTAGATGAACATTCCCAGACCATCTCTGCAGTAGCAGTAGTTCTTTAATTTTTCACTTTTATAATCCATTTTCTGAAATTTGTGTCTGGTTCCATCTGTCACTATTGGCAATTGAAGTTCTGTTGCAAGAAAGTGCATTACAAAGTGATATTCTGACTGTCATTACAGTATTTCCATTCCATTTTTAAAGATAAACTTTAAATTTGAGTACTATTTGAAAAAATATCCTCTTTCTCCTTTGGATAAAGCATTATTGAGTTTGGTAAATAAACAACTTGGCTATTCCCAGTGCTTATTGTGCAATATTCTGTATTGCAGATGTATTGTTGTTTTTAATTAGTAACTAATTTAGCAACATCACTGTCATTTTACATGGTCATTTTTACCATTAACGTTAGGGAGTTATTACATTGCAAATTTTCATTTAGATAAAATGTGTACAATTACATCTTTACCAGATGAGAAATATTCTGTAATTGTATTCCTGAACTGAAAAATGAGTGGCATATGCTTTGGTATCCGTAGTTTAATTAAAGTTTTTAGTGGCAATGGTGCTGTAGGCATAGCAGTGAAACACAACTTGGTTTTTGACAAGCCTAGCAAAAATCTCTTCTTCTTTGTATCTACTTTAACCAGTAATGGCATCACCATTTAAGTTGTTACAGAAAAAGGACCCATCTCTATTTTAGTTTATAGTCTTATTTCTGTATCAATAGAAGTATTTAATCTTATAAAATCACAATTAATATAGAAATAACCACATTTGTATTTAATGTTGTGCACTTTGGGGTAGGGTTTGAGGAGAATTATTTGGATTCTTGGGGGTTTGGTTCATTTTTCTGCCTAGACCATCCTTAGGCAGAAGCTTCTTGAGAAATCTTTTGGGAATTTGCATAGAGGAATTGGAAGCTCCAATTTCGTAATCACATCTAATACATAGAATTACTGGTACTAATTTATTTGGTTCTTGACTCAAAGGAAGTGATTTTTTTTCCCCTTTGTCCCCTGTGCAGCTTTTAGCAGATTTTTAGTATTCAGGTACTAGTAATAATGACCAAATGTCCTTGTCAGTATTTTGAAGGCACCCAAATCACCCCTCCAGCCTCTCTCCCTCTCCTTCTTCGACAGTGAAATAGTGCTTAATGCCCGCTATTCTTCTCTCACAAGCTTCTTTACAAGGTGTAAAACACCTTGACATCTTAACGGATATTTAAAAAATGTTAAGATAAAGGTGCAATATCCCAAATGTTTGACACTGTTGCCTTGGTCTGACTGTTTAAAAAAAGGTTCACGCTTCCTGACTGCATTTATGTCTTATTTCTTTTCCATTTGCATTCCAATTTGATTGTAACTCAGATGAAAATTCAAATTCACCTTTAATTCACCCCTCTACAAACCTTTGTCTTAGACAACTTGGGTACTTGACTGATTATGCTTTGAATTATACAGTTACTTTATGCCTTGAATAAGTTTATTTAGTTCAGGTTAATTTATCTTTTACATTTTGTGTTGTCACTTCAATTTCCTTCCTTTACTTTTCCCAGCTGTTTCATTAACTTTATTCCACTGCTCCCCAAACCACAAAACACAAATGCACGGTACTGATTGCGTTACAAATACAATCATGTAGACTGAAGTGGCGTAAATCAGGCAATAAATGAACAGATTATCTCTCTTTGCTAGGAGAAGAAATACATTTTCAGCTACAGGAAATAGATAGTTCTCCTAATAATTCTATATTAGGGGAGGAAAAAATGAAAAAAAAAGCCTGCACAAACCCCACCCTATCAAATAATGAAATTACTTTTTTCTCATTGTTACAGAAATGTCACATTTTGTGGTGTGGTGTTACATGGTGTGTCCTATGGTGCAATGTCATAGTTAAATAAGGACTTGAACAAAAGGGAAGTATCTTTTCCAGATGGTATCTACTACCCTGACCTAATCTTATACTTAGGAAGTATTTCCCATAAATGTGTAAGGAATATGCATTTGCCCATGTCTCTTTTTCAGACAGACACATACAAAAGAATGGTTAAACTAGGAGCATTTTTATTGGTTTATCACACAATGTTACAGCTGCTTCTGTGTTGTGAGCGAAGAAAGTATTTTAGAAAACTTCTGCATCTGCTTTGCCTCTGAATAATGTGAACAATCTGTAGGAAACTGATGCAGAGAGAAAAGATTCCTGTTTCACTTGGAGTGGGCAGCAAAGAATAACAGCTCTAAACTGGTGTGGTGCAGAGTTTCTAAGGCAGCGCTGTATTTTGGTGGTTTTTTCTGTATTTGTAAGAGTTTATTTTTTAATTAGATTTTATATCTGTCATCACGGTTGGAGATGTATGCTAGTGGAATGCTCACAAAGTGAGGCTCCTTAGAAAAAGAATTTAACCTAAAATATGATTCTCATGTTCAAACCCTGGCATTACCTGGTTTAGCATTATATTACTTCTTAGCATCAAAGAAAAAATTGTTTTTCATAATATGCCCCCTATTCTGTAAATCACTAATTTTTTGCACTAGGTGCACCTTCAGACTGGATTAATTTACAATCAGTGCTGATCATTCACCCTACAGTTATCTATGTCATTATCAGAAGTTAAATCTGATACTGTACTCAGAAAGGCTTTGACCTGTGTTTTCATTGCCTCCTTAGATTATATCTGAGACAGCTTTTATGATATATCTTTTCTTTTGGCCACACATGGCTCCCTTAATATTTTTCAACTCAAATAGCACATATCCTGCTTCTGTGTTGAAGGTTTGCAGCTTAGAGCCCAGCAGGAGCAGATATTTCTCCTTTTAACCAAATTGGAGGTTTCAATTGCCTCTGAGTTGAGTTTGGAGAGTTTAGCAGCTCAAGTACCTGCTGAAAAGGCAGACGTGCCAAGCATTCACTAAACAGAAAAATGAACCTTGCTGTTTGTAAAGGAGTGAGAAAAGGCATACGGGCGTCATAACCTTCAAACTGAGGAAATGGAAAGAGGAATACAGTGCTAGCAGCTCACCTAGACTTCCTTAATGTGTCAGTGTCACTCGTTGGAGGCAGAGATCTCTGCTGGAACAAGTTTTCTGACACAAGTGCAGAAAACAGTTCTGCCCTTCTAAGGCAGAATCTTTCATGTGTCTCCCTAACTTCATCAGCATTTCAGGAGAGCCAGGGGTGTCAAAAAAGCTGTTGTCTGTGACCAAAGGCTTTGTATTCACAAGTCTATAAAAAAAAAAAACTTTAAGAAAACCTTTAGATAACATTGTTTGACATGCAAGAAAGCTTCTTTTCTTAGTGTTTATCTGCAAAGTGCTGCTTCTGAGTATGCTTGTCTTATGTTCCCCCAGTCCAATAATCTCCTGAGTAACTTCAATGATAATAAAATCAGTAAGACATTGCATTAAGGATGGATTTAACCCCGAAGAACACAGAGCAGCCTATCCTGAAACTGCATGCTCTAATTATGTTTTGCTTTCCATGTACGGGTGCTGTTCAGTAAGCAGTTTAGAAGATAACATAATCTTGCAGATCTGTGTATTTCACAGTCCTTTCCATTTGCACTTCATAGATGAATATGCAGTCAAAATATCAGATGAACATTGAAAGAAAACAGTAAAACTTTTTGAGTATTTTTCTAAAAAACATAGAACATGGAAATATAAAGGTTTTATTGGATTGGAATGTAGTTACTAAGTATTAGTCTAATGATTATATTTAAATCAATCCAAATGTGACAGTACGTTACAAGGCTAATCTATTTTTAACGCTGTTGCATGCTGGAGGTGATCAGGATATTTCTAAAGCAGTTACTAATTCCCCAATTTATTTTGTTTCAGGAGTTTTTTTTTGCTTTTTTGTTTTTTTGGTTTTTTTTGAGATGGGAAGGGCATTGGCTTTCTTTGTTTTATGTTTTCTGCACAAAGAATAAGAAAAAAAAACATCATGAGAAAAAGAAATCTCAGTATAAGCACTTAAAACTTTCTCAGGTCTCACATTCAACCCACCCTGAAAGGCAACACAGTGGGGGAGGGGAATGTGACTATGCATATATTTTATTGTAAGATTGTTTAATTAGCTTATTAATCCACTCCCTCTATTAGTCACACCTCCCTCCAGCTCTGATGGCAGGGGTATTTCAGTATTGATGCAGAAATTGATGCTGCTGGTGTATGTGAAATGACACTTCTTGTCTCTCAGATCACTTTTTCTGTTTCACAGTCTGCATCAGGTTCTTCACTGAGATATTTATGATTCTTTATCCTTACCTGTAGTGTGCTTTTATAAAAGTTATTCTCTACTTGACCATTGTGCAATATTCTATTTAAAAGAAAAGCTTTGATTAGTATAGGCATTAATTTTTTTCTTAGTTTTATAAATTGAATGCACCGTATTTCCAGTATTTATTTTATCACTAAATGAACTGCAATTTCATTTTCATACAGCTGGATCCAAAAAGATATATCTGCAATGTCTTTGGTAATCCATTTCTGCTTCTTGACCAGTTGATGCTTCCCTTTCTGCTCAACTTACATATTTGATTTCCTCTTGTTTATGGCTGAGTTTTCATTGCTGTCTTTTGCTCAGGAGTTTAAACTTCCTATCACCTAATAGACTTATTAATGGTTTATCACAGGATTCTTCAGACAAAAATCTTTATGGTTCTTTGTAGGTCTCTCATCACTTTGTGTTCCTTAGCTCTGCTCTGCCCAGATCAGTCACACTTTGTGCTGTATCCTGGCAGCTTGAATCAGATCTGGATTTAGTTTAGCAAAAAATTTAGTTACAGATGGGTGTTGAAAGGCATCCATTCTGCTTTTTTTTCTTACTCCGAGAGGAAGATATTTGATTTACTGGTAGAACAGGTGATATGAATTGCTGTCCTTTGTCACCTTTCTCACACCAATATTTGAAGTTACTAAAAGCTAAGGGTATGCACAGAATATAGTAAAAAAAAAAAAAAAAAAGGAATATTTTGTATATCATTGTATCAAACAATTTTGAATATGTTTTTATATACCTGACTGAGCATTAGATATTTAGATTGGCTTCTGAGTAGAACAAACGGTTGTGGGGTTTACTACAATAGTATATAATGAGGGAGTTGCATGTATAATCTTCCTAACTAATCTCCTTGGCTGTGGGGTTCAATAATTTGTCTGGTCAAATATAATTTTTACCATTTGTTGAATGTCTAGAGCCTTATATAAAACACAAACTTCTATGAACTCTACTCATAAGTTACTCAATTATGTAACCAAAATATACAGTATATATTGTTATAGAAACAATTTAGCTTTAACATACAATGATTATTATAATGTAGCACACAGTTCTGCAGTTACATTGCCTCTGAACATAACGTGTCTCTTAAATGGATTTCTAAAGTCATTAATACTTTAAGCCATCTGAAACCTTGAAACCTATATGCAAATAAAGCCTTACTTTACGGAGTGACCTAGATTTCTGTTTGCATAAAGAAACCAAACACCTTGCTTATTCAGATACTCTTTTGGAGAGTTTGTTTTATCTTTGTTGTTTTGCGTTTTTTTTTTACTTTTCTTCTTCAACTTGGATGATGCAGGGAAGGAGAATTTAAGGAATATGATGAACTGTTGATAGGATAATTTTAATCTTACTTTCCAGGACAGCATTTAGTAACGTAGCATACACTGAACATGGCTGAGAGAGTGTGTGAGCCTTTGTTTTGCTTTTATCCTCATCATACATTTGACCTCTTTCTCTGTTTTGTAGAGAAAGATCACAGCTTCAAGAATTGCAAATGTCATAGCTTCAAGAATTGCAAATGTCATAGCTTCAAGAATTGCAAATTCTTAGTCCTTGCTGTAAATAGGAATGTTTTGTCTTATGATGGCATAAAGGGGAAATGCAACTAAATCCAGCAGCTTTCCTTTCTGCTTTTAAAATGGAGAAGTTTAACCTAATTTCTTATATCACTTACATTTCCATCTTTGTTGTGTGGTTTTATAGGAATCTTTTCATTTCTCTTTTATCAAAATAAATTAGCTTATGCTCTTCTGTATTTGGCATGTCCTCATTCAGTTCAAAATTAATGCTCTGAAGAGCTTTAAGTAAAACCATTAGTAAATTCCTCATTAAGGTTCTGCTCACATCTGGCACTCTGGTTGTGTTGTGTCTAGTGAAGACATAAAATATGTAACAGGTTTTTCAGTGAAAATGTTTGTCTTTAAAATGTAGAGATTCTCAGAATTATAGGGGTTTTTTAAAATTCTGTATATATGTGTTTTGTGAATCATTGAATACATTGACCTTTCAGCACCATGTGCACATTTCTGCACTTGATATTAGAGCAAAACTAAGAGAGAAGGAAAGAGATATCAAAATTGTCAAGGCAGAAAAAGTTCCTCTATTTAACAGGTTTCTCAAAAAGCCAATAATGGTAGTTTACATACCTCCTCTGTTTTAAAAACCCAGACCTCAAAATCCAGAGACATTGTGCTATTGTATTCTTTCCTTAAGAGTAAATCTTGCTTTTCATGTTTTATTTTCTTTTTCTTAGATGAGTGAAAAAAGAATTCAATCCTAAAACATGGGATTGGAAAGGATTTCCCATGAGCTGAAGTGTAGCCATGGGCACTCATAAGGAGCACCTTGGGTAACACACAGCATTGCTTTATATACTTCCATTTAGAAGTACAGGTTTTTATTGTACTCTTACCATCTCTTCTGTCTTTTGTAAGCCTGTAAGAAGTTTGTTGTCAGTTTAAATTTATTTATGGCCAATCTGTACACATTTGTTTCTGTGCCAGTATTGTTGTCTAGTTAAATAGTTTATCTCCCCTGCAGCCCTTGTGTGTTCTCAGCTGAAACACTTATAAAACTGTAATCATATTCCCTCTCATTCATCTTTTTGCTGAACTAAGCAAGAGCTTTTATTATGTTGAGAAAGTAGCTTCCTGGCTCTCCTTATCATGATTAACCCTTCACTGCTGCTTAAAATAAAACAATTTATATAACCATATTCAAAGGGAGTTGTTTTAATTTATTTAACATGTGATAGAGCAATATTATTGCACAGGAAAGTGAACTATGAAAGTGAAAAGTGAATTTGGATTACAGAGTCACAGAATGACGAGGTTGGAAGAGACCTTCAAGATCATCAAGTCCAATCCGTGCCCTAAACACCTTAACTAAACCATGGCACCAAGTGCTATATCCAGCCTTTTTGCTGAACACATCCAGGGATGGTGACTCCACAACCTCCCTAGGCAGGCCATTCTAATATTTTATCACTCTTTCTGTGAAGAACTTCTTCCTAATATCCAACCTATATTTCCCTTGGCTCAGATTGAGACTGTGTCCTCTTGTTCTGTCAGTTGCTGCCTGGAGAAAGAGAGCAACCCCGCCTGACTACAGCCACCTTTCAGGAAGTTGTAGAGAGGGATAAGGTCATCTCTGAGTCTCCTTTGCTCTAGGCTAAACACCCCCAGCTCCCTCAGCCGTTCCTCACAGGGCTTGTGTTCCAACCCCTCACCAGCCTTGTTGCCTCCTCTGGATGTACTCAAGCGTCTCAATGTCCTTCCCAAACTGAGGGGCCAGAACTGGACACAGCACTCAAGGTGCAGCCTCACCAGTGCAGAGTACAGGGGGAGAATGACCTCCCTGCTCCTGCTGCCCACACTATTCCTGATACAGCCCAGGATCCCGTTGGCCTTTTTTGGCCACCGGGGCACACTGCTGGCTCGTGTTCAGCTGGCTGTGGACCAACACCCCAGGTCCCTTTCTGCCTGGGCACTGTCCAGCCACACCGTCCCCAGCCTGCAGCGCTGCAGGGGGTTACTGTGGCCAAAATGCAGGACTCGGCACTTGGACTTATTAAACATCATCCTATTGGACTCTGCCCATCCATGCAACTGCTCTAGGTCTCTCTGCAGAGCCCTTGTCCCTTCCAACAGATCGACATATGCCCCCAACTTGTGTCATCTGCAAACTTACTAATGAAGGACTCAATACCCTCATCCATGTCATCAACGAAGATACTGAACAGAACTGGCCCCAGCACAGACCCCTGAGGGACACCACTGGTGACTGGCCACCAGCTGGATGCAGCACTGTTCACCACCCCTCTCTGGGCCTGGCCATTCAGCCAGTTCTGAACCTAGCACAGAGGGCTCCTGTCCAAGCTGTGGGCTGTCAGCTTTTCCAGGAGTGTGCTGTGGGATTACAATCACCTTACACAGTCTTTTCATCAGGATGTTTGAGGAGACAAGGACAGCTGCTTATTTGTTTGCATTTTCCCTCTCTCAGGATTTCCTTTCCTTTTGTAGCTGCCTAGACCCTCTGAATGGCACCACGGTGCAGTTCTATAAGGATTTCAGAATTCCACCCTTCTAATAACCTTTTTCCCCTCTTTTCAGAATTTTGATCACTGGTGGAATGCTGGCCAACACTCATAGTTTTCGCTTTTCCTGCTTCTAAGGCATACTAAAAGCTGTAATAGTATATATTGTTACCAGTACATACCAAAAATAAAACAGACAAATTGTTGTAATTTGTTTACCTTTTTTTTTTTTTTTTTCCCTTTAAGGATGTGGAACACAGTTACCAGGAAAATATTTCTTGTGTTATCTTTGTTTTTTTTGGGATTTCTTCTTTTTTTTTTTTTTTCCTAGCATATAATAGTGGAAGGCTAAATGAAGTGTGAACTATAATTGCATTTTATGTCTGCTTTTAGTTTGAAAATAAACTCTCAGGTTTTCACTACAAACCACAAAGCTACATGCCTGGTGAAGTACAGAACTAGATATAGTGAAGGAACCTAAAGGCAAATTTTAAAATTTTAGCACAATATCTTATTTGGTTATAAATAAGATGTCCTGGTAGATAAGTATCACAAACCTATGTCTTGTGAGATTTCTTTTGATGGTCCCTGCTGGTTTATAATTATACATTCTGAAGTTAATGCAAGAATGTGCCATAATAGCACATTTTATCAAGGAAAGGAGGAAGCTGAGCTGCAAAATATGCATAATAAAGATTTTTTTCCAACCAGCAGAATATTTATATTCATACTAAATTAGTTCCTAATAAATTATGCATAGCCTTTATAAAGTTAGATGACATCCTGGACCATACTGCTATAGATATGTTTCCAGAACCAACTGCTTTGCAGCAGTTTCCACAAACCATAATTTTTGTTTCCTTTGATACCATTAATATAAGCATTTATTTGTATTCTAAATGCTTTCTTCCTCAATTTTACCTTAATATTTTTAATACCCTAATTCAAATGCTCCACATTCCTTAATTTTTTTTTCATTTGTGAGTAAGACTTTCAGATATTCAAGTTCCAAGATGGTGTCTAATACATCTCATAAATTATTTTTATGAGCTTTTTTTTAATAAAAATGGCAAACCAACCAAATTAGGTTATACCTTAATTATTTTAAAAAATCAAAAGAGCCAGGGGAAAAAGGGCCAAAAGCCCTATATTCTCTTATACTACAAGTGGTTTTTATTTTTTTTAAGTTAATTTTTTTTTCTTCAGAGTTTACTAATAATTTATTCATTCATTAGATCTTGATGTCTATTCTTCATATAACTAAATTAGAGCATATCTATCCCTTTTAATTATCTCAGTGGCATGCAAAAACCCAATTACATTCTGCACAGAAATCCCCCGAATGGTCCCAAAGTTTTATGGGGAAATAGTTGTGGCTTTATCCACAATGGCTTTTCACCTTTACATGACCACTCCTTGAGTAATAAGAATGACTCCAAGTACAGTGTTCTTATGTTTCTTTCTTTAAAGAAACTTTTCTTCTAATTTCTGACTGAAAATAAGAATTTTCCATTATTTGCTTTTCCTTTCAAAGAAAATATTTTTATATAACTTTCATAGGGAAATTACATACTCTTAATTGCAACAATTCAGCTTTGGATAGTATGTCTCAGTCAAAGGTATGAAATATTGTTCAGACTATTTTGTAGGGTGGTTTTTTTGTTGGGTTTTTTTTGCGGGGGTGGGGGGTGGGATTTTGGGTTTGTTTTTCTC
>LTAT01000004.1:100407641-100443595 GCA_003286495.1 Chlorodrepanis virens | reverse complement strand
TCTAAAAATACCTTGCCTTTCCAAAACTTTAATCAGCTCTTCATTGCAGATATTCATACCCCCATGTTAATTCTTGCTTAAAAGGCAGTATCATAGCTGTTTTATTATTCAGATGGGGTTTACTTTAGTCTGTTACATATTGAGAATGTTGCCCCATCTAATTTATAGTTTTATTTCTTCTGACTTCAAAAGTTAAATCTTTTCTTTGCATGTTACATTCATTCCACTACTCCTCCATGTGGATCTAACTTTGGTTTCCTTCAATGTATGTTTTGTCATCATTTCTTCCATTCCTTTGGAAGAGCAGTTACTGTTTATATTTAGACCATGTGTGAGAAGAGTCAGAGCTCAAAAACTATATATTGCTCATTTAAATAGCAAAATATTGTTTAATGAACCAAAAGAAATCCCTTTCTTTTTCCCTTCCCAAAGTGGCTGTCCAAGAACAGTAATTCATAATTCTACCACTATGATATTGAGTCTCTTCATTTTGTATATTTCATTAATTGAAGCTAATGATTAATATTTAAGCTAAATAATATGCAGATGAAGAAATAATTCTCTGACTCATTGTGTTTATTGATTTGTCCTATAGACATACGAATTATTATTCTACCTGAAATGGCAGGATGGTCATGTGGGCTCTTGATCAATCCTCTTCACCCCTTATTCCTTCTTTTGTCACTAAAACCAGATACTGGAATAGTATATTCCTTCTTTTGTCACTAAAACCAGATACTGGAAATAGATACTGTAACAGAGACAATTCCCTTTTTGCTTTATCTGAGTGTAAATACTGAAGATCAGAAATGTATTCTGCATCTTATGTTATTCTTAGAAGTTGTGAATAAGGCAGAAATGCAGTACCCTTTAAAAAATGAATACTTTACTTGAAAGAAACTTCCAAACCAGATTTTTTTACAGTCATGATAGTCATGATTTCAGGCGCCATTTTAAATAGAGCGGTAAAATATTGGTTAACAAACTATGAATTACAATTTATATGTGACACTAATATAACAAAAATGGCAGTAATGAAAAAAAATTGAAAATACTGAAATTTGATTTTAATCTAATAACAGTATAATTTCTTGGTAAAATAATGCTACAGAAGCTTTGAACATTTATAAAGTATTCCAAGTGCTCATCATTATTAAATGTAAAAATTAAGGAAGAATTTTTAAATATAATATATAAATGTTTTAAAAAATCTGGAGGGAATAATTGGGGATTTCACAAATATTTTGAAATTAAAATTTTGGACTGTTTTGTGTCATATATTTTATTTTTCAGTTTTGCAAAAAGTAACTTCGAATGGTTTTATGTTGACGACAGTTGTTTGTATGCCCCCTTTCTTCCTTCAAGACTTTGATCTTTTTTGGGGGTACCTTAATTGGGGGGATTTTTTAATTTTCTTTTATTTTTATCCTGACTTTTCCCCTTAGTTTTCCAGCTGCACTTTGTATTTACCATACATCTGTAATTTTGCTGGCATGACTGTCTTTTCTCATTGAATGAACTCATATTCTCTGGATAGTTGTGTTTATTGACTGCATTTTATGAAGCATGCTGTAGTCTATCTCTGCTGTTTTATTTCTAAGTTTATTTTTTCACTTCAAAGCAAATTAGCTCTCTGGGCTGACTTGCTGAGTTTGCTGCTGCCAAAAATTGCAGTCTTGTTTTGTTTATCACTGAGTTCTCTGAGGCTACAATGTTGTGCTACTGTATTTACATCTCAGTATAAGGTTTGTGGTTACTGCTTTCTTGGATCGTTTGCCAGGAACTTCATTCAAATAAAACTTTGATAGTGAGGCCTATGTATTTTTGACAGTAAATTCATTCTTGCTGTTGACTCTATTTTCAAATAAGAACTATCTGCAGGGTATTGTACTACTGTCATGCAATTGGTCATTATTATTTTTAAATTATTATTCTTGAAATATGCTTTACTTTCTTGATTTATTTGAAAGCACGAGTTATCAATCTCTTCACCCTTACAAGAAGGGCGTGAAAATATGAGTATACAGAGTTTTGTTGTTTATGATAGAGTATTATGGGTGATAATTTTGTTTCTATGTAAGGCTTCTGTAATTGTTTGCTGTTGGGCTAGAATGTGTTTTATTCAGAATTTCTGACTATAATATTGGTGAAAACTTTAGTAAAATTTTATATTTTTCTCCATTTATGCTTACATGAAGTATCTTGCATACTATCAAGTAATCTCTACATCACCACTAATTAACATTCAATATATGCATATTCCACACTTATTTTCTTTTAACCTGCTGGTGAAAATAGTGGTTCGAAATTTTATTATTATCTATCTAGTAGCTTTGAGATATTAGAGCTTGAAAAGTCTTATTTGCCTACTTTTTCCTCATGGAAGGCAACAGGACCGCGATTAAATTTTCTGCTGTTCATAAGCTGCTGCAATTGAGGCTTTCTCAGGCATTTATGCTCTTCACCACTTTTATTTATTTAGGTCATCAAAGGGATCATAATATTTTATAAAAAACAGTGAAAAAAATGTGAACTTTTCTGGTGAAATATATAATTATTAATTTAAAATATGCTCAAAGTCTATTTTGTGGGTTTTTTTTTCCTGAATAAAATATTCCAATCAAAATGTTTTCTCTCCCTTAACATTCAATAAAAGCTGTGACCAATAAGCTGCTATTAAAGATGTGAATTAAAAGTTCATATATCTACATGATTTAAAGAACAGTTTTCTCAGCTGTTAGTGACTGGAGCCCTTCCTGTGTTAGTGAGGCACCTGCTGAGAAGGTGTGCTGGTTTCTACTACAAAAATGATTAAGTAGTCTTCTGACTGACCTCTGTCTCAATATCCTTGGCAGTGAGTTCTTGTCTCAGGGCACAAAAAGAACCCCAATGTCTCTCAGCAGACTCTGGAGTTCTAACACTGAAATTATTAATTAAAGATACTTAAATTTAGGCTTTGGGCAAATATGGAAGTTCTGGCTACCAGCCACAGAGTCCAGTTGAATTGTGTTTCCCACTCCTTTGTGTTTTGTGTTTGTGCTTTCATTTAAGGAAAGAAATAATTTATATAAACTCACACTGTAAAGGCTCTGTCTTTCACTGGGTGAAATGAGATCTATACACTCACTTGATTACTCAGATCCATTTAATCCTATTTTCTCCCCATATCCTGTAGCAGAGGGTCAGTGATAGAGCAGCATTGATGGACACCCGGCAGCCAGATGAGGCCAATGCACCACCCCATCCAGCTAAGCTAAATACAGCAAGTTTGTCACGTTTCCTCTTTTGCTACTGCACAGATATCAGCAGTAGCATGTGTATGAGGAAATAGAATGTGAGCTGGTGCATTAGATAGAGCAGATCTAACGAGGTGCTGCATCAATGCTCCTGTGCCCAGGGATACAGAAATGGTAGAGCACATAATGTAGAGGGAAATTATGATAAAGGCGATGCCTTCCTCACTTGCTGACATGTAGCCAGGCTGAAACATGAAGAGAATGGAATGTAAGTTGATAAATCACAGATATGTGGACATTCAGGGTCTGTGCAAGTAAATTAAACAATCCTGGGGAACCTTTCTGGACTCAGGTGTTATTGATGGTAATATGGTAGAATTGATTCCAACAGACCCAGCTTACACTTTTTCAGGCAGGTTTTTAGCTTTGCTTAGGAGCTGATATGAGCACCAGAGTTCCATATTTCTAATTATTTTTACTCTTTCTTTAATATTTAATTTGCTTTCAATGTGGGCCTCAGCTTTATGCCTACCTGCACAACTTTGTGTTGCATTACTTTTGTCTCTTGGTTTCCTGTATATCCTGCTGTAAGGAGGTAAAGAGCACCATTTCCTGTCTCAAACACTGCCTAGGCCGTGGAAGGAATTTGCCATAAGATAAATCACCAGAGTGGGAACTAGAGATGAACACAGAAGGGAGGAATTTGCAACAGGAAGGTGCTGCTGATTCCTGGCCTGATGGGGGTGAGACCTGGTAAGCACACCCTGGTTAACACATGTGGACAAAAATTCCCACTGCGGCAAACTGTGTGAGAGGAAGCAACTCCTCCTACACATATCACCAGACAAACAAAGACCACCATGCTGTTTCACACAATCAACCCCAAAGGATCTACCATCAAGAGCCTCTGTTACCCTGCCCCAGAAGTGGCTCCTAACGCCTGCCCTAGCCCCTTTTTACCCTTCTATCTCTTAAGTATTTCACTACATTTTTGAAGTAGCTTTAGAAAATGAATAAACACAAGCCAACACAATATTTGGGGCTCTAACGTTGCCATGTGTAATGTCTCTTTTTTCACCTGGTGTTCTGCAGCTTGTAAACTCTGAGAAAAACCTGTGTTTGCATAATGGGGCTTGAGTCCCATCAGAAGGCACCTGTGTAATGAAAGTGATTAATATAGTACATCCCTGTTAGAGGGTGATTCCAATTATGCAGAATAATAATGAAGTCGCTTTGCTCAGGTCCAGATTCCTTTATTGGATTTGTTTAAATTTATTAAGAATTATAAAAGCTGAGAAATGTTACTGATTTGCATTTCAGAGTAGTGAGAAATCATAACATTGGGGTTTTAGAAGTGCAAATTTCCTTAGTGCCTTTCTTTATCAGAGGATATTCTTGGATGACAGACTCAGACTTGATTCAGTACCAAATAGAAATACCATTGCACTCAGAGAAATTTACATGCTTATGTAAGTCCTATATTATATTTTAAAAAAATTTTCTTTCAAGGACAATATTAACATTTTACCTTTTTAGCCTTACGGTTTTTCTCAGGACTCTTAAACTGTATTTAAGACCAGAAAGGCAAAAAAAATTAAAAAAAAATACAACTTATGATTATGTATATATTATTAAAAGTATTATATACAGCTGTATTTAATTTTGTGATTTTATTTTTCCATTCATATTAGCATTATATATTAAAGATTTTTTTTAAGACTGCAAAGAAATTACCTTTCTCTATACCTGACTTGAACTTGTTCTTCGGTATATTAAAAAAAAAAAGCAGCAACTTTGTTACAGCATTTCACAAATTCTAGGTTGGGAATGAGATGTGATTGACCTTGATGGATAACAAAAGAGATTTTTACTGAATTAGAAGATTGTGGCATTTCCTTTTAATATGTAATGCCTTATAGAATATTTTTTTGAGGTGCTCTTTGGTACCTAATGCTATCCCATTTATGGTTTTTTCCTCGAAGAATAAAATTTTCTTAAGGGACCACAGAACTCTTATTGCTGACTATGCAACTGGAACTCAGTGTTGTTGAACTAGTATATCAAAGTTAAGCACATAGTATTTCTGTGGATAATAAACACTCTGAAGCTCTTTGGAAGATTGATTCTGAATAAACTTCTGATATCAGGAAAAAAAAATGTAGCTCGTTTTTATGCCTGCAAAAATTCTTTTCTCTTAAATACAATAGAGCTAGTTTTTCTCATCTTAAAAAAAACCAAACCCCTAAGCATTAAATTTCAATATTAAGTCAGAAATACACTCTCAAATGGAGTTTCTCTCTATAGCAGAATTCAATCATTTCTGCAATCTAATATCTCATTCCTATTGCATTAGAAATTGGGTTTTAGACAAGAAAAAACTCATTCACTGCTGATAGTATGCAGTACAAATAAACTGCTCAAGATTGAATTCATATTCATTTTATATCCAAGATTAAATCTAAAACTTTTTTCTAAAAGTCTTCATGTGAGGCTTGGAAATTATGACTGGTGTGATGTATCCAGGGTTTTAATTTAACTTTATGGTTTAGATAGTGATGAGACATGAAGGGGAAATCTAAGGAAATATGTTTCTCTTTTTTCTAATCTTTAGTAAATATCTGGCCTTCTGATGCATTTAGTTGACATTTAAATCTTATAAAATAATTCAAATAGATGATTAATATAAAACCAATACACCCACACAAGTTTTTTTTCATGCAACCCTTGCAACTTGTTTAAGGACTTCACATCTTTACTATAAGACTTATGACACCTTGGGGCAGTTATTTTCATAAATAGCAGTTTTGACCTTGTGTTTCTGGTGCCATTTCTTTACTGGGAGGCAATTTCAGTTTTATTGCCAAACTCAATATTTGTTATGAGGTTTGGTGGCAGTTATTTGGATCATGCATTTTATGTCTGTGGAGATGCTCTAAAAAAATTTGGTATCAGAAAATCTGGTGGCTGCCCTTCATGTTAGTGTTAGCTTTTCATGTGTCTGTGGTTATTTCAAGGATTATGTGATTTCTAGTCCTGTCCCCTCTTCCAACCCTTGCCTGATGTCTCACTCTGTGGTAGTTAATGGAGAGCCTATAGCTACATTAATGAATACTGTAACTCATTGCCAAAAAGAATAATCAACAGATATTTCTTTGTCATGATTTTGATGTGGATTTTTCAGGAGATTGATTGATATAGTAAAATATATGGAAACCCAGAATATTTTCAGATACCATGGTTTGTATTTAAGTTTGGAAATAGTCTTAGGTGTTGGGAACAAGGATATATATATACTCTAATTACCATAGCCAGAACATGGGCTGTTGATGCCTAAAGATTTTTAGCCTTTATCATATTCGTAGCTCTGCAGATTCATAATATATAGTAATACAGCTTCCAGTACTTTCCTACCCTCTTTCATATTTTACCTAATTCCTTATTAATACATTCCTGAAATTCTGTTAAGTCTTGTTCTTTAGCAGGCAATACCTGACAAGGACATCTCTTTTTCTACCAGAATTTTAGAGACATAACAAGAAAATAGGGCAAACAAGCCTCTGGACCCACTCGGAGGGCCTGACCTAGGGGTGAGTTCCTGAGGCAACTAATCTCCTATTGGATGCATCTGCTAGACATACTAATTAATTACCCCTATAGAATTTGTAGAAATACTGTATTACATGTGCATGTAGCAATATTTTGTGCACCTGGAAGCTTTCATTAAAGATTTATTTGGCTTTATATTGCCATTCTTAATGTTGTTTGGAAAGGTTTTATGTTTTATACCAGGCAACACTGTCACACAGTAAATCGCTTCAGCTGAAATTTCTAAGAAATTTTATCTGAGCATTAGATGTAAGGTGAAGTCAGAGGCACCAGTCTGTTGGGCTGTAGCACATATATTTGGGGTGTCTTTTGTGTTGTATCTTTTTCTGATGGATTTTTCCCAGTTGAAACAGTTTGACTAAGATCTGTTGCTGACAGAATGTCTGTTTGCTGTGGGGAATCATACAGAGAAGATGTTGCTTTTACTTATTTGTTATTTAGTGCTGCTTTTTTTTTTTTCCCTGCCTATTTACTTTCTAAAGTGTTTGAACACAAAATTAGTAGCTTTTTTATTGCTTGAATTTGAGGGCAACATTGGTTTAGAAGCCTTTTCATTAATACTTTATTATAAATCACGGGATTACATAGGACTGAAACCAAAAATGTTTTTGTAAGATCAAGAACATTTCTGTGTGGATATATATATTAGTTTGAGACAGATAGATTTATTATGTTAATTAAAATAAAAACAGACAATTAAGAAATAGGATTCATTTTCATTAGAGCAAGTGATCATGTTTTTTCACTTTTTATAAATTTCATTGCATAAAAACAAAATTAATGATTTGATTATCAGGCAATTGTTTTGATTGAAATGCTCATGCGCCAGAAGTCTCTGTCTTGAGGCAATGCAACTCTAAATCAAACAAAGGATCTCTTCATTAAGCAGATCAGAGCCTTAGCAGAATTCCTAAGACCTGTGGCATGCATGTGCCATAAGCAGGAAGAAATCAATATTAGCCCTCCACTCAGGCCACAATTACAATTTGCTAACACTGGCTCCTTAAACAGTATAGCAGTTTTACACAGTAAGAGAAAATTAGTTTTAGAATTTTAGAATTTTTCAAATAGCTTCTCTGATCAAGAGCTGATGGTAAAGTGTTCAGTGCCACAGCACAAAGATTAGAGCAGTGCCTCTTCCTCTAGAGGCACACTGCAGCAGCTCTTCATTCTCAGTGATAGACACATCTCTCTTCCATAGCCTTGGTGTCTACTACACTGTAGAGTCAAGCTGCTTTTTCCCAGTCTGCAAATCAATCCCAAGTAAATATCCTTTCTGTGATTCATTTCTTGAATTTGCAAACTGGAATGCAAAGTGTCTTTCAGTAACAAGTGGTAATGCATATGATGACTAATGCACAGAGTGCAAGGAGTAACAGCCTACAAATAAATTCTCCTCACTGCAGCTACAACCATGGCCCAAACAAAATCTTATCTATACAATTTCTTACCTTTCAAAGACTGCAGGAGTTGAATATATTTACTTACTTATCTTTCAGATGGAAATTGCTCTGGACTTCATGTAGTCTTTTTCTAGAGAATTGCTCAGACAGAATAATGAATAATATAATTCTGTAGATGGAGTCAAATTGGATGTCAGTGAGAATGTTGCAAAAAGATTATTCATTTTTCATTCATAAAAAGATTTACATTGGAAATAGAGATATATTTAGTTTTCATTATTTACCTCAGGATGCAATATGACATAACTCTAAGAATAAAACTACAGGTAGCACTTGCTGAGGTAACAATCCTGATGGCAGGAAGGTGAACCTGAATATGTGACTTCCTGAAATTTGATCTGAATTTCTCCTACTGAATGAGACTGTTTAAAAAAACACCAAACCCATATCAGATTGTTGTTCAGCCATGCCTAAAATAACCATGCTATAATGCTGTAGTTATTTCTGTTATAAGCAAACCCACAATGCTTTCTTTGCTTAGTGTAATGCAGGTAATTAAATGTCAGTTTGACAATAGCGAACACATACAGTCTTTTTGCAGCACCAAGGATAAGCATCATGATCCAGTGGATACCAGTGGAGTTTGCTCAGCCACAATCAGTTATGTCAGGAATCTCAAGCGAACACCCCAGGAACAGTTTCTTTTTTAGAGTGATCCATGTCTCCTTCAGTTTTATCAGCTCCTGCTATTCTGGCAAATATCAAATTAACACCAATTTAAAGACTACTTAGATGACACTACAAAAATTAGTGGCACCAGAATAGGTAAATCTATGACTTAGGGTCTTGGTTACTCTTAATGTTCCAAAGAGTGGCATTAATTCAATCTCAGATGAGAAAATTTGAATTTTTTTTCAGAAATATAAAGAAATTTTAAATCACCAATAACGTCTCGATGGGGCACTTTTCCTAGATGTCAAAGAAATGGCATAATTATGGCTTATCAAGTTTGCCAAGAAAACACTTCAGAAAAAATAAATAAGATTTTGAATGGCTGGTCTTGGTCAGTAAAGATTATATTTGTTGGGTGTTCCTGTCATGGAAACAATTATGAGAAACTGCAAAGAGAGCAAAGATTTTACAAATTATTATTTTGGATTAAAAAAATTTAGTAACTTATGTGAACATTACTATTTAAAGCTTCAAAAAACCTTCTTCAAAATTTTTACATTTTATAGAAGAGAAGTATTTGGAACAAAAGGAAAACAAAACAAGTTCTGAGGTGAGATAGAGAGCATGAAAACATCCATGAACTTTTGGCATTTACAACTTTAATAACTGAGAGTCATTGCTAATTTATTGAATGATAACGAAAGAGCAGCTGTCACTTGCCAGAATAGTGTGATTGAGTTAAAAGTGAAAATACATATCCAGAGCTTACGGTATTATAGGGAACAGAATTGTCTTTGTCCATTTATTTTAAGTTCTCTTAAAATTCTGAGGGAATTTTGCCAGCATTTTCTTTTACACAAGAAATCATGTTTAGTGTATCAAATTAAATCTGACAGTGAAGTGTTTTCTGATGAGCCCTTAACTTTTGATAAGCCCTTCTTACTGTACTTCTAATCACAGTCCTGGAAAAGTACTGCTATAGTACTAGAAAACTATACGGACGTGGTCATGTGGTCACTGGCAATGTTTATTTTTAGTGCAAGCACTAACTAGTCTTGGCCTATGCCAGCTGCCATTATCCTGGCTGACTACCAGGCATGGTTTGCAATTTGCAAAGGTCAAGACAGGATAATATGATAAACCCACGCTGTTTGGAAGGACAAAATTCACCTTAACACCTTACAGATAATGAATTTCATATCCTATGACCGCTTCAGTCCTGTTTACCGGTTAAGCTGGCAGGAAAGCAATGCACGCGTATCTGTACATTTGCAGCAGTTAGTCATTTTGTTTGTGATATTGAGCAGGAACCAAAATAGCATTCTGACAACTTCATCTGCATTTTTTTTTTATGGTAAAGGATAATTTAAACATCATGGCACAAAGATCTTACAGATGTGTTTTATGCAAGCATCACATCTGAGTAGGTGTACATATATATATATCTTAGAGCAGATTTGATTTCTAATCCAAAAACATTTTTAAAGAAGAAACACATGTTTTGTGGCGTTAAGTGATTGTTGTGATAGTTTGCAACAGGTAAGAATTACACTGCAAATTGTAACAAAAAAAAATTGGTTTGTAAAACGTTGTAAATTCAAAGAAAAACACACAGACACATCAGCAATGAAATGAATGTTCATTATTAAATAAATGTAAGACTGAGGCTGAATAACAGCATAATATTTGTTAATTTTTCCAAAATATTCTGGAAAATTTGTGTGACTAGGTGTTATTATATATAGAGTTTTTTTATGCATCTTTAAAACAGAAGAACAAAAACAAGACCCTTCTGAAATAAAGAAAGCAATGTCCTGAGTATGCATTTACTATTCAATTAATTTTTGAGTATATTCCCCTAAGAATAAAACAAAGTGAATTATCTTTTCATTAAAGTATCTCTTATTTTTGCACAAATACTTTAAATTTCATTTTGGTAGTGTATAACTTAAAGCAGGAAAGCAGGATATTTAGACATTTTATTTTGTTAAGAGCAGGATTTTTTTTTCCCCGGAAGCAATATAATCTGTGATCTCAGAGCATAAGTAGTTACTTTGCCTATCCAGCTGTTTACCAGAAAATAAATAATTTGTTTTTAAGGGGGAAATGTATTCAAAGGTCCATCCAAATAATTTCTTGGTCTCAGTTTACATTTAAAGAGCTATTAAATATAGTAGTCTCTTCACACAACATTTCTATATCCTCTAATTTCAGACTCTTATTATAATGACTAATTCATAGGAACAATTAGGAAGATGAACCCCAAGATTTTAATGAATCCTTTTTTCTGTTTAAGGAACAGATTGTGCCATGCAGGGCAATTATAGACTGCATTAGCATAGGAGTGAGGCTAAGGGCAATGCTGCATCTCCTCTAAAGAATACAAATAAAAGGACAGTCTTCGTATCTAAGCAACAGTCCTGCCTGATGCTGAAGGAGAACATCATCTCTCATGCCTAACTATTCCTTTAACATGAATGAACCCCTGGAGGCACTTGTATGAAGACTTGCTTGTGCTCCAGGGCTGCCATTCTGCAAAACTTAAAATGTAGTACCTTATTTCCTAGGTTTAACACAGTTCTCCAAACAATCACTGGAGAATTGAACTAGCTCAATAAATGATTGCATTCTTATCAGTTGCTGAGATTATTACCACGTAAATCCCTACTTCAGTCAAAACAGTTGGGAGTTTCTCTGATGTCAGTGTAGAAATCACGTCAACCAGGTTGTGATTCCTACCACACAGAGCTCTCTGCTGAGAACAAAAACTAATTCAGTCTGAAGGATACAGAAAATTCTACAACTCTGGAAAAATAGCAATAAAATCATACCACTGAGAATAAGAAGCCATCTTTATAAAGTTTCTATCTTTTTAAAATTTTCAAAAGCAAGAAGATGGTGCATCAGTACATTTTTTAATAAGGTTTTTCACCGTCCCTATGAGTTTAAGATGGACTAAATGCTGTTCTTTTTGATATAAGAACGATGGAATGCAGAGAAAGCTGTTTAAGACAGGCTAGAAGTACTGCCATGGACCCAGAAAAGGATGCTAATGGAAAATGAAGTGGCAACTGCGAGTTCATATTTGCAAACAGACAGTGTGAACATGCAGTTGTGTTGTGTGGATCTATGCATTGACAAAATGTTCTTTGAGATTACAGTGCTTTTATTCCTAAAAGCAGTAATCATTATGCTGTTCCACATTGTCTCTTCAATGTCATTAAACCTTATTTTTGAGAGAAAATTTTGTATTAAACCTCTGAGTTCCTTTTAGATTAAAAGCAAACTGCAAATTACTGAAACTGGAGTTACTTTTGCTCACTGAGGAAACATAGAAACTTAGTGGTAGAAACAGGGAAAAATCTTCTCATTTCCTAAGTTTCGAGCTTTATTTTGAGTTCTGGACATAACTGCAGAATGCATGTGAGCATTTAATTTACAGAGTAGGTAGATATTTGTCATTGTCCATCTTTGAGAGGGCAGGGTAACTAGAGATTCTCATAGATCAAAGCCATGGTTACCTAGCCTGTGTACTATGTCAAGGACAAGTTTCCTAGAATGTAGATTTATCTGATTTTTGCTTTGATATCTAAGGAATAATTACATTAGGTGCAATGCTCTTGAAGTGAGACTCCAAACAAGTGTCTGAATGAGAATAGGCTAAGGAGTGGAGGTCTTGTTTGTATATGCATTTCCCCAGCAACAAGTTGTGTGTAATACTGTTAATTAAACCACAGAAGTCTTTAATTTTTAAAAGAACAAATGTAATTTTTAAAAGAACAAATGGATATCTCTTTAAAAGCTATATAATCTAGGATAAAATCACTATCTGTTAGATGCACTGATCTTCCTTTAATTTTTCTACTATAACAATGCATCTTGGGAGAACAACAACCTTGATAAGTGTGACAGATATGGAGGTGGTTTCCTTTCTGTGGTTGCTGAGCTAGTCTGAACACCTGCTCTTCTCCTGTGTAATTTCTTCTCACACAGCTTCAAATAGTGTTTGATGATCACCCACAGCATTTGTAATAAAACCTGAATAAGAGCTCCACACAGACAAAATAAATGCATCTATAGGGAGCTTGACTGTGTGTTTGAGATATGGAAGAAAATATAGTTCTTCAATCTTAAATAAGACTTTCTCACGGAACTAGAGGTAGACATTGATCTTCAGTTCTGCAGTCAAAGAAGAAATAGAGCAAAGTCTGCTTTTATTTTGCTGGAACTGGTAAAGGAAATCTAATTCAAGGATGAAGAACAGTCACAGGAAAACAAAGCATACAAACAAAATCTTTTCCACTTGGCAAAAAGACTGCATCACACTATTCTGTGTGTGGACTTTCAGTGGTAATCTGGGCTTTGCAGTCCCTGAACCCGAATGTAACAATGGCCAGGCACAATAAACAGTTAAGCTCTCCACTGAAGGGTTCAAGAGGACAAAAACCAGCACAGTGAGTGTGACCTGCCTACCTTGTGCCAGTTTGTACACCTGCCTAAAATGCAAGTATTCTACTGATTTCAATACAGCAATATCAATCACGTGGCTCTGCTTTATTTGATTTGTCAGTCAGTTCCTGCAATCAAGTTCAAAGTTTTTGTTTGAACCTTATGTTTACTTCTCAATCACTCAAGAAAATGGATGATTTTTCAGAGGTTGGCCTTGAATAGTAATGGAGCTTTGGGGCATACTTTTCCAAGAAGTAGTTCAAGAGTGAGGGAGGAATACTGTTGTCCTATGGATCTCTTAAAAATCATTTTTCCTTATTGATTTTGGCAGTCTTGGTTTGGTATCGCAAAACACTTGCCTGGGTATCTCATATAAATTTACATTTTTTAGATGTGGTTTGAGCAAAATATTAAAAAAAAAAATATCTCTAGTCCCATGGTCAAACCTTGTTTAATTTCTGAATTTGAAAGCAATGATAATACTATGCTACAGTATTTAAAGATATTTAGTGCTAACTTCCATACTCAATGCCAGCCACTATAAATAATGGATGATATATTGAAAAGTAAGTGTGAAAGAAGAGTCCATTCCTATATGAAATTCAATTCAATGACATCGAAAAGCTATAAATATTTATTTTTTTAACAAAAGATTATGGTTTTTTTCTTTAATGAAAATTTACTTAAGATAACCTTCTTAAATAAAAGGACTATCTTCAACCAACCATGTTTGAGTTTTGCTGATGACCCATATGAGAAAAACCTCCCAACAAAACCAAAACAAACAAAAAGCACCAAAAGATTTTGCGTACAGAAGAAAACTATGGCTGTTATAAATCTCTGCTGGGTCTGATAATATGTATTTTAACTCCCATTAATTAAATGCCTTTGGCAAAAGCAATTTGCCTTGTTAGAGTTTCTGTTAGTCTATCTTAAATGTCATCAACATACAGAAGAGACCTCTGAGCTGTTTGTGCAGCACATGGATTATGCAGTGTACCATGAAAGGGCACTGTCTCACCACAGTACCATCTGCTTGAAAGTGCAGGGGGAAATGCTGAACACTTCCCTTAGTTTCATGCCATAAAAACAGTGAATAGGAGATCATTAGCCTACAGCAGCTCCTATTGTAATCACATTATATTCATGCAGAGAAAATTGCCTGCCTGAACAGTAAGTCCTTCCTATTGTTTAACACTGGTTGGATGCTTTCTGCCATTTCTGCAGCTCAGATCGCTTTCATTGTTTTCACTGCTGGAGAAATATTTTGTGGCCTTTTGATTTGAGCAGCATTCCGCGAAGTCCAGTGAATGTTATCGCTTTATAGAACAATAGTCTGAATTGGAACTTGACTGGAATTTTTATCATGTTATCTTTTTTTTATTTTGTTGGTAATTTTCTTCAAGGAAAAATCAATTGGTCTTGCTAAAAAGAAAAATCACTGGTTCAGATACCAAAAAGGCAAATTGTGCAAATAGTAATCAAGTAAATTGCAAGCTCTCTGAAATATTACTCCAGTACTTTCCCCTCTTACCCCCCAAGCTGCACAATCCTTGCAATTTTTTTATTTTGATAATTGGTATGAAAAGAGGTAAGCAAAATATGGTCTACAGCATTTGAGTTTCATCCTGATGAAGGTTAAACAGAAGTGTTGATGGACCAAAACTTTTGTGTTTCAGAGAGGTTTCCACTGTTGTCCATAGGGTTGTGCTGCTTTGCTGTAGTGATAAACCTCAAACAAAATTATTACTTACTTATTTTTACAAGGCTAGGTTTGAAAAGCACCCCAATCTATTGCTCTTCTAGCATTACATACCAGTGAATGAAAAGAAAACCACTCAAATATAATAATATTTTTTCCTTTTTTTTTTTTCTGTTTAAAACCTTAGCCTTTCTTTTACTGTGCTGTGTGTAAGGATAGGCATTGTGAAGCACAGTTTACTGCAATGTGTTTTGCTGCATGTACACTAAGATGTTCCAGGAAGGTAAATCTGGCTGGGGATGTCAATTATTCCATGCTAAGTCTGCTTCCCTACACTGTGAATTCAGTGAGTGCTAACAGTTAGTAGCTTGCACATTTTGCTTGACCGAAGTAATCAAAAGGCAAATATATTGAATACTTTCCAGCCTCTGAGATCTTTCACATTTTTAATGAAAAATACTTACCATGAAAGCTGTACTCAGGGTTACCAAATGAAAATATTTAAGTATTTCATTGTTTTATATTTTTTCCCCATCAGTCTTTGCATCTCAGTTATGACTGAACTGAGACACAAGAAAGCTCCTCTGTAACCTTTAAAAATCAAATGTGGTGATGATAGTATCAAATTTGGTGTTTATGGTGATGATAAAAAAAGAAAAATTATTTTCATTTTGTTTCCTAACATACTCAGCCTCAACAGCATGCTTGGCTTTAACATCAGTCTTTGACTGAAAGGATTTTTATTTTATTTCTGTGGTTCCTCAGCGAAAATAATTACACAGGTCTTACTCAAGTGATAGAGAATTTTTACTGCTTTTCATTTGCGACAGAGATTGAACATCAGTAATGTGATTTTTATGCAACTTTGTTTATATTTAGAGTTTTGGTATAACAAAGAATATGTAGAGGTAGAAAATATTTCAAAAAGCCTGTGGTCTAGGTACTGTACTTCTCCTGAGATACAGGTGAATTCTAAAACTTTATCCTATATCTTGTGGTGTTATGAGAAACCAAGGGGAATGCTTTGACCTATGTGTTTTTTCCTTGTGCTTTGTGTCTTAATTTGCTTTATTTTACCCTGTTTTCCAAGCATTCTCCTTTTAATTCATATTATAGCCACCCAATTTCTTATGAAAAACATTTCAGATTGTCTGGAAATAACCTTGGAACTTCATTTGGTAGCATTGCACCATAGTTTGGCAACTGGTGAACCTGGGGATGACATGCGTCTCATACTGGGGTACTGGAGCAGAGCAGAAATGAAAAACTTATTTCCATTAAATGAAAAGCTTATTTCCAATAAAAGCTATCGGGTTTTTTCTTTAAAATCATTTTTATTTCAAGTAAAATCCAAGGAGACTCATCTAGTCCTTGAGTTTGAACGTTAAGTGCACGTCTGGCATCTAAGATATAAATATAATGGAAACACCTCCTCTCTTCTTAAACCTCACAATTTTGTCACATGATTAGAGAATTACTTACTTTAGTCTATATGGGGAAAAATTTTTGGGGATTCCTCAATATTTTAAGATTTTTTTGAAAAGCTTTTTTAAATCTTCACTATATGATCAAACTATAGAACCCAAATTCTTGCTTTTACAGAATTCTAGACTGTTGGGAGTTTGTTACGAGAAATTTTATCTGTTAAAATGCTTTTTATTAGTTCTTTTTTATCCCCTTTTTTTCCAAGGAAAATAAATGTGCTAATTGATAAGATTAATATGAATTATTATTGTAGAAAATTTAAAGGTAAATAACATGTTTTAATTCCTGAGTGCTAATTCCTTACGCATTAATTTTATTTTAGCAGATAGGCTGGTTTTCCCAGCACTTGGTGTATTAGATTTGTTTACAGTCCAAGCTTGGCTAATTGCAATTTAAAAATGTTATTTGTTGTGGGTAAGGACAGAGAGATTTACAAATAGGTAAATGTTTGGAATTAATACGCTATTTTCTTTAAGGGCGAAACATTTCTAATCCCCTATCTACATTCATTAAATCTATGAAATTGCTGTAGTCATCATTTATGGGTATGCATGTTAATCTTGATTATAAAATAAATGGGGACGTGGTTTTTAAGCACCATATAATTCAGGAAACAATCATAATCTCATGAAAGATACTAAACACAAATTAAATTCTGTAAGTCCTAATTGTAAAGTGCTAGTAGACTGAAATGTGATTTAGGCGTGATAAACTAGAGATTTCTGAGACTGTGTTTTTGGAAGTTGAGGAGTTTCCAAGTATGGATCCAATAAAACCTGCTTCATTTGTTCAACAAACACTGTGCCAGTTTCCCTCCATGTTTTGCGGGTGTTTCAGTGGGCTTTCTAGGGAAATTTGTGGAATAGATAAATTCAGAGAGAATAGATGTTTAAAAAGACAGTTTTTATTTGAATCTCAGAATTATGTTATCGGTTGAGATGAACAAATGACTTATCAAGAAGGCATGAGGTTTCTAATCCCTCCAAAACACCAGCTGTGTAAACTATATTTTTTTCACATTGTTTTCCATGCAGCTGTCTGCCAGAAGTTTGTTTTTATAACAATACATTGAAAGATGGCTTGTTATTTACTGTAGAAGTCTGCAATTACTTCAGTTTCATGCTGGCTTTAGAGATATCCCAGCCTCATCACAGAATTTCAAGTTTTGCTCTTGTTCACCACACTGTTTTCACTTTTTTTCATCTTAGTGTCCTCAAAAATCTTTCAGAGTGTAATCCTTACTCTGTCACCTGCACCATCCATATATGAAACAGCAATGGCTTTAGAGTTGTTGAAGTTGACCTTCTGCTGCACCCTCTTGGATTAACAGTCCTGTTGCAATTCATGTTTATTAATTACCTTCAGGGAGTTTTTGTTTGTTTTGGTTTAGCTTTAATAAACATTGTCTTTATGATAAATTAGATAGATACATTTTTAATGATTATCTTCACACATGTGACAGTCAGTGACAAAGTATTATAAAAGACAGATCCATGACTGCTTGGTGGGAAAACCTACCCCACACTTTCCCTCTGACCCCTTGCTCGTTTTGTAGCTAGTTTTTGGTATATCTATTCGTAAAAGTTTTAAGGTGCAAATGTATTGCCTCCTTCTTTAATTATCTGTTCTGCTAATTATTCTTCACTTAAAACCTTTATTACCTTGTCTTTATCTTGTCTATGAAACTGATTTGTTAATTTTTAAATAAGAAAGTGATCTTTTAACTTATTTTCTGCATTACTTCCTCTCTTCAAGCACTAACATATCGGGGGGGGGAAGGTTGTGTATGTTTTGTTTTACAGAATAAATTTTGTTTGCTCTAAGCAATCTGGTTCATTTTTCCACCTCTAGCAAGGAATTAGTTGTGCACAGCCATCTCTAAATTGAATTAGTTTGCAGATGGTCCTCTTATTTGTATGCTTTAGAAGAATTAAAATCTCAGGGTTCAGAGTACTGACTGACCTCTGCAACTTTAAATTTTTTCTTCTTCTTTGTTTTAAAGCAATTTATTTATCAGTTCTAATGTCCAGGGTTTTATCCATGAAGCTTTTAAGCTTATTAGGAACTGGCCATCTGGAACAGTATATTAGGAAAAGCTTCTCAGAGGAATCTGTTATAATTATAACATATTTGTTTTGATGTGTGTGCTTAAAAATTTTATTTCTTCTCATCAAGGCTTAGAAGTCAACTGAAACTCATCTTTCAGTCAAATATGCATACAGACTGAATTAAAATTTAAGGGGGCAGGATAGATTATCTAAACAAAAGCAGAAAAGATTTTTGGAGGTGAAGGCTGATCTTGATTTCTGTGACACATGAACAGATAGCAAAACACAAGCTCACCAAGCCTCACCAATTACTGTTATGTATATTCCACTGAGTATAACTTTGATACATAATAAGAACAGGTTATTAAGTTTAATAATACTATACAACTCTTCAGACTTATTTAGCTGTTATAATCCAAGTAATACTGTTGCCTATCACTAATTGAAACCAAAAGGTTTTTTAATGACAGAGTTAGTTTTAGCAATTTTCTAAATTTAAAAGGAAAACTGCAAGCATAATATTTTATACATTTGACTGTCTTCAGTTATTTCTTTAAATGAAGAATGTTAGTTTGCTGTTCAAAATGTATTCATTAAAGCAGTTATGTTAGAAATGCAAACACACAGAAGCATAGAAGGAAATGTTAAATAATATACAATATATACAGGGTGCAATAACATGAAGAAATATCCAGATTATTTTGTAGTAACATGCCTGCATATTTTAGGGTGGTATTGCTCAGATATGATAATCCCACAACCTGGAAATCCACTAAAAATGCTAATGTGGAATTGAACCCAGATATGTCAACACTGATCCTACTGACTCTGGAATGACCTTGAAACACTTTGTACTGTGTAAAGTTGGCTTTACACAGTAAATTTATGTCTTCAAATTACTGTAACTTAGATCAGTGACAAAGGGAGTCACGTGGAGTGTGTTTTTTGTCTCTTTTTCACTTCTGACTCTGTCCACAATGCAAAATGCTGATTCTGGGTTGCTGAGAGTTTTCCATGTTAAAACATAGCATCTTCAATACCATGTTGTCATCACAACTGGAGGATTTTTAAAACTCATAGATCTTGTTAATGGCCTCATTCTTGTTTTCATGGATTTCAGGAAGACCATCTTATGTTTATGTCTAAGCATTTTTACAAAGGCTCAACTTAAAAAAAAACCAAAAACATGTAGCCTTTGTATATGCAGTCCATGAGGAATAAAATAAAAGGTAAGAAAACCCTTTTTACAGGTTCAATTTATAAGTTAATTATTTCAAACATGATACTTAATCTTAAGTGATATTGTGAGTTAAGCAGGAATTTAATCATTATTTCAATACTGTCTTTGTGATTTATTTATGAGAGTATTTTGGGAATATTATATTCATCAGTTTTATAGCTTGTTTTATCACACTAAATATCCTATATTCATCTATAATAGTTTGCTAGTTACTGTATTATGGAGTTGAAATACCTGTTTCTTCTTGAAAATTTACATTATTTTTCTTTTGGGAAACTGGTTTTCAACCCCCTCCTTTTATGAGTCTTTCAACACAAGGTGACCACTGGTGTTCTGCATTAGGAAGTCTGATAAACATCTAGAATTGTTTCATAGCTCAGGGATCTCTTTCTTAGTATGGCTGGAAAGCTGTTAGAATAAAGAAGATCAGGAGGTTGTTGGAAGCTAGATTCTAGTAATGTCTGAAGTAGTCCTTACATTCATTTGGTTTATGTTGAAGAGATTTTCAAGAAATTCTTCCAGCTGTGGGCAAACCTGGACATCTTGCCAGTCCTCTCTGGATGAGTGAGAGCATAAAAACTGTACCAATGTGTTACTGCAGGATTTCTCCATCCCTGAGGAAGCAGCCACAGGAAAACATACAATTTTTACAATTACATGAGCCTGGGAAAACTGTATGAACTCCATTCACACAGCTGTACATTTTTCATGGTTTCCATATGAAGTTTTCTCATTTGAAACACTCCTGGTATCCCGGAGTCCATTGGGAAGAATGTGTCCAGCAGGCCAAGGGAGGTGATCCTGCCTCTCTAAACAGCTCTAGTGAGGCCACATCTGGAATGCTGTGTGCAGCTGGGCTCCTCAGTGCAAGAAAAGACAAGGAGCTACAGGAGAAGGTTCAGAAGGGGTCACAGTGATGATCTGGGGTCTTGAGTAGCTCTTGTATGAGGAGGGACTGTGGGAGCTGCACCTGTTTATTCTGGAGAAGACTGAGAGGGTTTTGAATTTAGGCATATAAGCGTCTCTAAGGTGGGCGCCAAGAGGGCGGTGCCAGACTCTTTTCAGTCGTGCCCAGAGACAGAACAAGGAGCAAATGGCCATAACCTAAAACACAAGAAGTATCACCTCAGCATGAGGAAGAACTGCTTCACACTGAGGGTGGCAGAGCACTGGAACAGGCTGCCCAGGCTGATTGTGTAGTCTCCCTCTCAGGAGACATTCAAAATACACCTGCACGTGTGTCCCTGTGTCACCTGCTCTGGGTGACTGTGCCTTGGCAGGGAAGTTGGACTAGATGATCCAGAAGTCCCTTACAGCACCTAATCATGTTGGGATTCTGTTACACTAGTGTATTGTGTGTATAAAATGTACAATTCTCTGTGTGAGTGTAGATAGAGGCTTCATCTTCTTTCTTAACTACTTCTAGGGTCTATTTTTTTTGTAATTGTTAATTTGCTAAATTAAATATTATTGCTTAAATACTTATTAAAAAATGAGGGAAGAGAAGCAGACTTTCAGTGCAGTTTTTCTCCAAATTTAAACTTGAATGATGGTACTTCATGTGGATTACAAGTGTGGAACTGTAAGAACTGAGTCCTTGAATTATGGTGGGGAACAAGAGCATCTTTGATAACTTTTCATCATATTTAGAGCAAAGAAGAAGCATGACGTCATGATGATATGACCTCTTGTAGTTGCACAACTTTCATTTTCATCTAGTCAAACTGGAACAGGCTTTTAATAATTTATGTCATAAAATTTTTGTTTGATGAGACGATGAATCTGCCACTCCACTTAGCAGCAGTTTTAGTGACTAAATATTCACATTGTTAATACATAAATCCTTACGTATTTACTTAAAAGAGAAATGGATAGCAATCACTATCAGTTCTATAAATGACAATGAAATTTATTTCTAGTAATAATAGAAACAATAGAACAATAACAAATCAATACTGAAGAATTAAAATTTAAAAAATTATATTAATGATTGAGAGACAAGAAAAACTTGAGAGGAATAGATAATTTTCTCTAGAAAACTAGGGAGAAGATTAAAAATGTTTATTAAAATTCTATTAAGCCAGGAATACTTTAGCTTGCTATTATCCTCTTAGCAAGATTTTTTTTGTTTCATTCAGTGAATGCAGGGTTCTCAGAAGTATGTCTTGTATTAAAAGTTTCAGTGTTTACTTCTTTTTTGACCTGATTACTTTGACTTGGTACTCCACACGGAATCTTGAAATGTTTTTTTACAAAATATTTTTAAAAAGTGTTTTCCATTGCAATTCTTCTTTGATCATCATCAATTACATTCAATATCACTAAATTCTGAGTCATCAATAATTCTTATACAAAAATAATGCTATTACTTGTACTTATGCACCTTTTTATTATTGTAGCCTTACAAGATATAATAAAGATATTAAAAGTGCATTAGACAATCTAATTGTGCAGAAATATTATTTTACTGTTGCAATTTTCCTTTTTATTTTCTTTTTTTAAATTTTGTTTTGTTTTGCTTTTTGCTGGCAAGCAGTCTTCTTGCTTTTAGTTTTAGCTGCCTGTTGATGTTTTTTGATTTTCTAACCAATAATCTCCTTCTTTTAATATTTATCATTGAATGGAATTTTGCTGCATAAACCCTCCCACATGCTAATGAATCCTTTGTCATGTATATTCTGTTCAATTCTCTTATTAATATTATTTTTTTAATGATTTTATTGAATCCTCAGTGCAGCTTGAAGATGAGTCCAACAGAACTCATGATCACCACAGTGACTATGATAGCCTCTGAAAAAATGAAAAAATTCCACCAAATTGAAATTTTTTGGAATACATGTTTTCATAGATATTAAAATGATCCATTCCTTTAAATTTGGCTATCTTTACAGGGCTGGGAATCCTTGTTTTTGACTTTGTCCTTTTCAGACATAATTTTTAGCATCTGGTAATATTTTTTAGTCGAAATGTTAGTCAGCTCCAGTGATGAAATTAAATTACTCTTGGATAAAGGATAAGCGTCAATCATAGTGCATATGAAATACACAAAAATGGTTGTTCTGCTAAAAAATGTTTCATAAGCCACATGCATGTTATTGAAATTAAGTTTGTGTATGATAGAGGGTAGCATCATAGATGCTCTCAACCAGCTCCACAAATCAAATGATATCGGACACAAGATCATCTGCAGTTGAGATATTTGCCCAAAGTACAGACAGGATTTCATGCTGATAACAAGCACAATTCTTCTGGAAAATACTACATGCCACACTTCAAATGTTTTCCAGCATTATGGTGAAATTAGACTTTTTTTTTTTTTTTGAGTTCAGAGGTGCCTATCGGTGTGAAGAGATGGATTTTAATTAAATTCCGCTCTTCATTCTGTGAAGCTTGCCGTCTGATTTATATTGGTTTTCTGGACTTACACACGTTTTCAGAGATGGTGTTTGTGCCAAGCAAATCTTTTTGAGACTGCTTCTGCAATGACATGTTTTTAACCCTGCTGTCGCATTGAGGATTTTCCTAGTAACTTCACTGAAACTAAATGAGCCTTTTCATGCAGTGAGGATGGAACAGAGCTTTCTCTTCATCTAGACATAAACATCTGTCAATGACCAATTTAAATAAACACTGATCCTTAAATTTCTCCTTATATTAAAGGTTTAGATATTCAGTACCATTAAAAAAAATCTTTTTATAAATATATACATGCACATATGTGTGTGTGTGAATGTGTGTTACCATATATCATTATTTGGATTTCTAAAGCTAGTAATTATTTTTGAAAGTAAAAAATTCAGAAATCTATGTGCAGATATTCTGGGTTACAGAAGATATGACAAAAGTGAGGACCAGTGTGTGTGTATTGACAGTTACTGATCAGTCTCTTTCAAAAGGGATTGGCTTAAATGCCCTTACAATAAAGCAGAGAACATCACTGTAGGAGAAAAGGGTCACAAATGTTTCTATTTGAACCAAATAAACTCACACTCACCTGTGGCCACCACAAAAGTTCGTGCCCTCTCCAGTCAGCAACTTTGATTTCCTTTTACCACTTCTATGTAGTAAGTTACTTTCCTTCCAGATTAGAGTGATTTCAGATTTCTTGTAAAAACACATCTGAGGGTAACAGCTAGGTTTTTTACAGCCAAAGATGAGGGAAGAGAGGGAATTCTCTTACCTCACTGTTGCACCTGGTGTGATCTTTGAGCTGAACAGTACACATAATGGCTTTATTCCACTCCTTAATAAAAGCAGTACTAACAAAATTTGCAAGGTCTGAGCTTTTGTGTTGGAGCTTGCTGCAAAGGTCTTAGCATAGCACACTTAACTTTGAAGTTATTAACTTGAAAATCTCAATATGGCCCATATTTTTCTAATGTGGTATGTAGTGCTGTGTAATATTGTTATACAGACCACTTTTCATCATCTAGATCAGCACATGCTGTGTCAGCAGGAAGATTTTTTTAGGCTAAAATTCTGCATTAGAAGCCTATTGACTTGATTAGAGCTTTCTGCCAACAGTTAAAAAAAACTGTTGGGTCACTCCAGCAGAAAGAAAGTTGCAGGATTTCTATGACAGCTGAAGGGATGTGTGTTTCCAGCAATGCAGTAGTGCTGAACACCAGCTTGTGCCTTAGTAGTGACTCAAACTTCCTCTTGCCACATAAACTCAGCTATACATCTTCTGATGCATCTTGCCAGGTGGGAAACTGTTGGTGGCCAGGTGGACAGAAATAAACACAGGGAACTGTAATAAACACAGCAGGGAACTGTAAAGGCTGTAAAGAGAAGACTCTGCCCTTTGTCTTTAGGATAAGGCTTACATTTCTGCATGAAATCACAGCATGTCTGATGCCCTCATCACATTACCTAGGAGCACATGTGGAAATGGAAAAGACAGGAAAGACTGGGACACGTTGTCAGGCAAAGAGCACCTGATTGGTTTTTTATGTCTGTATTTCACTATCAGTTGTCTTTAGTTACATATTCAAGGGCCTCTTGAAATTATACTTTCCAGTAGTTGGATTTCATGATTTTTACATTTCTGCATCAAGTCCTATAAACAACTATTAATTTGTCTATTTTTATTTGAATCCAGAATTAACCACAAAATAAAAATTCCTTTATGTTCACTGGATATAGTGGGATCTAGTGCTTTGATTTTGTGAACAAAATGTCAGAGCTTTGAACTGATCTGGAAATAAGTCCAACATATTTAATACCTAAACTATAATGCTAATAAAAATAATATCAAAACTCTTAGCTCAGCCAAAATTTATGCTGCAACTTATATGCTTGAGGGAATAAAAATGAAAGTTGAATGTAAAATCAAACCAGATACCTCTTGCTTTTAATGGGCTATAAAATTTAATAGACGCCCTTTTAAAGGCAGTCTCCCATATTATATTGACCATAACACGAACGTTGAGATGTCCATATAACCTAGAGTTTAAAAGAAGTTCAGATTCACAATTCGTTTAGAATCACAAAATGCTTTGTGTTGGAAGGGACCACCAGAAAACCTCAAGTCCAACTCTTAAGGCAATGGTGCCTACAGGGATCACACCCACAGTCTTGGTGTTATTGGCACCACACTGTAACCAACACCTTGTTCAATATCATTGTTTCTGTTTTGCCAATGAATTATGATGATTTATGTGTAGTACTTTTCCTGGGAAAACTGCTGTTCACTAGAGACTTGGTTGAGCTCAAAAAAGTACATTTAATTTAGATCTGCACGTTTCACTTAAATAAGATTGATGTAGCCCAACTCCATTAAATAGGAACTGAGAGAATGAAACCTATTTCCTTCAAAAGTATTAGAAAAACACTAAAGAACATTAGACACAGGACTGTAAGCCCTGTCCTGAACATTATCCAAGAGATAATGTTCACTACCTAAAGAAGAGGAAATATAGAAGTTGTTCTACTGTGCTTACAAATGCATCCTCAAAAGCTGTATATTAACATGTCAGATTGGATGTTCAGTTTATTATGCTGTTTAGGGAGTAACTGCCTTCAGAAAATGTATTTTTTTGCCCCTTGTAAAGAAATGTGCTAGAGCTGAGGTAGCAATGAAAAGCTTGTCTTGAGTAGCCTATTAAGTTTAAGATGTCTTCTCCACAGTTAACATATTAGAGATTCTATTTGGAAATAGTTCTTCCAGCTGTGGACTCATAATTTCTTTTCAAATAGGTACAGGTCCCTGGTTAACTCATCTGAGCACAGATCTTATTGGCATTTCTATCTGAAACAGTCCGTGACAAGCACACTTCCTCTCTGTAGAAAGCAAGGAAAGCAAGAAAAATGGAGGAACATAACCTTTTGATGCATGGGTGTGAAGAGAGAAATCCATGGGAGAGTGTGCTATGCTATAAAAGCTAATTTTTGCATTTCTGTTGATTGTGTATGTTGCTATTAATATTCCTTCATGTTTTGACCCAGCACTGCCCCAGGAGTGTAACTAAAGGTGAAATGAAGAAGATAACAACTTGTGTTATGTCTTATAGGGCCTTCTCATCACCATGCCCTCATCCAATAACCTACACATGCATGTGCAATAAAATGTCTGGACAGATATAAGTTTTGCTGTGGCCAAAGTGTACTCTATTGGTTTTTGTGAGTAGATGCATTGCAGCAAATTCCCAAAGTAAAACTATTGGGGTTTTATTAGGAAAGAGAAAAGAATCTTAGCCTGTGACTGCCATGAAAACGACCTTCCTAGATATACCTTCCTAGATATAAATTACCTTCTGTTTTAAGTTGATAATTTCTCTTTCTCTTAACTAAGTCTCTGCAAAAAACACAAGGTAATGAAATAAAAAATTTACATGGAAAGTCTTAAACTATACTATATTAAAAGGATGTTACATGTATTTTGAGGTATTTGGGGTGATGCTATTAAATTCCAGCTCCATTTGCCACAGGACATTGATGTAAAAACAAGCATATTTGTTTGGACTGGAAAGAATTCTGTGGAAAATAACTATAAATTTCCATTTGTTTTGGAGTTCGTGAGGCAAAAAATACAATCAATGAGAGTCATTAACAGCCTTGTAAATACACAGTGCAGAACTGGATGGTTGGAAGTTGTGTTCAAATAGATTCAGAAGATGAGAAATTATGACAGTTCAAAATTTCACAGTTGAATTCAGCCAGTATATCTTGAAAGAGCCTTTGCTTTTGATAAGAAGCACAACATTAAAGAGCTGCTTCAAGCATTTTAGAGGGGATTTTTTAAATGTATGAAGTTAAAAACAGATATGCAATACTTTTTTCAGCTGCTCAGTTCTTGGATAATATAGTGGCATCAAGTCCTGAAGAATAATTTATATTTAAGGACTATTAAAAAAAAATTGGGGGGAAGGGGGTGGCCTTTACAAGACTAAACCTTCAGGTGAGTTAACATGGATCGCAATTTGAGGGAGACAATTCTCTCCACACTAGAGTAAATAATAAAATCTGGGTTTACTTTGATTCATAGCATCTGTCTCAGGCTACTGAGATCCCTGCCTAGAGTGATACTTTCTCTTTGGAGATTTAAACTCCTCCTATACATTACGGACAATTTCAATGCCCCTTCAGGAAGCTGTTAAGAGAATTGGAGACCCTGCATGCTTGGGGGCATCCTTAAAAGTCAGGAGCCCAACCCTTAGATTCAGCACGCTGTATATGTGCCCACCCTATGTCAGAGCTGAGACCTGTCCTCCAGAGAGCAGTTGCCTGCTGGGCAGGATCATGATCAGAGGCTGTAAGGCATTCAGCTCAAGGCAGCAGCCTGGAGCCTGGCTGTTCTGTAATATAGTCTCTTCTAGCCATTTCAGCTCACAAATGAAAGAAGCAGTGCAGTGTCACTTCATGTGGCAGGAAATCAGGATCTATTTGCATATCTCCTCCTTGCAATGAAACTAAGCTGTCTAAAACATTTTTTTTATTTTTTTTACTCCCTAACTATGCAGGTGCTGAATGGCTTCCCAAGTATTCTACATTTATTCAATTAGCCAGATGGATTGTTTTGTTGGTTTGTTTTTCAGTCTCGTATTGAAGCTGGCTCTTTTTCTCAGTCTGGCTGCTACCATCTTTCACTCCAGACTGGTAGTGCTGCTGATTTAGCCAGGTGCTGGCTGATGTTGCCAACAGAAGCATCTCAGGGATAGCACTATGCTTTTCAGATGTGTGCTCTTAATTCTGAGTTCTGAGAATGTTCCCTTGGAGCCTTTGGCATCGCTGCTTTCTCTGTGAATTTGTTGGCCTGGACACAAATACTCCCAGTTCTTTCGTCAATGTGATCTGAGAAATAGCATTTTCATTTTCCTCCCCTCTCTTACCTGTATGTAATGACTTGGGTATTGTAGTTTTCCCCAGTCAGTTTACAGAACACATGATTGTGGCATTGCTGTGGTGTGATGACTTTTATGGGTTTCCAGCTGTTAAGAGTTCTTGAAGTAAATTGTCAGTAAAAATTGCTGGTTTTCTGTGTTTGTGCTTGATGCATTTTTCTTGTGCATGCAGCAGTATATTCTCACCTAAAATTACTTTTTCTGGCTGCTAACATTTCAAGTATGATATGTAAGTAGACAAATGTATTTTTCTAACTTAGGACATCAACGTCTCTTTTAATGAAATAGCTTGGTCTAGGAATTAATGTCTCCTGTAAATACTGAAACAAATAATGACCTACTTATTTAGAGTAGCTATTGAGCTTTTGGTCTTTCATATTGTATTATTTCCCTATCTCTTTATAATATGTGGTGAACTTTTGAAACACTGATTTGATTTTTTTTCTGTAAAGCAGAAAGCAGTTTTGTCTTCTTGACTTCTTTCAGACAAAAATAACTGAAAGGAAAAAAACCTAAGCAACCTCAAGCTAATTTAATTTGTTTTCTCATGTTCTCTGAAAAAAACCATAAGCTATTTATTGAGACACATAAGATCTCTCCTGCTCTGTTAAAACATTCTTTAAATGATGCCTAAACATTTTTAGCTTTTACATATTTTCATATATTTGTAGCTTTGTAGATTGTAGCTAATACATGGTTGTAGCTTCTAGTACTTTTCCTAACCTTTTTCCCTATATTTTAGCATATTGCAGTGCCTTGTAGTTCTTCTCTTCCTATGAAATAGCTCCTATGAAATAGATATGAAAGAGCAGCTTAAGGACATATTTAAATACTGACGTCACAAATCTAACATTTGATTTCCTCACAGGCATTTCCAGGCACATAAATGGAATTGCATCACAACACTCAGCAAGTTTATGTTTGAATAAAGAAACCCAGCACCCTAGTATTACATTTTTCTTCCTGTGTTTTCAAAGTGTATGAGTCACATTTTTTACTTCATCCCTACTAAGCAGGTTGAATTGAACTTCATATTCTGTACCAGATTGATTTCTAGGTTATAACAGCTTAGTCAACTTAACATATCTAGATTTTATTTAGTCTGTCTACAAAAGATAAAGAGAAAACAAAAAATAAAAATTCTTTAGACATTGTCCTGATTCTAACCAGGACAGGTTAATTTTTTTAGTAGCCAAGAGGAATCAGGGCTAGAATCTCAAGGTTACTCCATACCACCTCACTGTCACGTGTCCATCAGTATGAGAAATGTCCTTCTAGGTCATCATATCCTATTCTTTCAGATTCCATCAGTTTGCAATATTTTCAAAATTGTTTTAACAAAGATTAAGCAAGATTTACTATTGTTAGAAAGACGGACTGGGCTTCTCAATCTTACAGACTTAGGCCTTTAAGCAATACTTTCTGTACAAGATGCTCTCATCACAAACCTAAAAGGAGCTGTGCTACATTCTAAGTCCACAAGATAAATTTATTTGTTACTTTATCATTTTTACATTAAAACTAAAGTAGATCCTGTGGTTCAAGAGGAATGCAGTAAAGAATAGTTTTGCAATCTTTGTGTGTATGTATGGAAATAAATCATCAGTTGTCATGGCAAATTTCTGAAGTCATATATTTTTTCTAAGAAACAAAGACTATTTCCCTTAAACGCAATATCAAATGCTGTTTCTTTAGAGTATCTCTGTTATCTTGCTATTTATCAATTTATGCAATCTTCAACAGTATCAGAATACAGTATTTGGTCTACAAATGCTACAATTTTGTTGATGAAAGCTCAGGTTTTAATTAACTTGTGCAGATATTTCAAGTAATTTTTATTTGCAAGAATTATATAAATTACTTGATTCAGAGGGACAAGAGTCTTCAAATTATCTGTGATAATGTTGCATTAGATGTACATTTGTATGGACATTTTTTTCTGGCTAGGAGTGACCTGAGTGAAGCTTCTTATGACGTTATTCCGCTTGAAAATGGTATTCCATGAAATTTCAGTTGTACACCAAGCAGTCAGTCAGATTGTTAGAAAAGACAGCAGGCTCTGAAAGGAGTGATCCATAGCAATATCCAGCAAGCAGACTGAGGCCTTGGATTGTAGCCTTCCTGTCGTTTTTTTTCCCTCAGCTGTCCAGATTCAGTCACCAAATACAGACATTGAAAGCAGGGAACTGTCACATTGTTCCCCTTTGAATCCACATCTCCTAGTATAGTTGAATAAGTGATTGTACCAAGTAAAAGAGTGGAGATTGCTACAGGGGAGGCTTTTGTGAGAAGCTGCCTGAAGCTTCTCCCACGTCCACCAGAAGAGCGATTCATGCTGGAGCAATTTGTGAAAGCCTGTGGGAAGGGCTCACATTGGAGAAGCCCACGGAGAAATTCCACACAGGATTTGGGGAGAGTGTGAGGAATCCTTGCCCTGAGGAGAAGTAGCAGAGGCAAATGCAATGAACTGACTTCAACTCCTTGTGTAGCTTAGTGTGAGGAGGCTGAGAAGATCAGGGGTGAAGTTGAGCCCTGGAAAAAGGGAGAGGTTTGGGGATGGTGTTCTTTACAATTTGGTTTTATTTCTCATTACCCTACTCTGATTTGATTGGCAATAAATTAAACTAGTTTTCCTCTGTCATAAAGCAAAGGTGTAGTGAATTGGGGCACTGATGGAAGAGTGTTGGTGAGTCTGTTCAGAAGTGTCACTTACGGAATTTAGGAAACTGTTTGGGCCGTGACAGTTGAGCAGTGCTGTCAGTATTCAAGAGGCAGGGACAACTGATTGATGATCACAAGACAATTTATTGGGCCCAACATGGCATTTATATAGGACCTCTTAACACTGCAATCATCCAATGACCTTAAACATTGCCTTATATGGTAACATACTGTTCTTCCTGCTTAACCAATAACATCACAGTTCACCATATTTGGATATCCCTACCTTTCCTTTACCTGAGTTACTGTTTACTTCTCACTGGTTGTCTGCTAGCACGTCCTGCTACTTTTGTCCTGTGTGTTTTATCTTGTATCCTGTTTCTACAACCCACATCCACACAGTGCCTGTGTTCTGAGGCTGTGAATTTGCTGGTGGTGGATTGTGTGGTGGTGGGAAAATTACATAAACAAAGTGCTTGCAGCAAGTCACTGATGTCTTCCATACCTCTCTTTATGGAACTTGGGTACTGGAATGCATGAATAATTAAACTATTTAGGCATTCATGCTAGGAACATGAGAAGTTTTTGAGAACTTTTAAAATATCAGATGGCTCCAAAGCATAGTAATGTTTAATGGTTTTAACATAAATATGTCTATGCCCATCTCTGATATATAAAATTGCTGTAGTAATGATCTCAAGTAATTTATGTCTCAGATGGGAATTGTGGTGATAAATGATGTGATAGGAAAACCACAGAAAAACCCATGAAAAAATTAATATAATTTGGATAATGTGCAGTTAATAGTGCATTGATCCACTCTGTGAATGATAAAATAATCCCCAACACTAACAAGAAAACCCAAAACCCCAGCACTGAATAGCTCCACAGTCTGTGCATACCATCCATCGCAGGAAATGAATTAATTTGGGACAGTATATTGGTGACAGTATTCAATCCATGGTGTGAAACACCATAAAACATAAAGCATTTAAACATAGACTGTAATCTGGCATTTTCTGGTTCTCACATTTTCAGAGTTAATTATGAATTTTCATATAGTTTTCATGTGCTTATAAAAAGGAGGTAATTATGTTCTAATTATATTCAATTCCATGTTTGGGAATGGGAGGAAATTACTTGGAGTAACTAAACATGTATTCCAGTTCTCAAAAGACATAATACAAGATGTTTTTAATTCAGTGGATCTCATCTAATGTTTTGGCAAAACTTTTCAAATAGATTTATAGTTAAAAAAATGAGATGAGGTATCAAGATAAAGGTAAAAAAACCCTAAAGGTTTATGACTCAGTATTCTTTGCTTCAAAAGAATGAAACATCCTTTCAAAAGATACAACTATGCAGCTGCTTTGAATTTTTTGTTTTAAGCCATATCTCACTTAGCAAGCACATTTTCATCTACAAGGATGTTATTAGGTAGAATTTTACATAACAAGACAACAAGGACTTGTGTCTGAAAATGTTTACTTTATGTAAAAATATATTAATATATGGAGTAATACATCTGAAGAATGTAATTACATTCACCTATTGCTTGCTTTTCATTCTAAGATGTGTTTGTTTTCTAGATTTTTTCTAAAGCCTTAATCAGAAAATTGAATTTCTTTAATCAGTTTTTTCTCCTTATATTATTAGTATAGTATAGTATAGTATAGTATAGTATTATATTTTAATTTAATTTAATTTAATATTGTTTAGTTTGTTGGGTTTTTACAGTGCTATACTGTGAGGATGAAAAAATTTAGAAAATATTTTTTGCAGAATAACATAATATTTCATCCAGTGTCCCAATTCTGTGTAAAGAACTGACTAGTATTTAAACCAAGATTTAAATTGAAGTTCTATTGCCCTTTTGTAATTTAAAGACTGATTTTATTTGTGAGAAGAGATATTCTGGAAATATGCATTTAGGGTGTCACTCTGATTCTTGAACATGTCTCATCATCCAAGAGGGGAAAAGGGACAAAATAAGGATCCACTAATTCATAAGTCCCTCAAAATCCCCTGGGTGAGAGTGGTGAAGATCAAAAGTCTGTGTGGCCAGTCATGGTCCTCTGCTGGAGCTGGAGGTTAGCTCGAAAGCAGAGAATAAATTTGAATAGAAATTTAACTGTGTCCATGACAGCTTGATGCAGTTCCAAGTTTGACGTACTGCCTGTCAACTCCTATCCCAGGAAACATTATCTATGACAGTAGATTGGCATTGAGCATGTCAAGACTACTATAACCTCTGTGATGTTGTGGGCATTTTGGTGGTGTGGTTTTTTCCTAAGCAGTTTTGAGACACAGGCGTAGCCTACAGAAGCATCTCTAATTCAGCCCAGCAAGTGCAAGTAAAACTACTCAAAGAGTTTCCTGATATTGTTAAATGTACTTTTTGGGTTTTTTTTTTCTTGCAGCAGCTAAGAATTCTTTTAATGTGGAATTATTTTAAATTTGCTACCTACATTTTGGATAATATAACTGTTATTTGTTCAGCATTTCCTGCGCTACAAGAGACACTAATGGTTGTTCCCGTACCCTAATTAATTTCTTCTTTAGATGGCAGGGCATTTTCCAAAAATTGTGAGGAATTTTGTAGATATTTTATATACAAATTAAATACTTGTACACAGTTTTGTCTTAAAAAATTAATATTCCTTCTGTTAATATTTTTAAAGAAATGTGGCTGCCTGTCAATGCATAAAAACTGATGAATTACATTTTTACTTTTCTAATTTACAGCAGTACAGGTATAAAGACAGAATTTCAATGTCTCTTTTTTCCTACCCTTGAATCTACTTGGAGATTAATCTTGTATCTAAGTAATGCTAAGTTATCAATCAGTCATGCTGCTAAATGTCAAAGGCAAAGGAACACCCTGTGCAGTGACTGAACTATTGCTCTGAAGAAAAAAAAAATCTGTTTCTATAAGATAATGAAAAAAATGTTTTAATTTTTTTATTATATTTTCTTGAAAAATGGTAGACAGTTAAATTCCATGTTGTGTTGTAGAAAAAGGTCGTTTTTAAAAAATGAACTGACTTTGGTTGTGCTCATAGTCTGACAAAAGAGGAAAACAGTCTGCTACCTAATGAGAGAAAGCCATTGAAATAGGAGACTACTGAGAGTGATGACTCAAAGAGGCTGTCAGTGAGATAACAGATGAAGAGGCAGAAGTTTGTAAGGCCAGAGGATAAAATATTTCAAGGTTTTTTTAGCTGCAACACAATCAAAGACGCTGTAGACTTTCATGTCTGCCTTCCGCTCCCTCTCCTCATTCTGGTGTGTGCCTGATTAATGCAGCTAATACAGTGTTTAATGTTTAAAGTAAATGTTCTCAGGTACTTGCACTTCCTGTTGTCCAGGAGCTAGTGGAAACACTAATTCAGGAAGGAAGACTCTGAAAAGCACAGTACTTTCTTGGTACCACTGAGAAAATACTGCTGCTCATATTTCTTTTTTTCCCCTATCTACTGTATTGTTACTGCTAAAACCTCTCTGAAAGAGGGCTCAAAATCAGAGGAAATACTTTCAAGTGTGGAAAGCTTAGTAATTTTATGATCCCTCTGGATCACATACTTCAGAAAGTACATCTTTACTGATGTTTTCTAATTCCAAACTTTTTGACTGTGTTCAGGATGTTAGGAACAGTCATTATAGTGTTATTTGGAGCAATCAAGTTAATTGCTCTTAGTGATGTTAGAAGCACAGCCACACCCTCCTCTCTAACCCCCCCGACACTCTCTGAGTTCACAAGCAGGAACAGGCAGGCAGATCCTGTCAGTACCACCATGGATTCTGTCTGCCTGGCACACGTGCCCAGATCATGGCTCCTTACCTGCTTCACAGTCCCTGACTCACCAGCTGGTCTAGTTTGATGCTCATTGGCAAATTTGTCTCTCACAAGCTCCACATTCTCAAGTCCTCTGCGGCACATGGATCTCCTGCTTACCTACAGCCCTGGTCCAGACCTAAGGGTCCCTTATCTGCCGTGGAGTCCAGCTGGAAGTTTGAGATGAAGCTCTCCGGACGCAAGCCCACACAGAAGTCCTTACTGAACTGGTTTGGGTAAGAGACAAACACTCATCAGCCCCCAGCAGCTGGCAGCAGGCACACAGGCAGCCCATGCAGAAACCTCCACTCAACTCATTCACAGAAGTCCTCCCTGTAGCAGGATTTGGGGGCACACACCCTGTTCCAGCCCCTGCAGCTGGACGTTAAAAACCCCAGGTCATTTTGGTTGCTGTTACTGAGACCTCACTTGCTGCCGGAGCTGACACCATGGGCTAAGGGTGCCTATCCCCCCCTGACACCCAGTCCGCTCAGGGTCGACTGGGTGTGCATGTAGAGCATGCATACACATGGGATGGAGGCTGAGATCATGGTGTGAGAGAGCTGAGGAAAGAATGAATGAGATTATGGAACAGACTGGTGATCAGGCACAGACAAGTGAAGCTGACCGCTTTAATACCCTTTTCTGTCTATCCCCTTCCCTTCACTTGCAGATTGATTCATCAGCTGGCCTAGTCCCCTTGCCCTCCCCACCTGCAGTATCCTCTTTGCCTCCTTACCAGTTGAAAAGGTTGACTGCAGTTTCTTGGTAGCCCATCAATTAGTGTGAATGAACAGGTACATTTCTGCTTATTGTCTTCATTAGGCTAATTGTTCAGGTTTTGTATCTCTGTTGGTCTCTCTCCCTAATCATCCCAATTTTGCAAGATCATTAGTCAGATAATCATACTGAAGAAAAACAAAACCTTCTCACCTCCACACCAATTACTATGATTGACTGGGTTTATCCTAATCATAACTTACTTTATCAATTGACACTCATGTTTGTCTCTCTAAATTCTTGTTTGTGGCTCCTTTGACCAGATACCTTTAAAAGAACAGATATCATCCTTCCACATACAATTGCAGGTTGGTTTTGGATTTAGTAAAACGATTTTACATATAAATTTTCATTTACTGCAAGTTTGTATAGCAATGGGTTAATAATGGCTAAACAGCTCTTCCTTTGGACCCAAAGATTTGGTTTGCTCAGTGACTCTAGTCAGAATAGACATTAACCTGAAATACTGTATTCTTTGCAACAATTTTGCATATA
>LTAT01000004.1:100364277-100390048 GCA_003286495.1 Chlorodrepanis virens | reverse complement strand
AAAAAAAAAAAAAAAAAAAAAAAAAAAAAAAAAAGCCAGTCTGTGAGGTTATGAGAGCAAATAACAAAGTGAATGGGAGCAATGGTATTGGTTTGTCAGATGGCTCAGGAATATGCAGACAACACCACCCATGATGAGCCTGACTGCTTTCCTGATAAACCAGTGCTCCAGCATAGGGTAGCATTAGGATACAAACAGCAGTTGGTGACTAAAAATTTGTGTGAGGTCAGCATGTAAATTCATATATTTTTGTCTTTTAACTTCTTTGAATGAACAACTCAGAGGGATCAAAACCAGCTTGTCTGATGTCTGCATGGGACAGCTTGTTCTGACTCAGGTTGCAATCCCAGTCAAAATTAAGATTTTTCTTCATTCAGAATATATTTGAAGGCATTTTCTCTATTCAAACTATGAATAAATCTGTTACAGCAGAGCAACATCCCAATGCATGCAAAGACTCTGGAGGAATTATTGTAGAAACTGAGTTGAAGACCTCTGATTCATAAAACATAAGGTTTTTCTAGTGCAAGCCCCATTTAGGTCAGGGTAGCGTGTCTGCTATTACCATCACAAGCAGAGGCTATCTGCTAGGGGGAGATGACAAAGCTGCATGTTGTTTTGTGGAGTGCACAGTTGCCCTTAAGCATATGGTCCTCTGCCGGTGTTTGAGGAAGCTCTGCTGGACAGATAATTTGAAATTTTGTGATAAAGTCTCTGCTCTTCAGGCAAAATAATAATGAGTGGTTAATTAACACAAGCAGCAGAACATCAAGAAATATTTAATCCTCTAGAACAACCTACTCTGCTTCAAAGTGAGTGTTAACAGTGAAGTAATATACTCTTTGCCAAGGAAAACTGTAATACTACCATTTCTCATGCCACATACAGAGAGAAATGTGCATCTCTACTTTGAATAAAAGTGATTCTCCACTTACTGGGATAATAATGTTTGTGAAAGCTGGAATCAGTAATGCTAAGTAGCAAGAGATTTCCCAAGTTTGTTCACGTTGCATGGTTTATAAAACATTTACGTTTGTATATGAGATTGACTTGAGAGTCTTAAATCTTAGGTACATATGTTTCTTTGTCCTCTTAAAAGAAAAGGAGAATAAGAGATAATAAATGTGCAATTACTTAATGAGTCCTAATGAGTAATTGAGTGTTCCTCTCATCAATATTATAATCTTGCTCTAAAGCTCTGTGTGCACCACTGATAACTCAGGTTACTATTGCTTTCCAATGAAAAGTGTCTTCATTTCTTACTGTGCCATAAGAAGGAAGAAAATATTGCCACTCTGTCTGATGATATTATTAATTTCTCTTTGATGAAGAACAGAAATAAGCAATTTGTGAAACATTTGCTTTTCTGCATATTTATTTTTTGCAATTGTATGCAAATGGCATTCAAAACACACTGCTTGCAATAAGCTGACTGCCACTGCATCTATGGTTGCAGCTTACACCAGCCTTTTGTCTGAGCATGTTCTAGTTGAAATGAAAAATCCATATGCATGTTTTGGTTACAATTGGGCTTGTATCTAAGGAACCTGGGTGTTTCTGTGCCATTGGTACAGTTGCTTCCGCATATTCCTTGCAAGCAAAGAGGAGGAAAATCAGCTTCTCTTAAAAAGCGTGGCTGGAAAAAGTAAAATTTTAAAAGATGGATGTGGGAGTAGGTACTGTGAAAGAAAACTTAATGGAATAATGTGAAAGTGAGCAGAGAATTATAAGGGAGAATATGTCCTTTCTGCTTTACATAAGCATCTCCTCACCCAGTAAGAGATAGTTACCTGCTGAGCAATAGGGAGGACAGTAACTCTCTGACTGGGGCTATGGTAATACATGCAAAAATCATTTAAGAAAGATGTCAAGTGTTTACTATGTCTTGAATAACTAAGACCGATTTTAAATAGCTGCTTGTTAAGTGAATTTTTCCTATTTTATGACTTAAGCAAATTGGTATTCCCAATGGCAGAGAGACAAAAAATACTGAATTTAATTACATGGTTTAAGGAGTAGGTCTTGTATCTTTCTTATTAGAATGTTTTAAGGGCTGGATGTGATATGTTGACTCAGTTTCTATAGAGAAAATGTAAAAACCTGAAACATAGAAAAAAACTAGGATAAGGATTATAATTTGGATTCACACAGAACACTATTTTCAAAAATTATTTTTATAGGATAAATATTTAGGAAATTACTGGGCAAAATGGACTCATGTGCTGCTTCTACTCATGCTATATTAAATGAAACAGCTCAACATAAGTGGTCTTTAAAAATTCCAAAATGAGCACTGATATCTCTCTCTTGGAATATTTTACATGATTTCCTTCTAGGATGCAAGTTTCTCCTTAAATTTCATTAAATACTCTCTGATTTCAGAGATTCCTAGTATAGTCCCTCTGACAGTGCATTTTCCTGAATGTTTGCATGTGTAATCTGAGAAAAAAATGTAAAAAACTTAAAATACAGTTTCAAATGTTAACATTCATTTCCCTGAATGTAAAGGTTGCATAACTGCATAAAAAGTGTAGCAAGGTTATACATATATTGGTCACCTCAGTGCCTGGGAAAGTGATGGAGCAATTTCCAGACACACAAAGGTCAAGGCCATAAAGAGTATCATCTTAGATTCACTAGTCAGAAGTCATTCTTGCCTGACTTGATAGACCTCTGTGTCAAAGTGTCATGGTAGAAGAAAGGCGAGCAGTGGGTATTGTCTACTTGGACTTTAGGAAAATTTTCTATTCTGTCTCCCACAAAAGCCTTACAGAGGAGCTGATAAGTATGAGCTGGATGATCAGGCTGTAATAGTTGATTGAAAACTTGTTAGCAAGGCTCTGAGTAGTGGTGATCACTGTAACAAAGTCTAGCTGGGAGCCACCAGAGTATCCCAATAGTCAATATCAGATCAAACCCTATTAAAATTTTCCATTAATGATATGGATGACAAAGAGATGTTCACCCTCAGCACCACCTTCTGTGTCAGGTTCTGGGCTCCCCAACAAGGAATCTCAGGAGGAAGTCCAGCACATAAGATTATTTGCTTGCACAAGCAATCTTTTAAAGGAAAAGAGTTGGTGTTTATGGGAATGAAGATCAGACCCAGGCCAGGGAGTTTCATGAAACACTAAGAGAGGGGCTAGGCAGATTAGGAGGAAGGAGGCGAAGTTATTAGCTGAGAATAAGCTGAATTCTTAAGAAGCCACTCAACTGCCAAAAATCAGTAACCGAAAATGAGCTATTAAGAATTAGAAATACAAAATGAGCCAAGCACATCGAATGGGTCTCTGGGAAGTGACTGCTTAGCAGTTCAGGCAGTGCAGCTACTCTCTGCTGTCAATGAGTGGCCCATGGGGGCAAAGGCTGCCAGCACCTCTGGTGCTCAGAGATTCAACTTCTCTGTCCTCTGGTTCTCTCTTCTCAGGAGCCTTAGAGACACTGCATTTTGTGTCTTCTGGGAAGCTGGCCTCAAGCCTTGCCTTTGTAAATCTTTGTCTGCCATCCTACTCTGTTGCTGCACGATGGGTGCTCAAGGGGTGAGTAAGAGCTCCTGGTGAGCAGCTTTGAGTGAGAAGCAATCAGCAGCACTGCCAAACTGCACAGGTGGCACCAGGCTGAACCCATCACATTTATAAAGAGCTGCACTTGGCAGGAGCAGGTGCTGTGCTGGCGGGGGCTCCGTGTCAGATTTAATTTACTGGATGATCTGGCTCGGCAAACATTCAGCAGAGATGCTTGCTCCTGCCTAATGTTAAGTAGCTGAGTAAATGGGATAGAAGATCTCTACAAGTGTTAAATAGCTGCTGAAAAACACAAGGTCTTGAAATGTACTAGTGCACAAGAAATATTTTTACTCGTTTGCCTGCTAATATGCCTAATTTGTACATTATATCAAAGCACTATTGCTTCCAGATTACCCAGGAGCTTGAAAATTTCTCAAAGGTCTGTGTATATATTTCCCAAAAGTCAATTTGTACAGAAAATTTTAAGTGTGAGCTTCAAAGCCAAGAGTTTGAACCCGATCTCAAAAATTTCCATTTTACTCCTTTCCAGGAGATTTCTTCAAAAGCAAAATCTGTTCCCAAGTGTCCTATGAGTTAATTATTTTGAAATGTTGCCTTCTTTTTTATATTACTAAATATATCATCCTTCCTCCAGTTGCATTTTCAATGAAATAGATGTTGATATGAGAGCTAAGGGTCAAATACCATTTTTAAATCATACCGATGCTTTGAAAAGAACTTGAGGATAGTGAAGGGGATACAAAATTACAACAGATTTGGATAGCTAATCTTGATAGCCTTCTTAATTTCATCTTCCAATACCTATCTGTCATTTTTGAAGAGTGAAATTTAAGTATGACTCACCTGTATTGCTAGAAATCATTGGTTTGTATTTGAGCTGCTGTTATGTAAGAAGAGTATTCCGTCTATTATATTGGTGCAGAAGACTTTCACTATCACAGATTTGGATGTTACCCAGTCTACCCAGTTACCCATAAACCTAATTACATCACAAACAATCCATGTTTGTGAAGTAATTACAATGAAGATATTTAAAATATATCATAATGATAATAAGAAAGACATTTTTAGACTTTGTGTTACGATCAAAATAGCAATTTTTCCTGTATCTGGCTATTGTAACACTTGTTAGTGAGTCAGCCTCTGAATAGCTGAAGTAGATTTTTGGCAGTTCATGTGTGAATGTGTGGACAGATTCTTTTCCAATTTCCCCTTGAACAGCATCAATAACAATAGAAATAACAAAAATTTAGGCACTTATTTTATAGTTTTTTGTTTCTTTTTTAATGCCTTGAAAAGAGTCTTTAGAGTGATACAGTTTAATGCCATGAGTATTTCTCAATAACAATATATGGTTAGGTACTTGCCATTCTGCTGTGGATGATTAGAAAATTCAGTGTTGTGTTTATTGAAGTAAACAATTAGGTGACATTTTATTCCAGTGTAAATGTGCCTGCAGCAAAAGTGTTTGGTCCTACTATCCACCACAGACCCATTTAACAATTAAGATACTCCCAGTCACGTATAATTGGCAAAATTATTTTGTTTTACTGCTGTCCCCTTTGTAGGCATGCTTCTGATGGTCTGTAATAAATGGCTGTTGAAATTTCAATAATCAAGTTACCAGCTTTTTCTATTTGCATGGAATGATTAGCACAGATTGTATTAAGGAAAAAAAGCAGATTTTTAGATGCATGACTACTTTTACTCACAGCATTAGCAAGTAACACTCTAAGACGTTAAAAAAGTCAGTAATTTAATTTATACTCCAAGTCCATGTGATTTTCAGTCACATTTAGGGTTTGGGTTTTTACACCGTTGCATAAGGTACCCAACCTGTGCAGAAAAATGCTTTGTCAGGAGTTTTTTGGGTTAATTTTTAGTTACCAACTAAAAACCCTGAGGGGGAGGAAGTGAATTTTTGGGTGTGAGCTGGCCAAGTCTCTGGTCTGAAGAAGACATAGAGGGTGAGCACCCACCACAGGAGGCTCTGGGTTTTGAGCCATATAAAGGAGAATGTTGATCAGAAGCAGATCTTTTGGAGGCAGATGGTGCTTTTTATCATGCTGATTGTCTTATTTTATACAATTCAGTTGTAAAACTGCCCATGGCATGAGAGTATTCATCCCTTTTTGTACAATTATGTTGGCATGACAGGCAGCTGTCATGTCTTAGGAGAGGCCATACACCATCAGAGACCCCCAAGGTTCTGAGAGACTCATTCCTGAGGCCAGACCTTCTACCAGAGGTGATCCATAGTGTTGCAAGAGATCCAGAAGCCTTTTGCAAAAGACAGTGTAAAAAAACCCTACAGGGAAGATGCTTGGTTGCACCCCCATATATATATACACATATATATATTTGTATATATATGTATATATATATATATATATATAAAAACCCATATACACATATATATATTTGTATATATGTGCATATATATGTATATATATATATAAACCCATTAAATTATATATTCTGGGGGCTTTCCCCCGCCCATGATGGATCAAGACTGTGACCATCTCTTCAACCAACACCACTGAGATGGTGATATCTTCCTACTCATATCCTTTCCTTCTCTTCCTTTCTTTACTTTATGCATTTTCTAAAGTGTTATTTTTAGTCTTTCATCTTGCTACATTACCATAGGTAATAAACAAAACAGGTACATACCTCCTTTCATTACAACCAAATTGTTCTAAAATAAAACTGCTACACTAACAAATTCACGAGAGAATCATAAAACAGGGATTTCTCCCTCTCAACAATGAAACCTACTTTTTTTTTTATTTAAAGACAAAACAAATGTAGATGCATTTTGCAGTGATATGAAAACATGCTGCTTTTTTGTTTAAACTGCAAACAATTGGCTTGCAGCACAGGCTGGGGGATGAGCAGGTTGAGAGCAGCCCTGCTGAGAAGACCTTAGGGGTGCTGGTGGGTGAGAGGCTGGAGCTGACCTAGCAACATGTGCTTGAGGCTCAGAACACCCAGAAAGCCAAACGTGTCCTGGGCTGCATCCAAAGCAGTGTGAACAGCAGGGAGAGGGAGGGGATTTTACCCCTCTGCTCTGCTCTGCTCTGCTCTTCTCTGCCCTGGTGAAACCCCACCTGAGTTCTGCATCCAGGCCTGGAGTCCCCAACATAAGAAGGATGTGGAGTTCAGAGAAGGAGCTTGGAGAGGGCTGGAGCACCTCTGCTCTGAAGAAAGGCTGAGAGAGTTTGGACTGCTCAGCAAAACAACATGCAGTGGAAGTGACAGAGGGATTATTTACAGTGACAATATTATGTATTGTGACATCTGCTTGGAAAAATGAAAAAATCCCCCAAACTTCCGGTCTCATATTCAGATAGTCTCTTGTTGTTTTCTTTTTAAGTGTTATAGAACTGTGCAGTTCCAACTTTATTGTTGTTTTTCTTTCCTTTTCCACGTTTTTCATTTTTACAACATGCTGTATCAAAATTGTAGCTTGTTAGAAACATGTTATACAGGAACAACACAAGGAGGTTATTTGCAAACACCTGGAAAACTGAAATCTTGTCTCGACTAGACAAACACTTGCAAACACTCTGTTTGAAGGATTTTTTAGAATATAGTTCTGTCCTTGAATAGAGTCAATTTTCCTCCTAGCTGGAATAGTGCTGTATTTTGAATTCAGTTGAGACTAATGTTGATAATCCACTGATGTTTTGGTAGTTGCTAAGTGATGCTTACCCTAAGTGAAGGACTTTTCAATGTTGCATGCTCTACAAGTAAGAAAATGTACAAGAAGCTGAAAGGGAACATAACCAAGACAACCAGTCCCAACTGGCAAAAAGGATATTCCATACCACAGAATGCCATACTTAATATATAAACTGGGGGCAATTTCCAGGAGATGTCAACTGCTGCTGAGGAACAGACTGAGCATCAGTCTACTGATGAGTAAGTCCATGTTTGTCTTGGACTCTATTTTCCCTCCTTCTCTTATGTTCATTATTTTTGTTTTATTCTTGTTCTATTTTATTTTGTTTCAATTATTGAACTGTTCTTATCTCAACCCCTGAGTTTTGCTTCTTTTTTTTTCTTTTTTGTCCTCCTTCCTGCCGTGTCAGAGGGGTGAGTGAGAAGCTGCATGGTGCTAAATTTCAGCTGGGATTAAACCACAAGGGGTTCCCTCTCTACCACACAGTTTAAGAGTCCTAGAGAAAGTGACTTGAAGTAAATTTTCAATGTGCTGCAGATATTTTTACACATGACTACACCAGCTTCCAAGGCATTTTGAGAAATTGAATTCTTTTAATGTGATCAGAGGAATAAATAATCAGATAAAGCAGAGCCTTGAATTTAGATGATGATATGTTTGCTAATGTGTTGTTTTCTGTTTATTAAACTTTTTGTATCACTTTAATTATGGTCACATTGTTATATGAATAGTTTATGTAGCTGTGACAGAAAAGATGCAAGTTTAAAAAGAAAGATTAGGGACTGCTGTAAGATGCTGAGTCCAAAGTCTGTGATATTTGATAATTCATATATTACTGATATATGTTATTAAGGCTTGATTTATTTGCTGTTAGGCTGTATGAAAAATGATTCTTATGTTTGTATTAGATCACTACTGTAACAGATTCAGTCAGCTTCATGAGGTAACAGAGAGAGGGGATAACAGAACAAAGCTCTTTATTGTTTTGAACTTAATAGCTTCTATTAAATCTTTCACCTCTACTGCTTCCATGGGCTGTTTCTGCCTTCCAAAAAGAAAGATGTTACAGTAGATGTAAAATAAACAGATGCATCCTTTCGCCACTCCTCTTCTTCCTTCTGTACAGTGGAAGCTAGAGGGAGAAGCTCTCTTGACTTTCTGAACTGGAAATGTCCTGTTAAGTGGAGCACCGAGTAGCATCCTTTCTTCTTCAGCGCTCTCAGGCGCACTGGGAGGAAATCAGCTCAAAAGACAAAGTTTCAAAGCTTCTATCACACTGAAAAAGTTGTCCTTCAAGGTTTTCCAACGAATATGAGATTATTTAATCACTCTCAGATGTGATTCAATGCTGTAGATTGCCTTTGGTTTACTTCTTATAGGTTTCTCAGGACTTCCTAATTACCTGTGTACCTCATTATTTTCAGGGGTGGAAACACTAATCTCTATGTTTTCCAAAATTGTTTCAAATTACTAAGAAGCTTCTGGACAGTCATGAAACAGACATGTGTGTATCTGCCTCTCTGAAAAACAAGGGTAAAAATTATTTTAGGTCAAAGAAACAAAGGAAATTTTATGATCCTAATTAATGGCAACTTCAAGCTATAAATGTTGAAATATCAGATTATATTAACGGGTTTTTGGTGTAAGTTTAATTGAAAGTTCAAAATAAAAGTTTCTTTTTACTTTAGTTTTAAAAGGTGCTTTTACCTTCCTTTTTTAAGCATTTTCCAATGACAGCATCCCTCAAAATATATTCTCTCAAAATGTCATTTTCTGAAAAATTCCCATCTCTTGGATTTACCTGTTTCTGCAGTTTTTCCAAAATTAAAAGCAGTTGAAGAAAGAGTTTATAAAAAGGAAAAAGCTACAAATTATTTTACATTGTGAAATTCTTAAGAAACTTCATTTGAACTTCTTTCTTGAGCTACATATGTGTTAAAAATACAGCTGTTTTATCAGATATGACTAGTGAAGGACAATTTAAAGTTGAGCCTAACCAGTAACTCAGAAGGGAAGCACTCTCCCTTAAGTGATTTCTCACTCATATTTCTTTCTACCATACATTAGTCTAACAAATTTTTCATGAGAACATCTTAATAAAGGCCAAAGGAAAAGTTTCAGGAAAATGGGGAATCTGTATCTTAAATAAAAGAGATTTGCTTGCTAATCCTGCAACATACTAGTGATAAATATGAGGAAAAAACTAGGACTTAAAAAGTTACTTTTGTTTATTTAGAAGTTTATTTTTTCCTCACTGTAAAGATTATTTTTCTCTTGAAATGTGAAGATCCAAATCAGTCCTTTACTCCTTTTTATTAAATTATGAAACATGGTGAAAAGAGTAGGAGAAGAATATCCAGATGTCCTGGATATTCATGTGCTAGGAGCACACTAATGTCAAGGGGAAGCACCTTCATTATAAGCATTAGGAACTCTGGCATTCATGGCTTCAGTGAACATTCAGTTTGGGTAAAAAGTATCTGAAAACTACTATGTTATATTCTTCTTTCTTTTATGTTTTCTGTTTTCACGTGAACTCTATGCTTATCCAAGATTAATGTCTTATGTCATTGCTAGAGGATAATGAGTTCTTATGGGAACCAGACATGGACTGGTACAAACCAATGCCCAGGCTGTTTGTGCTTAACACACAAGACAAAACAGTATCAATGTTTTCTGTTTACCAAATATAGAGTTGCTAAGTACTTACAAAGCAGAAGGAGTTGCAATTAAATCTATTTACCAAAATTAGGCTTGCATCAACTCATGGATTTGTTTTGAGTTGTGCTATTGACATTACTTTTTGCATAGGTGTACTTGCCATTTCCTTCCTAATTAACTGCCATTTTTGAAAATCAATCACTTATCCTAAGGGAGGAAACCCTTGTTTTTATAAAATCCTTCTGTCAGTAGAGGTGACTTCCTGAATATAATGTACAGAGTAATTTCATTGCTTTTAATAGCTGTTCTCATGGAAAATAATTTCATTGACACAGGAAATCCAAAGAAAGCATCCAAATTGTTGAAAAAGGAAGATGACAGATTAATTACTTTGTAACACAGGCATAGAAGAGCAAATAGGACACTAACCTGAGAAGCCTAGATTTTATTCTTGGTTTGAGTACATTTTTGTAAAATTTGTGTAAAATTTAATTTCCTAGGATGATGTAACACTCATTACTTAGAGGAATTTTACAATATTTTTGGTGAGAACTTTAAGAACTTTTAGCCCTGTTGATTGCCTCTTTTTCTCACACTAGATTCATTAAAAAAAACTTAATAAATGGATTCTGTAGCTAAATATGAATGCTTCCAATTTTAGAAAATAATTGCTTTATTTCTTTATCTTGATGCATATGCTTGACACCTGGCACTTTTTGTTATTCTAGCAAGGTGCATGTAGACTTGTACGTGTTTTGTTTCTGTGCAAAAGACTCGATGTTATCAGAGTTCATTCAATTAGTGAACTGTAAAATCTCTTTTATGCTGCTGCTTATCTGTATCTTTGAAAGCTGCCTTCTGATGATGAGAAACAGCTTGTTTGACACTATTTGCTGTGAACTGTAAATGGTCAGTTGGAAAACAGCCATGATTTTTTCTCTCATCTCCAGCAACAGGTGGAGTACTTGGAGTTCATCAGAATCTGAATTCAACTGTTTGAGCTATGTTTTTTATTTACACTTTAAAACACAGTAATTTAACCAAAAAAGAGTGAAGAGATCTTAAACAAAAATAATATCTATCCAGCTTATTTTTGGTAGGGATGGGACTCAACCTTTGATATACCTTTTTTTAAACCCTGTTTCACTTTGTTTTTTTCAAATTTAGTTTTCCTATTTGAATCTGACATCTGTGGGACCTATGTATGCTTATCTCTGCATGACTGTATATTCCACTGCATTACAAAAATGAAAAAAGAAAATAGCCATGTCTCCTCCATTGCCCAAATCTGCAGTAACTTCCTTTCAAGTTGTAATACCTCTTTTGTCACAGCAAATAGCTCACTTTCATATCAATAAAAGTAGGAGGAGAAAAGAAGAAATGAAGCAAGAATAGAAATTAAATTTAGCATAACCTAAGCTGTATATGTTGATATTAATATTGCATTATGACTTTTCATATTTAGTGCACTAAATTATTCACTTGATATATATAATTACAGTTTTAGTTTCAAGAAATACCCACTGCCAGTGATATTCTTACACTGAACATATGGTTTGCAATTCACAATGTGAGACTTCAGTAGATCAGCTTTCTACTTGTAGCTGCTGCAGAAATTCTGTATGATTTTAAGCAAGCTTTGCAACCTTTCCATGACTCCTTTTTTCTGCTACAATAAAGTACTTTGAAGTGGTAGGGATTATATAACTCTGCCGTGTCTGTACTATCCACAAAAGCTGTAGGAATCTCTAATGTGTAGCAAATGAATCCATCTGAGTTGTCCCCAAACATTACAGGGTTAAAAGATGTTTCAAAGCCCGGTAAAATTACACCTCAGCCCTGCACTTCCTGGGTACCTCTCTCACTCTGGTTTAAGCATACCTAAACAAGAAGAAGGTAGACAGAGATATGAGCACTGTCAAAAAGAAAATTGGAAATCAGTATCAGCCTCAGGTAGAAACACAGAATTTATGACATTTAAATGACATGATTTTTCCGGTTTCTGTTCATATAAATATATTCATACATATACATATAAACATGTTTATAGACACATAAAATATGAGTTTAGAGTACAAGGATATTTTTAAGAACCTATACTAGTATTGCTCATTATGATCAGATAAATGGCAACTATTATGAAAATTGTTGTAATGTTTAGTGAAATTCTTTACTCTGCTGTACTATTGTGACAGCTACGGATGTATTTTTAATTTCTTTATAGATTTTCTTGTTTCTTATTTTTCTGTTACTGAAAATATAAGCTGTGTATTCATAGGTTGGTTTGTTCCCATTGAATTCACATTCCTGGACCATGACTTTTATTTTTAACTAAAGTATGAAGAGTTGCTAGGATGCCTCTTTGCAGGGGAAAGGAGAAATTGAAGGAATTCTACTTCCACATATAGTTAGTAGACCTAATCTTAAAGGGCAAAGAGATTTCTTTCAAAATATGCTTTGTCATACCGGGCCCTTCTCTGTGGCCTTTTAGAGAAATCCTACCACCAAAGAATATTAATTGTTAAAATACCACCAACAGGGCAAAAGTGCTTGTAGGCATTGCTTTCTTGTGAGTTTAAATTTTTATGTAATTAATATAACAAATTTTGTCATAAAGAAACTTGTTTTGTTTACAAGGCTATACAATTATGTGTTCCAGTTGAGATGCTCAGAAACCTTTTGGAAATATATTCTCTTATTCTGAAAAAATTCCTTTTAATTTAATATAAGATTTACACTTTAAAGTGCAAATGTATGCACAGGTTTCTGTATGTTCATCATCAACTAGGCCATGCAAAATCAAAAAATCCTATGCATCTCCCATCCAAATTATTTTTATCAAACAGGCAAATCAGGTGCACATCTTGGATATGTCAATTTACATTATTTTTCTGTAAATTTACTTTGGATAAATGAGACAAGCCTGTTTCTAAATACATCCAAATATGAGAACTGAAGTGCAAATCTATAATTCCACTTTTCATCATATCTATGAACAAGACTTATAACAGAAGAAGCCAAAGAACCAAGTATTAATCTTTCAGTGGCATAGTTTTTAAATTCCTATGAACCAAGTGGGAAAGGCAAGCCCACATTAACTTTCCCAGTTCTGCCATGTCGAACTACAAAATCTTTCATGTCAAGTCTTCATTGTCCTACTTTGCTTCATACAGTGAAGTTCCAGTCCCAAAAAACTATTTAATATCCTGTTTCAAAAAAAAGTAGCTAAAATTACTAGATCTTGGAATGCCTTTAGGAAACATAAGGTTGATTTGGACTATACTGGATAATGTTAGTTATTGACAAGGGCTGTGTCATTTTGCACTTTGATATATGAAAACATAGTTATAATAGGAGTTCTATAGAAGGTTTTAATTTCTTGCTTTACAATTATTTGCCTTAAAACAACTGTTTACAGTTGCCTACTCTATGAGAATTACACCTTTCCTATCAATGAAATTTTTTCCTTCCTGGCTGAAAGCCAGACGTGCTCATAAAAATCTCTTTAAAAGTTAGTTAACAGCCAACAGCCATGAAATAACTCACAACCCTTTAAAAAAATATTACAATGTGTTTTTCCTCTAATTTAAAGAAAGAATTATGTATAATTCTTTCTATTTTGCATGCAACATAAGAAAGAATAAGTGATTCTGCATGAATGTTTCCTGTCACACTGACATACCTAGGGGCTAAATTCACCTACTGAGAGGCAGTTGCAGACTGATGGCCTGTTTAATTGCTCATACTAAATAGCCAGTTTTATAGTACAGATGTAAGAGATTTCCATCAGAGAAATATATACAGAAGCTTTAGAAGAGTTTGCAAACTGTCACCATCAATTACTGAAAGCCCTTAGCAGAAATGGAGGTGCTATATCTATTTAAGGTGAGCAAATAGGGCTGGGCAGCCTTTATATGACATGCACAAAAAGCTGCATGGAGGACTGTGTCCGTGTTTATGAGAACCTGAAGGGTTGCTCAGTGTGTACTTTACATCCTAGCACTTCATTTGTCAGAGTCATTTGGAGTTAGAGGAGAAGTAATAATCTGCTGTTAATAATCTGGAAAAATAATGTCAAAGGGGAAGCCAGAGAAAGTTAAGCCTGCCTTTGAGACCACAGACATGAGAATCCCAAACTCATAGACTTACAACCTTTTTTATCCTAATTATTTGTTCGTCATGCTTGTCCACATCTTTGAAAAACTCCATTATTTTTGCTAAGTATCTTACATAAGTTTATTTTCTTGTTTGGTTAAAATGTATGAGAAATGTTTAATTGTTTTTAATTGTTTCATTAAAGAAGCCATGTCTAATGATTCTGCTGGTGTATGTATACGTTGCACAGGCTTTTAACAGACTTAAGAATGCCTGTGAAGTCCAGCATTCCTCAGCACCTGGACAAAACAATAAGAACCTGCTTTTCATATTGTTCACCCTGGATACAGGTAAAAACCTGTGGTGGATTGACCCTGACTGGACATCTCACAATGGCCTTCACCACGAGATGCAGGAGAATCTCTGCTCTGGCACCTGGAGCACCTCTTCCCTTTCTTTCTTCACTGACCTTGGTATCTGTTGTTTCTCCAACATATTTTCACTCCTCTTTTTTTTGCAATTCCTGGTGTGTGGGTCTTTCTTTTCCCCTTTTAACCATGTTATCCTCAAGGTGCCACCCTGCCACCACTGACGATCTGAACCTTGGCCAGTAGAGAATCTGTCTTGGACTGGCTGGCATTGGACCTATCAGACGTGGGAGAAGCTTCTGGCAGTTTCTCAGAGAGGCCACCTTGTAGCCATCCCTGCTGCAAAAACCTTGCTGTACAAACCCAATACAAAAGTAAAATATTTTAAAGAAAATCTTAGAAATGGATTAGGCTGCACACACAACTAGCATGATATGGGATAACTGCACATAATGTGGTGTCATCTTGTAAAAGAAATAATTTAATTATCAGTGTGTTTGAAAGGTTCTTCTTGCACAAGGAAAAATAAAATCTGAGTATCTTTTCTCAAGTTAAAAGTGTTATGAATGTTCCTATGTAAAATAATGTCTTCTAGACCTATTATTTTATATAAGATATTTTTGCTAACAATTTATTTTCTTTCTACAGGTACAAAAACAGAGCACCTTTTGTTTTGTCACCTAAACTTCAAGTGTTCTCTGGTATTATCCACTCTGTGCTTTCAAAATAATTTGTGTTTGCTAGGCACAGATATATGTTATCTTTATATCTTTCCTTAACTTGGGCTGTTGTATCTTTTCTGATGTATCTCTCACCTGCCTCCCTTCTGGACTTTTATGTCGTGGTATGCATGACAGCTCAAACTTGTTTTACTTGTGTATTTCAGTGGATGCAGGCTCTGCCTTATGTTTGGAGTAATTTTTAGAGAAAATTTCCTTTCAGGTCAATATAAGGTAACTTTGATCCAAGATTTTGATTTGTGTGAAGAGGCTTTAGTGATTTACAGCATTTAAATTGTCCACTCTTTTTGTTTCTTTGTTTTATTCTTAACTAGTTGAGAATTTCTGAAATGATAACATATTTCCTAGCACATTCTTCTTCTATTCAGTTTGCTTTCTAGATATATATAGAAATAAAACTCACCAGTGCTTAGTCTTTACTGGCAACTTATGGTATTTTAATATCCCAGATAAACTACTGATTTGAATTAGAATGTGTTTTTCTTTGCTATGATTAGTGATGATGTAGTTATGAGTGGAACTCCAGATATTTGTGCTTCTTCTTGTTCCTCTTATACAAACCAAAACAAAACTAGAGCAGGGAAAAATAACTGTGCTTACTTCATATCTCAGTTATTAATACTAATAAGGCTTTCAAAGTATGTTTAGTACTTTTGAGTTTTGCTTTGCCAAACAATTTCAGCACAGAAACTGATTATCATGTCCAATGTTATACGATCTTGCACAAATCTTGCAGTCTTGAAATGGTATATTGCATTACTTCATACAAATCATTTTTCTTGGCAGCTCATTAATTTATTTCAAGATGATTAATTGCTAGATCTAGTAACACTCCAGTTAGATCTCTGTTGCTAAAGTGGAGATTTAGTTGCATACTTTTTCTTAATGATACAACAATATATAGAGTCCTAAAATGACTGACAATTCCAATTTTCTGTTAAATTTTATTCCAGTGTATTTAGGGATTTTCATGTGATAAGTATGACTAAGCATAACAATTCAATTTTTTCTTATGTATACAGATCTGTTTCTAAACTGGGAAGGTTCAAAGACTCTATTAAAGATCAGAAAAAAGATTTTAAGAATTGTATCTGCTTTGTGAGTTATCTCTGTGGGTCATCAATTCCTTTCCTGAAATATTTCTTTTCTGTTCAGTAGAAACATGAGTATTCAATGGCACTTTTGTGTGTATTTCTATCTTTGTGTCCTGAAGTGTGTGTAATCAAGCACAGATGCACTGTCTCAAGATTCTCAGAGATACAGCTTGGCTAACAATCTTCACTTTTTTCTAGAGCTGTTTAACTGATGTGCAAATCAAAGAATCATATTTCAAAATCGTTTTATTTGCTTCCATTCAATTACTAAGGACACTACTTCTTTAATTTTTATGTGTTGTTTATAAATATTAGCTATAGAAAGCATGAGTGAATAACTTTCTCAAGGTGACAATGGAAGAAGTGCTTGTCATTGAAACCTGTTGAAAAAATATTTACTCAGTAGCTAAAAAATATTACTACAGTTGAAAAAAAAAAGCCCAAAACAATAAGTAAAGATAATTGACTATCTTAAAAGAATTCTCTTTGAAATATCTTCAGCTTTCAATGTATTTAGTCTGTAAGTATTAATTTGTTGTTAAGCATATCTTATGACACACATTTGAATATAAACTTCTCTAACATCTTTTAGCTGGTGGAGATTAGCCTCCCTCCCACCTACAGACAGGCAGAGTGTAAATACAGGTTCTTCTTGTTCTGGGGTGTATTTCATGCTCTTGTGTACCCTCCCTCAGGGTGCTCCTGAAGCTGGTAAATTGCCACTCCAGTGCAGCAAAGAAGAATCACTCAAAAGAATTTAACTGATATTACAGGGTTCAGGGAGGAATGGACTTGACTATCCTCATGATGAGCACCACCTTTGGAAAAATATGCACGTTCTATTGACAGTTCTTCTTTGGTGGTATAAAATCACAGCACACTAATAAATCAGGACAAATATTACATCAATGAAAAAGCAGCATTGATTTTCTGAACCTTTCTGTTCATTCAAGGGGAAACAATTTTCCTTATGCAACCCCTTTACTGATGGCCTATTTTAGTTCCATTTTTCCTGCTCTAAAATGTCTGTGTTTCAAGGAGTTGTTCTACAGAGACAAGTTGCTTTTTGATAGATGATCTGATGATGTTTCTGTGAAAGCACTTCTGCTAGAAATACCTTTCTGCTTACAGCTCAGGGAAAGCTGGTACAAAATACCCTGACTTCATTCTAAATCTGATTTCACACTCTCCACTTCCTATTCATTGTTTTTCTTATTAACTTTAGATAAGATAAAAACACAAGCTGGAGGCACAGTTTTTTCCCTGAGATTATTCCCTATGGATGTAATTTACTAAGTTTAATAAAAGCCAAGCGTGAGGAAAAAATTATCTTATGTCTTTTGGTTAACAGGTCATCAGAAGTTTCTTGGAATTTAGCTTTTCCCCACTGTATACTCCGGACACTTTTTTTCAAAATTTCTGTTCTATCTATGTGATGCAGAATGAGTTTGGCCAGAACAGTGAAACTGCTGAGATGGACCTGAAAGTTTCCCTTAAGGGATGTTGACAACATGTGGTAAGACCAAGTATGTCCCAGTGTTGCCAAGGAGCAGCATACTTGTGCTGTACAGCACACTTGCTTGTGCAGGAGGTTGATGCATGTATTTCACAGAGAAGGGAGAATTTTACTGCTCTACACAGGGTGCTGTGGGCAAATTGGCACGCTGTGAATTCATTCTGTGTGATCATTAAGGCAGGTCTCTGTTGTGCAGCATTGCTCTTCTCCAAAGGAGCAGTCTCTCAGCAACACATGCAGTCAATTTCAGCAACCTCTTTGTACTTCTGTTCCATTTTGCTTTGCTCATACTGACAAATTTTTCCTAAGTTTTCTCCCAGTGACAGTCTGGAAGCATGATTAGAAAGATCTTGCTTGGGCTCATATGTTAGACTAGTGTAGCTCAAAGACCATCCTGTTCCTCATTTTCTCATGCTCAAAAGTAAATCTAGGCCATTTCAAACACAGCATGCAAAAAGTACCTTCATGAAAGTGTATTTGAAAATTCAGAAAAAAAATCCCAAAACATCATTAGATGTCACATGTAGCTTACTATCTGGATAAAAGTCTCTATTTGTGTTAATCTCACAGCATCTATATGGCTATCTATCTTTCAAAAAACCCCTGCAGTCATGTGCATGTCCCTCTTTGTCAAAACTATCTTTTCTACCTTCTAGAAAGTAATAGAGACTTATGAAGAGCCTCTTTGCAGTAGTTAGGATTTTCTATTTCAGAGCCTCATGTAGTCTCAACACAATTGTACCAAATACATGAACAACAAAAGGGGTTTTGTTTGCTTGTTTTTCTTTTGGAGAGCACCAGTTGCATGTACACTTTCTTTAGGAGGATTTTTATTTCAAAATATACAAAATATTTCACAGGAGTAGCATGTTTATTTATACCACACACTTAGTTTAATGCTGCTTCCATACTCAAATCTGATGAAAGGACTAGTTTTGTGCATTTCTTATTTTATTAAATAGCTATATAAATATTCCTTTTTTTTTTTTTGGTTATTTACAGTTTTATTATTCTTGAAGCATTTATTTTCCCACCTATTAGCTGAACTCTTGTGCTGGCAGGCAAAGACTAGTGGAATATGGGAACAGAGAAGTGGAGAAAACCTTCTGAAGAAGTCTTCAGCAACCCAATTGTAAATAGTTCTCATGAACTGAACAATTTTCAATTTAGTAATAGGCTTTTAGGCTTACTATTTTTGATGGGAAGCTGAAGCCGAAGCTCTCCTCTCTGTTATTAAACCAACTTACCAATGCCCATTCACTCCAACCTTGCCTTCAAGTGTAGACAAGGGTTTCATACTGTTTCCTGTCTCCTGACAAAGAATAATCATACCTCTCTCAAAAAGCTCTGTTTATCTCCATGTGACAGCTGTAGCTGTGTGTGAGGTAGTCTGATGCCAGTGACCTGTACCAATTGCCTCTGTCAGAGGACTACTGGCGTGAGCGCAAGACACAGCATAGCTGGCTTCTAGTACAGTACAAGCCTCTACAGACCTATCTAAGCAGAGTTTCTGTTATTTTCAGCTGTCAGCATCTCTGATCCCTGACTGCAAGCCCATTGCAGACTGCTTGTTCCCTGTCTCATGGCAGCACAAGAAGCCGTAAAAAAATCTTCCTACACCCCTGTGTTCAATGGCCTCGTTAACACTCACACCTCATCATCAAAAGAAGCCAGAGCAAATAAGAAGGAAGAAGGGATCAGTGGGAAAGGTTTATTTGGCCTCATTGCCAGTTTATGCCATGCTAAATTGACTGTGAAACCATGGCAGTATGACTGAAATCAACTGAGACACTAAGCAGGTCTGATAGCAATCTGTTTCTAGAAAGATTAGAAAGATCTTTCTAATCATGCCTTCTTTTCTTTTCATTGTGCAGTAGTGGTGAGGGTGGGGCATTGTAACTTCCTAAACAAGAAATATGTGTGTGTTATTCTCCTTTGGTTTTGCCAGGTGGAAAAATAAGATTTTAAGTAATTTATTTGTATTTGATTTTACCTGACATCTCACTGTTCTCTTCTGCTTAGCCAGAAGTGAAAATAAATAGCGCAGATTCTTGCCATTTTTTAAGTCAGTTTTTTTAGCTTTCTGTTGCTAGGGATTTCAAGCCCAGAGGAGCCTAAAATCAGCAAAATTTAATCTGGATCTGGTAAATAGAGCTGAAACAATGATTTGGAAAGAAAATCTAGTTTATTTTATGACATGAGGCAGTTGGTTTTCTCCTTTGTTTGTGTTTTCGATTAAAAAAGTTCAAAAAGTAAAGCATCCTAGTCTGACCTGTGAAAAGGGGATTGAATTTTTTTACTTATTATTTTTTTCAGTCTATGAGTTCTGAAAAATAGTAAAATGTACAGTAAGGAGAAGAAAGTGAAAAGGGTCTGAGCACTACTAATCTTACAGTTCTATTGCACACTGGCACCTTTTTTCCTTTGCCTTAGAATTTTCACCAATGCCTGTTCTAAGATCTCTTCAAGAATCCCTGGCAAAGGTAGCAGCAAAAACAAGTTTAAATTAAAATTGAAAGTGTGACAAAGTTTGCTGGCAAGGTTCATTCTATTACTTACTAGATGATTAAAGTGCACCAAGGAAAAGCAAACAAAAATCCAAAATCAATTAATCCAAACTGAAATAAACCCCAAACTGTCTATGTGGAGGCTGGGAGGGTGAGGGTGGAAGAGAAAAGGATAGGAAAGGGTAAGGATAAAAAGGAATACAGAAGACCCTCCCTGTTGAGTCACAAGGTACAGAGTAGAGCATTGTGCTAAGCTGAGCTTGCACTTGACTTAAAGTTTATGCCTAAAGGCCCAACAGGACTTAAACTTAACAGCACTTAAACTTAACAATACTTAAGTGATTACTGAAATTAAACAGTTGAGCAAAAAGATTCATATGGAATTTATTTTATCACAGTAGCAAGTCATTTACAGGCCTGACTTAATTAAAGTGTGAAATACAAATGTGCAGTACTTAAGAATCTAGGAGAACAACCCTTGTGGCACATTTGCTGTAACACATTCACACTCGCAGGCACACAGACAGGAGGAGTCTGTGCAAGACAGACACCTGTGAAAAAGCTCCCCTTGAATTCAGTGAAGTTCTCACTTCAGATGCCTTTGTGGCTTCTCACTGGGTGAAGGGTGGAGACTTGAGGAGTAGGGAGTATCAGCCCAAGATCCGTCATGGTCACTGGTAATTCTCTGAGTACAGCAAATTTGGGAGTTTGCTGGCTCTGAGAGGCCCCACTCAGAAGAAGGAGAATGCTGTTTGCAGCCTGTTGTAGTCTGGGAGAGCTCCAAGGGTTTCACTTTGGACCACTGTTTACAGGGTGACTAGAGAGCGTGCTTTAGTCATTGTAATTTTCGTTCCTGGCCTCAATCCAAGTCTCTAACTTTCTCTGAAGTTTTGATAACAAAAATATTATTCCATTTGATTTGTTATTCAGGCAAGACAAATAGGTTTCCAAGTCTGTTCATTAAAAACAGGAGCTTGTTAGACAGCACCAGTATCTGGGAGCAGATAGTGTTTCTGCTAAGATCACGAGAAGCTTAGCCCAGGTGCTGCTCACCAGTGCTGAGGCCCAACAAGCATCTCTCAGATCAGAGTGTGGCCTGAGGAGGTGGTTGCTGGTGGTGGTGGTAAAATGCACCACTACAAGCTTCCTACCTATTATCTCATGATATTGAGAATTTTTGCATCAATTGCTCATTCAGGACTGCCTTTCCAAAGAGATGCTGTTCTAAAGTTCTGAGTCTCACAACCTATGAAATGTGAAAAATTGTAGTTGGGAAAACTTCATGAAACAGAATCACTTAGAATCAAAGAATATGCTGAGCTGGAAGACACCCATCAGGATCATTGAGCCCAATTCTTGGTGCTGTGTATTACACCCCAATAGTCACACCATGTCCCTGAGAGTGTTGTCCAAATGCTGCTTGAACTTTGTGAGGCTGGTGCTCTGACCACTTCCCTGAAGAGCCTGTTCCAGTACCCAATCACCCTCTGGGTGAGAAACCTTTTCCTGATATCCAAACTAAATCTCCTCTGACTAAGCTTCATGCTGTTTCCTCATACCCTGTCACTGTTCACAAGAGAGGAGAGATCAGTACATGTCCCTTTGCTTCTCCCTGTGAGGATATTGAAGACACCTTGCTGTCTGACAAATAAACAAAAAAACAATTAAAAAATAATAAATTAAAAAACAGTTCCTTATCAAATACTTAAGACACTGATTGCCGCAACAAACAAAATTTGAAACATTATAGTTGTCCTGATTTTGCAAAGGAAATAAAATACATTGTATAATTATGACTAGAGCTAAATTTGCCACTACCATGAAAAGGCTGTTTATTTGTTTCAATCTCCTAGCTAAATAATGGCTGGTGTAAGACTGTGTATTTGCTTCATGTTTGAAAGAAGATTGAATTACAGATGTGAAATGCACATCCTGAGAGGTTTTTAAGCTTGTTGTAAAATATTTTTTCTCAACTGAAAAAAAAAGACAAGAGGACTTTATAGAGCATTTCTCACCTCTTTTCCACAAGATAAAAGACCATAAGGACTCTGCATTGGTATTTTCAATTAAGATGGCAATCAATATAATTTGCTTGTTGATCAAGGCACAAGGAAAGACAGAAGATTATTATTTCCTCTTGCACACAAGAGCATCAGTAAGATTGTGATAATTGCTATGAGATAAAGTGAGATTAGTGGATTGTGTAAATTGGATGGATTAATTTAAACTACTTAGGAATGACAGATTTGCTGATTATTTGGATTGCTCCCTAATATCTTTATGTCCATTGTGCCTTCATGTAAAATCTGTCATGCTGGTGTGCATTTTTACCTCCTTGCTACTGCCTTGGTAGTTTTTTCAGTGTACTTGCTTTATTATAATAAAATTGTACAGCTATGTCATAGATTAATATACCCAATCATTAGCACATAGCCTTGGACAGTAGGTTATCATCTTTGTTATCATACTACTAATTTGATTACTGAATGGCATTATGTGTAAGGCTTTCAACAAAAAATAAAAGGGATTGATGATGAAATGTAATGCAACTATAATTATCATCATCATCATAATCTTTGCTGACTTTTTAATGCTTCACAATATGAAGACTTTTCAGAAATTATATAAATACCTGTCTTTCTAGAATAATAAATAAAAGAGAAGCTTCAAGGTACTCCTTTGAATGGTTTCCTGACTAGGTAAATAACACAACCACCTATGTGGAATTAGTTTAGGATTTAATTTCAAGTTCAAATGAAAATTTACCAGTGTTATCCGAAAAAATACACATAGATATATACACGGTTATAATAAAAAAACCTTGAACTGACAAATGAGTTTGAGCTACTGGACTCCTGTCCATAGCCTGCAATGCATGTCCACAGTACTGTGCCAGCATGTCTTCTCATGGCTCTGGAGTTATCCAGGTATGAAGAAGTACATTCTTCTGAGTTTATGTTTTGAACATACTTTTTGTTTGAGACTAATGTTTGGATACCGTGTCTAAATTGCTTGTATAAGAAGCTTTTGAATAGCACTTGCACCTGAAAAAAGCAGCTTAGGTAATAGAATACTTTCCTGGCAATATGTGCACTATCTAAAGAAAGCTCTATCAGAACAGGAGTCATCAGCTTTTGAAATAACAGTCTCACATGCAGGATGCTTGCAAAGAATCAAGATTTATGACAAGTCTTATAGTTTTGCTAAAGCAGCAGTCACCCAGAAGCATTTAGGGCCAAATTCACAGATGAAAGTTTCCCATTGCATGTAACACCTTAGAATCATAGAAAAGTTGGGGAAGAAGGTACTTTTAAAGGTTTTGGTGAAGATGCCTCCTGATGTGTCATGGAGGCATAGTACTCATTTCTAGACTCTATTAATGCTCCTGAGGGTAACACATGCTAACTTGCTAGGCAAAACTATTCCTTTTGAGAAATGTCACAATTTCTCTTCACTCCAGGAGAGCTCCACAGCAATATTTTAACTTTCCTTTACATATACAGGTATGCATGCAAATGCACAATCATTTTTGTGGGATTCCTTTCTTTCTTTTGAAGCTCTTTGGACACATGTTCATTATACACCAGAATGTGGTAAACTTACTTTTTGTTGTCTATGTGCTTTCATGTGGAAATATTATTAAACAACTAGACTTATATCTGCAGGTATTTTGACTGTATTTTTTTTCTTTCTTTCTCCACTGTAAGGATAACACTGCAGGAAGGGATGAGAGCTGGTTCAGCTTTGCTTGGTTTTTCCTACTTTTGATCTCCTTTTTATTTGGAAAAAAGAAAACCATGTGTCTCTGGTCTGAAATGAACAGGACTAGATTATATTGTGTTATTACTCTTTCATCACTTCATGTATTGTTTCATTCAGCCCAGTTATGGAAACTATCATTATAATATGTTGCCATTTCAGCACTGTATATTGTGAGATAGAGGTAGAAAAATCAATGTTACATGCTGATTTGAAATAAAGTCAAAATAACCTTTTATTTTTAACAGAAATAATTTTTTTGCCACAACTTGCCAAAGGCAAAGTATTGTTATTATCAGTAACCATGAGTTGAGATGACACATTTAGAGCTGTGACATTGCAGTGTAATTGTGTGTGACTTTTTAATAATAAAGATTTTTCTTATTTGTTCTATGCCCATTTTTTTTTCCTCTAGCCTGTTCTATTGACCTAATGTTGGGGAAGCCTCACAACTCAAGAAACTGATTTTGCTACTGCAGCCTCACGTGATTTTTATGGGAAGCACAGCTCTAAACTCACTGATTTTTTATTACTAGTGGTACGTCACATCCAAGACTATTGGAGTTTTGCAGCAGCTTATCTTTTAGTATAAAGGGAATTAAGTAGGAGATGAGATATACCTGGTTTGGGTTTCTTTGTGGGTAGTGATGGGGTTTTTTGTCGGTATTTTTGTTTTAAGTAATGGCACTTATTACAATACCTCAGTAGCAGTCTGTGTTCTCACCTGCCATAGTATGTTCGGTCCTGAAGAATTTGAAAATGAAAGCTGGAACTACTAAAGTAGCTGGAAGGAAGCAGAATTAGAAAGCATAATTTCTTTGAGGGTGGAAAGAAACCTAAACATTTTTTGCTGAAAGAAATCTGAGAAGAACATCTAATCCATTTCCCTGCTCTGAAGCTGTGAACATATACCTAAAATTTTAATGGAAAGGCTTTCTCAGTTTGATTTATTGCAATTTTTTTTCTTTTCTAAAGTTAAAATATCTTTTTCCATATCACTTAATTTCTCCTGCTCCTATGTCTGAGCTTATGTGATCTCATTGGTGATTGCAGGTACAACAACAATTCTACTTTCTCTAATTTGTAGCAAATTTATTTGAAGACTCTTCTGCCTTCTCTTTCTCATGAAATATTTTTCCAAAAGTGCTTATGATTGTATCCCCTCTGCTTTCTCCCAGATGTAATTTATATATATTCTTATTGAAATGTAATGAATGCCTCAAACTGGACACAGACATATACTGAGAACTTGTGTTTTATGAGCAAAGCTAATTATTTCTCATGTGTATCAATGAGAAACTCAATATCAGACACTGTTTTGCAAAATCATTCCATTATAATAATAGTTGTCATTTAGCAGTGATTTCTTATCCCTATTTACTGTTTTATTTCTACATTTATGCATTTAATTTTCAGCTTCCCCTGCTCCCAAGGTCTTGATTTTATATACAGTTTATGGTGTTGCTTGCAGGCTTCTGCTGTTGTGGCCATCCTTGCCCCAGTAATGCAAAGCAGCATGAAGAACTGAAGATTTGACAAGATTTGACTTTGGGATGACGCCCCTTTCCACCAAAATCCCCTTCCTACAGTCTTCCTTTGTTATTCTTTTTCAATAGAAAAATGCAATGACAATGTAACACAAAGCTAACACTTTGTCAAAAATTGTTCTGAAGCAATTTTCCACTGATTTTTGTTTGTCTGCTTACTTTTATAAGAAATGTCAAAATTTATTATTAGTATTAGTATTAGTATTAGTATTAGTATTAGTATTTGTATTTGTATTTGTATTTGTATTTGTATTAGTATTATTTACTACTAC
>LTAT01000004.1:100325097-100353003 GCA_003286495.1 Chlorodrepanis virens | reverse complement strand
CTCCCTTCTCATTTTCCCTTCTCCTTTCCTTTTTTTTTATTTTTTTAAGAACAGAGCCAGACACAATGTCAGCTCCTAGCTGTGATTTATCCATGATTTTTTTCCAGCCAATTCATATTTTGTGTGATGTTCCATTCATTGCATAACAAATGCAGCAATTGCTGCTTAACACTGACTCCAGTGATTTTAGTCAAACTGATTAGAGTTAAATAAATCAGTTTTAGTGGATGAAATATTTAATTAGTCAAAACCCCCACTTCCTTAGTAAAGGCTGTAGACTCCTTTAGTCCAACTAGCATGATAGTATATTTAAAGCCTTAAAAAGGGATGAAGCACATATTTTAAAAGATCGCAAAATATACATGTATAATAAAGTCAGTCATTTATACTGATTTTTCCCAAATAGGCCATAATAAATAAATAAATAAATAAAAATTTAACATTAAATGTGAAAGCAGTTCAGATATATTAATTTTTACCTGAAAGAGCCATCAATAAAAACCTCTAAAAAGGTGTGTGATGTTGCTGCATTAGTGAGCCAGAACCTCGATATATGCATACTTTTTTTGAGGGGGAACTTTTGAAACAGAGAACAGTGACCTCTAGGAAAGACAGAAGACAAATAAAATTATTTCAAACCACATCTATACTCTTATAGCATATCCTTTTAGGGTGGGGATCTTCACATCACCCTTACTCTCATTCCACTGAATTCTCTTGGCCTTCTGAGTTATAATAAACTTTAGAAAACCCCTCTGGACAAAGCCTTCTGACAGAAGTCACCTAGAGGTTTTGATAATGCTGCACTGGAGAGCAGGCTGGGCAGAACAGGGCAGAACAGGCTGGGCAGTCTTCTCCCCAGCTTTTATAAGACACAGCCTGGCAAACAGGTTGGATAAAATAAGACTGGTAGGATTTGTCTGGTAAGCATTTGTCTCATTGATATTTCTTGTTTTCATCCCTTGGTTCTGTAATATTGATGGATTAAGCATATCAGCATCTTTTTTATTGTCCTGCTCAGTTTGCAGATGGGCAGCTCTGCACTCAGAAGTAGTGGCCTTGTGGGCTGAAACAAAGAATTGATTTATCGGGGTATCAACAGTTTAAAGTGCAGTTAGAAACATTTTGAATCACTCATTTTCTTCACATGCTTATAAAATATTGGTCTAGGCCATTGGCTGACATTGTAAAGTGTAACATTAAAGAATGTCAATATATATGTTTTTTGCCTTAAAATAACTGGACCGAACACTTTCTCCTATACCTTTTATGGATATTATTAGCCTCTTCAGCAGAAGCTGTTTCCATTTTTCTCCTGCTTTGTCTCAGTACCATGACTCACCTTGCACCTCTCTACTGAGAAATCCAACCTGTACATTGCTGGAGTAGGAAACAACAGTGCTTTTTGAGAAAGCAGAAGGCATGAGTGTCAGAGCACTAGAGCGTTTCTGATAAAGTCAGGGAGAATGAGGGAGGAGATCTGGGCTGGGGATCAGCCACAAGTAAAATTGAGGATCTTCATCTATGCCATGGAGCTGACAGGCCATGATGAGCTAAGTCTGGGATCCCCTTGATCTTTCCTCTGACTTCAAGGAATGAGCAAGAAATCAGCACTGCCAGTGGCATGTGCCGTAAACATAGTGCTGCTGAAATAGTAAGGGAAATGTGCCTTTACTGCAGTAACCCTTGGGTCTGCCTCTCTGTGCAAAAACATTTAACTGGATAATGCACAACCTCTCCATTAGGCTGAAAAAAGAGCGGAGTAACTTTTGCCAACGAATGAAGTGTTTTTTGGGCTGTTTAGTGCCAAAATACCACAAATATTGTGTGTGGAGCCTGACTTTGTAGGCATGATACCAGAAAGGATCCTCTTAATGGGATTTGTAAGCAGAGGAACGCCTGGTTTTAAACTCCTCCTAGGGCATTAGGACCAAGATGCAGGTCAGGGATGCATATTTTGCCTTTGGATAGTCAAAAGCTCAAAAGCTGACACATAAAACTTTTCAGGACTTCTTTCAGTAGTGGGAAGGAAAACAGAGGTCTCTTTTTCTTGAAACATGCAGAAACCATTTTATGTATTGGTTACAACTTATGAAATTACTCTGTTCATTGATATTGGGAGTGACCTTGCTTAGTACTCAATAAAGTATCAACACAGTCTGTAGAGCTGTATCCAGCCTTTAGAGCAGTGTGCAGTACATGCCAATGTGCTTCTACATACTTCAAATCAATTGATAGTGCCAATGAGGAAATAACAAAAATCAAACAGATTTTAAAAGAAACTTTAGGGCTAATTAGAAATTCTAAGTGCAAAAATGAGATGCATACAAATAGAATAAATATTTTTTGACTTTTCTGTACGTATAATTATTTTTTATTCTATGAGATAGTGGTTAAAAGGCAGCAACACAAAAATAAACACCTACAGCTGTGTTTACACTAAAAGTTAGTTTATATATAGTAGTTTAAGTATTCTTTTCTTTGAAATTGAAAAATGTATCCTTTTTCAAATGAAGATATTTATGATTTTTTTTCATAATTTAAAACAGATTCTTACATTTTATCAGAAAAAAATGTTTTTGATATTCTCATCTTTTTTAGGCTTGTTCCAATTACTTTTTTATTTTTCAAAATATTTAGAGTGACGATGATGGAGCTATATTCTTAGAAAGTAGGCAATGCTCTGAAAAGATTATTTTTGGGATCACTATGCTTAGTGCTATAAAAGGAGCATATGTTTATTACAATTTCTCATGCTTAGTCTTAAAATTAGTAGCTCCCATATAGAGTGGGAAGAGTATCAGTAGCAGGCAGATTCACATTTCTGGGAACTGTGGTTGCATGCAATGAATGGAAAGAGGCTGTGAAGACAGCTGACTAGAGACACATTAGCACATTGGGCTTTGATGACAAACCCCATCCCTATATTTAAACTTTTATTGACTGAATAGTAACTTTCCAAGTGTTTGAATATAATGGCGAGACATGTTTGCATTTCATGATGATGTATTAATGTAAGTGAGACTCTAACCAGTTGTTTTTGAGTTTATATTGCTCTGATTTAGGTAAAACACTTCTGTAGCTGTGCTGCTGTAATAGTGTAGAAGAGGTGGCAGTGATATGTAGAAGTTCTAGGACAAGATATTCCAGTTGTATTGTGGAAGAACTCAACTTCCAAACTTTCCTCAAGGTGGGAGGGATAGCTTTTCACATGAGTTTGGTCGTCATGTTGCTGGCCAAAGATGATTCTCCAAGTAAAGGAGATTTGACAAAAATCACAGTAAGCTTTAGCCTTGCAGGAATGTTTCTGTTACCATAATAAAAACAAAAATAAAATAGTCTTTGCTCCTTGGTTTCTGCTTAATATTCCCATAAATGTGGCTGTGTTTTATGAGCAACTCAGCTGCTACTTATTTGATCCTACGGTGAACCATCTCAGGAGGCTAAACAGCAAATGAAAAACAAAATAAAAAAGTGAGTAATTTTCTGCTATGCCTGTTTTTTTTAGCAGCAATCAGATGTGTACCAGTGCAAGAAAGAGGAAAAGACCATATCTTTCCCATAGTAATTCTAATGTGACTGTTCAGTCAAACATAGCTAAAGTAATAAACAATAAATAGACCTTATATGTTTTGATGCCCAACTGCTTAAACTGGTTTTGAGCAAGAGCGATGGATGAGTTTTTGAAAGGGAACTGTTGCACATTTAACATCAAGAAAAAATATTTATGTTACCCATTTTGTTTGCCTAGAGATTAAATTACTGCACTATTTTTAGGTCAATATTAAACAAAGTATACCTCTTGGTATGGATTCCTAGTAATAGGAAATAAGGTATAAAATATCGAAAAATCTCTAAGAGAGAAATTATTTGGGTGGAAAGTACAGAAATCAATATAGAAATATTTTTCAACTGAAAATTAAAGTAAAACTAATATTGCTATTTCATTTTCTTTTCAAGAGTAGCAAGATGACATGGGTTTTTTGTTTGTTTGTTTGTTTGTTTTTTTCCCCTTCAGTGAAATCAAGTTAATTACTGTTGGAAGAAGGCACATCAAGTTTCTCTGCTTTCCTCGGTGGATATTTTTCCACTATAGGAGCTTACAATACGTTTTACCTTAATGGCTTCCCCACGTGTCTGGGCTTTAAAGCTGTAATTTAAAAAAAAAATCATCATAGGAAAAAACTATTACATTAACAGGCCATTGAACTTAAATTGGTCTTGTTTTAGGTCTTCTCATAAAACAAATTGGACATTTAGAACTGTGTATTAGTGTCTGCTCCTTCTGGGTGAGGCATTGACCAGGAAGGACTCTGCCCTGTATCAGATGGAGTTACGTTGGCCTTGAATTTACACTCTCCTTGACTTGAACCGCTCTGTCGTTCCATAATTATGTGAAATTGTTCCATTCATTGATGAAGGCTCACTGGCTTTTATATACTGGCCCAGAAGACTGAAGTCTATCTTTTTTTCAGAATTTCCTGCGTTTTATGCACAGAACACAGAAGTTTATAAGTTGAGTAAATTACAAATAGATATTCTTAAACCAACCTAACAAACATTTTTTAAATAGCACAAATTTTGTTACTGCACATGTGCTACTGCAACATTGCCAAATAATTACCAAAAACCTGCTTGACAGCTTGTGCACACCTTTTAGAGGGGTGAGGACTAAAAGCAAGTGGTTAATATATTTTGAACATTCCGATTTATTTTATATAGTTACCTGCACTTTGCTTCCCCATATGAGTGTGCTAACTGATGTTCAATTTTGTTTCACTTTGATAGTAAGTGTAAGAGATTGTTTATTCAACCCTAGGTTATCCATGGTCTCAGGATTCATGCATATATTTGGGAAGAAGCAGGGGATAAATAATAAAAAAATTGCAAAAGTTTCTGTGCTAAATTCACTTAAAAGGGATAGATTTTTCATCTGTCAGAGTTGACAGTGACTAAATTTCTCCAGGATTTTTTACCTGAGAGATAGCTTTTCTTCCTACTTAACATTTTCTCTGCTCTTGCAAATAAATATACATAAGGACAGGCTGAAAATATTATTGGACAAGTAAGTATTTCTTATCATGGCTACTTTTTCCTAGCAGATGTTTTTAACAGAAATTTTGTAGCCAATACATGAAACTCTCTTTGCATTAACAGCAATAATCATGGAGGTCTCTCAAAAATCATGGAGGTCTCTCAATAATCATGGAGGTCTCTCAATAAAGACTGTGTTTGCCTAAAGTAAGATCACAACCTATTGCATTATCAACTGGAATGAAAAAAAAAGATGTTATGAGCAAGGAAGCAGATGCATTCCTTTCTTTAAACAACATCCTATCTAACTTATTCATGTTCTACTGTGGAATGAGAAGCATAGATTTCCTGGTTCTCAGCAATTAAAGAATGAAATCACACATAATAAATTAGAGGCAGACCTCTAGAATCAAAATTCCTACATTATTTCAGTATGTCCAAGAGAATTGTGAGACAATTTTTACTCTTCTGTGTGAAATCCAAGAAATCCACCATATCCAGGAATTTGGAACTGCACAAAAATTATGTAGCCTTTAATCTGAAATGATTTATATATGCTTACTTGATTTATTTCTACTACCTAGAAGTGGCAAAGGATTTATCTATTCCTCATTATGTTACCGGAGTCAATACAAGCTTTATATTTAATTGCTATGGGCATTATAATATAGTGCCAAAGAAATGATAAGCAGCAAAACTGAGATATTTGTTTATCCTTCATGTCTATTTACTTACTGCAAAGAAAAATCCCAGCCAGAGCAAGTGTTTGCACACCAGTAGCACATTGCATGGCTGTCATGTGAAGCACCTTCCCTGGACCACAGCAATACTTAACAGTTCCCTGGAGAGGCTTTCCTATTGACATAAATTTACAGGGTCTTTTTCTTTATCTCCCCACAATATTTTTGACAGACTCAGCTCTTTTTATCATTTAAAGCCTTTTACTGTGCCTTTGTTCAAGAATAACTATTCATTCTGTTAGAGCACTTCAGTTTGAGGAGACTTTCTTTATTTTCATATAATTTGTAAATGCAATAAATTCACACAAGATCTTAGAGCCTACAAATGTTGGAGCTTCATTAAGCTGCATTTTTGAAGTCAGGAAAAGCCATTAAGTAATAAACAGAAAATGCCAAGTTTCCTGTGACATTTCTAAGGCCTATCAAAGGATTTGAAAATTAAATGAAAGGTTAGATAAAGTTTTGTTTCATAACGTTCTATGTTCTTCACTTTTCATGTATTCATAATACTCTACAGCACATACAATCTGAAGATTTCATGTTTGGTTTTGTGTTTTGTTCTTCTGGACAAGACAATATATGAACAGATACATGCAGAAGTTTTGCCAAATAATTTTCCTTACTTTTTGTAGGATATATTGACTATCATTTATTAAACATTATGTCTTTCTTTCTGTCTGTCTGTACAAATGCATACCTTAACCTGCTACCACCATCTGTGAGTCCTACCTGATTCCAGATTCTTTTCTAGCCACTCACATGAGCTCTGGCTGGGACAGGTCCATGCCTTTCACCTGGCTTTTCTCACTTACTAAGGTAGATTTTTATCTCTAATATTCCTACATTGCATATTTAAGTGCTCAATAAACTAAAACAGTATTGAAATAAAATTGATTTCTGTCATTGTTCAGATACGGATTTGCAGTATTCCTAACAGTGGAGCTGTTGTTTAACTGCATCCTTTACTTGAGGCTTTAATTTGATTTTTCCTCTTTAATTGTAGACAAACACTGAGTATAAGAGCAGTTAATAAAATCAGTAAATATATTTGATAGAAGTTGTATTGAAAGCATTTCATACCAGTTCTGCACATTATTCCAAATCTACACTTCTTACAGAATACTAGACACAATCATAAAACACCTGCAAACACCCTAGCTTTTTCTCTAGGTGAGGTCTGTTTCTAGATTTTAGCAGTTAAAATATCTTAGTTAGAAAAATGCTACTTTAAATTTCTACTTAAAATAATAATTTCTAGGAATGGTACAGAAACCACATATACTGCAGATATATATCTATATATATATATATATATAGATATATATATATATATGGTACATATGTGGGCAATATGTATATATACACAACATATAAAGCATACCATTTATTCTTTTTTACATTAGAATTAATACTGTTAACATCTTGTGTATATGTATTTTTTGCTGTATGAAGCCATTAGAGTCTTACTCTTGGTTTTCCAAGATAAGGACAAAATATATGTATCTCACAGATTTGAAAAAAGTTTGCAAATCTTATGTAAAGAAACTTTTCTCCATGACTTCTGGCTGAGATTTAACGCAAATTGTTACTGGGATTGTGTGGTCAGATCATGTTTAGAACAGTAAAAGGAAAAGGACAGTTACCAATTCAAAGCTAAAACTGTCTGGAAGTTTAAAGGCTCCTTAAACCAAATTTTTTTTTTTTCCATTTTTTACCATTATACTAAGCAAGATAGACAATGATTTTGATGGGGAGAAAGCAAGAGAGAAAATAAAACATGTCTTACATCTTAAAAGCAAGCTGTCATGCAGAGTACTGTATCATTTTCATTTTAGGTATTAGGCTTGACAGGGTTTTCCCTTCTATCTCATTAGAGGCAGAACAAACCTGCCGAGATGCAAGATTTTGCATCTTATAATTCTGTCCTACAGGGAAGGAATGAAAAAGATCTCATCAAAATGAAGATCCCCTGAAAATCAGTTCTGTGAAACTGGTCTCCCACTGTTCGTAGTCAGTGCTAGGAGCAATGACATATTACTGTATTTGCTTTTAAAAAAAGGCCTCCTGCATTCCCTATGGACGCAACGGTGTTAGAAAGCTCCATCTATCACAAAGCTTCTCAGACTTCCCTATCATCAGCCTACAGCCACAACCTTCTCTGCCTGCACATCTGTCTTCCCTTTCCTCTCCCTCTCTCAGTTTTAGTCTGTTCTTCCCTCTACCTTTCTTAAGTGCCTGCCTGCAACTTAAGTCTGCTCTTGGTAGACACATAACATTTATCCCAATTAATATTTAAATATATTGGCACCACAGTTTTCTTGGCCATTTCCTAAACACTAGAACAATACTTGCTTATACCTAGAAATTTTATTTTCATTGATGTGTAGAGTCAGGGCTTGGACTGAATGCTTGTCATAGACTTGGCTTAAACAACTACAAGAAAACTAAGAATTTTAAGCAAATTTTCTTTATGAGCTGCATGCTCTGATCTGTTGCTCCAGAAAGTAACTAAATCTTGTGGTGGCAGAACAAATAGAGAACACTTTAACATATGTATGTATATGTGTATATAAAACATACCCTTATATATGTTTTTAGATAAATATTGATGCACACACACACATCTGTATATCTACATCCTTTATGTAAAACTTATTTATATATGCTATTTATGCTATATACACATATATATGTTTTACATAACATACATACATGTTTTGGGGCTCCTTGTTAGAATGAAGACTGGCCACATGATTGCAGTTACAATGAGAGTTTTATTATTAAATAAATATTTTAACAGTGAGCAAAGCTTATTTTTATCTACAGCTATAGTTAGTGTAGATTACGGTTGTACAGAACTTTTGCCAATTACCATAGCTTTCAATTAAGCAGAATTTCTAGTTAACTAGACTTTTAATCCCTTGGATCCTCTATAGAATAGGTCAAAACTCTTAATAGTCAGCCTATGAAACAATAATTGCAAAACTAGACTCAAAATATTCTTAACAAGAGTTACTATTTAGTCCTTGAAGACTTCCGTTTCAGTGGAAGTGGACTTTGTGTCATAAGATTTGCTGATAGGAAACCAGACTATTTCCTTGAAAAGTTGTTTTTTATAGCATGAGAACATGGAATTTTGGGAGCTTGTCATGGTAAAAGCTCCCAGTAATCATGCTTTCACGTGAACATGTCCTGACATGATCAGATCCTCACATTCCCATTCTCTGGCCTTCCCATATTCAATCAACAGAGTTCACCTAAAAGTGGGCATTTTTGTCATTGCTTCTACTGGTGTTCACTAAGTGGTGATACATGATGAGATTCTGGATCACTCCACAATCTTTGTGCGTAATTTTTTGTTGGGTTTCTTCGATGCTAAATTTGTATCCAAACTATTTGAATACATCTCTTTTATAGAGCTGTTTTATGATGTGTCTTCTGTCTTCAGAATATTTTGCTTGTGACGAATCAATAGTAAAATTATTAAGATTGTTTCCAGGAAAATAACTTTTTGTGTCAATGAATCATAGCAGCTTCAAATTTATTCTGGGTTATGTGCATGTTGTGAAATCATTCCATTATCTACACGTATTTTTTTCCCTGATGTATGAGGGTGCATTTTTTTTCCACTTTGATTTGTACTTTGTTCTTTATACTAAGATTCTGGAGATTAGATTTTTTTGTATGTTTTAAAGCAAACACTTCATTTACAAGAGTAATTTGAAAAATATCAGTATATATTTGTCATTATCTTAGCTATTTTTTTTTCCCAAGAACCTGGTTTAATTTCCTGCTATAGTTGGTCTCCCTTTAAAAGAGAAATAGTACAGTAGCAGTGGGAGGGTGGGGGGAATTGGAGTTAATACATGGAGCTTTTCAGTGATTCAAGATTGTCTGTCTTTGAAAATGGAGGCGTTGATGTGACTGGGAAATGCCTACAGACATAAGGTCTGAGCCACAGAGTGGCCAAAGGGCAGCCAAGTTACCTTGTGTCGTGTAAGGAATGGAACCACAATGGCCAAATGGCAGTAGAGTGGGAACACCGTGCAGCATCAGGGTTCTGAGGTGCTCTTAACATCATGCTTGGACTCTGCTCCTGCAATGTGAACTGCACACACACAATTCTGTGTCAACACCCAGGGACCTGTCCAGGATTAAGTAATGATTTTTAGTGTTGAATTTGTTTGGTTTTAAGCAAAATTATTTATGTAAGATTTTATGCAGATTTACTGCATAAATACTGCACGTGTAATTATGTTTATATCGCAATTGACTTTTTATTGACAGAATTTTTTATTCTGGTAACAACCTCTTGAGCCATTCATTCACAATCCTCTCAGTAAACTAATCCAAATTTCTAGGCATTTAAACTGGCCATGTAATTGTCCATTTATATATGATTCAGAATCAATAAAATTTTCTAGGATTAAATATGTACTCAACATTTTTTGATTTATGCTTACTTGAAATGTTTTACTGTCATTGTTAGATTTCTCTAAAAGTTCAGTGTTTATAATTATGGGAGGATCAATATAAAACTGGGATGAAATAATTTTTAGGTTTCATTAAAAAAATTGCACTGTTTTCTAAAACATTTCTTATTTATGCTTTTTCAAGGATATAAATCTTTGCTTTTGGCTGCAATATAGTATTATGTGTTCGGTTTTTTCTTATTAAAGTCCCAATGTAGAAATAAAGTGTGTCCCTGTGCAAAGCAATTAGCTCTTTTAAAATTACATTTAATAAGAAAACATGGTAGTTCTGCATTATATTTTCTTGTACTCTAATATGTACTTTAATGAGCAAAGATCCTTGGTCTGAAAACATACCTTGAATTAAATTGACCCCTCAAATGTGACTGTGATGAGTATTATGGGCATCGATTACCATAGGAAAGATTGTTTTCTTAGTTTCTTCATGTAAGTGCTTTTCAAAGTTGCTTGTCCCCTAAATAAGGGGCATGACCTCAGTATCAGGGATATCTCCTAAACCATGCTTTTGCTAAAAGAAGAAGTTACCATAATAGCTGTCGGTTAATGTCAGTATTAAATTTGCAATTCTTCACTTTTTTTGTTACAGCAAAATAATTTTCAAAAGTAAAGTTCTGAAAGTTGTAATTTACTCTAAAAGTGCCAAAATGACACCACCCCACTCTTCCCAAGCCTTCTCTGTTCATTCCATTTCACCCATTTTCCCCAGGGAGTATGTGAAGTGACTCAGGTTGTAAAGCTTATGGTGAGAGAGCAGCTGAGTCCTATTAGAAAACTGACAGGCTGTTTGTCCAGACAGGATGCCTGTCAAAGCAAGTTTGTCCCATCACTGCCATTTGGGCTAGGGAATGTGATGGAAGGTGATTGATGCGTGATCGCCACATTCGCTTCTCATTCTGCCCAGGGAGTCAACAACTTGTCACTGTGGGAAAATAAGCGTGTTATGGAGTAAGATGCTAGTCCCACAGATAAGCAGGAAGAATTTGGCTGTCACCTAAGGCAACTTTAGTCTTTAGGTAGGTGAATGAGATAATCACAGCTGGCATTGCCTTATATTCAAGGAAGAAGCAGAGCCTTCTAAGAGAAGACTTTAAACTGATTTTATATTAGCAGTTACTGTCGTTTTCAGCAAGAAATTTCTTCAGGTAATTTACAAGTCTGGGTAGGAAATGAAGGAAATGAGCTATATACTGCTGAATTAGAAAGGTTTTAAAGAAAATTGTGTGAATAGCTATATTAACTGAGTTCAACACCGGGATTTATATCTGAAAAAACCTTTTATTCAGACAGTTTGTTAGCAAAGACAGTCCTCCTAAAGGACAAGTGATAAACAAGACTAATGGGAAGAATTGGAGGGTGAAGCAGCATAGTTTGCACTTCCTTTGCATTTTGTAAAAAAATATGTGAAATGTAAACAAGCAATATTGCTACTTCTATCTTTTTGGCTCATCCAAATATATTTCAATTATTCATTATACATAAATAACTGTAACTTTGCAGTGCTAAGAATGGTGTCAAAATAAAGCTTCTTTAATTGCCAAAAATCAAACACTGACAGTTGCTCAGAAGGACACACAGAAATATTAATTTTTAATCTCCTACATAAATACCTTGACTGTCTCAATGTTTTATAGAATATATAATACCTGCATTTAAATATACTTATCCACCATTTGAATAGTTTAGGAAATTATATTTTTAAAAAATATTTCTTCAGAAGAATACGAAAAATCTAAAACTCATTGTAATTAATGCGTGAATTTCTTCTAGCTTCCTCATCATGTAAATTTTTACTTTAAAGCAAAATCAGATTAATTTTCATTGTTGCCCTGCTATGAATGTACAAATTAACATTTGGATGACAATCATTTCCTGGATGATTTAACAAGTGTGGGAATGAAGATAAAGCACTAAAAATACTTGATCATTTTAGCATCACAGGAAGATTTAGAGTCAGCTTGTGGAACTGCCGTTCCAGTCCATTGACCACTGCATAATGTAATTTTAAATCTTCCACCTGGAAATGATAATTTAGTTTGGTATCCCTCAGCTCCTGCTTTGAAGAAAAAGGTGAATTCATAATTCCAAATTTTTTCAAGGATAAAAATTGAAAATGGGTATAAAAACAGATGACTCTTGGAACTGTCTTCCCTCTTATGGAAAATAATCTTCCATTGTTTTTTTCTAATTTTTTCAACAAATTCTATTTGTAATAATATGTAACTTTCTGGAAGTAGGATTAAAAACTAAAAAAATATTAGAATCCCACCACTGTTTCCAAAAGGGAAAAGTGTGTTATGCCCATAGAACAATGCAGAAAAATATGGAAAAAAAAAATGTGCAATAATGTAAAAGACATATAGGGTTAGTACAGAATCAAAATTGTACTACTGAATAATGAAACATCATAAATTTCTGTAATGATACATAATATTATTTGAACAAAATATTTGTCTGGAGACAGGAAAATTGTATGAACCTAAGAACCAACCCCTGAGGGAATATGTATGTGCTATTTTTGCAACCTGTCAGAGCAATTAATTCTGTTTTCTTTGTATCTTTCTTTTCATTTACTACTAGCTGTGTATTTCTGAGAAGCTATGCAGAGCAACATGTAATGGAAGAATTTTTTGGAAAAAAAATTAGGAAATATTGCAGCAGCCCATTAACATGGATTTATTAATTCAAAGTATTACCTATCCTACCTGTTAACTGACAAGACGAAGCTCTCTTTTTTTTCTCAAGAGGAAAAAAACTAGTTGCTCTGCTTGATAATTCACTTTCTTCAGTGCTACATGCTGAATATACCTGAGTATATTGACCACAGTCCCTGCAGACTTTGTTCAGAGGTCAGGCTCTTGTGAGATAGAAGAAAAAAATTTCAAAGCAACTTAGGAAGACAGCATTTGTATCTTAGGTGTGTTGTGACTTTTTATTTTTTTGTAGTGCAAGATTTTATTGGAAAGAAGCTTGCATCAATATTTTCATTAATTTTTGACTAATGTCAGTTGAATCAAGGATTTAGAATACCATTGAAATGCATTAACACAGTTTTTTGTAGTTTTGGATGGCATGCCATTTAAGGAGGAGTAAGTAAAGGGTATGATTGCAGCTTGATTTTCACACAGCTATTAAGGGGGAAAATATGCCCACTAGTTTTTCGGAATTGAAGAAAAATTTCTGAAGAACTTAGGAATATGCTGAGCTTGAAGGGACCCATTATGATCATTGAGTCCACCTCCTAACTCCACACAGGGCAATCTGCATATTAAACCACGTGTCTAAGAGCACTGCCCAAATTCTTCTTGAAAACTGGCAGGCTTGAGGCCATGACCTGTCCCACAGGGAGCAGCTCCATTGCTTGATAATACTCTCAGTAAAGACCTTTTTCCTAATACCCAATCTGAAATCCCCTGATTCAGCTTTAACATTCCTTGATGTTCTGCTACCAGACACCAGAGAAAGCGATTGGCACCTTCATCTCCGCTCCCCGTCAGGAGGAAATTGTAGACAGCCATGAGTTGATGACTCAGCCTCTTTTTCTGTAATCTGAACAAAGTCATACCCTCTACTCTTTTAACCATCTTTCTCGCCCACCTTGGGACATATTCGAGCATTTTTATATCCTGTTTATATTACGTGGAGCTCAACACTGACCACTTATTCAAAGTGGGATTGAATGTTTTGAGCAGCAGAAAGACTGATAAAGAACTGAAAGGAAAACCAAAGGCACAGAATTAAAAGTGTTCATGGAGTTACCCTTTTTAGTCATATGAAAGTTTAGAATATTTTTAAAAATTCTTAGAGTTTTATTTTGGTCAGTATTTGCAATTGTCCTCCCTTACATGTTTCCAATTGGTCAGTGTTTCTTTCCAGATCTTTTATCTTATAAATATATCAGCTTTACAAGCTTCCTTCTATTTGAAAAAGTGACAATTCACTGAAAGTGATTTGTTTTTTCCTAGTAGTGGGACTATAAAATGTTTCACATTAAAACTCAATAATTTTTTCTTTCCTTTTCAAGAAGAAAGCCTCTTTTTTCTTCCTTTTAACTTTATCTGATTTCCATAATGCATTTTGCATCTTGAACTCGGTTTGTTGCCAGCTGGCAGAGATACTGGAAATTCAAAGTCTGCTTTTCATACTTGTGGTAGGATGAATTCTCAAATTAGTGTTTCAGTCTTTGCTGCTCTTGAGCAAAACTGTGGATCATGAGGTAAATGGTGACAGTGTTAGCTGGTGTGTTTCCTGGCATTCTACCTCTCCTTGCCAAAGACTATTTGGCTAAATCCAACCATACAAGAGGACTTGTGCCTGGTCCTGTTGTCCTGATATGACAGGCTGGACAGGACCCAATCTCTGCTCACCAGCAGGAACCTCTTCCATTCAGGCATTTTGTTCCAGCTCTGGATTTTTCTCATTTTTGGTTTGCTCTAAAGATATTTTTATAGCACTTGAAATTCCTTTCATTTGTGAAGTTTAAAGCCCATATTTTTATAAGTTATATAAGTTGCATTGACAACCTTCCAGGGCCCTGATATAATGTTTGTGTTCACTGGCATATACTTCTCTTTAGTTTCTCACTTTTTCCTGTTCCTAATGTTTAGTTAAACGTGGATAAATAATAAACTCATAAAATATGGTTTTCTGCGGCCTCTAAACTCTTGCCAGTAGCACAGCACACTGCCATTAGAATGCTAACAATTTTGAACAGCAAATTCAGATATATCCCTCTAGAGAGGAACAGAAAACAACAGAGAGAACTGGGAAACTGACTGATTTTGCCTACATCTCCTTAGTGGTTCATTCATTTCATTTAATTACCCCTCTAAAGCCTTCACATTGTTTCATGTTTGATTTTTTGGGATATGTGATTCTCATCCCTACTTCCTATTTAATGTCCTTCCAGCAATATCCTCCCTGGAATCTGAGTTCAGGATTGTGAGAGGGTTAGGCATCAGCTTAATGTGAGGTGTCTTGGCTGGGAAAGGGGTTCCAGCACTGGGTTTGACATCACAGCCCCGGTGTAACCTTTCCCGTTTTCCCCATGTACAAAAGGGCCTGCCTGCAGTACATGGAACATCTTTCACCTTGCTGGAGCAGCATCTGTGATCAGGTCTGTAGCAAACAAAACTTTTGGAGAAAAGTATCAATGTATACTTAGGATTGCAGCATTTCCAATCAAATTTGGGATTTTTTTTTTTATCATTGCTTTGTATTACAAAAATTTTCACAGAAATGTAGAGGCTTAAAGTCTGCCATTGTTTCCCATTTTATTTTGTCACAAAACTGAGTTCTAGTTATAAACAAACATGCCTTAAAGTATTAATTTTATGAGAAAAGTTTTTATGATGGTAATAACAAAGTTCATTTTTGGTTATAGTGGCATTAAAAAATGTGTTATGTGTTTACTCTTTGCAATATTTGAATTCAAAGAAGGATTTTTTTTCCTTCATTAAAAATGCTGCATATCTTTGAAATGCTTTCCAGTACAGTAAAGCTGTGATTAAGCTGATACTGTGGGTTCTTCTATCTAATTCCCATTTCCAGAGAATCATTTTTGTCTCAACACACAAAAGCCTCTGCCTTTTGTGTCTGCCACTAGAGGAAAGAGCAGAAAGGCTTTTGTTTTTCCTTTTTTTGGGAGTACTAAATTGGGCAATACCATTCCTAAATAATGACATACATATCAGTGTGTTTGATAAAGAGTTCTGTCACTTGGATCCCTTTTACATAAACCCTCATTTACAGAAAACAAATTGATCTGAACTCAGCTTGAAAAAGATGTTTCAGTCCCATCCATCACCTCTTGATGCCTCTGGAATCATGTGGACTGGTCACAAATTCCATACTGGCACTGATGTTTAGGGCAGCAAGTTATTTGAAGTAACTGCCCTCGGGCACAGGAGAGGTAGTTGAGCTGAGATTTTTCTGACCAAATGATTTGGCCACACTTAACTCAACTGCCCAACCTAGAGCAACTCTATGGTTGCTGTATCTACCCTTACTTTGCTCCTCTTACTTCTTGCAAGGCAGCAGGAGATGGAAAACACAGAAGCACATATTTTTCTCCAAAAGACCACTTAGAATTTCTTTTCAGCTCAAGATACGCTTATGAATAGCATTTTTCCTTCATTTTTTTTTTATAATGAAATACTAATCAGTAAAATCTGAATGGAAGTGCCAATAAGCACAAAGCTAATATGTTTTTGCTGAGTCAAGAGCAAACAGAGCATTACTTTGACCAGTGCAACATAATTCATGAAGGTTTTAATTATTTTACTAGAACTAATTTGTTCTGTAGAAAACGCTGTGGTTTTGGTTATCAGTAAATTAACTCATGTAGGTTGTCACTATATATATATAAATGATCCATAGGAGTAATATACTGTAAAACTTTTTAATTATAAAATAAACCCCCTAGTAACTCAAATAGCAAGTGAATTAATATAGATTATGCAATTAATTTCTTTGGTATAACCTTATTTTATAATTTAAAAACTTTCTAGTCATACTACTGATGCATAACATTTCTATAATTAATGTAACACTCATAACTAGGTCTAATTAGTGTGCTTTCAAAATAATTTGTTGCATAAGCAAAAAAATCCCTCAATATTTAGCAGTAAGGTCAGATTCTCTTATGGTGTACTCTTTCAATGTCAACATAAACAGTGTTAAAACTCATAATATGTATTTTTGTTCAAAATTGAAGAATGACAGTATTCTTTCTTTCTTTGCTGAAAATTTAGACAAAATTGCTACCAAAAAAAAAGATTTTCCATTTATTTAAACAGTCTCTATGATATTTAAACCATTCTGGAAGGACAAATGTGTGACTACAGCAGAACCTAAACTCTGATATTATCTCTGTTAGGACTGGCATGACTGAAGACCTTCTTTCTCAAAGCTAAAGGAAAAGCTGATTTTTCAGTGTGGTAGTTCCTCCTCAGTAACTAATTCCCAGAAACATGCATTATCATTCTAGCCCTTAACCCTCTCTCCCAGTGAGACAATCAAGCTTCCTCTCTCCATCAGGCTGGGAAAGAGAAAAGTATATACTTGTAGATAATAGGAACGTGCTTGGAGTGACAGTGCTGTGTGCATAACCAGGGACCAAGCATCTGCCAAAAGGCCCTTGACTATAAATGGCTCATTGGGATTGTCTGGACAGGTTTTTGTGATTTATTAGTGTAAAACTCATTAATAGATGTCTGATCTTATGTAGACTTCAATTCCTGGAGCACAGAGAATGTGAGTGTTGTCCAGCTAATCCTGGAGTATTACTTAACAGGGGAAGTTAGGGTATAGATGGCAAGCAACAGCAGGGAGGAAGGGGAAATGATTAGCTCTCAAATTTGGCAGTAATGCCACTATTATTTATTAGTTCTGATATACTGAAAGATTTCTTTCCCGTGGATAAAAGGTTTGAAATGCCTTGTTTCCTGGTCTACTACCTAATTTTAATGTGTTATCCATCTTCTGTGAATCGACACAATGAGGAAAAACCAGTGAAAGCAAAATATTGGTTCTTTTCCTCTCTGAATTCAATTCTATCCAGACTCTCCCACAGGAGACAATCTTTCATGAGCACCTCTAATGTGGGCACCTTCTCACAAGATATAGTTCTTCAGGAATCGCTCCAGAGTTTATCCTTTCCAAAGGGTGCCGTGGAATTCAGGAACTTTCTAAGTATTTCAGGAACTGCCTAAATACTTTAGCACATAACTTCAGACCTTAAACTTCTGTCATTATCTTTTACCTGCTTTGGAAGGACTTGGTGTCTTTTGGGAAGATACACCAAGTATCTTCTTCTTGTGTATTAGATTTTGATCATGCAGGTGCTGACATATTTGCACATATGTACTTTTTTTGCATATGTGATGTGGGGTGAATCATCAGGGAAGGATTGACATCAGCAAAGAAATCCTTTTGTCATTTGAAGAGACCAAATGAACATCCTTCTTCTCAATATTCTGTAAAAGAGAGCTTTTGGTTACTACAAATTTGAAGGCATCAAAGTGCTTACTGGCAGGGACTGTAGTCTGATTTGTTTACAAGACTAATGCTTATCTCATATCAGACTATATAGTAATAAACTTGTTTCAGGACATAATGTTTGGTAGGGTGTAAGAGCCAAAATGAGGGATGCGGGACTCCAGGTGGCTCTCCAAAATGCAGTTTATTCCATCCAAGATATTGCAGCAGTCCAGGGTCATGGGTGACAGAGCCTGTGCCTACAGCTGTCAGCTCCAGCTGCAGGCAGGCCTGGAGACTCCTAGTTTAGGTTACAAATGCATTATATACTTTTCTTTGCTGAGCATCTTAATACAGTAGAACAAATCTATACCTTAACTATTATCTATAGCCTATCATAACTATTATAATTACCATATTCTTGTTACTGTTCTTCAATCACTAAAGTCAGTACATTACAGTTTAAGCTAGAAGTTGTTTTTCAGTTTTCTTGCAGTAGAAAATTCTGAGACCTTTTTTCTACTTGCAACATTTGCTGACTTGTTTGCCTGTGCTATCTTTCTGCTTGGTAAAAACATCTTGTTGGAAGTGGGTTTATCCTTCGCTCTTAGTCATAAGAACCCCTTCTAACTAACATACCCTTTGCCTCCTTAGTTATCCAGTAAGACTGGCTCAGCAATTCCTTTCTTCTATGTTAAAGCTTGCTTCCATCTCTATTCCTTCTTCAGATTCCACATTCAAAAATCTTCTGCTAAGTCTGTGAGACTGTCTTGTCAAACTTTCATCCTTCCCAACAGCAGGGCAGTATGTCGGTAAGGCAGGGATCTCCTTCCTGCTCTACTCAGGCTCTGGAATTTCAGCACGGGCAATAGGGGCCTCTACAGCAAAGGCACAGAGCTCACAGCAGGATGTGGTACAGGCAGGAAAGAAGAGCATAACAGCATCTAGTAATTTAGTGGTATGGCTTCTTGGAGGTTTGCTGCTACACACCAGTAGTATGTAACTAGTCACTGCTCTGCAGACTGCATCATGAAGGGAATATCTCCTACTTTTAGGGTAGATAAAATTTTTCAGTGCTTGACAGGAAGGGTGGGGACATGAAGGCAAAACTGGTCCATCGCCACAATTTAATCTTCCAGATACTGCTTAACAAAATAGATCTGTGGGGTTTACCTTGTCCATATTACTGATGTCCTCATGCCTCTTGGTTGTGATTGTGAGATGCTCTGCTGTGAAGTCTTCTCAGAGGAAGTGCCCAAGAGGAAACCTGCTGTGTCTTTTCTTGGGGAAACAGATTACCTCATTTTGTTAATAAAATTTGAGATGCTTATCCAGAACTTCCCTGCCCTTGCAACTGCCAACATACCGATGTTTTTAATTGCAAAGAAAATGACAGTAAAAAGAGGAAAAAAGAACTCTCTGTACCACTAATTAAGATAATATACTGGAAAAAGAGAACTTCAATAAAATGCAGGGCCAGCTCCCAGTGAACCTGATAACCATTTCTTCTGCAAAATGAGTATGTAACAAGGAGAAGGGGGAAGTATTTGTTTTTATGTTTTGGAGGGGTTATTTTTTAAGATTATATTAGAGCAAAAGATGACCTGCTTTATCTAGAAAACAAAAAAATTCCAAACAGCACAGCCACCTACCATTTTCACTATACAAAATAATTCCTATATTTCGGAACAATTTTTTTTTTATTTTTCTCATGAGGGAAGTCTCTAAAACTGAAAAACTATGTGTTTACAGTCTCCCAATATTAAAATATCTGAAGAGAAAATGTGATAGTACAGGGTATTTTTTTATAAGAAGCCCAAGTTTCCTGCTTTGTTAAACAGAAGGTTTTATTTAGTGTATTTATTTGTTTCATTTAGCTGTCTTTTTAAACTTTGGCGTGAATTTCCCATCAATAGTATAAGTATGCCAAATCTAAAGGAAAATAAATAATTGTCAATAGTCAAACATATTTTTAGAAAATACTTGCATGAATTCTTATTTGCAAAGTTATTGCATTTTTCATAACTTTTACAAATGTAATTTGGGTAAATTTTGTTGAAAACTTGCCCTTTTTTTTTTTCAAAAAGCAATTAGAAAAAGTATGCACAAGTGTTCTTCAAAAATGTTGAGGTTTTTCAGTAGCAGACTTACAATAATTGATTCAGGTTTTTATTCTTTGCCAATACAAGGTGTATATAATGTTAGATGCCTGGCATGGTTGTTTCAGCAGGCACTTGCTTAACTGAGGAATACTGTTTTGCTAACCTGTGGAAATTAGGCCATGTGATTGTGTAAATGCATCTTGCTATATTATAATGAATTTTCTTTTTAAAATTTTTTTTATGAGTGGCAAATATAGTCAAGGTTATTGCCAGATGTCTATGAAAAGAGGGCAACAATTACTTCACACAAATATTTGTGTTTCACAATACGAATACCTTCCCAGTTCCCAGATCAAGATTCCTGTATAAGCTCATCCTTATATGATTGACTTCTAGTAACCTCAGTATATTAAAAAAGATGGTTCTCAAATCTAAAGCCATGAAGCAACACTACTGCTACTAAGAAATATCTGCACTTAGGCCACATTTGAAATATAACATCCCTCATCTCAGCTACACTTTTCACTTCACTGGGAAGATAAATGGAGCACAATCCATAAATATGGAAAAGAATAATTTTTGTTTTTTCATAGAAAAACCAGTTTACTTTTTAGTTGTCTTTAATAAACTTTGTTGAATCTTGAACTCAGTTGTAACTCCCTTAAAAACAGTGTCATTTAAGACACTTGGGAAGAAGACACCTAGTAAAAGGAAACATTCATCAATTAAAAAAAACCAACCCAAAAAAACCCACCCAGAAGCAGAATTCATAACTATGCATGTCTATACACACACACTGTCTAAACTGGAGCATGAATGCCATGTGAAAAGACTGTGAAATTAATGTGCTCCCAAAGCGGGAAGCAAATTCCAGAGAAAATGCTGAAGGTAAAATCTTGTCAGAATTCTCCTTGACTTAAACAGATCAGCATTTTACATTCATCATGTGCTCAGATTGTACTTTGAAGCATTTTTCAGATGTTATGCTAAAGATATGCTTAAGTTGCCATGTTTCAGTTCAGGAGGATTTCAATCATAGTCCCTGACCTTTTTCCTCTTCAAACCAAAATGACATCTGTAATTGGTTTAGTCTTTTACATTACACTGACTGCATTTTTCCTGTTCGTTTGTGACAGACTGAAAAATTCCTTCTCACTTCATGTCTTTCTTCTGCTCCGAGAGAATAAAGTACAAAGTGTGATAGCACTAACTACTCTTCGACAAAATGCACATAAGTGAAGAAGTTACAAAAATTACAAAAAGTTACAAAAGTTACAAAAAGTTACAAAAAGCCAAAACTGGTGGAAGCCAATAGTCAGTCTCTGTGTTATGTAGAGGCGATGCTGTTGCATGCTCTGACAGACATTTTTCCTGACTCATAAGCAGCAAATAGGTCTTAACATTTCTAGCTGCTGTGAGATTTTAGACAACTATGGCATGATTTAATGAAAACAGATCAATCTTTTGTGTGTCATACAAATGAGCTTATTGATGTCAGATTTGTGTCTCCCAAAGGTGGCTTTCTAAGAGCTGATCTTGCTTCCAGTGCACAACAACAGGATGGGAAGAGAGGAGGAACAAGTGACTTGCAGTTCAGTGGTGTAATTTCAAGATGAAGTCTTGTGTGTGTTTGTTGCTGCATCCAGAAGGAAGCTTGATAGAAAGGATGATATAAATACACTTGAAATAGAGAAAAATAGATTTTCACTAAAGCATTTACTTCTTACAGATTTAAGAAACTGATAGCTCTTGTAGAAGAACAAATATGTAGTCCTTCTAACACCTCATTGAGTTGTTGGTGTAGCTATAGTTGTGCTCTCCAGTTGTGCTTTCAGCAGTGCCCTAACCATAATTTTCCAGACTAATCTATTAGCTACATTTGGCAAGCATACATTTCATTTGCATAATTCAAATCAGTCAGAGGAGCAACATTTCAAAATAAACAATGCATTTTCCTTTTCATATCAGTATAAATGAGGCTTAATGCAACTAAGATCAATATAGTTGTAGTTGCAAAAGGATTGATGTCCATGAAAACATGGTCAGGCTCTTATTTTGTCTATTGGATGATAAATTTTATACTACTCACTAACAGAATCAAATCTACAGATGATCCTTCATCTCTGGATTTGATTCAGTTAGTGAGTAGTATAAAATCGAACTTGACTTATATACTTTATCTTCAGATTTAATTAAGAATGGTAAGGTGAGACATAAATAATTCATTTAATCATGATTATTAAAATATCTCAGGAAAATTTGGGTAGAATTTTGGAAAAGATCTGGTGCATCTCTTCTTCAAAGGAGAGAGTCTGAAATTTAGTTATCTGTGTTATCAGTATCATGATACTTCTTATGTTAGAAATTCTGACTTCTTTCTCCACTGGAAAAAGAACCCCAGATCTATCGGATAGTTTATGCTGTACTTCCAAGAGCAATGATTTAAAAGCAAAATTCTGTCACTAAATTCCTGCCATGAGCAACAGATGTTTCATGTAATTCATATCCTAATATTTATTCAGAGGTATTTTCTTAGTACAGAAGTATTAAGAAATGAAATATATGATATTCAACCATTTTGCCTCATTTGGATTTATTCAGCAAACATTCTGTCAGTCTTTTTATTTATTGGATGCTGATTATTCGGGAAGTACATTAGGGTGATCTTGCTAAAATCAAATAATTAAAAAATCAACCTCCGTGGCACTGAGCTGTGTATTATAATTAAGGAAATCGGCATTTGTGAGTCTAATTTGGCTTGACAAAATATGCTTTCTTTCTAATTGGAAATAAATAAATAAATATATTTCTTGATAGGTTTTGTCCATTTAACAAAAATCCATAACCTCTAGACTGATAATCAGACTGGAAAATCTGTGTCCATAGTGTACACTTCCTCACAAGAAAGAGATCCCACCCTTTTATCTGGCCAATTTTATAGTGCATGCTACTTTTAATAATTGCAAGGCATTAAGTAATGCTTTGGGGAGTCAAAAACCATTGTAAATTATTTAACAGGGGATATTACTGGGACATCAATTAAAGTTAATCCAGCAAGCTGAAGGGCAATTTAAAAATGGCCTAATTGACACTCACCCTGCAGTGTCACAGTTTTTCAGTTTTGACTAACTATCCATTTATTACTCAACAAAGTGCAGAAGAGGCTTAGTAATTCAAAATATAATTAGTTTTCACAGAGAACAAAGAGAAGGAAAAATGGGGAAAGGTTTAGCATACACATGCTAATGTGTTGTCCTCTCTGTGTGCAGATGCACAACTTAGCATGGCTTGATGCCAGAAAGCTCACAGCCCTTGCATTAATGTGTCAATAAATAATTATGTTTTCATACATTAGACCCTATTCCAGGGTAAATACAATTTATTCTGATTATGATAGAGATGTACTCCTTCTGCTGAAAACAAAAAGTTTTAAAAGCTGTGACTAAACATTAAAGAACAGTTGTTCCCAAGCAGCTTGTCATGGAACTGTTTGAACTCTGAATTTTTCTTCCATTTTTTACTAGATTGCTAATAATCTTGCACCAGCTACTACAGTTCTTTGAGGTATGAGTTATTCTTAGATTTCCTTTGATGTTCTCATTAAATTGTGAAGATAATGAAGCTTTTTGAAGCTTTAAAATTATATAAAAAAGAAACAACTTTTTTTATTCCAAATAATTTCTGGAATGCAATTTATAATATCTGGAATATTACATGTAAACAACAGGTACATTTTCAGTCCTTTAAGGCTGAGAAGTCAGTGGAATGATTCCTGAAAAAAACTTTAAGTATTTGAAGGTTTAGTCTTTGAAACCATGAGAATGATTTTTCTTGAGAAGGTTTTAGCCTACCTATGTTTGGGCCTTTTTTTATGGCCCAGGTATGCACATCAGAGGACAGTTAAGGTTTTTTGGTTTTCACTACTATTACTATTTCACTGTAATAGTCCAAAGGACTGTTAATCAGTAATTTCTTTATTTATACTTTAACAACTTACGGCTGCTTTTCTGATCAGTTTGTGACAAAAGCTGGTTATGCATTTGCAGCTTGAATTTTATTTCTAGAAAAATACTTCAGCTTCTTACTCTAACAAAATTAGGGAGAGTTTGTTTTTAATCATTTAATGAGGAATGGTATAATCAGCTGAATCAGCAAAACAATAAATTCAGAATAATAAAATAATTAATATTGGAAAAGACCCACAAGATTATCAATTCCAAGAGTAAAGCTAGGACTGCCAAGTCCACCCCTATAAAATGTCCCTATATGCCATACCCATGCATCTTTTAATTACCTACCTTTTGAGTGGTGACTCCATCAAGGTTGTTCCAGTGTTTGATAATCCTTTTGGAGAAAAAGATTTTTTTTTAATATCCAACCTATAAACCTATAAGCCTTGGCACAGCCTGAGGCCATTTTCTCTCATTCAACCACTTCTTTATTGGGGGGAGACACAAACCCTCACCTCATTACAACCTCCTTTTAGGCAGTTGTAAAAAGCAATAAGGTTGAGCCTGCTTTACTCCAGGCTAAACCATTCCAGCCCCCTCAGCCACTTCTCATGGTACTTGTGTTCCAGACCCTTTCCCAGTTTTGTTGTCCTTCCCTGGACAGGCTTCAGCACCTCAATACTCTTCTTGCAGCATGGGTCCAAAATTTCAACACAGGATTTGAGGTGTGGCCTCACTTTTGCTGAGTACAGGTGGCAAATTTCTTCCCTGGCCCTGCTGATCAAACTGTTTTTGATTCAAGCCAGGATGTCTTGGCTTCTTGGTCCCCTGAGCAAAGCTGGCTCATGTTCAGCTGCTGTCAAACAGTACCCCCAGGCCCTTTTCTTCTGGACAGCTCTCCAGCCACTCTGCCCTGCCTGTGGCACTGCCTGGGGTTGTTGTAACCCAAGAGTGGGACCTGGCACTTGGCCTTATTGGACCTCACACAACCCATTGATCCAGCCTGTCCAGCAGATGAGCACTCCTGACCAAGGATGCATTCAATCTGATCATCCAAATCAATTGCAAAGATAATAACCACATATCTTCGGTTTTCTTGCACAACATCTGGCAAAAAAAAAAATCTCAAAAAATACCTCCTTGTATGGATTGATTTTGGTATTCTTATAGAGCCAAGTTTCAGGACCATTATTCTTCCAATGCTTTTTTTTCTTTAAATTACTGCTTTTAATGTTTATTCTCCCTTTACTGTCTTTTTGCCTTACAAGCATAGTCACAGATTGAAATGGATGCCTAAAAATGACATTATTATACTTATTTCAAAATTATATTTTCTGGTGATAAAGTATAAACAATTTGGTATAAATATTAAGCAAACCTTTTTCTCCTTGGGCATTTGCTCCATTCACAGGCTTATTCCTCTGAAAATTCCTTGAGCAGAATCTGTTCAGAGGTTTCTTTATACAGCTGAAATAGAATTCTTCAATCCAAAATAGCAGTTTGCCATTTGCTCAGGAGCAGAGCTTTTTTTTTGCCCTCTGAACGTGAAAGGTCCAATGATATAGAGAGAAGAAAATGAGAAATATCCTGGCCAGGAGGAGCAGATTTCAAGAGTACTGTTTTTCTTTTTAAATGTGAGAACTAGACAAAGATGTTTATAGAACCTGAGGCAGCAGCAAAAGTGACCTGAAAAATGGAGGAGACAAAATTAGTTATGGGATGTCAACAGTGCTGGATGTACGGTTTTTTTGAGTGGCTACCTGACACGAGTTATTTATGAATGAAATATTGACAGGTAAAGCTCATGGAGAAATAGATTTCAGAAATAAAATCACACCAAGGAGAGATGACAGAAGTCAGAAAGGGTTTCTAACACAAAAGGAAGATGAGTTATTTGTCCAATCTCTGCTCTTAAAACTTACAGAGAGTCTAGAGGGCAAACTCTTAAGAAGGGGTGATGTGCTGAAGAATGTGGCCACAAGAATAAGTCAGGAAGAAAAAAGAGGCAAATCAAAAGGAAAAAAGTTATGAAAAAATGAGAGTATCCTAAAGAGTGGGGAAAACTTGTCAATCAGAAAGCAGATAGCTACAGAGGAAGAATAAATTAGACTCATTTCATCTGATGACAGTAATAGCAGGATGTGAAAGAAGAGGGGAAGATAACCAGAAGGTTTCCAAGAAGTCAATTCAGATCCTTCTCAGACCTGAGAATATTGGAGGGACTTATATCAACCCTGAGAAATGCCCCTATAATCAATGATTTTTCTTTTAAGAACAGTCCCTGAGGTTTTACCTGGAACTATGAAAAACACAAGGTGTTGGCCACCCCAATGAGCCGCAGAAAATATAGAATTCAGGCTGGAAATATATACACTAAATAGGCTGTAAGTCATGTTCATGTGGGCTATAACTCTTGTTCTGAAGTAATGAAAGAGGAATCATGAACACAACATAAGGTATTTCACAGAAGGGACTGAAATATTAGTTCAATAAAAGTAGGTTAACAGAGCATAGTGATTAAATAAATTACTCAAAGGAAACAAACAAATAAACACCCCCCAAAGAAGCCATAATTTAATAATATAAGCTTGATACAGGTCAAATTGTACTGAGGAAGCAGTTAAAAATGTTACAGCAAAGTTATATAAAGTTCTATTTAAAGGCTTCAGTCAGATCAGGATATGAACAGAGATCCTTTGATATTTTCAAGCTTTTCTAGGAAGAAAAAATGAGACAAAACTGACTAATGTAAAAATCATATAACTCATTTCAGTGCTCTTTAATGTAAAATTTAGAGATTTTTTTTTCCATCACTCAATAAAAAGAGATTGCTCTTTTAGATTTTGTTTTAGTGGGCATATTGAAGAAAAATTTTAACAACCCCCAAGTTTTGGAAAATTATTGGACGATCATGATCTCTTCAAACTAAATCTGGGGACAGACAGAAGCGGACCATAAGCCATCTTCAGCTTATAAACTCTACATTTTCTATTTGATGTCATGGAATCATATATAAAGAGGGTAAAAAGTAACAGAATTATTTCTTCTGAATGATATGACTTTTTTAAAAAAATGGAACCTTGCAACCATGCAAAGTTCAGATTTGAAATCTCTTCTTTACCCAAAAGGATGATTTTTGCCACAAAAAAATGAAATATAGGCAATCATTTAAAGCTGAAGTAATGAAATACTCTCTGGGGAATAAGAATAAAAACCCAAAACATATACAATAGTTCTAAAAATATTTTTTTATCAACTGCTTCTTAACACACATAATGAACCCTTAAGAAATGTAGATAGATTGAATTATTATATTCTATCAACAACATTAAGTTAAATTATGAACATGGATGAAGCTCTTATGAGTTAATATTTTAGTTTGTAGCCGTATAAAGGTTTTGGATTCAGCATTTAGGGAAACAGAAAAAGATGGAAAGGAAATCCTGAATGAGGCGTTTCTACTTCCTTAAAGAATAGGGACTGTGCATCATAAGGTCAATCAAATAAAAATCTCATAGACAGTGGAAATTAATAAGTGAGATTTTAAAAGAGAGAGAGAGAGAGAAAAGAAAGAAAGAAAGAAAGAAAGAAAGAAAGAAAGAAAGAAAGAAAG
>LTAT01000004.1:100312120-100325087 GCA_003286495.1 Chlorodrepanis virens | reverse complement strand
AAAGAAAGAAAGAAAGAAAGAAAGAAAGAAAGAAAGAAAGAAAGAAAATGAAAGGAAGAGAAGAAAGGTGCTCAGTAGAGGAAAACAGTTTTAAGATGGGTACAACTGTATTTCCTTATGCTCCATTTATCATATTTTGACATGTTCCTGAAAACTTGTTCAGAGGGAAACCACTTCATAAATCTGTTATCCACTGCCTGTGATGTTTAATGTGTTACACTGGAAATTAAGAAAAATAATAAATCAGCAACTCAAGCCCTAGCTTACAATTAAATGGTGATTTCTGAGCTTTCATGAAAAATGACTGTATTTACCTTAAGGAAGGGATCCAGGTTGGTGAACACTGGCTTACCTTGCAGTAGTTTTCAGTCAGGAGTGTTCAGGACAGGACTGCTAAGCAGCAAAATATTTGCCACTATCACTGCTTGCATACAACTCTGAGGCATCTGTATTTCAATATAAAGCCTCTGTTGGTGTTTGGATTCCATGCAGGAGGTCAGTGTTTGGCAGTTCATGCAGAGCCCCCTCACAAGGACTGAATGTGGGACCTTAGATTTTTTTTTTTTTCTCTTGTTGACCAGAGCATTAGATTTGTGTGACAAGGTTTTGGTAGAGGAGGCTGCAGTGGTGGCTGATGTGAGAAGCTTTCCTTATGTCCAACAGAGCTAATGCCAGCTGGCTCCAACATGGGCACACCACTGACCAAGGTGGCCAGAGGTAACATCTCTGGTATAACAGAGTTACAGAGCAGCAGAGAGTGAGAATGTCGAGAGAAACAGCTCTACAGACCCCAAGGGCAGGAAAGAAGGCAGGAGAGGGGGTGCTCCAGGGAGGGCAGCAGAGCTCTCTCTGCAGCCTGTGGTGCAGACCAAGGTGAGGCAGCAGTGCCCCTGCAGCCCATGGAGGAGCAGAGATTCACCTGCAGCCCAGGGAGGAGCCCAGGCCAGAGCAGATGAATGGTCCCAAAAGAAGCTGTGACACTGTGGGAAGTGCACACTGGAGCAGGGTTGTGCTTGATTTTAAGGTTTTGCTATTTATGTTGTGGAATTTGGGGGCTGGGGAGGGCAAAAGCTTTTCCTTTGATGCTTCCTTTGCTCTCCTCTTATGCATTTTAGTGGCATCAGATTGTGCAATAGAACTAAGGATTATCTTCACTGTGAATGGCTTTCATGCCCTTTCATTTGATTGGCTCATACAGAAATCACCAAGAGGCTGCAGTGAATCACTCTGACTCATTATCTTGAAGGTTGGGCTTTTTTCAATTTCGTCTGGCTGCAAATGTGATTTAAATCTTTTTATATTGTCTTTAAAACATGAATTCACAGGATAAAACCAGAATAAAAATCACTTTTCTTGACTCAGCTAATATTGTCTTCAACAAAATTAAAATAGGGGGGCTTCAGCCTTGGTTTGTTTGGATTTTTTTTGTTTGTTTGTTTGTTTGTTGTTTTGTTCTGTTTTTTTTTTTTTTAAATTTGAAGGAAAGATTTTTCTACATGAAAGTACTGCCATCAAAACAAAGAACCAAAGCATGAAACTGACACTTCTCTGTTCTATTTTTACTGCTCTTACAAGATTTGTTATGTAGTATTTGGCATAAGCGATCCATCGTGCTTTAATTTTCCATCTGTGAAAAGGAAATGATGTGCTATAACATTGTTTCCTATAAAAGTGTATTTTGCTGTTAATGTTGTTTGCAGAAATGGTTAATTGCAAGTAACCATTTCTATAACCTAGCAGTTATAGAAGTTAAAACTCCAGTCTGGAGGATCTCTGGAAGTCATCCTCTGTGTGTGTGAGCGTCTCTCTGTGCATTACTTTCAGCATTTATTTGTAAATTAGATATGAAAATTTATCATCTACATCAGATTAAAACATCTGGCCCAAAAGAGATCATGTTAATCTGTTAAAGCAGCATTAGAGCTGGAATTAAAACCCAAGCTCTTTTTCTTCTCTGAACTACAGACCTTAGATAATGCGGAGAGGCTTTAATATGAGCCACTTCTCCAGGTAATATATTCAGTGAGTGTTAACTTCACTCTTTGAATGCAAACAAAAATTATTAATTAAACAAACAAAAATTATTAATTTATATTATTTTCATGAATTTTTAATTTCATTACATGTATAGCCACTCATCTTTAAAGGAGAGTAATTTTTTTTTGTATCAGTTATCTTATGCATTATGGAAACCCCAGTGTATTTGAAGTAAACTTATCTTATACTCAAAATATTTTTAAACTATAGAATACTTAATCAAGGATACTTCTTCCTAAATCCAATTTAGAGTAAATTTAATCCTTGAGGTTTGAGAACTAATAAAAGCATTTCAAAATTTATAATAGCTAGCACTGCTTAATGTGCAACTTTTAGACATCTAACTTATTTTGAAAGATGTTTGACTGGAGTCTTATAGAAGAGAATTGCACAGCTGTAGAATCCCTGAATGTAAAGGACTAATGTGTGTGTCTCAAACACTGATGACTGGATGGCTGTGGAGACAACCAAGGATTGTTTCCAATAACTGGCTAACACACCAGTTTCCAGGCTAAGTGCATAATTTTCCAATAAAACTTTGAGGTTTTTGCAACCTTCTGACTTTCTTTCAACCATGTGCATTTATGAATCTTGGGTGTTCCCTTTCCCTTAGGAGTAGGATGTCACACAGGTTAAATATACTATGCATTACATATGAAAGCATTGCATTTATTGCTATTTAATTTCCAGCTTCTTTCTTTCATGCTGAGGCTATCAAAGTGAAAGAATATTGCTCATAGTAGTCTCAAAGTGCTTTCAAACATCAGTACTAGAACACTTACAGGGTGTATTAGAAGATATTTAAGCACTGTGATTTTTAAGCACTTAAATTTGCTTGTTTATTTGACAATCAATAGTATTGAAGAGGTGGTTTGATAGCAAATTGTTTTTCCTGCTGGAAATGTTAAAAATTCCATGGGTGGTCTTGTGGCCTTTTCAGATCAAAGTGGTGTAAATGGTATAGAAGAAAATTTATATTAATGCCTGTGGTAGCCAAAGTGACAGAAGCAACAACTAACTAAAATAAATTTATAGAAGAGAAAAGTAGAACAAAATTAGGCAGAAATCCTGTCTTTCCCAATGGAGTAGGAACTTGGTTCTATTTTATATAAATGGATATCTGGAAAAAATGAGAGAGGTTTTACTGCAAATGATTCTCACTGGAAGACTGAACACATACTCAGATAATGAGATTTTCTTACAAGAAGCTGCAGTAGATGAGTCTATCATAAAGTCTCCATATGAACAAATGGAGAAAGCAGAAAGCATAAGAGCTGTCTAAGTGCAAAGATTACATTTTTGGTGAGGGAATAGCACTACAGATTAGTAACAAGACTATATATTTACTATAGAAATGATACATAGTTTGTAAAAAAAAAATTCAGAGGACTTAAGAAAATCAATTTTTATTTTCCCATTATTCTCTGTCATATTGATGTCATACATGATCCTTTAAAATTTCTTAAGATATTAAATATCTTCATTTCTTACCTGTTACTTAAGGATCATGCGTACCTGCAGGCACAGAGTGGTCAAATATTTCTGTGGAAAAAAACACATCCCCAAGAGACTGGTCAGCACCCTCAACATCATGCTTTCAGCAATGTATGTTGTATGCTTTCAAGAGTACTCTCTCCTCATGCTTAAAATTTCCTTCTGCACCTGTAAGCCTTCTGAATAAATGCTTAGCTGAACCTGATCAATCCCTACAAACCACCTGTTTTGATAAATCATCATTTCCCTCTGAAAAGCTTTCCTTCAGAGTTCCTTAGATGCACATAATGAGGCGTATTGAAAAAACATGTATTGATCAAAATATGATATGTAGCCCAATAAGGGCTAAAATTGCCCCCCAGTATTTTCTGCACAGAAATAACCTGACCTCCAACCCTCCTGCCACAGCAGTATGAGTTTTATTCTGAATCAGGATAGATAGTTGCAATAAAACAAGCCACAGTTCTGGGACATGCGCAAACATGCCAAACAGACAACTCCCAGACAATCAAATACATTCTCTCTTCTGGAATGTCAGATAACCTCCTGTGTTGTCTCACACATGAAAAATCAGAGTGGTAAGCCACTGGGTCATCCAGGTCTCTGAAAAGGAGATTATAAAGAAAGGTGTGAAGATACAGCAAATAAAACAGAAATTACCCTTTCCCATTGTTCTCCACGGACTACAGACTCTCATTCTCAGCAGATTTACTATGGAAGGTGAATTTACAGTATCTCTAGCCCATATAAACCAGACATTTAAGTATTTTTATTTGCAATTACTTAAGTGACACCCTGCAGCTGAGTATTTTGTAATGCAGCAATTCCAAGAAGATTATTTAATGTCATGCAAATTGATAGGCTATTTCCAAGGCTCTTATGAGAGAATAATATCTCTAAAGCAGACAGGAGAAAAAAGTATTGCTGCCAGGTCGGGTTGATGTGATGCCTTGCATTCAGTTATGGACACTGTGTCACAGTACTGATATTAAATCTTGCTGTGGAGGAAGAGATAAGTCTACACTGGTTATGTCTGAAGAAATGCTTACCTAATATATTGACATAAAGAAATGTTTCAAATCAAAAAGACTGAGGATTGATAGAGGTTTTTCCTTTTCCATTAGTTCCATAGTTATATTTATGTAAATGGAGGAAAAAAAGGCATTTTTAGGGGTTGGGATTGTTTCGGATTTTTAATCAGAAAGCATATATGTTGGCAGATTATGCTTAGACCTTGAATTGTTTCCTATCAAGTTCATAGTTTTGCTCTTGAAGCCAATTCTAATCGCATAAAAAGCAAGCTTTTTTTTTTTTTTCAGTTTTGTAACTGAGCCCATTCACAATGTCTTCACACATAAAAAAAGAGAAGGAATAGTTTTTAATGCTCTACATTTTATGACTTTTCCCAGGAGCATCCTGAACACCCAGAATGCCATCTTGAATCACTAACTTTAGACCCCAAACATGACTCATTTTTTGAGAGAGAATTTTTGAAAATTACATTTGTGTTTTGAAGCAAAAGGAACCTTTTTTACAGCAAAATCAGTATAGTAAAGCAAAATCTTCGCTATAATTCGGCATTCAAAAATCTATTAATTTGTATCACTTCTTGAGATACCCACTCATCTTTGCTATTTTAGTGTTACATTGCTGAAAATTTAACTGAGCGTAACTGTCAACCAAAAATAATATGTGAAAATATGTGAAAAGTTGGAAAAAGGAACAAGGCAAAGGCAAAATAATTCATATATCGATGCTCATGCTAAATGTATTTTTCCTAAATAATCTACATCTTGGTCAAATCTGATGAGCTTTTTCTGTGTCTGAGCTCCATATTTGCAATGTCTCTGCAACTAAGGAAATTAAAAATTTGTCTAAAAGGAACAAATTTTGTTTCTCAGTGATGAGAGAGAAGTAAATTGAAATCAACAGCTTTTGAGGGCCTTGGCATCCATAATTCGTTAAAATGACCACAGCTTTCATTTCAAATTGATTTTCTAAACTGCCAGGTAGCCATGCTGGCTGCATATTATTCTTCAGGAAGTGATTTGAAAGCTAAATGAACCCAAATTCCTGATAGAATGAAATAGGAATAGTTACCTCTGTTCTGCAGGATAGATTAAGAAAACAAGAAGATATTTGTCTTTCTGTGAAACTATATACAAGGCAAATAAAGTCACACCTAAAAGGATTTGAATTGGTTTAATGTGTTCTGAGGTTCATTGACTTAATTTGGTTTCCTACTATATTTGAGTATATCTATTGGAATAAACAAGGGGATTTTAGAATATTAAAAAAGAAGAGGTTTTTTTCCCTTTATTTCTGTTGTTGTTGGTTTTGCTGATAAAAGTGATCCCAACAAGGACTGAAATGCATTTTTATCAGCAGAAAGTTCTCTTACCGTTTTAAACAATAAATTGGATTCACAAACAGGGCACAGGACACAGTGCTCCCAGCACAACACAGTGGCTCTGTTCTGTCTCAGATTTCATGGAAGTCCTACAGGCTACACTAGAAGTTATGAAAATATTCTCTTACCTTTTAATATTTTTGCTTCAAAAAGGAAGGCAAAGACTCACATGAGAACTATTTTGTAGACTAAGACCACAAGATCAAGAGAACAGTGCTGAAATAAATAAAAGGAAAATAAATAAAAATGGACTGCTTTTTTCAAGAACTTGGACAATTCTTTCCTTTTGCCTGATTTTTTTTAGTAACAGATTTGCTAGATGTAGAATAACAATACCTGTACTTTGCAAGTGCATATGCTAATGTTTGACATTTCTGAAAGAGTACAGAATCATTCTGAATTTATTTTGTCTGACTAATTCAGTGCTAGACAAGTCTACTGTCCACAGGAAAATATTGCGGCTATATTCAAATAATGATGACACATTTTGAAACATCCTCAAGAAACTGGAACTATAAATACCCTTCCCCTACTTATAAGCATAGAGATTATTGTGGGAATAAATCCTAATCCCTTCCTGTTTATTTATTGCAAAAAGTGAGAGGAAGATTTTTTGCCTTTTCAATCTACTCCTTGCTGAGAAAGAAAGGGAGTTCTAAAACAACTTGAAAAACAGATTGTCTTCCTTTTTGTTTATCATTTCTTATAATCAAAAATAGCAGTAATGCATCTTCAACCTGGATAGTGCCTGCTCAGGGACTTTAGTCTTCTTAGGTTAATTTGCATGATGATCCATATGTGCCATAACAACCTTTCATTTTTTTTTTTATCTGCTATTTTTTTTAGATTTTTTTTTAAGAAGAAAAAGAAAGCAGTTTTCCTTAAATAATATTCAGCTATTTCCCCAGAGATATAAAGTGCAGGAGGCAAAACTGGAAGGAAAGGAAATACTGTGTTCTCTTAGTTATTAAATTTATTGTGGTGCTTCTGTATGTTATGATCGTATCTCAGAGATGTCTAATTAAGGACCTTCTCTCCCTCCTATCTGCTAAGTCTACAAAAAGAATAGATCATTTGAATTTTTCCTCTGGGTAAAATAGTGCCATCCATCTTGAAACAAGATTTTTATAAGCTTTTCAGTTTAAACATTAGCATACTCTTTTTAGGGAGTCTTTCTACCCTGGCACAGGAAGAAAAGAAAGACTGAATTTGCTTAAGTAAGGACAGTTTGTTACCCAGACTGAGAGAGAAATTGGCACTTGAACAGCAGAGAGAAGGAACACTCACTTCTGTCTTCTCTGCTTAATTTGGAAAGTTTTGAGTTCATATGTGTCAATGAAGAAATCCTCGGTATTTATGTTATCTCCTATTAGACTTTTGAGTTACACATCAGGTCCATTGCTCTAACTGGAAATTCACCACACTCCAGGGGGCAATTAAAAACCACATTTCTCAAAGTACCATCCAAACACAAAAAAAATTATGAGAAGGTTTTTGTCTCTTTCGTAACCAGGCACTACTTTGAAACCACCTTGTTGCCCTGATGAGGTGCACCAGACAGGTTAAACTGGGCTCAGAACTACTCCATTACCAAGAGTTATTGGAGAGTTTTAGAAGCGTAATTCAGAACTTGTGACAGGTGAAAATGTCATCAGTCTTTTCTGCCCCAGAAAAAGTGGAAGTAGAATATTCTATTGTGAGACAAAGCCATGAGGTTAATAGATCTATTTCCATCTATTTTCCATCACTGTTCTGAATAGTGCTGCTGTCTGTGCTGCATACAGCTTTATTCTGACTTTGGGCTGCTGTATTAAACTGCTTTGTCATATTCCCATATGGAGCAAAAAACACATGCATAAAAGTTGCCTTTTAAATTTTAATTAACTTAAGCTATCCATGCCACAACAAATAGTACTTTACTTATTATTCCTTAGTTTCAGTAGCAAAATATGGTCAAATGTGAATCAAAAAAAGATGCACTGAGAAAAATCTTATGGCAGATATGCAGTGGTATTGCTGAAACGTGGTGTCATTAAAGGTGAAAGAAACTCTGCTCTATAGTCTTCACCTGTTTAAATTTTGTAGAGTCTGGTTTTTTATACTGTATTGCTTGTTCCCTCCCATTTTTACCACATGAGTTGTTTTGTATATAGTGTTTTAGCTTTGTTTCCCCTGACTACTGCTTTATCTGGCTCTAAATGTTCAGAAGAGGTTCTCAGTGTTTTCTGCTGGGCCTCTGGTGTCCCTGTGGTGTCATCTTGAGCCTGTACTCTCAATGTCTCTGCAATCAGCCCATGCCAGTGTTCCCTGCTTGCAATGGGTGTGATCCAGTGCCTTGGAAATGTCCCATTTTGCACACTTGACACTTGTACCTTTCTAGTTATTCTTCCTTCAAACTCCATCTGCAATGCACATAGTTTTTTAGAGATGAGCATGTTCTGCTCTCAAAGAAGGCAATAGCCTATGATCCAGACATCTATTTGGCCAAATATTTATCTAAAATATTTTTTACATTATGACCAAGCATATAAAACCATTTTATTGTTAACTACACTACTAAAAGTCTGTATGAATGAGAGGTTGAGGGCAGAAATTATTTTGTTTCATTTTTCAGATGATTTTTCATACTGAATAAGTGTATCTTAATGCCTATTTACTATGGTTTAACTTCTAATTAATTTTTTCCCCAGGATATATACTTGCTGTCAGGGTAGGACATGCATTTACTGAGTATGTATGATGCGGAAATTAACTTTCTGATACTGTGAACTGAAGTTTTTTGAGTTCAGGGAAGGAATGAAATAGACACATGACAAATGCATTTTTAAGGAAAAGCAATTCCTGAAACTGTTGTTGGGTTCTATTCTTCTATTGTATGGAAAGACTGAAAATTTTCTGAATTCTGCTGAGTTGCATATTTATTTGCACATTTAGCTAGATGAGGCTAGAGGCAACATGAAGGATAAAAGGTGTTGCTGTATAGCTTGCCACAATTTCATGAAATGAGAAAAAATAATGCAAGAACTTCTATTTCATTTTTTTTCCTTATTTTTTGAAAGTGGTGGTTAATTGCTTTAAAATTAAAATAGGTTTTTCTATTTTGACATTGATGAAATTTGGAGATTAAAGGAGTACTTCATACAAATTGCACAAAGGCACAAGAAAATAGCTATACACATTCTTATATTTTAGCAGTGTGTCTGCTTTCTTAGAGATAAAGGAAATAGTAGTCAAAGTGAAAGTTGTTAACTGCCTTTGCATGAGATCATTCCTGTAGTTGAACCAGAATGTAGCTGAACTGCTAAATTTTAGTGCTCTCTTTCATCAATTCTTACTTCTTAAACCAGCTTTATTAGCTGCCTACCAAAAGTCTGGATGTTTGAGAAACAGAAATAATTGGCATTTCTAGAACAGACTTAAAAAAAAAAATTCTTTATCTTTTAATAGATAAATTCTCTTTTCATCATGATCTTTTTAAAAACTGAAATTAAGTAGGATACTCTGGAAGAAAGGATTGAATTCCAAGGTGCTAGTATAGATATTGAGTAATGTGTTGAGAACACCATCACATACCTAAAACTGTCTGGTTCACACTTCATTTGTTATGAAAAGAAATATTTGAAGAAAAACTTGCCCTAAGGTATAAATTTTCAACCTTCACAGGTCTGTTCTGACTCTTTTTCAGGTTGGAGGAGGTAAGAGGCCAGATCTTATTTCATATTTCAGCTTTCAAATATTCTTTTTCTTGCTCTAAGATTTAGCAGAAAAATCTTTCCCTAGTTCTGTCTTCACAGCAAGCCAAAAAACAGGGCCAGATTCCTCCTTCTGCTTTTAAGTTTTTCCACAGCATGCTTCCAGATTATTGCAATGTATCATCACTTCTGATAGAAATGAGTTCAAGTTTGGGTCATATGTTCTTTCAATAGGACATTAAAAAATTGCTAATAAACCATGCTGGGAGAAAGTTTTTGTTAGTGCCTATGCATATTTCATTGCTAACCTTTTTTATTCTGCTGCTTTTCCAAAAAAGTGAAGTAAATATTTTTCTTTCAAGTGCTGTATTTAAAAGAAATCATATTTGCAGAGCCATGCATTTCAAAATTGCTAGGATAAGTCAGGTTAGACAATATGATTAATTCCTGTGTTGTATAGAACTTTGTAGTGGAATTAATCAAATTCATGAAAATGTCCTTCATTGGTTTGTACTTTCTGATAGGAAGAAAGAGTAAGCATTTGAACATTTCAAACGGATCTTGTTTATTGAAGCCTGAGCTGCATAATCCAACAGGTCTTGCCTTTTTTATTAATATTATTATTTTAAAAGTTGTTGGTTTTGATTTCTAATTACAAGAAAATGCAAGTACTTGGAGTTGCAATACATGATATAATTCTATATCTATATTTGAGATTTACATAGACATATAATAAAAGGGTCTTCACCTTTTAAAAATTGTTTTATACTTGTTTGAGCTACTGGTAAAATCTAGAACTCTTAATATCATTATATAATTGTTCAATTCCAAATCTTGTCAAACACTGGTGACATCCTTCTTTCTTAAGGAATCAATGCCTATTAACATCTTGCTTGTCTCAATCAATGACTATTAACTTCTTGTATGTGTGGTGCTCCCCCCTACCCCAACCTCCTCCTCCTTGGACCTGCTCTGTGATCTCAGGAGATCCTGACAGGGCTTGACCGAACGAGCTGAATGGAGAAGTGCCACTTTACCATACCAGTTGTCAGGTCCCCTGACCAGATCAGGAGCTCTTGCAAGGTAAATGTGGAAACAGTTCTGACCATACCAGCAATATCAGCTGCCTGACCAAAGTGGGGAATAAAGGGTCAACAATTGAACTTCTTAGCCATGGCAAACTATTCCCCTGAATCATAGCCTGAGTGAAAGGGTACCATCATTATGAAACCTTTTGAAAAGTTGGAACTGCCCGACACATACAAACTCCTCAAAGTGCAACCTTTGCCTGGTTGCAGTGATGAGTGATATTTCTTAGCTGCTTCAGCTATTCCTCAATCTCTTACTGGAGATGCAGAAGAGAATTTTTCTGCAGCTCTCCTGCTTCATTAATGACTCTCAAGCTGGGGTTTTTCTAGCGTGAACTGAGATGACCATTCTCCCTGGAGCTTATTCAGGTGTCATTTGTATGAGCCTTCAGTGGTTTTACACAAATGATCTCAACCTTTGCCTGGTGAGAAACACTAAGGATTTGATGTGAGTGTTTCACTGAACCCAATGGGAATTTTTGATAGGTGCCTTTACACACACAAATAGAGATATATCTTGCTGCCTGGGTGCATGCATGTGAATTGATAAGGGCATGAAAGTCATTGTTACAACTCTAGCAAATCCTATTGAACAATTTAATAAATGTTAAATTGGTTAATGATTAAATTGATTAATGATTAACCCTTTTGCAGCCTTCTCTTTTTGTATCTGTATCCTTTACATGCTCACACTTTTGCATTCCCTCTATTTCTGTAAATCATCCTAAACTGATTCCATGTCAATTTTCTTGCATATGCTTCATCTATGAAGTAAGTAAATGAGTGAACTTTGCTCTTGAACTCTGTTAAGTTGCACTTTCACAGATTTATATTAAAACCTGTTTTTTTCCCATATGTTTATAGTGATTCTTTAAGCTGTCCAAACCACTGATTCATGATAGCCCATCAAGATTTTTGAGAAGAGACAGAGGCTGCTAATGTATTAGGAACCAACAGGGAAACAGCTGCGAAATTCCTCAAGGGAATTAGGGCATGTTCCCCTGTAAAGGTGACACAGTATTCCAGCTGAAGTGCCTCCACATCAATGTTCACTGCATGGGTAGGAGACAGGAGTGTGACGGTGTTCACAGGGGTTTTAGGATGAGGGAAGAGACGAGAAAGTTGACCATATGTTCAGAAGGCTTGGTTTATTATTTTATGATATATATTATATTAAAACTATACTAAAAGAATAGAAGAAAGGATTTCATCAGAAGGCTTAGCTAAGAATAGAAAAGGAATGAATAAAAAAGGTTTGTCTCTGACTGAGAGAGTCTGGACAGGTGAACTGTGATTGGCCATTAATTAGAAACAACCAGATGAGACCAATCACAGATCCACCTGTTGCATTCACAGCAGCAGATAAGAATTGTTTACAGTTTGTTCTTGAGGTCTCTCAGCAACTCAGGAAGAAAAAATCCTAAGGAAAGGATTTTTCATAGAACATGTCGGTGACACGGGAGGAGCTGGATATTATGACTTAATTGCTGTTGTTGACTCATGATGGAACAAAATGCACAACTGGAGCCTTGCATCTGCTGAAAAAGTGGCACAGTGAACTGTAGGCTGTTCAGGACAGTCTTGCAGGTAGTCAAGAATAATTTTTAATTCTGACCAAAAGAGAAGTGTTACTAGGCCTGTTACTCATCAACACAGAGTAACTAATTAGGGATGTCAAGATTGGTAGCAGCCTGCGCTGTAGCCATGATATCCTGGTGGAATTCAGAGTCTTGAGGGACATGGGCCTTGTGAAAAGTAGAGTCAGTATGCTGTACTTTAGGAAAGCAAGCTTTCTGTTGTATAAGGCAGCAATGGATGAGATCCCCGTGGGGAATGGCCCTCAGGGACAATGAAGCAGAACAGAGCTGTCAGCTCTTTAAGAACATTTTCTTAGAGCACAGGAGCTCTTGATTCCCACGTGTATTAATTTGGACAAGGAAAGCCCAAGACCAGCATGGCTCAAGGAGGATCTCCTGCTCAAAGTAAAGAATAAGAACAAAATGTGGAGACAGAGGAACCAGGAATGTGTCTCCGGGGAAAAATATAGGAACACTATTCCATTGTGTGGGGATTTGGTTAGGAAAGATAAAGTGCAGTTAGAGAAGAGAAGGCTCCAGGGAGGCCTTATCGTGACTTTTCACGATTTAAAAAAGATCTTATAAAAAAGATGGAGACAGATTTCATATAAAGAAGAAATTCTTTACTGTGAGGGTAATGAGGCACTGGAACAGGTTGCCCAGAGATGC
>LTAT01000004.1:100294010-100312110 GCA_003286495.1 Chlorodrepanis virens | reverse complement strand
TCTTTAAGGTCCATTCCAACTCAAATCATTTTATGATTCTATAATTCATTTGTCCTCATACATTTTTTTAGCAGTTCATTGAGCTACTTTGAGGGGAAGAAGAGCAGAGAGGAAGGAGAGCCGAGAAAAGGTTTGTGTTATAGGTGTCCTGAGAAAGGCTATTGTGATTTAAGAGATTCATGTTTTCACAAGAAAATTTTTTGTGTCTTTATATCCATATGTCTAACACCTCAGGTTAAACATGCACATGAAAATCAATTTCTTTGTGGTCCTTTTAAATTTGCAATAAAAGTTCAAGTTCATTTTTTATGTGGTTTAGAGTTTTGTAATGGAAATTATATAACAGAGTTGCTGTCACCTTGACCTGTTTTCTAAATCTCCTGTGGAAATCTGTAAAATTATACATTCGCCCACACAAAATGTTAATAGCATAGGGTAGGCAGAGAACATTATTGTGTTTCTTTTCTTACAGAATTGTTGAGGACATTTGAAAAAATCAACTATTTAAAACATTTGAGTCTTTTTTCTGTGATTCATCCTATGAACTTGTTTTACCATCCACTAAATAACCATTTATATTCAGAAAGTATAAAATCCTGATAAGTTGATTTCAATGTCTCTTTTTTGCAGATGGTGATAACTGATACAATTGACAAAATTTATACAAGACAGAGAGAGAAAAGTGAAATTATAGTACAAGAAAGGAAAAAATGGAGCATTATTAAGAATCTCCACTATATAATTAAAATAGAAAAGTAAGTAGAAAAACATGTAGGGATAAAGCATATATTCTGATGTTTGTCACCAATTATTGTTACTGTACAATATTAACATGGGCCACTAAGCTAAAAAAGGCAACTGCTATTTAGAAAAAAAATCTAAATGGGGCTTAAAAAAATATTTATGAATCAGTGTGAAAATATTCTGGGAAAAAAAGAAAACCACAAATAAACCTCTCCACCTTTTTCCCCTTGGCAGGTGAAAAGGAAAAAAAAAAAAAAAAAGGCTTATTGTGGGTTTATATTTCTGGCAAGTTAGTAGTGTGTTATGTTGTCCATACAGATTTTGCTGTCTGAAATTAGCATGTTGCCAATACTCTTTCATATGATTTTTTTCAGCATGTTTTCCATATGTTATATTCATTGGTCTTCTTTCTTTAGATCCTATGGATCATTGGAGGATTTTAAAATTTATGTCCACCTCTAAGTCCAAGATCAGGCGTGCAACCCTACAAAACTTGCAACTGCAAATAAAGTCAATTTTGGTTCATCAGTGTAGTAAGGAAATTTCTCAGTGCCTGTAACATACATAGCTTGGAGTTAAGGTATTTAAAATTACAAGACAGTAGAGTAGAAGAGACCATGCTGCCTGGAACATTTGACTGTTCTTTATCTGTCACTGACTATTCTCACCATTTTCAGTCATTGCCAAATTTTAAAAACCATTATTAAATGAAGAATCTTCTCGGTAGAATCAATCATTGGAGTATTAAATTTATTTCCATTAAAGACCCTAATAAATAAAGAGGAGAGGGAAAGATTTCTGAAGACTTTGTGGTATCCCCTATTATGCAACTTTAAACATGTCCAGATATATGGTAAGAATGCTTTGAAGTACTCCCATGTCATTCCTCAATTCCATTTTCTCCCTGCATTAAAGATTGAGGCCAGTATTGGACTTCATAAGAAAGGAAAATCAGATGCAGGAACATTAAAATTAATTGAGGTAGGACAGCCTTATAAGAAGCAATGTATAATTTTTTATTTTCATGGAATATCTTATGCTACATGACTGCAAATGTCTCTGTAGCACCAGCATTTCCACAATGGAGATGCTTATTTTCTTCCTCTGTATCCTTTACCAGACTTTAGGCACCTATTGATTTTTATGTATGTGTGCTAGAAAAGCCAAATCAAAGCAGATAGATTGATTACATGTTTATAAACTTTCATCCATTTAGACCAAAAAGGTTTAAATTTCAGTTCCTCCTCTCCTTCTATTAATTAAGAGTTACTTCCTCAAGCATACAAAATTTTACCTACAAACTGTATTTAAAAATTTTTTACCCTGAGGTGAAATACAAATATAATTAAATTTTTGAGGGCTAATTTCCTTGAAATAAATGTATTTAGAACTGTATTTATTTGGCAAATTCTTCAAGAAAAATCCCTGAAGGAACTGTGAAATATCTTCATTTCTCTTTTTTTTTTTTTCAGACAGTGATTAATTTTCAGGTCCAGTCATGGGAATTGCTTCTCTGTGCAATCAGACATTGGCACTAGACAGTGAACGCTGGTGATATATATTCCTGCTCTTATTTTAGCTCCCCTACATTATCATTCACTAAAAAAAAAAACAAAAAGCAAAACACAAAACAACAACAAAAAGAAATTCCATTTATGGCATCCAAGTTTATAGGTTTGAGACAATGATTTCCAGCGATCCTTGAAGAAATTTGAATTCCACCACAAATTTTTACCCTTTATATGATCTTTTTTTTTTTAATAAATAAATACATAATTTTAATTTATTTTTTGTTTGAAATTGTTATATCTGCATTTACCACTAGTTTTGTACGTACTTATTGAAACAGCAATGAGTGGGAGAGTTGGCAAAAATGCATATAAAAAAAATGTTTCAATTCTGGAATTGAAAAAAACTCCTTAAGATTGTAATCTGATGATTTAATGTAGCAGTTCTTTATGGCCTGACTTGCTCAGCTTGGTCACACCTTCATGACATATTCCAGTGATGCAGCTCTCCTCCAATACGTGGCTTTCTCTGATATGGGCTCAGTTAATGCTGCATTTTAGGAGAAGTAATGCAGTAAGGTAGCCTCCTCTTTAAGCAAGAAAACATCTGGAGTTTAAATTTTCAGCAGCAGGAATCAAAAATATTGCCTTTGAAGTGTTTGCTTGTGGATAAGGGGGGGAGAAAGATTGAAGATAATTGTATCTCTTTTTTATTGTAGAACAAAAAAAGGTTTGTAGAGGAGGAGAACATATTGCAAACGTATATTTGACTAAGCAAATAGGTTTTTTCTTTATTAAATTAAACAAATATATCGCTTTTCACTAGGCCTAGTGTTTGTCTATTTTGAAAAGACCTATTTAAATATCTGGGAGGAATTTTAAAACACCAGTTAACAAGACAAAGCAATGTACTTTTTTCTTTTACTTGCATGGCATCTCTAATCAGTTTGTGAATCATACTGTGAAATCCTGGGAGGACCAATATATCACCAGGTATACATCTTTAAGGAAACTGTGTTTTAATGACCATGTACCAAAACAGGAAGTAGGCATTGGTAAAATAAATTTTGTTGAAAGATCATGTAATTTTAAAAATTATTATTCTATTTCTGGCCAAAATCTTCCTTACCATAGTTTGGCTTTAATAGGTAACATTAAAAACAGCGAGTTTTTGTTTTTCCATGAAAAAAACCCTATATATTGATTATTACAAGGCTCTCCTAAGTCATTCAGACTTTCAGACTTTATTATGTTGATTAATTTTAGGATAACCACCCTTATTAGATTGAAAAGTCATTAGAGGAACAGGATGAGCAAGAGAAATTTTCTTATTTTAAACCTTTTGAAACTTTAGCTCTTATGTTCCAAAAATGTAATGTAATGGAAAAATAAAGTATATGCATGGCTTAAATCCTAACCTTATACATCCCTGAATTTCTGTTATGGTATCTGTAAAGTTCAAATATAAACTAAAAACTTGTAAATTGTGTGTATGTAGTATGATATAAATTAGGACAATGTTGTTTTCAGAACAGAAAAAAACCCAAAGCCAAAAAAGTCTGATTTACAAAATACTAAAGTACTTAGACTCAATATAATTGCATTTATACTAATTCAAAATTGAAGCTTTTTTCAATTTCTCTTCCATAAAATAGTTCTATATCAAAAAGTCATAAAAATGGAATTTGTTTCAGCTAAGATGGAATTCAGGAGAGGAACATCTCTAGCTTTAAGTAGTTGTTTCAGCTAACCTAACATTTAAAGGTTAATGTTTAGCTAGGTAACCTAGCTAAAGACTACAGGAAAGCAGGAGTAAGAGGTAACATGGGCTATTAAAGTATTATAAAAAAATTCAGGTGGCATTAAAAAAGTATAGTAGATAATTGGCTTGCCTTCAGTAGTAATAGCACAAAAGGTAAATTTATTTCTCAACAACAATCAAATGCAAGTATGAATAGTAGTGTCAGGCTGTGAATAGGAATGACATAAATAATTTAAAATTAAATATTCTCACTTTTATGCCTATTTTTAGTCCTTTATTCATGTGAAAGCAGACAAGCTGAAATACTGTTTTAAATTTAAGAATATCAATCTGTTCTACCTTCTTATATATGTGAGTCACTTTCAGCTTAATGCTCTTCAAACTAGCAAAATAGTTCAATTGCAATGTTTTCTAAAAAAATGTGGGGCTTGTTTTTAAATAATTTTTTAATACTAATATACAGATCTCCTTGGCCGTGGAGTGGCTGAATTCCTTCTTCTGGCTATGTTAGTATGCTGTTTAAAGCCCAGCAGGAAAATTAAACCATTTGTGTCACCCTGTTCCACTTTTGGCCCATCATTCTCCTGCTGAAACCATACCCCTGCCAGGGTGTGGGTGGTATGGAATTAAACTGTGGTAGAAACTCCACCCCTTTTCTCTCTGATCACAATAGTAATTTTCATGTTTCTACTAATGCCTGCACTTATCCCTTTTCTGTAAGAGAGAAACAGGTTTCTTGCTGCGTTGCATTAAAAAAAAAAAATCTTGTGTGTGATATACATAATTTCTGTTATTCCAGCAGGTTTGAGAATGGAAGACAGTGGTAGATGATGCTCTGTATCAATTGACTAGCTTTTGGTTTAACACAAACCCAGCTGCACAGCCCCTGGGTCTCCCATTCCTGTGGTGAGGGAAGCCCTGGTGACCCTGGCTCTGTCCCCTAAAGGCTGCTGTCTGCTTTCTAGTGCAGTGCTGATAGCAGAGTGGGGTTATGAATGTAAAATAAGGGTGACTACACATATGCTCAAGGGATAAGTCCAAGGGATCCTTCTTTGCAAGTTTATCTATCACGGAGATATTACCATGCAAGCAATATTTGTATCAGGTTTATGCTTGTGTGTTGCTTGAAGTGCTCTGTCCTGAAGAGAATCCCTGTCCTCTGCTGCTGAGAATAAGAGCAGCTGCTCTGGAAGATAATGAAAAAATATCTTTTGGTTGCCTTTATCCCAAGTGTTCAAACCCTACCCTCCCAGTTCATTGGATATCACTGCGCTCCCTGATAAATATAAGCTGCAGTTATTACAGCCATCAGACTTCTCTGAGGGACTTTTTCTTTGCTCTCATAGAGCATAGAATATTTCTTTCTATTTCATAGAGAGCAAAGAAATATTCAGAGCATAGAATATTTCTTTCTATTTCATAGAGAGCAAAGAAATATTCAGAGATCATATTCAGGAAAACTCTTTAATATTCTTAAACTTGGGGATGGATGGTGGGATGGCAATTTTTTGAACTTAGAAGCAAAAGAAAAGATAAAGATGGAAACCTCAGAAGAAATCAGCTGAAGCTTCATAGGCAATGCTTAGATTTGTCAGATTGCAGAATTGGGCATTTTCCCTTTTTCGATGAACTGCTCTTTGTTTAATACTTTATTAAAGGGTATGAGTTATCAAGTTTTGTATTTTTGTATTCCTTTACCTGAATGAAAATATCTTACAGTTATAAGAGTTCTCTAACCTCTACTTTATAATTTATAGGCTTCTCTTTCTTTGTGTTGTTGCCTTAAGTTTGTGCTGTTGCTGTTGATTTTGGAAAGTTTACTTAAATGTTGTTTGTACAAATGACTTTTATCCTACTGTTTATCATGCACTCCTGACCACTCCCTTCTGATTCAAAAGCTCACATTGATTTAAGCAGCGAGCAGAGATGTAATACTTGAACTCCTGACACAGAGAACAGTTTGTAAGCTGAACTTTAATTCAGTCTATGTGGCACACAACTTACATTTCAGCAATGCAAAACTTACACTTCCCATTTCTACTCTCTATATTTCTACATGACTTGCTGCTTTATATTTTCCTCATATTTTTTTCCTCAGAATTTCTCTTTCTAGCAGTGTCTCAACAACTCTATCATAGAGTCCAACTCTAAACAAGTTACTCTATTGTTTCCTACGGTTTTAGCAGCTGTACCTTTTGCCCTACCCCATCTGTCTCCTCCCAGATTCTCCCTTCTACACACTTCTGGGTTTAGGTATTAAAAAAAAAATACAGAATTAAATATCTTTGCCAATTTTTTTAATGATGATCCTGGGCCCATCTGCCCCTCTGTTCTCACCAGATGCCCAGCCCTGTCCTGTTTCTTGTTTTCTGAGCTGTCTCTGATGATAAACTAAGAACTCCATTTTGTAATGGATACCCATTTCGAAGAAATTTAGTAATTTGGTTTCTTTTTGCTATCAAGATAAATAGGCAAAAGCTCAGAGAACTTGCTCTTTCTTTCAATGATACAGCACCATGGGGGAAATGATTGTTAAAATACCTGAAACAAAAGGGAAGCAAAAGCGTGGAGCTTCTGTGCTTTTCCCAAAATACTGATTGCTGCCTGGTGTCAGTTCATTTCTTACCTGGTTTGCATATGTGCAGTGAGCAGGAAACCTGGCTTCCCAATCCAGCACACCTAGCCATATATTTATAATCATCTAGCTACTCAAAAGCATTAGAGGTAAGAATTAATCCTGGAAGACTGAGTTCCTAGTCTTATTTTCTAGGCTTTAGAACATGTTGTGGACTGCAATACTCTGTTTAGACAGCTGCTCAATTCTAAAAATGAAAGAACACTTTGTCGAAGATTTCTTTATATAGTGAAGTATTTTTAGGAGGGGTACACTCATCAATAAAACTGCCCTTAAAAAATCCATTTATTAAATCTATCACAGTGCTTACTAACCTTCAGGATTTATATTGTATAATAATATCAAATCAGTATAGAATTTCTGTAAAAAACAGGTGTCAAGACAAGATGCAGTGGATAATTGTAGTTAATAAGATTCAGAAATTTAGCAAATTCTAAATTAATTTCGGTTGTTGTTTGTTTGGGTTTTTTTAATGTGCCTTTTATTAAGGATAATAAAAGTTGTTTATCAAGGGAAACTGTCAAAAAAAAAGTAAAATAGATCTCCTCACATGTTGATTTTATAAAAAACTTTCATAAGAATTACAGTAATGATAAATTATATCCCAATGCATTTCATTACCAAAGTGCAATAAGTATGCCAAAGAATGTATCATCAAATCACAGTCATTGAATATCCTGTCTTGGAAGGGACCCAAGGATCATCAAAATCCAGCTCCTGGACATGCACGGGACAGCTCAAGAATCACCATGTGCTTGAGAGCATTGTTAAAACACTTCTTGAACTCTGTCAGGCTGGTCCTGTGACCACTTCCCAACTCTCTGGGTCAAAGAGGTTTCACCCAGAGGTAAAACTGTTCAACCTAAACCTTCTACTATCCAACCTAAACCTTCCCTGACACAACTTCAGGCCATTCCCTTGGGTCCTGTCATTGGCCAGCACAGAGCAGAGATCAGTGCCTGCCCCTCCTACTCCTGTCATCAGGAAGCTGTAGAATGCCATGAAGTCTCCCGTCAGTCTTGTCCAGTCTGAGCAGACCAAGTCACCTCAGCCACTCATACAGTTCCCCTCTAGAACCTGCATCATTTCACTGCCTCCTCTGGACCTTCTGATAGCTTTATAACTTCTTCATTTTGCAGCGCCCAAAACTGCCCCCAGCACTGGAGGTGAGCCTGCCCCAGTGCAGAGCAGAGCAGGACAATCCCTTCCCTTTCCCAGTTGGTGATGCTGTGCCTGATGCCCCCCAGGACAGGCTTGGCCCTCCTGGCTGCCAGGGCGCTGCTGACTCAGATTTAACTTGCCATCGACCAGGACCCCCAGGTCCCTTTCTGCAACGGCACTCGTTTCCCAGTCTGTCTGTCCATCCTGGGCTGCCCCATCTCACAAGTGGCTCCTGCACTTTGTTAAACTTCATGCACAGGGTGGTTGCCCAGGCCTCTAGCTTATCAAGGTCTCTCTGCAGGACCTCTCTGCCTCTGAGTAAGTGAACAGCTCCTTCCAATTTAGTATCAAAGGCAAACTTTCTATACTAAGTATGTTAAGTACAATACAGTATACTGTAGGACTGGTAGTTCTAAGTCATGAACTAGCTGTAAATATTTAAGAAAGAGAAATACAAAACAAGCCCTTTCTTTTGATGTTCTGATCTGAGCACAGATATGTCTTGAAAATCCAAATCTTTCCCTGAAACAGCTTGGTTTCTTAGAGTGGCAAAAGAAGGGAGGAGTTGTGAACCCAGAGGTCATCTAGATGCACAGTCATGTTTGTTCCTTCTTTTTCTAGTGCAATAATGTTTCAAAAGTTGAGAGCAGAAATCACCTTAACTTCAGACTAGCAACATGATTAGCTAATTGGATGTGCTTTTGGACACTTTTTAATATTTTTCCTCTTTTTCTTAGGAATATTAAATTTTTTATTTAGTAATAACTTTGAGAAATATTTGGAATGGTGTTATTTAAAATGCCCTTGTGTCTCAAAAAAAGTAAAAGCTAAATTTTACTCCCTTTCTCATTCAGCAGGACATACTTCTAGTAAAGCTTCTGTTGCTCCTCTGCCTGGCACACTGTACTAAATTCAGGGAATCATACTATCAAACATGGACTGGAAAAGTTGACAGCGACACAAAAGGCTGTTATGATCTAAAAGTGAAATGAAAATGCATTTTATTTTTATATATAAGAGAGATTTTGTGAGAACAATGACATTTTGTGGATTAGTTTTCTGTCTGTAGCAGATTATCACAGTAGACAACAGTTGGCACATCTTTGTTTTCTGTGTTTTTAGATCTCATGAGATTAGCAATAAAGAAGTTGCTGTAATGGCTATTTACATTAATATATGGGTACTGGATTTCTGCCAACCAAGCTTTTTCACTTATATGCCTAATTACAAGAGGGTTTTTTGTTGTTATTGTTTTCTCAGCCATTCCAGTAACCATTCTAGAATACTAATCCTTACTATTAGCCGCTGAATGCTGAAGGTCTTACACATATCTGACAAACAAATAAGATTTAATATCATCAGTGCAGTGATGCAAACAATTTTCTCCTTTATGAAGGGTAGTTAGAGGCATTGTGCCTTGATGGCACAACTAGATAGAAATATTATTTGATCCCAGAAATCTTAAAGACTTATAAAAAATATTGCTTCCTCACCACCATTAATATTTTGTCAGCACCTTTTATTTTCTTAAAGACTGCACTTTGCTGCAGCTATAACAAATTAGATGTCACTATATATTACAATTTTCTCTTGAGTCCAAGGTCCTTGGTAAAAATTCATAATGACATTCCTTAAGATATTAATCAACAGATCAGAATCAGTATTTCACAGAGTTGGAACTGACTGTCTCTATCTGTATTATTTCTCTCCAACCCAGAAATTGAACTTTTGAACAATTTTCAGCTACCAGACCAGGGCCAGCTGTCGGGTTTAGTCCTGAGCAGGATGCTGGTTCCAGGTTTCTCACATATGATTACCTGCCAATCAATTCCCACAGGAGCACTGGAGGGTATTCTGAAAGAATAGGGATGCAATCCAAGCTGTCATAAGAGGTTAGGGCAAATAGATTTGGAGAAATAAACATGTCATAAAAGGGGTGCTAAACAAGGCTGAGGATATTGCTCGGAATCTTAATGTTCACAGAGCAAAACCATTTCCGTCTGCTATGCTGGTGATGAGCTTACAACATATCAGAGTCCCAGTGATTTAGCAGTGATACTTTGATGCCAACATCAATTAAAATGCACTCTTATGAAAAATTTCCTATTTTGTACATAAAATTAATGTGCTACAGATTGCATGCAGCATAGTAATATTGAAGCAGAACATCTTTTGTGTTAGTCTCCTGATAAAATGCACTTGCATGGCTCATCTTATGCAAAGAATGCTACCATATTCATGGAATAAAGACCTACAAAATAGCATAATATCTTACTTTTGCAAGCACTTTTCCTTCCTCATAGTTTTGGTGTGACTATTTCCTTCACTAATTTAGGTAATGAAATTACTGCCTGCTATCCTAAACAATTTTTTCAGCTACTTTTTGTGAGATTCACATGTAGTAGTGTTAATTTATGGTTCTATTCTTAGAGTTATATAAACCTCTGTCTGTAGCAGCAAAACAAATTTAGAATAAGGTCCACCTGTAAGGAAGTGGACTGGTATGGACTGAAATAGAAAGAGTACCAACTTCCTTGGCAATGCTTGTCACTTACAGCTTGGTAGAAGCCTATAGGAAAACTCAAAGTGGTCTAATCATTCTCACTATGAAAAAGTTCTTGTGTCCAATTGGAATCTCTCCAGGAGTGAATTGTCATTTGTTATTTGTAGCAGTGGTCAGAGTATTATATAGTTTACAATCCTAGATAGCAAATTATTCACTGATTTTTTTTAAGAAATACACGGGTTTTTTGATTTGTGATAAAACGTTCAGAAGGGATTATGATTAACTGTTGATTTATTTGAATGCTAACTTCCAGATATTTTAAAATGATTGGTCCACTATCCTCCAATGTTAATCCAAGGATTATCTGCATACTGTGAAGATTGAATTAATTTATAGACTAACAACAAACAAGTTTAACTTCTGTCCTAGACCTGCACAACTGTAGACCAGCCTGAACTAATTAATGCAATGTAACTTCTGCACCTGACCTGCCAACCAATTTACCTAGAAATTCTTCTGGTGCACAGAATTCTCTGTGTTTAAAGAGTAGAAATTTCACTTTTTATGTAGCAGTTGAATTTGCCTTATGAATGTTAATACAAGTCTCCAAAATTATCACAAAGTCCCTCTAATGCTTCACATCAAATACCTTTATATTCTCATCCTGTTATGCTGTCTTTTGATAGAAATATTTTAAACTATGTTTTTTTGCTCCTGTATCTTCAGACCATCTCTTTTTAGATATAAATGAAATCTGAGAGGAACAGAGAGTATAAGCTAGAAACACATGAGATAAAACTATAGAAAAGTGATAGAAATAGCCTTATTTCAGGAAGAGAAGGACAGTGTGAAATTACTCTTCTGAGAATGGCACTCCCTGCTTCATACAGAGGAAAATGAATATATTTCATTTTCAGCAATGAAAGGTAATTTAACAGCAAATCTTATTCTTGGATATCATCATAAACCCTGAATCCCTGGTGTATGTTCAATTTGAGAACTACAAATAATGTTCATGAAGTTTTTATTAGAAAAAAAATCTGTGCTCTCAATATGCTTAAAATATTTAACAAAAAAAAATACATAAGGAATGAAAGTGGTGACTGGTTTGTTTGAACTACATTTTCATATTGGATTTCAGAGATTCAAATTTTTAAAATCCATATTACCAGGGAGACACATAGAGCAACAGCACCAGTTAGCAACTGTCACATTACAATGTAAAATCACATCCCTTCAATATTCCTGTCTGTTGATTATACAGATTGCTTTGCTTACTGGAAAAATAAATAGAAGAGTCTGGATTTAGGATTCTATTTTCTAACAAGCATTTCATCTGACTTTCCCAGCAACAACTGGTGTTTATGAGTAATTAAAAACACTACAGAATAATCTAGGGTGTTTCCTCACTGTGATTTATGCTATTTGTCCAAAAGGAATAATTGGTTATAATTAAAAATTGAACTAATGCTTTAGAAACTATGTGTTCAGTTTCTTTCAGGTGGATAGCACATAATATTGGTATTGTCAGCCCACACAGTCAAGTCATTTGCTATTCAGTGGGAAAACAGAGAATACCATATCTTCTTTATGTCTTAGTCCTTGACCACACATAGGCTCAACAGAAACATAATTATGTTACATAAGCTTTTTTCAATCTTTAGCTTTTCTTACATTGATGTCAAATAGAGTTTTCATTAATTTCTCTCATTTTTCAAAGTTTACTAATAACCATGAATTAGCATATTGAGCTTTGATGCTTTTCAACACGGTGGGTTGCAATATTAGACCTAGAGGTCTCAGTAAAACATGAAATAATAAGAATTTGTCTTGCTGAATAGAGTGATTCAGAAGCATGAAACTTTAGAGTGTTAAATTTTATATTCTTCAGCTACACCTAAACAGAAGAACTATTTAAATCTCTTCTCAAATAAAAACCATTGTAATATCTTGGGGCCAATAATAACTTGTGTTATGCCATTTTTTATCAAAAGAAAAAAAGCAAGAGAGTTGATAATAGCTACCATTATGGTACTGATCCCAAATGGGCTTCCCTCCTATTAAGACACACTTCTAGGATGCTTTAAAAAGCATTTTGGATTTTGATATTAATATTTTACCACATTTTGTTAGAGAAAAGGGAAAAACGTAGCAGTAATTATTTCTTGCATTCCAATAACCAATAATTTATTTCATATGAAATTCTGTACTATAGTTTCAGATCAGTTGATGGAAATTCAGTCATGTACTGTAAATTGTACTCTGTCTTCTTTTCTTGATCAGCACTTGCAACCTCTATATAGTATAAGTTGCTTAGTTTTATTTTATAAGTTTTAAGATTAAATATCACACATAGTATTTTATTTTTAAGAATTACTTTTAGTAATTCTTGAAATACCAATGATATTAAACAATGCAGATTTTTTAGTTCAAACTTTGCATGTTAGTTTTCAGAGAAATGAAAAATCCAATGGTGCTGAAGCTGTAATTTGTCTAGATGAACCACTTATAATTTTTGGCAACAAAACTGAACAATGTCTCTCTTGTCTGCTTGTCCACTCATCAAAAAGAAATCCTATCCCTTGAATAAATACATTAGCTCTATTTTAAATATGGGAGTAAATTTTAGTTTTGCCTGCCTCTTTTTTTTTCATTCTGTGCACATACTGAAAATAGTCAAACTTTTCCTTAAATTCCTCTGTAAAGATCATTTATAATTAATGAAATGATTATAAGAATAACAAAGCAATGAAAAGTGTGATTTTGCTTCAAACTCAACCTTCATCTTTTACCTGCAAGTGCTGTGGAAGTGGAAAAGCTAATGGATGACAGGGCTTTGGATTTGAAAAATGTTGGCTTTTCACCAGTAGGTAATTGAAGATGTAGATTAGAGCTTGCAAGTAAAGTTTTAGATCAACTCCTTCATATGATTAGGGTACTACGGAGGTGACAGATTAAAGGATGTACTGGTAAGGTCTTCCCAAGAACCAGGAGAGTGAAGCTTTTGAAAAATTATATAATTTTTTGGCTTGCTTCACCACCATTTGTTTGTGGGATCTTTGGGTTTTTTTAAAGGAAAAACATTAGCTTATTATTCGAAAAGAAAGAGGAAATCCAGAGAACAGTTAATCTGGGAAATTTTGATAAATGTTATTTTTCTTTTAATTAACTATTATTATTTGCATTATGCAATGACTTTCATCAGGCAGCTGGGCTTTCTGATCCTTTTATAATTAATATTTTTCCTTTTAATTTCTTTTCACGATTTCAAATGCTCAGGTAAGATAGAGAGTTTCCTACCTGCCATTCCTGAGGAAAATCTCTGGATTTTAGTAAATTTCTATAGAATACAAATGACCTTAACTTTTTCAGGTAGCTGTCTGCTTCCACTCTGTGCCAGTGCATGTACCTCTCCTATGATAGCACAATAAAAAAAAAAGCACACTGGGAAAGTAGTCAACATATCATCGGACAGCAGAAACAAATTATGAGATACATTAAAATATTCTTTTAAAATAGTTCCAATAAGATTAGAAAGATGTTAGTTATCAAAGGAGACTCAAAAATTATCATGAATCAATTTGTATACCCCAAATTGCTCCAAATGATCCTAAATCATTGTAAAATAGAGACTCATTGAAAATTAATGATACTTGGCAGGTCTATGAACATTATTTTTCTAGCTTCTTGACAGTATCTTTAATATGTCCAATCATAATCCATCATGTAAAACATATATTTTATGCTTCTGGACCAAATTCACCCAGGTATTTTAGAAGGAAAGAGGTGAAAATGAAGTCTTCCTATTACTGAAGACAGATGTGCACTTTGTACAGAAAAGCCTGAAAGTGAGTGAGAGTGGAAATGTGTATCCCTAGTGAATAAGCAGAAACTGAAGTATATGCTTCACATCTAGATGCTCTCCTGAAGCTACTTTATGAGAAGTAACTGTGAACTGTATCAGGTTTCTTTGTGTAGAGCTGGTGACTTTGAAGAGCTCACCTAATGGGTACAAGCAAGTTAAAAACTTGTTTTCCTTTGTCTTTTATATTACCAATTGAATTTGATCCTCCATATATAAAAAGAGAGAGAGCGTTTGGGATTATTGTTGCTACACCTCTAAAAAGAGTGCAAGAAAATTGTCCACTAATATAATAGAAAATCCTTTTGTTTTGTGTCTTTAACTTGCAATGGCAAAAAAGTCCCTTTGTACATATAACATGTCATTCCATAGAAAGTGACATAGAAAGGAAGAATAGGTTTTGACTCCACTTGACAGATTAATCCTCCTGTAAGGTCTTTGAGTCATGTGTTTATCTTCATAAACCACAGTCCCATGCTTTTGGAAAACAATCAGTAAGCCATTTGGCTGATTATATGTTGAACTTTACCATTTTCTTTGACAGGACAGTAAGGACAGAAAGGCTGCATTTGAAATGCCCACAGGAAATCATCAGGAGCTGCTGTCTTTACAGAGACAGAGTAAATTTGAAAGATTGTCTTTTATACAATATTTGTGTTTTAATTCCTTCACCCAGATACTTAAAATTCACTTCAAAAGCATAAATCTGCATCAAAACTTAAAAGTGAACAAACACTCGTGAAAGAGTATTTATACTGGGAATTAAAACATCTGATGAGAGCATTTCTTTGGAGTTTGTAAAAAACCCTCTGTGTTCACCTCAGGTCTGTTACAGTGTGAATTTTGCTTGGAGCAATCCCTTATACCCTAGATAAATCTGGCCAATGCCCTCCACTCTGTATGTCAAATCTTAATTTCACTTAGAGGCAAAAAGAAATTGTTCAACTTCACTTCAATGACCCACTCTGTATGTCAAATCTTAATTTCACTTAGAGGCAAAAAGAAATTGTTCAACTTCTCCATACAATCTAAGAAACAAGGCTCTTATCTGTTGAAAAGACATCAGGTTTGGCATGGTGAGTGCAGAATTTGTTGCTATGATTTCTGGCTTGACATATTTAGTCCAGGGCCTATAAGTCATCAACAAGTGGGTGCTGAGGATTGTGTGAAGGCAACTGTGTGTGCAGGCACATACGTGTGTGTGCATTTGTTCCAGTTTGGTGGCATCCACAGTGCAGTTTCTCACTGTGATATGAGGAAGCAGAAAATCCAGCAGTAGCTGGTATTTGCTACCTTATAGCAGGAAAGAAATGTCAGAACCTGCAGTTCTTGCAGTGCTGTACTGGGTGTTTTACACTGGAAGCTTCCAATGGTCCTGAGGGACATTCACATCAAATGTGCCTTCTTTTCATTAAATGCAAGTGACCAAAAGAACATCAGCACAAACCTGTTCTTCTTCCACTTGAGTAATGCAGCAAACATCAGGCACTGGAATTCAAATCAAGACTTCGTTCAAAAAAAGCTCCAAAAGAAACAGTAATGTCTTATTAATTTTGAAAAAATGTCACATGATAATTTTATTATAGAGGAGGAGGGAAACTTCACAGCTCTGACTAGTCTGAGGAAACTTACTAACAGCCCCCATTTAACAGTACAAATGATTTTTCATAAATTGTTTAGATTTTGTGTATTCTTTTTTTTTTTTAAGAAAAATTCTGTAACAAACAATAATGCAAATCATTAATTTTCCAAATAATATAGATCTTTGAGAGGGTTTTCTTTACAATGAAGGGGTAATTGAGTCTTACAAATTAAAAGTTGAAACTTACTCTGAATTTTATCATGTTTTTACTGCTTGCTCAACTTTTTCATAAAATGTAGGGTAGGAAATGGAGTCAAAAATTTGCTTTTCTAATATTACACACGAAAGACCATCAGCAAATTTTTTGTTTTAATGTCCTGATGAATAATCCCAGTTAGTGTAACATTTGCCTTTTATTACAGCTATAGAAGTTATAAAATACTGTTGCAGATACACTAGTATGTGTGTATTAAATAGACACCTTGCCAAAACCAAAAAATATTTTAGGTCCTGAAATTAAATTAAAATAAATTGAAGAACATATAGTTAGGTTGATGAACCCCTGCAAGACAATATTTCCCTTAATTTATTATCTAATATTTAAGCCAATAAAGCACAAGCACATGCTTATCTCCATAAATTATATGAACATCTGTTTTGCACTGAATGACCTTGTAGAATATTTGCTACAGTTTTGAATGATAACCAATGCACATTTTAAGACAGCAAGGACAAACAAAGTGCATGGAAGAGGTTCGTGATGACAAAGTAATTTATAAACATGCTGCATGAGTAATGCAGAGTACATGCACGCTGATGGCACAGTAATAACTGCTTATAGGAAATATTTAACAAATCATTGTGCCTGCCATAGTTTCATGCAAGCTGATTGGAAAAGTGTTGACATTGCAGATGGGCTGCTTATGGAGGAATAAATTGAATATGGCATTCAAAGTCAGCCCAACTCAATAGCGAGTGAAAGTAATAATGTTCTGCAGGTTATTCACTTGCCTACACAGAGAAACTTAGCACATCATACTGAGATCTTGATAAACTAATCAAGTCAGGACTGATATTAAAGAGTTATTCTTTCTATACCCTACCATGAGTTATGACAATAGATAAAGAAATTATCTAATTTCTAATTTCAAGTACAAATTGCTATTTGTACTTGTCTGATTTTAAGAAGACTGGCTATTTTTGACTGTCAACACTTCCACATTCTGATTCACTTTTATCATCAGAACTGTCTAAAGGAAATATTTGCCATATTCCTTTTAAGCTTATTTTAAGAAAAATGGGCAGCATTTCTGTCAGCATTGACATGGATAATAAAACCATGTTTTTCAAAATCCTGATTGTTGTCCTACCTATGTGTCTTGCAATCACTAGTGTTTCCTTTTCAAGCAGAATGGGTATAGGATGGAAATAAGTCAAAGATTTATTTAACCAGAAATCTTTCATCTGTTTCCTTGTGATTTTCTTTTTCAGACAAAAGAATAAAACAAACAAAATGACAAAACAATCTGCATTTCATTGTTGCTTTGAGGCAAAATTTGAACCTTGTGCTTATTAAGCTGAAATTAAATCAGAAGGTGTTGCTCACTGAAAATATGGTTTAAGGGAATTCATACTAAGGTCTGCAAGTGCATATTTGTTTATAGATGTTTGAAGCTTTTTGGACACCAAGATAAATTTGGAGCTCAGTCTTGTCTGCAGTTTTCATTATGTCCTACAGTAAAGCATATGTGCCTGGGGTAAAGAACTGAGCCAAGATGCTACTTTATCTCCTAGTTTATTTCAGTAGCCAATCTATTGAATTTGTGTTTTCAGCAGAAAAAGTTTTTGGAAGTTTTCAGGATTAGTAAATGTGGCTTATTTTTTTGGTTTTTTTTTTTTTTTGCATTTGCATTTGTGTGTTGTGCTGTTTTATTATTTAGCAAGAGTTCACAGTCACTGTTAGAAATTTCTTAGTGGTTTTGTTCACACCTGAGAAGCCAAAAGCTGCTGAGCTGAGAGAGCTTCCAATGTCCAGCAAATCCTTTCTGAAAAACATCCCACGGAGCCACGTTGTCTGTCTCCCAGTATAATGAGCAAGGGGTTATTCTCAAGCATTGCATGCAAACCTTTATATAGGTGGTAAAACCTAGTTTTTTACAATCCTTTTCTGTAAACTGGTGGGAACCATGATGGATGTAGGCAGTGGTTACATGTGTGCAAAACCTTTGGATTACAGATGACCAGAAATTGACTTGTAGCAGACAAAGAGAGTAGGTTGAAGCAAAGAGTGTGAGTACTGGCAAAAGAAAAAAGCAAACAATGTAGGGTTTTTTTTTTTTT
>LTAT01000004.1:100253531-100294000 GCA_003286495.1 Chlorodrepanis virens | reverse complement strand
GAACAATCTCATGAAAAGCTTTTACCTATGTTGTTTCTTTTATTTTGTTATGTCTAATTGCACAGCTGCTCATAGAGAGCTTCTTAACAAGAATAAATTATTACTTTTGACGGCGAGAAGAGAGGAAAAGGCGGTTTCTGCTTTACTCAGAATAATTTTTAAAAAATTACTAACCATAAATTAAAGTGTGTCTATGATTAATGTATTTATAAATATTTGTGCTAAAAATCAGGAAGGAGACCCATATATTAGAACCTCCAAAAAAGGAATGATAGTACACAGAACTCTGAGGAATATGATTAGTCTAATCTAGCAAGTGCAAAGTAAATATTTCTTCTGCCCCTGCATTGTCCACATTATTTTCCAATGTCAATAGCTGGCCCATGAAAGTCAGCAGAGCTGAATCTCCTTCCACAAAGTAACAAACATGACTTATAAACAATGTTTTGTAACTGGTACGTGGCTTTGGAAAGTGCTGCTGTGAATAGTGACCAAATACACATTGCTCATACTTTCAAATAAAGTAAAATTTTGATGAGTGCATTGCAATGATTTTTGAGGCAGGCTTCAGAATGGTTTTCTTTCTACAAGAAATAATTCACCACTTTCAAAAATTCTTTGGAGTAACTGTTCATGAGGTCTCTAAAAGGAAAGAAAACCTTCACATAAATTTCAACAAATATTTTCTGATCACCTTAATTTTCTGATCATCATGTCTGCTCCAGAAAATGTCCTTCTCTAAAGGGAACTGCCAAGTCATCTAAATGTTTGTGGAAACATAGACTATGTTTTCACATGTGGTGAAAGCACCATAATCCAGAATGCTGATAGTAGGCTTCCAACACAATGGAAATAGACACTAAAGGCATCAGAAATCATGGGACATATAAGCAAATATGCCATCATAGTTTCAATTCCAAACTTTATCAAAATGTTTAATTGAAGTGAATAAAAAAGCAGTGTAAACATCTTTTAGTTGTAACAGAGAAAAGAAATATCTAGTAACATGTCTTGAAGAATTTCCAAGTTGTTTTCCATTTTCCTCCTCCCATCTTCCCTTTCCTCCCATGACTAAAAGTTGCTTGTAAATTAAAACTCCTCTCATCATCATAGGAATAGGACTGGAGAAGAGGAAAAATGATGAAATACTATTAATGCTTATTTTAGATAAGTTTCTAAGATGTCCTCAGTAGTAGAAGATAAAATGACTCAGATATTTTCAATCAATGTGGCTCTATTTATTCCCTTGATTATGTTTTTCTTGTTTTTATCCCTTCTTATGTTTCAGTTGTTATCTTTTTTTTCCTACTTTCATCCTGAAGGACACTTCAGAGTATTAATTCTCAGCCATAGGTATATGTATTTTTACAGATACATATTAATACATGGGTGTATGTATGTATACAAAATTATTGGTAATAAATCATGTATGCCCTACTAGACTACGCATATTCGTTATTTGTGTATCGGTACATACTAATCTACATTAAAGTTATTCAAGTTATTATATAGGCTCTATAGAAATTAAAATTTTCTAGAGGACAACAGAATAAGCACCCAGCACTGCAATGAGCATACATTACTACAGCGAGCAATTAACCTCCTTCCACTATTATTGGTCTGGAGGCTATTTCCCATGCTGCCAAGACTCTTTCCTAGAAATTTCTTGCTGTTACTATTTTACCATATGCTAGGGTAATTAAGCATATGATACCTGCTAGCTTTTCAGATGCTATCACACGGCTGATAAAATTTTATGGTTTAAAAAAAAAATCAGTAATATGCAAGCAGGCGTTTCTTTCATATCTGCATGGCTTCTTTTTCTCTTTAAGAAAACATCTTGAGGAATTTAGGAACTTTGTTTAAACCATTACATGTGAAAATAAAAAGAATAAAATAAGCCACTGGAAACTGTCATATAATGAGATAAAAATGATCTGTCATTTTTTTCTTCCCTCTCTTCCTAATCAGCAATATCAAATTAGTTTATTATATTTTAAGAAAAAAGAACCACTTGTTGAAAGGCAGGAAAAAAAAATTACCATATAGTAATGAAATTAATTATCCATTTTTTACATGTGGATTATTTTGGTATCTCTTGAAAAAAATAATTAGATTTAACAGAGAAAAAAATGGATGAAGAAAAGCCTTTCCCCTACTGTATAACATTACTACAAGCACCAGAAAAGTGCTTCTTCTGCTATGGTTGGTTCTTCTACTCTTCCAATATTATGCTTAATAGAGTTTGTATAAAATAATCATAGTAGAAAACAATAAGTTTAGTAAATATAAAGGAAATTCTCAGTTGATGCTGAAATATTTAGTATTGCTAGCTCAAACCAAACTGGTTAGAGAGGCGGTGTCTTCCAACATGTCTTTCTCCAAATGCAGTTTCTTATTAACTTTTCAGCACTATGGTTCCTATTATTATTTTCACAGGTACACTGTAAAGTAGAATACTGACTACTTTTGTGTTTACTCTGTTGTTTTGTTGAGGTTTTCTTTTTTTAAGGTAAATTCCTGAAGATTTTGCCCTGAGTGAACTCCTTTAACATAGGATTATCCTATTACTTTTCAATTAAACACATAAACAATTATAGGAGGAGACATTTTGAAGACTTCCTTACAAGAATGGCTAAAACTACACAAAAATATTCTAAATAAAAAAAAAAAGAAGGAGAAAAAAGAATAAAAATATTTTGAATAAATTACTGTGAATGAAAGCTTCAGAAATCAGGATGAATTTACAATCTGTAAAAACAACCTCAGGAAAATTACATGAAAGATGAAAGCAGGCCCTGCTTTGAGTCTAAGAACAAAGTTAGCCAAATGTCTTCATTTTTGTTCTAAAGAATTTTTACCTGTGTTGGGATTAACCGTTACTGAAGATTTTGCCATCTGAAGGGAATGAATTAAAAATACATTGAATCTAACCGGGAAAAGAAAGAGCTATTTTAAAGGCATTTTATTCTCCTCCCCTTCAAACATTGTGTCTTTAAATCAACTACTTCTTAAGTTTTCAGTTACAATTAAAGAACCTTAACTTTACTTTCCAATAAAGAATAACTGATTGATGTTAATTGGTGACTTTTCACCCAATATTTCCAATATTCTAAGGCTGTTTGACAGCACAGCATTGGAAGTCCCACAAGAACCTGCAAGTTCATCCCCACCAAACTGTCAAAATGAGAAAGAAAGAGGTAAAGAGGGAAAGTGTGAAAGAGAGAAAAAGAGAGAGAGAGGGGGGAAGGATGTGGCGGAAGTGGCAGAAGTGGTGGAAGGAAGGAAGGAAGGTAGGAAGGAAGGAAGGATTTTTTTGTGATTTTCTGGTGGATGTTGGTTCATAAACTTTACCTATTTTATAAATCATTAAGTGAAAAATACTAGTTTAAATGTATCAGCACAATTTCTTTCTGTCTACAGGGAGCATCGATAGTTGATCTCCTTTTCTCTCTAGAAAATTTAGTGAAAATAAATACTGGAGTACAGTATGAAACATTTCCAGTGGATGCAGTGGAATAAGAGCTTTTTTTATGCTGCTAATAAGGACAGATTAAAATACATGTGCATTAAAAACTATAGATTAATTTTATAGGAAACAAAATTAAATAGCCACATTAACTCTTCAGTCTCAAGGGCAACACTGAGGTTCCCTTGCTATGACCTCACCTTGTCACAGCGAAAAGATTCACTGATGTGGAAAAACAGAATATAAAACATTATATACAAGAAAATTTTAGTTGCCATCCTAACTATGAAGGCTCCACCCTATGAAATAGTGAGAGCTCTTTCCTGATACATTAACAAATCTATTTACTCTCATTGTACACTCAATCATATTAGGATATGATTATATAGGAAATTTAAAAAATACAATAACAAGTATAGTAGTTATAGTAGTTTCCTCTTTATTTCTGAAAAAGAAAATCTTCAGCAATCACTTTCTTTCCCTATACTCATGTTCCCCATCATACCCACCTCACACTCAACCACCACACTCACTTTCCTCTATAAGGGTTTGGGAGAAAAAAACCCAACATATATGAAACAAAAAAATTATTGGACACAAATGATGGCAGGATATGGATTCCATTGAAATTAAGACACTGAATGCAGTTTATATAGTCAGTGGACATGTAAACAATTCAGTATAGGAAGATATTCATCTGCAAAGGCTATAGGTTCTACTTTAAAGTAAACACCCTACCCTGGCAACCCTACCCTTTGACCAGCTTTCTTTCAGTATGATGACAGCATGAATAGTTACCTGTAGAAACTTCTATTTAGCTGCTGATTCTTCGTCTCTTGGCCATATGCTCCTGAAATATATAGCAAAACCTATAGTAATCCAATTTTAAATTTCATCTTTAATCCTCTCTTCACTCTTATCAAGGAAATGGGTCCAGGCAAGAGAAATGGAAATTATTTGCAGTCAGAATCCAGTAATTTCTAACTGAGGTGATCTGCTGAGTTCAGCCGTACCTTGGCAGCATTCTCTCAGCTTTCTTTACATCTTTCCCTATGTATTTCAAACTGCAATTTTAAACCTGTCATTAGCTGCTGCGAAGACCATATCCTTACTTTTGTGGGTGGTAAACTAACACTAAACACTGGACTTTGCAGCAAACACATATGGGCTGGTTGTCTTCAAGTTCCAAAATCTATACTCTAATAATAAATTAAACGACATAAAAGGAAAAATTCAGAAGCAAAGAGCATGAGGAGTTCCTGCTTTCCGTTAGATTAGATGGTGCTCATGGTGTGCTTTGTGTGCCCAGTGCAGCTGGATGGTGCTGTTGAACTTTTCAGAGGAGCCAAGCTGGGGCAAAGCAGCTCCCTGCTGGCTTTCAGAAATGCACAATGCAGTGGTGGGCTGTATGGACCATATGGACTGTGCCTGAGAGCTGGAGGCAGTGAGCTTGACTGCTCCAATAGCAAGGCCAGTGGTGTACATTAGCACTGTGGCTACTCGGGGACCATGGCCATAGAGCCAAGCAAGAAGAAACCTAGCTGGCTATTTAGAGATAGCTACAACACAGCCCAGCTGAAACAAGGATTTCTGTCCTCAGCAGTGCTTCAGACTGAAGTCCATTTTACATCTTCTAAAATGCAAGAAACCTAAGTAAGGTGCAAATAGAATTATGAAGTTACAGAAGATCAATTACATAAATGCTTCCTCTTTATTTAAACATATTTGTATTTCAGCATATGGTATTGTTGAAATGCATATTTGACTATGCTCTGTAATGAATATACTCCTCTGTAAATCTTTCCCCTCCTCTTTCTTTCCTGAAGCTGAATACCTGATATTTTCAGTCTTCTAGGGACTTTGCTTTATTCACTGAACTCTGCAGTGTGGTTGCCATTGGCTCACAAATATCTCATGTTTTCAATTATGAGAGAAATACTTTTTGCTCCTGGAGGTTTATTAGTTTTCAGCTTCATAGTTTAATTAATTAGCTTTGCCTCACTAACCCTGCAGCTAGGAAGGAATGTGACTTATTCTTAATATCAAATAGCATGCATCTAGTCTTGTTCCCATAACCTTTTTTATAAGGAATAGATATAATTAAATTACATATAAATACTGAGATTTAGAGCTAAACCAAAAGATGCTTCATTATCACAAACCAACCATTATCACAAACCCTAAATATTGATGTTCAAAAAACATATTATTCATTCTACTTACTGTGAGATATATAATATGAAAACTCTTATTTGCAGATATAAAATATCATCTCATAGCTGGGCTTGTTAAAAAGTATAATTAACATGTGGGAGAAAACTAGCATATGAGCTGGAATGATCATGAAGGATCAATAGTACATAAAACATACTTTTGAAGATTTACATTGGATGTTGGACCATGTTATCCTAAAATAAATTTAGTTTGTCCATGCTTTACGAAGCATTCAAGTGTATTTTAGTCTAAGTATAAAGTATTCATTAAAATGTATGCAAATACTCATCTTTGTCGGTTTCTGGGGCTCACGCTGGGCCCCTCCCTGGCAGTTCCCCTGTTGGGGGAAATCCACCTGGGGAGGTTCTGTGTTGGGAAAAGGAGATGCACAGGTCTTTTTCAGTCTTCGGCTTCTTGTTTATTGTTATTTTAGCTAAAGTTTTGCACGCCATCTATACAGACTCTCTACACTGGAAAAGCACCACAAAAATGGCTAACAATCTCTTGTTACAAGGTCTTTTAAGACTAAAACTAGCCAATTAAGAAATGACACCGAGATTATTTTCCCTTTTTAACCCAATAACTGATCCCTTGTAGCCGACAATGCAGACTTTTCTGTCCAGTTCCAGAACATCACCCAAGCCCATGAAGAAGAAGGAAGAAGAAGGAGCTCAGGACAACACCCTATGCCCTCCATCATGTTCCCATCTACAACATGCTAAAAATCCCCAAACCTTAATTTCTCACCCAAGTGACCTACTACACTACTCTCTATGATCTATTTCGCACTTTTGTGGACTCTAGTCTATCTTGAAGTCTTGGAAGCTTTTGCCATGAATGACGGTCAAAGTCAGGGTTTCTCTGGCGGTCAGGACCCCTCAGAGCAGACAGAGAAATATTCCCTGTGCTCTGGGTTCCCAAAATCTTCTCCGATGAATTATGACTTCATTATCCAATTTCTTCATTTTCATGATTTCAAAGTCCAAAAGTGAAACTCTTGAAGCCAAAAGGGAAGAAAGGAAGATTGTATTAAACTCAAGCTCTGGTAAAACACACCAGAAATACAAAAGGCTCTTTACTGTCATAAAAGCTTTTTCAGCATTACTCTATCTAGATAGATTTGAAAGAAAAAAAAAGGTGCTTCCTCTCCCCTCTTGTCTCTTATCTTCTGAAGCAGTATCCTGAATTTTGGTCCCCCCCAAAAAAGCATCTATAAAACATATTGTTTCTTTCACAAGCATATGCTTATAAAAGAACCAAGGAAACAAAAAAAAACCAAAACCAAAGCAAACCAAAGCAAACCCAAGCAAACCCAACCAAACCCAACCAAACCAATTCTTTTTTTTTAAATATTTTTCATGGTTTTTTTGCTATTAATAAATCTTAGGTTTTTCCATTCTTACACTGCTTTTTGTGTATTTTGCAAAAAACCCCACTAAAACCACAACAAAAATGCTTTTTAAGATATATGGATGTAAATGAGATTCATGTTCATCTGTAGCAAAATAAAAAAAAAATTATTTTAGTATGTTCTAAATACATTTAGCATTTTCCTTATACAATTCATAATGTGTGTTTACAATTTGCTTATACTTCTCTTTTTTTGTGGTTAACATTAAGTCAGTTTCATAACATTGGTTGTAGGCTTAGTGTGAATTGGCAGAGCCTTCCACCTGGAGGGATAATATTCTTTTAGATTTTTTCCTTTTACTGGGATATGCTAAGGGTCTCTGAGGTAAAATTGAAGTATTTGTGATCAGTTTTCATAAGATAAATGATAAGTGATGATTTTTTTTTTACTGGATATCTTTATTGGGTTTTGCTTTTTTTTTTGGATTTCATTTTGGTTTGTTGGAGTTTTTAAAATTATTTCTTTTACTTTTATATTTTCTTTAATTTAAAGAGTTTAAACCAGAAGGGATGAAGTGACATCCCATAACCCCAACTCCTCCCCAAAAAAAGGGTTGTCAAAGGAAACCATCAAATCCTTCAGCATTTTGCAAGTTGTCATTCTCTTTTAGAATTAACTATAATTTCTATCACAATGAATCCTTTTAGATTGCAAAATCCTGATGCAATTTATCAATTTTTTAATGCCTTGGTCCATTTCCAATTATTCGAATTTCCCTAAAATTAAAAATCTATGTATGCCCACTAATAACTACTATCTACTAATGCAAAGCGAACTACATGACAGAATGAGAGTTATTAAAATTCAGTCATTAAAAGTCAGGGGAAATTCCCATCTATTTTAGATGCATTGAAAGACATTATTATCAAGGTGCATGATTCATTCACCATTACTATAACTATTACAAGGAGTGTGCAGTTTGTGATTAAAAATGACAGACAGAGCAGAATATATCATTGAATATTGACTTATTGTGATTCCAAGATAGATGTGCAGAAGATTTCAAAATAGTCTATTAATAATAAAGGATTTTGTTCTCCCATGGTAGAGCCATAGGAAAGTAAAAGACAGGGAAGGTCAGCATGACATTGACAGTCATTTTACGTGGAAGTCTGCTGAAATAAAATACATCATGATGCTGGGATTAAATGGAAGCTCTTGATTTAGAAACCTTCTACAAGGGGTGAGGGGAATGATGATTACAGACTATTTTTTCTGAGGAAATCTGTATGACATGCCTGCTATTCATGACAGAAATCCAGTTAAAAAAAGATGTAGAATTTAAACATTAATAGAAAGTTTAAAAAGAAGAAACTGTAGAGTAAATCTGAAATGCATCCTGTCACTCATAAGTAGGAAATAAAACTATTTTCAAGCATCTTTATAACTTTTCAAACTTCTGGAACAATTCACTTTCTATTAGGAAGGGAAAAAAATTCTAAGCTTGGCTGAAGTATTGTAAGAATCTCCTATGTATACCACGGTTCTTTCAACCAGAATGAAAATGTTTATCTATCTCTTAGGAAAAAGGATTATGTGTGTCAAGAGAATGCTATTTTTTCAGATTCTATTGAAATCAGTAGTGCTGTGCTTACTTTCTGATTGGTCGTTATTTGATCAAGCGTTTGTACTATTGATCCACTTAGAATATTTATGTGAAAGTTTTAGCAAAAGTGTTTAGGGTGTCAATAGGGTTTTGAGGGTTTTTTCAAATCACTAGAAAAAGACAAATAGATGTACTGGGGCTAGTGGTTTTAGAAGAAAATTGCCAACAGATGGTTTATGACTTCTGACATCAGAATACCAGTAACTGTTCAGGGTGAAAGTCCTGCTGAATGGCTGCACAAGCTACAGAACAGGGAACAAATGGAAAATAAAAGCACAGCCTGCTATGAGTGATATTGGTTGGGTGTTGCCTACAGAGCACAAAACACACCAAACATACTACAAAAGACAGATATAGAGCTGTTGTGTTTCGAAGTACTACTGATATGCCCAAGCATCTAATGGGGTCAATTACTTCAGATATTCATTATTTAGGGGCCTATTTTCTCCTTCACTGCTCTAATCCTTTTCTTTTTTTTCCCCATGTGACTATACTCTAACTTGTAGGAAGAGCAAACCAAAGACATCCTACCTCTCACCACATTCAATCAAGACTCAGGCATGCCTTCTGCAGGTCTGGGTTTTGTAGACCACCCCTTTATCAGCTCTTTACATCTCTGATAACGTGTTCTTTTGTCAAGAATGATAGTAGTGCTCCAATGTGAGGTTTTTTCCTTCAGCTGATTTTGAAGTAATTTCTACTTATATGTTTTCACAGAAGCAACAGATTTTGGTTTCAATCCAGATGCAGTTAAAGTGTGAAATTAATTTCTAATGGAAAAAAATATTTTTTTTTTTCAGTAAAGGTTTGGGGTGAAATGCATTTAGCTTATCAATTTTATGTGAAATGAACAGATGGATAGGAATAATATAATGTTCTAAAGACAAAGCTGTTTTTATGCTAAGCAACTTTGAGTGAGTGAAATGTTAAAGTTTAATGACTCAAAACGATCAGCCATTTGCAGATGCAGGTGGCTTTTCTGGGGCCATGTTTGCACATCCCAAGGAGGAGAAGATGAGTCTTGGCTGTGTGGTGGCAAAACCTCTGATCTGCATAAGACATAGGGGGTGAACACCCACCACAGGAGGCTCCATGTTTTGAGCCAGATAGAGGAGAAGTCCGACAAAAAGCAGAACCTGCAAGGTGGGATAGTGTTTTTTGCTGTGCCAATGTCCTCCTCTGCCCCTTCCTCCTCTCTGAAGGTCACATTCACAGAGGACATTCTCATTCACACACAGGCATGAGGGTATTCATCCCTTCTGATGGGGCATAACTCACACAGCTGTGCTGACATGAGAGGCAGTTGTCATGTCTCAGAAGGGGCCATAAACCATCAGAGCCCCCCAAAGTGCCCCAAACCTGTTTCTGAGGCCTTCCACCAGACGACTTCCCATGAGTCCACAGTGTCACAACAGAATCACAACATTACAAAGGCAGCATAAAATTGCCTCCTGCCCAGGAGAGGTACCTGGGTATTCCACGCACATATAAATGTCTATTAACCCATTGAACTTGGTTTTTTGCTGGCCTACCCCCACTCCTGATGGGCAAAGACTGTCACCATCACCTCAACCAATGGATATCAATCAAGTCTCTCTGCTGGATCTACAGGTGGTGACATCTTTCCACTCTTTTCCCTTCTTTCCCTTTCTTTCTTTTCCTCATACATTTTCTTGAGTGTCATTTTTATGCTTCTGTTTCTATATCACTATAGATAATAATAACAACCAAAATGGTTGCATACTTGTTTTCCATCACAACCACATTGTTCTATAAATATATTTAGAAGCACCAATTATTCATTCTAATCTGCCCCAAGGGATCTATTAACAAGAACTTAAGTTCAGGAGAAGGTCGTAACAGCTGCTATATGTACTCATTTAAATATTTCTACTAGTTTATTATTTTATCATCCACTGAAAGCTTAAAGCATTTTTTTGTGAAAAATTAGCAATTATATTTAAGACAAACTGTATCTGCCAATTAATCCATAGTCTTTTTTTGTCTCTAGAAGAACATAGATGCAGAATCTGTTAGCGACATTTTCCTTTATTTGTCTGAGATTGTATGTTAAATTAAAATAAATTTGCAAATCTTCAAATTTGATTGCTAGGTGATTAAAGAAAAGAAGAATTAATTCTCAACATTTTAAAAGCTATAAATCATGACATGCCTCCCTATCTGTGAATAGTAGTAATGAAACTGTTAAGTCAAAAAGTGGGGTCTATCTTGGTCAAATAGAACAAACTTTACATATTTAACATTAACATTTCCTTCCTCTTTCCTCTGAGAAATTTCGTTAGAAGTATTAGATTTGCACTGAGTTTCATGTTTTGTCTTGCAGTAATGCATAGGATATCAGGTGACGAATTTCCTCCTCACTGTTAACAGGACAGACAACTCTTGATATTACACAATGGCTCAGTCAACTTTCAGGCACAAGCAGGGCAAACACTGTGTAAATAATGCAGTTTATTTATCTAGAGTCAAGTGATGGTATTTGCTTAAAATTTTATTTCTTTTCTCTCTCCTGTAAACTCTGTGACATATTAATGTAAATAATACAAATATTATTATGCACATACACCATCATATAGGTGCTTCATAAAGATTATATTGAAGGGGATTTTTTTGTCCTTGTTAGGAATTTATCTTCTTTTTCAAGATCTAGAATTATGACAACAAAAGAGAGGGTCCACAGATAACCTCTGTGCTTTATCTTGAATTGCTAAGGACTTTCTTTTGGTTGTCTATGTGGTACAATCTGTGATTTGTGTGTTAAAATTACAACTTGCTCGCGAAAAAAATAAGGATGTTGAGTTTGGGCTCCTACTGTGGCCATTAAGTGTAATAGAATCTAAAATATTATACTTTTTTCTGAAATTAGACTATAGACATCATGGAATGTAACTGAATCAAAACCACTAGTTAACTTGAACTTCCACAGTAATACATTTTATAGTGTATTTAAGTATAAAATTACTTAATGATTTTTCTCTTCCACTGGAGTTCTAATGAAAGTATCTGCAAAACATTTAAGATATTGTTTATCTAGGCTTCTTCCTACAATTTAATGGCTTTCATGCCTCTCATATGGCAGAACTGAAAATGACAATTTTCTCTAAGGACGACATTAATTCAGTATGATAGGACTGTCCAAAAGCAAACTAAGCTGACGTAGTGATTATCAGCTGAAAGACCAGAGGGTCGGCTTGTTGGCAGTCTTGTTGCAGCAAACAAGGAAAGGAATAAGCATGAGAATGCTCCAAATCTGCTATTATCACCAGTTTGAGGTGTTTAAAGGCATAAGAAGTGGTTGGACATAGAAGCATCAGTAATTTGCATTTTCAGTGTGGAGCAGAGTTGTCAGGACAAACTTGGCACCAACCACATCCAGAATTAGCCTGGATCATTGCCTTCCCAAAGCCGACAGCAGCATAACCCTAGGCAAGTCTGCCTCCTTTGCTCCTGGGAGGAAAGTTCTGATTGGAGCCAGCCAGGGCTGAGTCATCTAGAGAAAAGTGAAGAATTCAATCTATTGCAAGATGTCAGGGTGTAGATTGGGTTGGTACTTCTGGATCTCAACAAAACTGTTTGCAGAAATGTTAAGGTCTATACAAGGATGTTAAGAATATTGTAGGGTCTGGCCAGAAGAAAAATCTCAGAAAATAAATATGTAATAGGCATTCCACAACCATTGTTGAACTTTGATTCATCCATTAATTGTGTTATTTTTAGCTATATGATATTTCATGTCATTTAATGGGTAAGTAAAAATGCTGCTGTATTCAATATAATTATGTTATTCCATAGCTACAAATCAAAGGCAAGTTAATTGAGAAAAAATATGGGACTCCATTATCTTTTCCAGCATTTTTTGTTTACAACATTTGCTCCTAAAGATAAAGCAAATGTTCTTATCAGGAAAGCAAAAAGAAATCACTATACAGCTTTTTTTCTTGAAAGTGATATCACCAGAATCTTTACATTTTCCAAATATTATCAATGATTCTTGTGATCACAGCTCCATACAACACACTGAGCAATAACCAGTAGTAAGCAGTTTAGGAAGACTTGGATAATTTTGTCAATATGCACATTTATACTATTTATGTGGTAGACTATATCTGAGATTTCTAACTTATCATTAGTTGTGTTGATTACACCCATATCATACAGAGAAGCCTTGATGCAATCTTAAAATTAATAGATTAAAAGCTTAATAAATATCCCTGGAAGTCTAAAATTTGAATACTCCTTGAAAAAGCAGCTAAAAATTGCTGTAAACATAACTTTCATGAACATTTAGCTGATCTTCTAAGAAAACGTATTTACTGAGACAAAGATGTTTATTGTTTGTTTTTTTTTGGTACACTGTGAATTAAAATTAAGCTTTAAGCACAGTTCTAGGTACAAGGAGGTAGCAACAGAAAAACAACCAGTAGATAATATTGAATGTTGATATTTGTGCAGAACATAAAGATTAAAAAATGAAAGATATGTGTGTTGGAAAACAATATATATAGAGATATATCATCTTTTGTGTGGGTGAATTTTATTTCTGCTTTTTAATGAAAGTATTATTACTAATCAAAACAAGTAGGTTTTTTTAAATGCAGAAAGCTTGCATTCACATTATAAGAAACTATTTATTTTTTATTTGCATTAGGTAGTGAAATTGGTTATCTCTCTATTTGCTGGGAAAACATGAGTTCTAAAAGAATTTTTAACTTTATCATAAAGCAGCATAAACTAGAAGTTGAAAATAAGAATGGAGTCAACCAAAATTTTTTTTGTTAGCAAGTACTGTGAAATTTAAAAATGCCTTACCAGTGAGAGACAAAAAGGCTGAAACAGCCCAATAGGGAGAAAAAATACGGTCTCAGTCATTCTCCAATAGTAAGGGAGGGGTGAAAAAAACCACACACCTATTAAGGGCTAGATTTAATGAGGACTGTGAAATGACCCTAAAAATACTATGGACACAATTTTTTACTCTCATTCAGCTATTTCTTGCACCTGTTACATCTTTCCCTATCCCTAAAATCATTCATGGACATATGTTTTCCCTCTCTTTTTCATCCTAATCCCTCATCAATTTCAAACAGAATGTGTTCAGGGACTTCAGAATCTGTTATGCATACAAGTGCAGTAATGTGATTGTATTGCTAAGAGTGGTAGCACTTTTCTGAGCTATCTATGGACTAGCTCTTGCACAAGTTCAACTTGTAGCTTTCTAGCAAAGTTAGTGTCTGCATGCCATCTCAGGATCTCTTAGCTGTACCCTACAGTTACTGCACAAGACAGAACTCTACTGAACTCTGAATTTTTACTTGTTCCGGGTACCGTCTGAACGTTTTTAAGACATTTAGACCTGTTGTGACAGCTGCATGTAGTCTAACACATTGAGTATTGAGGAGAGGGAACAGATGTTTGACAACTTTCATTGCACCTGAAAAGAATTTCCATTACCACGCTGCATGGTTTCATTAAATGGATTAAAGGAAGTATGAAAATAAGCTAAGTTACATTCTGTGAAACATTGAAGCCTTGTGTCCACCTAGTAGGCAGAACAGTTGATTTTTGTTGTGGCTTGCTATCAGAAACAAATGTTTTAAGATTAAAAACTTCGCTTTCAAATGACAGACACATCCCCAGGAAATAACAGAATTTGCAGGCAGTGAGAACTGTAGTGCTTTTATCATGGAGAGAGAGAAAAAAAGCAGCTAACAAGAAAAATAAATATTTAAAGCTCAGAAATCATAGTTTATCACTGCTCTTATGAGCTAGTAATAATAGTCACAGGCAGCTGAGTATGACCACAGAGCTAAGATGATTCCAGCTATATCAGAGAAGAGATCACGAGTTTAGAGGAAGAGCATGAGAATGTCAGAGATACCTTGCATGCCTGCCAAACTGCTTACATTGGAAGGCTCTAGGACTGCCACATCTTGCAGAACAGATGTGCTACAGGACTACATATATAATTCTTTCCTTCTAAATCCAGGGAGCTCCAAGTCTTTTTTTCAACATTCTTAGTCAGATAGACTTTCATGACTTTGGTTACTGCCTTATTTTGCTGGGGCCTTTTCACTCATGCTGCGCAATTTGCTGAGTGCTCTTCAGCCTCTCAAGACTTGCAGACTACATTCTCTGATAGCTCAGGTCATCGAGTGAAATACCTTTCACTAGTAGTTGTCATGAGCCTGTGCAATCAAAGCCTGTTATTGCGTGCTTCCTTTCTTTAAAAATATGGATGGCACTGTATTTCACATGGAGTTTTCTTTCTATAGATAAATTGCTCAGTTTAAAATAACTGTAAACTTATTTCCTATTTCGAGTTTGCACAGTTTTACCTTCCAGCCATTGGTCCTTGCTCTGTCCCATTCCCTAAAGAGCTCTTTATCGGTTGTGGAAGTGACTGCAAGTTGCGATTAAATCATCTTTCACAATAGATCTTTCCTTCTTCCTCTTCCTTTTCTTCTTCTTCGTCGTCTTCGCTGTCGTCTTTGTCGTCGTCTTTGTTGTTATCTTCTTCTTCATTGTCATCTTTGTCATCATCATCAACTTCATCATCATCGTTGTTGCCGTTGTCATCTTCTTCTTCACCATTGTCATCTTCTTCTTCATCGTCGACGTCGTCTTCATCGTCGTCTTCTTCATTGTCGTCTTGTTTTCTTCTTCTTCGTTGTCGTCATCGTCTTTGTCGTCGTCATCATCGTTGTTGTCGTCTTCTTCTTCTTCGTCGTTGTCTTCGTCATCATCACCAACGTCGTCATCGTCTTCTTCTTCTTTGTCGTTTTCTTCGCGATCGTCAACGATGTCGTCGTCGTCGTTGTCGTCGTCGTCGTCGTTGTCGTCATCTTCGTTGTCATCTGCTTCGTCTTCTTCTTCATCATCATCATCTTCTTCATCGTTGTACAATTGATGTCCTCTAGAAATCCCTTTTCCACACATGATCACAAGTTAATCTGTTTAATACTGAAATTTATCAGTAGGAATTTAATTTCCTGACTTTCAGGTGTTTAATTTCCGAAACAATGATGGCTGCTTATACACTAATTTTGTATATGCCTTTTCATTCTAGCACCAAAGAATAAATTTTATAACAAAACAAAACTATGAATGCTGGAGTAGCAATATATATATATATTTATATTTTTATATTTATATTTATATTTATATGTATATATAGTATATATAATGACCATTTGAATGGTTCCTAATAAAATGGGGCGAAGGCTACAATTCTTATTATAGACCCAGGGATGCTGCAATACAGTGTTTTTATAATGGAAGCAACTGAATGCCTGAGGTGTATTCAAATAACTTACAGTGATAAAAATGAGGCCTTTTGGAGACGTGACTGCAATCACTGCATAAATCATTGTAGAGAGGGAATTGCATCATGTGGTCAGGTGAATGCTTTGCAGTATTTCTAGAGGTAAGTCAGAAATGTTTAGGGACCCTGATCTTTTAACTTCAAAGCTTCATTTCCTACCAGAGAGTAGGATATGAAAGTCGGCATTGGCACTATTTTGATCCCTTTTTCTGCAATTATTTATAGATATATTGTACTCCTTTGATCTATAAAAGTAAATGTGCTCACAGGTAATTATCATGTGTTAACATTACAACAAAATCCCCAGTGTATTCTTCATCCATGTCAAGAAGTCATCGTTAAGTAATGATTACTCCTGACCTCAAACTGTGTTGTTTCCTCATTATCTTGTTTTGTTTTGAGTTTTTGTATTTGCACCTATGCAAGAATCCAGGCCTTAATATTCTAGTTTACAGTTACTAGTTAATATATCTTGTAACTTAATATTCTGGTTTATATTAAATCATGACTTTTGCACAACTGCCAAGTCTAATACATACACATTTTTCAAGAAAATGAGACAAAACTTATACAAAAAGAAAATGGTATTTGTTACTGTTTTGAGCCACAAAAGGAATGTGTTGATTGAGTAGATCTTAGAAATGCTTAAAATTATACCTAGAGGCAGAGAGCAGGCCACCTACATACTGCAGCTAATTCACTTGGCTCATTTTACATTTCTGCAATGCTCTGGGGAGAATATGTCTTTCAGAATGGTGTTGCAGTTATTTAATTGGGACAGGAAGATTCCAGCTTCTCACAGTTGGGACTGATTATGGTATTATCTCAGTGGATATTGATATGCCTCAACCTCAGCCAGCAACTAAGCCTCACACAGCCCTTTGCTCACTCTTTCTCAGTGATATGGAGGAAAGAATTGAAAAGGTAAAAATGAGAAAAATTATGGCTTGAGATAAAAGATGGCTTAAGAGGTAAAGCAAAAGCCACACAAACAACCAAACCAAAACAAGGAATTCACTTAACACTTACCCTGGCAGTCATGTGTTCAGCCATCCCCAGGACAGCACGGATCCACCATGTCTAAGGTATATTTGGGAAGACAGATGCTATCACTTTAAAAATCCCCTCTTACTTCTTCTTCCTCCAGCTTTATATACAGAGCATGTTACCATATGGTACAGAAAAACCCTTGGGTCAGTTGGGGTCAGCTGTCCTGGCTGTGTCCCCTCCTAACTCCTTGTGCACCCCCAGCATCCTCACAAGTGGGGTGGGGTGAGAAGCAGAAATGGTCTTTATTCTGTGTAAGCTCTGCTCAGCAGTAAATAAACCATCGGTGCATTATCAACGTTACCCTTATCCTAAAACCAAACCACAAGACTGTATCTGCTACTAAAACCAAAATTTATTCTATGTGAGCAGGACAGGTACAGGTGTAATTTTACAGTAGTACTGGAAACAACTCTGATTGCAGTTTCAAGTCTCTATTCTTTGATGTAAAATTGAGTAGCTATAAATCCTGCTAATTTTGGAAGTGATATTTCATTGGCAGGACAGGTCCTTATGAATTTCATTTGTAAAAAGTTTATGTTCAATCTTGTTGAGTCTAAAATAGTTTTCTTTTCATATGACTGTCAATTAGCAAGCATAGGTTAAAGTTTACAGTTTTGTTTCTTATTAAAAATCTCCGACCTAATACAGACCTAGTTTTGCATCATGTCTAAAGTCAGAGTTTCCATTTAAAACTGCATGACTTGCCAAGTGATCTTGGAAGGACAAGCGAGACTTCATGACAAGGTGGTACTCCTTTATTTGTGCCTTTAGGGTTTTGACCATGTTTTGTTTCAAAGGGCTATGAGAAAGGAATGTGCAACCCTCTCATGGCCCTTCATACCATGTCAGAATTCAGAATAAGAATCACTAAACACACATTATCAGGTAGGTGTTTCAAATATGTTCTGGGCAATGGTGTCCCTCAATTTTCTGCTGTAGTCCAGCACTTTTCACCATAGAATAACACTTCCCAGGGAACTGTATTGCTCTTCTCTGACAAATTCTCCACATGAAAGGGGCATTTATCCTAAGAGAATTATCCTGCCCAGTATCTTTCAATTATATTTAGTAAATGAGTCAGTCCAAATTTTTGGTCCTTGCTGTTTCCTTTTATTTTTACTTTTATTAAGCTCTCATGGAACAGGGCTTTTTGCAATACCCATTTAGCTGATTTAAAATATAGTGCAATTTTTCTTCATAGCATCTTATTCTGGTTTGTGGCTGTAGTGAAACCTGTATTTCTTATAAGGGCTTTGGAAGGAACTGAAGCTGCCTTAAACTGCCTGGCTTATGGATTTCTTTTTGTTGTCATCAATGCAGGAGGCAGCAGGTTATTAAGTTTTGCTCTGGCTTGTGCCCTCTGATTGATATGATTATGTAGGGTTTAAAATTCCATCCTGTCAAATCTTGTAATGCTTGTTACTGTCAGACAGTCCCTTGTGTAGAGTCCAGATAAGATATATTTCAGTTTCATTTTTTTTTACCATTGAAAGTATTAATTAAAAAAAAAAAAAGTGGTTTGGAATAAAACTCTGAAGTTGAAATCCTATTGAGATCAATATGGATCCCAATTTCAATGACACCTAAGGATTTTACTCTGGTAATTGATATCTTCAGTGATATTTCAAGATATTTCCCCTATTTATACTCTGCTTAATTCATCTTTTTAATTTGTATTCATTTTGGTTTTAAATCTGCCTTTTTTGCTATGAAGCTGTGAAATTATTTACTGTGAAGTCTGTTTATACATGATTGCATATATATAATTTACATAACTAAACCTCTATGCCTGGCATACATAAGTGACTGGATCTTCTTCTTGAAGTGCGGTAGGTCTTCCACCTTAGGGTTCACTTATATGAATTATGAGCTGTAGTTTGGCAAACATTCCTTCAATTAGAGTATACAGGACTTGAAAAAATGTATTCTTTATTTAAAAGGAAAAATAAGAAATTTCATAGCCACTAGCATAAGAACTTTTCTGAATCAGAGAATTGAAGTATCACCTAAATTCCAATTATCTTGACAGTTATTAGCAGACTAGATAGAAGAATCTGTTCATCTCATCAGGTAATTCTAATGTGCAGAGCGGGGGTTTTGTGGAAAAGATATTAAAATATATCATACATCATGCCTATTTTCTCTTTTATCATCAAAGAAATGTTGGCCTCCCTAATGGTAAAATGGTTGAAGGATGCTTGGAGAAATAATTGACTTACTAAAAATCCTTCATTAGTTGAAAGACTGTAACTCCTGTTCTACTTCTAAAGGTCAGAGCAAGAGCAAGAGCTCTAAACCCTCTCATTTTAGAAGAAAAATCTTACAGATTCCACAATGAAAAGTCCTAGAATGTAATGGCCATGAGAAAAGCCCAGGTGCACTAATGGCATCACTTTTGAAATTGCTCATGAGCATATTCAAGAGACAGATACAACTAAAAGCTTTTAAAACTTTCAGTCTCCAAGACCTTTGGAAGAGGGAAGAAGGCAGTATGGCATCTCAAATCAGATGGTGACACTACTTCTTCACGTTCCTGTTGTTATGACTTGTGATTGCCCCTTAAAATTCTCAGTACTGGTTTGTGTAGAAATAATTTCCAATAGATTTGCAAAAGCATGCAATAAATGATTTACTTTGTACTGCTGACAACCTCATGGCATTGAATTGCACATTCCATTTGAAACCAAAACAAAACCAAAGCAAAACCAAAGCAAAATAAAACATAATACCCCTTGCTTTCTGCTTTTGCTCCAACTGAAATGAATTTTAGAATGCATGCCATATGCAGCTGAATATTCCAATTCAGAGTCTGAAGTAATTTCTCCTAAGGAAGAGAAAATTATTCTAGCTAGGTTGTGAAAAAATGCAGGATAAGATCAAGTTTTAAGAATATTGCATATAAATATGCATATAAAATTAAAGAGAGGTATATATATAAATATATATGTACATGCAAGGGCAGAACATGACAGTTTTAGAAAGCCAAGATGCATTAAGGAGCCTCTGCTGAATAATTTATAAATCCAAGACAGAAGACAGACTCAGTCACAGAAATCAGAAAAGAAGCTAACCAGAATGAGGTGATATAACATTGTATGAAGCCGCAGTGTAACCCCATGGGTTGGCGACTAGATTTCAGAGCTTTTCTTCTCCAGTTAGATTAGTAATACCATGAACGCACAGATTATGCCATTTCAATATCCACAGATTCTTCAGAGTTCTTTTTATACACTATGAGGCTTTGTGAAGTCATTGAATTAGATTGTATAAGACCTTTCAGACCTCTAACTTATAGCAGATTTTTATGTTACTATGGATAAGCCTGCTTTTCTCTCCCTTTAAAATTGAATAGTCAAACATAAAAAAGAAAAGGAGAAAGGAAAATATTTTTAAGCTGCATAATTTGGTGATGCTAGGCTCATTATAAAAGAAGGATTTCTTGGAAAAATTAATAACATACACTAGAAAGATCCATTATGCAACTGGCCAGACACTGAGAGGAAATGTGTATAAGAAAATAACTCTAAAAAAAGCAACACAGCATTTTTTCTTTCTTGTTTCAGTTTGCCATATCAATTTTTATAGTTTGAGTCTGCTAAAGGGCATTCTACAAGGAATATAATTATGATTTTTATGTGTTAATGAACACTTTTATTGTTTTGATCTTTTAGAGTAGATAGTCATAAATAAAAAATTTCTTCCCTCATCTTGGCTCCTGCAAGAATATTTTTTAAGCAAAGATAAGATAATTTGTTGTCCTAATAAAATTTCTTTAGGGTTATTACTGTGTATCTCATGGTAATGAGCTCATGGTCTGTTAATACATTTGGACAGTCTTAGCCAAACAATTGCTTAAGGGTGTGCCTGAAGCAAAGGATTTTGTACTATCTAGAACACCAGGAAGAGACTGCAAAGTCTCTATCTGCTCTTTTTCCTTTTTTATCCAACAGCTTCTAATGCAGCATACTTACAAAATATTTACTGTACTCACTTATAAAATTAATGGCAATGAAAAGGATTTGAACCTTATTTAATTCTCACTTCCTGCTCTTTTCCATACTGTCAATACAATCTTCATTCTTCACAGCCTAAATGCGCAGAATGCCCTGCCTGCCATTGGAACAGCCCTGCAGTGGCTTTACTTGCAGTAATGAGTTTGGCACCTATGAGACACTGTGCTTGCTGAAATGAACTGGGATAAGTCCTTGATGCTTAAGAAAATCTATTTCACTACCAGTGCTTATTTTCTAATGTGAAGGAAAACCCAGTCTTCAGATTTACACTAATACTGTATCAGTCCTTACTAGGCTGCCATGCTAGGACAAGTGGAGAGAGGGAGATTTTTGCATACTGTCTCCCTGTTTTACTTAAAAGTCTGTTATGAAGGAATAATGGCTTGGGAAAGCAGAGTATTCTTTCCCTTGAAAGTGGGTTGTGAAGGAGAAATGTGAATTACAAGGGTAAAAGAACTCTTACAGATATTTGTTACTGCGCAGAGAGAGTTAATAATCATGATCCACTTTACCATGCTTGAATTTTTGTTGCACCATAGTTTTGTTGACTTTCCTACCACTACAGCCACCACAACAAAGTTTCACTCCCTGGTATTTTTTCTTTTGATTTATGAAAAGCTGCATATTTGTCTATAGTGAAGGTATCAGTTTAAAAACCACACACTACTCTGATTTTTTTTTTTTTTGAATGATAGTAATCCAGTGAGAGAAAACTGAACATATAAATGTGCAGTATATGAAAATGCCTGCTTTGTGTTATTTTTCTCAGTAAAAAAGAAAGCCAGCAATGTTTAAAATCATGGAGATCAAATGTGCTTCCCCCAGAAAATGGAGAGGCAGCAGAGGAATGCTGGAAACCAACATCCATAGCAGATAGTGAGCAAAGAAAAAAAAAAATCCAAAACAAAACAAACAAAAAACAAGCAAAAAAACCCCACTTTGTACTAGATTTTTAGAGCTGAGATGAAATTTGAAAAAGCTGAAAATGTGTATAAAGTTCCTTGCAATAGTTTGAGATGCAGAATGCCTGTATCTGATACGGGAAAGAAAGTTGTGTCCAAGGTTGAAGTGTAACTAATTTGTTTTTCATCTTCCTTTGCTGCTCATTTATTGTTATTAACAGGAGTGGTCAATGGCATTTTTCATTGGCCAATCTTCAGTAGCAAACTGATGTGGTTTAAAAGCACAGAGGAAAGAATTTTTATAATCAGGGCGGCAGAATTCTACTTTGCAGGGAGAGTAGTAGAAGTAATCCGTTCAGCCTACAACTTGTCTGTACCATAGCCCACCAGTTGCTCTTACGATACTATACAGGTCTCTTTCACAGTCACTTTTGTTAATAAGATGTACATTCACAGTTAACAAAACTAAAATATTGCCAGATATCAGGGACACTGGGGGAAATTAATTGCAGCAACAAGTAATCAAGATCAGAAAGCATATCTGTCTATCTATCGATCTATCTATCTATCTATAAGTTTAAGGACAAAACAAATTTTTTCATTCTCAGTAAATCATATACTCAACCTCTGCAACAGGATCTGGATACTGGACATCTGCAGGTGACTGCAATCAAATAGTAATTTTCTTGCCCACTATGAGCTATCTGCATTAAAGTCTTCTTTACAGGCTTTGTTAGCCTAAAAATTATTTCATTCTTTACTGCAAAATGGCACAAAAAAAGGTGATGTGCTGTGCCCTCCCATCACATAGAAACCCAGAACACTAGATGTAGTTGAATGATATCAAGGAAGAAAGAAGTTCAACTCCTCTAAGGGAGAGAAAAGAACTGAGCATCAAGGAGAGCTTTAAATGAAGCTGGTGAATGAACAGAATAAAAAGCTGTTCTTTTAAAAGAAAGTGGTGATTGCTGCAACATTTTACAAAGACATGATTTGAGATTGAGTAGCAGAGCATGGCTGTGCAAGCAAGCAGACACATAGAAAAGGCCATCCTATAACCTTTTTTAAAAAGTTGTGATGCCAAATCTTCAAACAGAATGAAGAATGTCTGGGACATTTTACGTGGAAAATATGCGATGCCTGTAAGCATCGTGAATTCAACAGATGAATTTCAAAAATATACATTTTGAGTTTAGGTGATGGATTAACAATTTTTACATGTATGGTTATGAGAATAAAGAATTTCACTGGAGATGATAAACAAAAACATCACTGTCATACTATTTAATAAGAGTCCGCAGTATGTGTCCTTTAGGCTTTTAGCTTGTAGGGGGTTTTTGTCAGAACACAACAGTCTTTTTCTGTTCTTAAGGGCTCACTATCTGAAAGAAAAGGCTTTCCAGATTTAATAATTGCCACATTTTTGTTCCTGCCCATGAAAGAAAGACTCAAGGATTCTTTAACATAGGACAAATATTCTTTTCAATTTTGTTCAAAAGCACCCTTGAACTAAATTCTAAACATCATTTTCTGTGAGATTTAGCATAGGTTAAATTGTCAATAAAGATACTATTTTAGGATAGCAATGAATATAGCTTGTGAGGTCAATTAGGGAAGCTCAGTAATAAATACTGCTTTAATAATCTTCTGAATGTCTCAAAGTCTCCAACAGAGGAGAAGGAAACCTGACTGTTGATGGTCTATAACAAATTTTAGTTCAAGTGCAGATAATTTTTTTATTTGTTTTTTATGTCTATTATGAGAAATTTATGAGGCTAAAGTCATCACTATTAATGGGATTTTCTATTTGTTGTGAATTTCTGTGGAATGAGCTTTTGATATATTTCTATATCAGTGTAATCATCTTTGTAATAATATAAATTTTGTATTTTTGAGTCCAGCTGTTAAAACACCTTTTATTTGAGAGCGAATAGGAATTTAAATTTGTCTAGAAATATTCTGTAGAGGATTATTCTATGGTATTGTGCTGGTCAGAAGTGTCTAAATCCATTTTTAACTGAAAATTAGATAAGAATATTTAAGCATGAGAATCTTGATATGGTCCAAGAAAGGAGCATCATAGAACTCAGAAAAATGTTTATACTTTAAGTGCTTCCTTTATTGAATAATGCAATTTTTCAAAAGTAAATGTAAAAGGTGAGAATAATAAAAAATATTTTTTTTCTTGCTCTGGGATTGGAGTGAAATAAATAAACAAAGCATGGCAGAAATATGTGTGAAATTAAGTTCAGTAATAAGCATATTTATTTGGTGGGTTTTACAGCTGGAGACCAGAACTTTATTTTAAGGTCTGAGCACCTTTTATCTCAATCATCATAAATTTTAAATTGATCCTTCAGTGCTCCATGAATGCCTATGCCCAGATGAGACGTAAACTGGTATCAAGTCCCAGATTAAAGTGCATTGTCTGGAAGTGAAATGGTTGCAACTGTTAATAACAATATAAAATTGAATCCTCATCTGTATGACTCATTGCCATTAAAAAACCATCAAAGGAGTATATTTCTTCCACAGATGATTGCTCCTTTTGAGAAATTAATAGTCTAAGGTACAGTGCTTGCTTTCATTTAGCAATATATTTTCCTCTAAGAACTGAAAAACTGCTAAGATCTTCCCACTGCCTTTAACTGTGGGAGCACTTGTAGAATTTTTTTAAGCATAAAGATGAATAGAAGTACTTGAATCAAGACACCTTATATTGATTCTAAATATCTTTTCTTTCAGCATGCCTATTGCAATAAATAAATTAAGATCTCTATATTCCTCACTGAACAGCTCAGAAAAGATGAAAGTGGGAAATATATTACGGAAACCTCCAGTCTTTGAGAACCTCTCCCATCTGTCACAAGCAACCAAAGTTTATCAAGAGTGGCCTTGCAATGACATCAGCCAGCACCTATAGGACTTCTGGGAGAATCCCATCAGGTCCCATGGATTATATGTGTGTCCCATTTGACTATGTCTTTCCTGAATTGAACATTTTCCATAAGGCTATGTCTTCCTTTCAGCATCTCCCCCTGGTCTCTGGGGCCTCATTTGGTTGGTCTTTTTGGTTAGGTGGCCTGTAGGGAACACCGACTATAATATCAATATAATTTACATGTTTTTGTAATTCTAATGTTAAGTTATGAAATTCTGTAACTAAATGTCATCCTAAAATAAATCAAATGCTATTCAGGGTGTTTTTTTGTGCTCTGTGCTGTTAATGTGTTCCAAGGAGACTGATTGATATACTTGGTTTAGTAGAAAAATACAATTATAAAATTTGAGGACAAGTTAATGTACTTTCCCATCATTATTTAGATTGTATTTCCACTATGAGAAAGAAAGATTATTTCTTGCTCAGATTATTATCTAAGGTTTAAATGTTGGTGGGCTCTGTGCAATATAGGATGGGTTTCTTCTTAGGGACATATGAAGTAAACAAAATGCTTCTGACTTCCTTCATATCTTTTTAAAGAAATCAAATTAATGTGGATGTATTTAGATGTCTGTTATGAATATCAGGTCTGACTTGAAATCTTATCTGAAAGCTACTGAATTTCTTTGCAGGTTAATCTCTGGGCCTCTGGATTTTCTCATTAAAATGTATGTCCCTCACTGATGTATTACTCTAAACTGGTGTTTCTCTGCTAGGCCTATTTCCAGATTATTGCTGTTCAATCTCCAATTCTTCTGTTTTTCATCAGTGTTGAATTACAGTTGGGTTTGCAAATCTAGCTTCTGAAATATCACCTGTCCCTTTCAAATGAAAAGGCTTAAACTGCTCATACTTGGTCTTTAGTGTATTCTTTGACAAAGAGATTTTCATGGTTTTTGTTTGACTGCAGTGATGGCAATGTAAATAGATCTTGGGGCAGGGGTCAAGGAGGGAGCACAGGAAAATAGAAGGTAATTGCTATTTGTTTGGATGCAGGCATAGAATAAAGCAAGGCTGTGAATCTCACAGTCAGAGTCAGAGGCCTGTACATCAGTATTTCTCCGTGATTGGGGGTTATCTCTGATGCCTTGCACAGGTGCATAACACCACACTCTTGTAGGCTGGGCACAATCTACCTTTAGGAATTCCTAAACCTAACTGATAAAGACAAAAAATTAAGCCAAAATTATGTTTTGTGTGACCTGATTTCGGCATTTATTGCTATTCTGTCGGATGTTATATATTACGTCCAAATTTACTTTGACTTTTAAAAGACATTGTCTGGCTTTATAACAGATATATGCTCTCTCTCATGATCCTTCCCTATAAAGTAACAATGGCTCCAGTTTTTACTTTCTCTGTCATTAGGGCCTTATAGTAATCATTGTAGTAACACAACTAAAAGTCAGAAGTATGGAAGAAATAGACCCAATTTATTTTTTTAATCCACACCAGTTTATTTTTTAATACACCATGCTTCTCCTTTCCTCCATGTCTATCTCAGCCTTTGAAGAAACTGAACTGAGTCTGCTACACCTGCTGACATTTCCTCATTTCCCCCCACAGAATCACCTCATATACTATTTCCCTATGCAATATTCATGTTTTTGTCTATGGGGGTCCTGCAGACAGACAATAAGAGCAGAATAATCAAGAGGCCTTTAATGAATATCAGAGTAAAAAATGCAGTTACCTACTGAGTTAATTAAAATTTTCCACCTGCGCTCTCGGGGGTTTTCTTGGACGGAAAAAAATGCCAAGACTTTGGTTGTACAGTTTTTAAATGTGAAGAAGTTTCAAACCTGGATGTTTTGCATAGAGTTAATATTATATCCCACATGTTATTTAGCTTTGGCCCAAGAGCCATTCAGTGACCTGAAGGAAGGTAAATTAATATCCTACATGTCCCAGGCTCTCCATACATCATAAACTCAAATAAAATGAGGAACATCTCCACAAGACAATTCAGGTCTCAGAACTTTGTGGGTCTCCATTGATGTGAAGTAAACCTTAACTTGTTAAATTCAACCTTTGAATATTTTTCAAAATAACACTGAGGAGCCACTGTGAATCACATTTATTTTCCAGTGTGGGGATAAATGTATCGTCCCATGAGAGTTGAAGGGACTGTATGGGATATTTATAGTATAGTTTGACTGTTTTGATGATATTTTTCCCAATGAAGGGAAGAATAAAATATACTGAGAAGCATAATGGTAATTACTGAATTATTTAAAATTAACATGTAATGACACTGGGTAAAACAGTGTGCATTGATCTCTTTCTTGGTGAGATATTAACATATTACATAAAATGCAACATTTCAGGAGTAACAAATAAAAAATAAAGGTTAAATTATACTCTGTATAATCAGATATATTTTCCTTAAAAATTTCTTCTTCTTTTCACTTTAAAATTTGGAAATTTGTCAAAATTGTAATTTCCACCAAATCAGTATTTATAGTGGTAAATATGTTAATTACACAATTTCTAATTTTGTCTGTTTGTTTTCACCTCATTAGCTGCCAGCAGACCACTTTGCTGCTCAAGGGGAAAGAGAACCTTGACCAAACGAAATGAAGGCTGGAGCAGTTCCATAATTGAGTGTTTGTGCTCACATATAAATCTATTTGTTCTGGCTTGCTTTGCTTGCTTTCCTTTAAAGTATCTCAGATAAACAAAAATATCTTCCTTTTTAATTAATGGCAGTAAAAAACGAGCTTTATTTAAATTCTAAAATAAATCCTTGGCATTAGTCTCAGGCTGCAGAAATACATTTTAATTTACTGAGCTGAATGGAAAACTTATGTAATTCTAGTCCTGTGGAATTTACTGTATACAGTCTAAGCTCCTAGATCCATCTTGCAAACAGAATGTTGTATGGATTACTATGGATCCGTTATAAGCATTCCAATTAATAAAGTGAGGCATTTCAGACTTCTTTCTAAACTTTAGTCATTGGAACAAGAAGAATAATGGTTCAAATTATATCCTTAAACAAAAGGATATAATCCATTTGCAATTAACAGATGGATTTGGGATAAAACAAGAGCTACTCAAAGACATGCTGACTTTATATCTAGCAGACACTGAAGGAGACAGGAGAAGGTTCTTGAACTGTGTAAAGTTCAATTTAGGATACAGCTGCTGTGCTGTAAGAGCAGACTAGACAGTAAAGTTGCAGTAAATAGAGCAAAAAAGTAACCCATAAGAATAAAGAAACTATGAGGGTTATTCAGTTTGGCTGATAGGAGAAAAGTTCTGAAAAACCTAACTGGTGTAATTGAAAGGCATTTCATTGAATCCATGAAAAGTGTAGAGTCTAAAATATTTATTCTATAATTTTGCATTAACTGGTGTGAAAAACTAGGTTAAAGTTTTTGTAAATTGAGGAATCAGGAGTAATATTATCAGGAATAAAAAAAAAATACCCAGAAAGACAGATACAGACATATTAGGGGAAAAAAATGAGCAGTGGAATAATTACAATGATGAAGTTAATGGAAGCTGAGATAAAATCTAATACGGCCTATTGCAAAATAATTTTACTGAAATAATATGCTATACTTCTTTGACATTTAAATTGATTATTCTTAGGTAAGCAAGAAAAGCTATTTTGACTGGGTCTGAAAATACTCATGATCTGTAATAGACACAGAAAAAATTTAAATTGCAGGGTTATGCGTACTCTCACCTGTTTCTTTCCTAGATGGAAAACTAAAATAAGGCCAGGAAGTGCCATTTAGATGCTTAGAGTAAGGAAGGACTCATCATAACAAAGTAACAGATGAGAAAAATTAGGCTTCTTCTTTATGACAGAACAAAAGTAGAAAACAGCTGTGATTTCTCTCTGTAAATGCACATGAAAGCAAAATTCCAGGAAAGAAGAAGAGATATTGAAATTAGTAGATAATGTCATCATAAGAAAATGTACATTTGAAGCATCTTGCAGTCATTTAAGACAAATATTAAGAGACACACAATTAATCAGGTGTAGTGGAAAGGGTTCCTGTCCATTGCACAAAGTTTGAAAATAGGTGATCTCTAAGGTCTTTCCCAACCCAAATCATTCCATGATTCCATGGCAAAGGTAAAACTTTCATAATCACCTCACCAAAAGTGAGATTTGCAGTACCTGTGAAGACACCAGATTCTTTTCAGCTTCCATCCCTGCTGTGGTTCTATTTATTTTAAACCAAATCTTCATCTTTGAGTCAATAGTTTGTTTCCAAACCAATTTCTATGGCTTTTAGTTACTTCTTTCAAACTTTATTTGTTAAAATAGTCTAGAAAGCAGTGCTGTTCAACAACTTAAAATAACCTTCTTACTATCAATGCTTAAAATTTGGTTCTTTTCCTCTTTACGTGTTTTTAATGATTACTTCAATTTTAAAAATCCAACTCAAAATCTAAGTACAAAACTTGTAATCATTTTTTTTCATGAAAATGCATATAATTGAAGTTCTGTAAACTACAAAAGTTGTCTTTCTTGCTAATATTTAGCTTTTGTAGTACAGGCTTCTGTTCAACTTCTGCTGTGCTTAACATTGCTTTGCATTCCCTTATGACCCCATTATGATGTTTTTTTCCTGAAGTGATTGATGCCTGTCACATGCTGTGCTGTTATGTAGTTGAATAAAATAAAAACTATACACTTTAATTCTGAGTTATTTTTTAAAATTTATTTACCTAACCTTAAGAATATTAACTGCATTAAAAGGTCAGATGCCTCCCCTTCAGTAAGGCTATGTCAGTTTTCATGGTTTACAACCTGGGCCCATGTGAATATCTTTTTATTTGTCTTAAAACCATGTTATTTCAAGCTACTGTTGAGACAGAGTAGAAATTTTCCAGGTTCCAGGGTAGAAATCCATTTTGATTTAGCTTAAATGTACATCTTTTAATTAAGCCTTGGAATCTTAGCTGTTTAGTCTGAGCTCAGAAAAACTGCTTCAGTGAAAGACAGAGATAGAGGAGGAGACAGGTCAGCTTGGCCTAGGAATTCTTTCTGATAACAAAAAAAACTAGCTAAATGTCACGCGACATCTGTAAAATGAATATGTATGAACCTATTGTGAAATTGTATGCATGTGTATTTGGGGAGAAAGACAAAAAGAGACCTGAAGATCTCAGAGGTACGCATGCCTTTTTAGGAGAGTAATCCCTGCATGCGTCCAGCGCTGCAATAAACATACCAGCTTTACAACTTTTACAAAGTTGTGGAGTTTTTGATTTTCTCCACAAAACACTGTGCAAAAAGTCAAATCTATTGTTCTTTCACCCGTTCTACAAAAATTTAGAAAAATTTAAAAAACTGAAAAGCAATTTTTAAATTAAATTTAAAAATTTAGAAGCAAATTATGATAGAGGGATAACTTTAATAGTCACACACACTACATCTTGGATGTAGTTTTTAAAAATGAGGGAGATAATAAAACTTCAGTCACAGAAGTGACCACAAAATGGCTGAGGTTCAAAGGGACCTTTAGAAGTCACTTTTTGTCCAATCTCCTTGCTCAAATAGGGAGGCCTACACATGATTGCCTAGGACCATGTCCAGGTGGACTTTGAATATCTTCAAGGATAGAAAATACACAACTGTTGTGGGCAACTTATGAGGCAGCAATGTTCAGTTGCCCTCATAATAAAAAACTTCTTCTGGATGTTTAGAGGAATCCTCCTGTGATTCAGTATCTGCCTACTGACTCTTGTCCTCACAGTGGGCACCAATTAAAAGAGCCTGGCTCCATATTCTGCACTTCCTCCCTTCAGGAACTTATAAACAGCAATTGGATCTCCCCCAAGCCTTCTCTTCTCCATGCAGAACAGCCTGTCCCACTCTCTCAGCCATTCCTCAGGACACAGATGCTCCTGTCCTGTCATCATCCTAGTGGCAGTTTGTCAGACTCTCTCTGGTACATGTCTGTCTTGTTCTGGGGAAGCAAGATCTGGACAAAACAAACCAGATTTGATCTCACCAGTGCTAAATAGAGGGGAAGGAGCATGTCTCTTGACCTGCTGAATACACTTTGTCTAATACATGCCAGAGGAGCATCAGCCATTCTTCTGACTCAAGAGTACATTGCTGATTCATGTTCAGCTTGGTGTCCAGTTGCAGGAGTTCACACCTACCCTTGCTGATCTGGAGGAGGTTCCTCTCAGATGATTTCTTCAAGGACCCTCTGGATGGCAGCAAGGTCCTCTGCCACTTCTGCCAGTCTTGTGCCATCTGCAAACTGAGGATGAACTCTGCACTCCAATCTTTTTTGGTGATGTGAATGCCATATTGATTTCTGGGGTACATTCCTAGCTACTGCTTCCAACTAGACTTTATATCTCTGATCACCACCCTCTGAGCCCAATCATTCAGGCAGTTTTAACCCACTGAACTGCTTTCTCATTCAGCTCACAGTTCATCAACTTCTCTATGAAGATCTTAGGGGAAAATTAGGGGAATTCAGCCCCTTCAGCCAAAGGAAGTTTGTTGGCCGAGCTTGATTAAACAAGGTTAGGATTTGGTACATTTGCAGACTGTTGTGTGAATGAACATGACTTACAAAATTTCCATTTCTCTATATGTGAAGTATGTCTTTTAATTGAACAATGTTTTTAAAAGATTTCAGCTAGTTTGAATTATCATTGCATAAAACATGGAAATATATTCATCTGGGACTATACAGTACATGCTGAATCTTGTCTTAGTCACATAGATGCAGTTAAGGAATTTGGGAATTAATCCCCTAGGCATGTTAATGTGCTTTTTTGACAACTGTTATTAAATCTAAAAAGATATTTAAATTGCAGATATTTTTCTGACTGAATATTCAAAAGGTACTTGACAGCCAATCACCTGTGTCCCCGTTGCAAGTGTATCCTGTGACTTTAGCTTTTAGCTTAGATAGTTTATTCCACCTTTGGAACCTTGGTGTCACAGATCACAAAATGACAGAATTGTTAGGGTTGGAAGGGACCTCTGGAATACCATCTAGAATGGGTTAAACTGGAATGTGTCCAGGTGAGTTTTAAATTTCTCCAGAGAGGGAGATTGCAGGACCTCCCTGAGCAGTCTTTTCCATAGCAAGCCTCATGAACTTCCTCCTCCTGGTCAGGCAGTCCATAGCAGATGCCCACCCATATTATCCAGTCATAATATCACCCATATTATCCACTCCCTTACTTCTCACCCATAAGTTCTCAATTCATGTGTCTGCCCCTGGGTAGAGCTTGAGACATTCCAGATGCTCCCTCACATAAAGAGCAAATCCATCACTTCATCTCTCTTACCTAGAAAGGGCAGAGCCATCCATGACAACATTCCAGACATGTGAGATATCACACCATGTCTATGTAACTGCAATGAGATTTCATATCAATTTTTAATTCTTCTAGTTTATTCCCCAAACTGCATACACCTGTGTACTCTTTATAGTAACCACTTGTTTTCCTCATCCTAAATTCAGCATTTGTATCAGGGAAAACCTCATAATTTGTTGTGGGATTTTTTTAATAAATTTGTGTTGAATGCCTCAGGTCTCAGCATAGAACTTTTTGGAACTCTTTTGGTAATATATGTTGACAATTTTCACACTACACATAAATATATATTCTTCTTTTCTTACTTCTTAATTTAATCCACAAAATAACTAGGCTTTAAGCATCCTTAATTGAAAAGCCAATTAGTAGAATTTTAAAAAGTAAATAGTTTGAATCTATCTTTACCTTCCTAAGTGACTGCTCATGTAAGACTGCTGTTGGTGGGAATTATTATTCTTTAAAACACCTATATATACAGTTCCTGACCAGATAATATATCTGTAAGACTATTTTTTTATTCTTGGTTTTCTTTTTTCCTTTTTTAATGTATTTTCATCTAATTGGCTTGATACTGAACTCTTAACCCCAAGTTAGTGGCTGCTTGAATTATTCCTGAAACCATTTCTGATGGCCATTAACACTCATACCATTTTTAATTTTTCCAGTAGCAAAAATTTTAGGAATAGCTGTGCAATAGTCTATATTAGAATTTTTAGTTTGGAAAATTTCAGATTTACACTTCTTTGGAATTTTTTGCTGAATAGTAGCTGTCTTTTTTTGTTTGTTTGTTTTGTTTGTTTTGCCTTTGGAAGGGGTTGGGGCAGGGGAGGGGGCAGGTCTCAGCTCTTTGCCTTTTTATAATCCTTCCTACTTAGGCAGTCTCTGACACTTAAAGTAAAAAATCCAGTCTTCTGAATCTTGCTATCCTGTTTTTTCTTCTCACAGGAATTGAGTCTGTCAGGTCTTCACTAAGTTTGCTAGGTCACCCTTTTCAGGAACTTATGCAGATAAATCACATAAGTGGGAACAAGCACCTGGTAGTTGTGTGTGGGTGGGTGTCTGTGTGTGTGTGTGTGTGTGTGTCTATAATTAGAGAAGAGATAATGAGTTTGCAGGCTGAGGTGTCCCTTGATAATTTGTTCATCCTAAGTGAAGATAACAAGAGAGAATTGAGGAAGGCAAGAGGAAAGGACGGGACTCTTTTTGGGCATCAGCAATGATTTACTGATTATTAGTGAGACATCTCCACTCCAGCACTTGACCAATAAACAATGTGTGAAAGAAATACATGGACCTAACATTCACTCTATGATTGAAATTCTTTTAATTAGGAACCAGCACCGAAGTCCACCTTTATAGATTATTTCTAACTGCATGTTGGGAGGAATTCACTTGAGAATAACCTTTCTATTTATTCAAAATGTAGTGGCATGTTTACATCTAGGTAATTATAATCCAAACTCAGTAAGCAGAGAAACAAACAAGAAAAAAATATTCCATATACTAAAGGACTGCTTGTAAGTGCAAGGATATAAAGGTGGTGCAAAAACTGCTTTATTACTACTGGTTTTCTGAATTTTTTCTTAAATCAGAAACATCCCTTTATGATCTTTTTTTGGCTTTTCCTTCTCATTTTGGAAACCTAAAGAGAAGTCTGCTACTTGGGTTTTCCTAAGACTTAAGGAATTTTGCATTTGTCCCAGACAGACTGAATTTTTATTTAAAATTTCCTTTAGTATTTTTTCTGTGTCCTGATAAGGAAAACTATAATGTAAGATGACAAATTATTTAAAAATCATTATTATTAACTACAATTATGTTTTTCATGACAAGAAACTGTTTTTATTTTGTTTTTATTTTGGGAATACGACAACTAATTTTTATTATACCACATAAGCTATATGACTATTGTGTGTTGTCTCACAGATTTGCTTAAGTTAATTAAACCAATGATATTGAAAAAAAAGGTATAGTGCAAACTGTAATTCTTCCCCAACATAAAAATTTTGCTCAAACTTGATGCTCTTGTATATACTAGGCGTATACTACATTCTGCTAGTGATCTTTTTTAAAAGAATAAAGAAGAGCTGACATGTCAATGCCACTTGAAATTCCTTTAAAACACATCTTAAACTAGAATCTCACGCTGTCATACATGAGAGCTAAGGCCAAGTAAAACTGTGTTGCAGCTCGCTGTATAGAAAACCAGAAAATTTCCTTTAAATAAATTTCATATGTACAGAGTAATTTGATAGAATGATCTATAAAAGCAAATACATAGAAATTAGACATTTAATTTTCAGTTACTTGAATTTCATATTTTTTGTGATTTAAGCCCTGCCAGCAATGCAGCACCAACTGCTCACTCACCCCACCCCAATGAAATGAGGAGGAGAATCAAAAGTTGAGATGAGAATGAACAGTTTAATAACAGAAACAAAACTAAAGAATAAAGAATATATTATTAGCATTGTTATTATTACGGGAAAAAATAAAACCCAAGAAAAAACAAATGATGCACAATACAATTGCTCACCACCTGCTGACCAATGTCAGACCCCATCCCTGAACCTTGATTATTCCCCTTTCCATGTAATTCTTCCAGTTTATATACTGGGCATAACATACCATGGTCTAGAATATCCCTTGGGTCAGTTTGTGTCACCTGTCCCAGCTATGTTCTCTCCCAGCCTTTTTTGTGTACCTTCTCACTGGCAGAGAATGAGACACAAAAGAAGTTCTTGGCTTCAGGCAAACACAACCTAGCAACAACCAAATCATCAGTGTGTTATCTACACCATTCTCATACTGAATTCAACACACAGCTCTGTACCAGTTGCCTCAGCCAAAACCAGGACAGCATTGTTGCTTGTGACCGAATAAACATGGAAAAATCATAGAATCAAATGTTAATGAAGTTGAAATCTGTGATGATGAAGTTCAGGATATTGTGCTGTTGACCTATAGAACAAACTCCTGGGTTTCAGGTAGCTGTAATATTTGTATAAGTCTGAAGCACTACTGAGATCACAACTTGTATATGAAATGCTAGAGCTGCTCATGTACACACTTTTTCTATTTAGAGTGAGACAACTTGCTGATAGCAATGTTTATTTGCTTTAATGACAAAAATAAAAAGGAGTCCAAAATCTCAAATGAATGCTCATTAACTTGTGCCAGGCAGTGTTAGTGATGTGATTAAATGTAATGTGTTCATTACATCATGTCAATAGTTTCTAGCTTTTTCTGAAATTAAACTAGAGAAATGTGAGAAATGAGGTTCAAATGAAAGCCTGATATTTGCTGAATCGAATGACTATTGTCTTCTCAGCAGTATATCCATTTGATTGAAACTCAACTTTTCCTATCTGTCTCTTCAAATCCTATATTGGAAATACTTTCAAACTCTGTCTTCGATCTCTGAAGCAAAATGGAAAAGGGACTGGAAAATAAGTGGTACTATGAAAGAGGTGAGTGGTTTCACTACTCTTGTAGAACTACTACTGGCCACAAATTCCAGTTCCTCTTTATGAGTATTCATTACTGAGCTGATTTCCAAAGAGATGAAACCCAGTTTCTGACATATTTGCTGAGCCAGGTAGACTCCTAAGATTTTTGTGACAGTTGACCTTGCAGCAACATTCCTGATAAAACAAAACATGGTCCTGTCTGACCACTCTACTGGACTCCTGTGATGGAATGACTGCATCGTGGACAAGGGAAGAGCTATGGATGTCATCTGTATGACCTTTGACACAGTTCCCCACAACGCCCTTCTCTCTAAATTAGAGAAAAGGATTTGATGGGTGGACTGTTCAGTGGACATTGAATTGGTTGGACAGTCACACCCAGAGGGTAGTGGTGAAAGGTTTGATGTCCCAATGGCACTGGTGGCAAGTGGTGCCCCTCAGGGATCCATACTGGGACCAGTGCAGTTTAGTGTTTTCATCAATACATAGAGTGGGGGATCAAGTGCACCCTCAACAAGTTTGCAGATGACACCATGATGAGTGGTGCAGCTGAGACATCCGAAAGAAGGAATGCCATCCAGAGGGACCTGGACAAGCTCAAAAAAAGTGAGCACATGGGAACCTCATGAGGGATGTTTATTTCTTATGGAAATGTCCAGCATACAGAAATAGACCATTTTGTCATGTCAGGTAACCAACTCTGCATTTTGTATTGTTTTTCTTTTTGATTATCCTTGTCCATCTCTTAATTTTTTAGAAGTCAGAGATATCAAGAAAAGGCTTTTGTGCAACAACTAAAATATTTCTTTCCACTACAGCTCTGGACAACACTTTCCTGCTCTTCAGGTTGTTACAAGTAACAGATGGTGAAAATATCCATCTAAACAAAGAATATCCACACAGCTATCTTCTATTTCCCCCCTGCATTTTAAGAGCATGGACCGGACATGTCCACCAAAGAGATCCAGTGGGTTGGGAACATTTTAATTACTTCTACTTTTTCATTCAGCTTATGGAAGTGCCAAATAGTAATGTGTGTCAAATAGGTCTATCAATGGTTATTGCCTATATACAGAAGGAGTCCCAAACTTGAAGAAGACATGCTGATAGACAACAGTAGTTCTTTAATGAATTATTCTGCTGGCAAATGCTTGTGCATATGCTCTTCTGTTACTCCCACAGAATTCAGAAGTAAGGGGAAATGGGACAAGCCATGCAATTTTTTCATCATGAAAAAGAATAATTTTTTAATACAATGGTGTTTGAACTGTTTAGAAAGAATAATATACTGAGTAGAAGTATTGTCAATGTAAAAGCAATGCATCACACATATAAAAATGTTAGTGAATTATGTCTATAGTGTAGCTTTTGAGTTCTGCTTTGTGTTGTTTCTATCCCTGAATCAGCTAAATATGCTACCCTTAAATAATAAGCTTCCTGTGAACAGGATGGAAAGAATTTGGGAGTATTGTGTTGTCGTAGTGAGTCTGAAGTTTCATCTCCAGGTTTGGAACAATCAGGTCAGGGTTATAGAATTCTATAAACCAATGAAAAAACTCCTTCATTCTTCTATAAAATAGTTTTTCAAAACTAAAAATCCAGAGAAGAAAAAGAAGAGTGGTTTCAAATCTCATGCGCCTATGAGGGCATACCAAAGTTATTTTTGTGATGTTCTTCATGTCTTTTGCTAAAGCTCAAGACAAAATAATCCCCAGGAGTTCTGTCTTCACAATGTTTTTGGTACCTGGAGATTAATCTTCTACATAAATCTCAAAGACACAGTAATTCACAATCTAATTCAGTTACTGTAAACTTCCTCAGTCAACATTTAATGCATAATCAAATAATCTTGCATGGTATATAGCATTCCAACATTTCAAATTGTTGATAAGACCTTCTAGGCAGTAAACGTTTGGGGAATGACTGTATTTACTTTGATTATTTCCTTAATTTCATTTCCAACATGCCATTTACAATTCTGTATTTCTGATTTTATAGTTTTAGGAACTGGAATTCTCCCAACCTTGGGAACAAAGACAGACTTTCACATATTTCACAGATTTTCTGTTTATCTAAATCACAGCTAATCAAAGTCCCTGGGGTAATGATGATTAATCCTCAGTTACTTATATGCAGACCTGAGAACAAGATGTTATATTTATTTTAGCTAGGATATAAAAATAACTAGTCTTGGGCTTTTCTTGAGTAAATTTCTTTATTATCTTCTTAATTAGGTATGCCATTGTGTTTTTTCAGATTGCCTGGAAGCTGGTTGTGTGTTCCTTTCTGAAGGAGAAGCTCTCTGTGTAAAAGTTTTCTTTATGTAAGTGCACACAGCAATTCAAGTACCAAGACAGAATTCTTGCATCATACACATTCCCAGACCAAAAGTTACATAAGTGTCACTTTTTGCATCCAGTGTCCCAAAATTGCAGATGATACAGAAGGGCAAGGCTTGCAAACTTATTTACTCAAATGAAAATTGCCTTGAGTATTTTAGTGTTAGAGATTAGGAGACAAACAGTAACTATCCAACCTGTTTTGAGAACCCAGCACAGTACCCTGTCTCCTCTGCACACATAAAGAGAAGAAATTGGATTTTAAATCTGCTTATTTTTACTGCTTTTTTTTTTTTTAATTTCAAACTGAAATGACTGAAAAAGTAATATCTTTGATAACAATGAGGAAGATATCATTAAAACTGTAGATGATTTTGCTATTTGAAATAATTTACCTGGGTTTACCTTTTATGTGTTCCTTGTTTAGTTGGGTTTTTTTGTGGTTTTTGTTTGCTTGTTTGTTTGTTGTTTTTTTTTTTGTTTGTTTTTTCTGGAGTAAAGCATGTAAAAAATACTATTTGAGACCATATGTGCCATTATGAAGGTTCTGTATTGATTATTAGAGTATCAGCTGACTAGTGAATGACTAGTAAAGATGTTTTTGAGCAAATGCAATAGTCTGCAATATAATCACTCTCTAAGCAAGAGCTTTAACAGATGTTTTAAGGGTTGGTGGGGGTCAAATGATGCATAAAGAGGTTTGCCCCACTGTCTGACTTTATTTTTCCTCATTGTTACTATGGGGTTATAAATGAATTAAGTGAAAGACGAGAGAAAATACACTTGCTCCTAGAATCTTTGGAGGCAGACATTTTAAATAAAATAAAATAACTTTGGAAGTTTTGAAACGCCTTCTTCTTGTTGTTCCTGCTTGGTTTTGGATTTTTTTTCCCAATGACTAATAATGGAACAGAATTGTTTTTCAGTTGTATGCAAGAGAATATCATTGAAGTCTGCATCTAGGGAATAAGTATTTCTGCAGTTACAAGTATTTCTGCAGTTACAAGTATTTCTGTAGCTAACTACAAGTGACAAAAAATGACAAAGATGGTTAGAATATGTCTAGACCTTCTCAGTCCACAAGCCTAAGGGTTTTGTCATTGACTGATCTATAACCAGTGTGAGAAATTCAATAGTGAGAGAGCAGGAAAACGGAGCTATTCCATTTATACTCAGGAAAACAAGGTCAGTTTTTGAAGTAAAGGCTGATTTATGCTATGGTATGGAATTCTTCCTGATGAAAATTTGAATGAGCAGAGAATCAGGCTTTTCTGCACTCTACCTATGGTTTCCTCTCATTACATGAAAAAGAAAAGTATTCCAAGAGTTAAATTTTTTTGGGAGAAAAGAACTGAATTTAATTTAGGGCTCTGTTGTTCAACAAAAAATGTGTCCCACTTGTCCGTGGTTGAAATGCCCTATTAGCTATGGCAACAAAGTTTTTGCGTACATCCAGGGAATTTCTATCCTTCCTGTTTCCCACTGTTTTTTTTTAAATAATTGTTCCCACTGGGAGAGAGCCTGTTGAACACATTCTCTTTGGGCTGCACTAACTTTATGACCTATACATGGAGCTGCACAGCTGGGGAAAAGGCAGATGTAGACATAACCATGTGAAGAAATTAAGAACTATAGGGGAAGATGAGTACATTTTCTTCAACAATTTGAGCATATCCAAGAAAATATTGTTTTTGCTAGCTTCTGTGTTATGATACCTTTGTGACAAAAAGGACAGATCTATGGCACAGTGTAATTGCACTATTATACATGTACTATTATAGCTTTGCTTAATAATTATTGTTGCTTTCCACTAAGTATCAATTTTTTTTCCTTGTTTAATTTAGAAACATTGATTCAACTGAAGTCTTGCCCTCAGAAAATAATTTCTAATGAGGGTCTCATTATGACATAAGAAAATGACACAGCAGCCAGCATCAGATTTGATGTCACTCAAAACAGTTAATTAAAGTTGAAACTCTGTATTTCTTAAGTTTCTTATTCAGCTGTTTAACTAATTCTAAAAGTGAAAAGATTCTTAAATCGTTGCAATAGATTGCTTTGTGGGATCAAAATTATACGAATGCTTTAAACCTATTCAGCATTATACACTTTGCATTCATATCAAATGAAGCATAATCACCTTAAATAGGTGATAATGAAATGTCTTAGCTGCAGAAATACAGGCAGCTGTATTCTACATAGCATTGCTAAAACTTGTTGTGTTTTGTTATCTTCCTCATTCTGAGACTGGGATATTAATAATACATGCACAAACAGATTTATCTGTACTTTGCAGATATATTAAATCTAGATATTTCTCTCTCTCTCTCTCTTCTCTAGTAGCCTGACAAATAAGAAAGTGATATATATATATATATATATATATATATATATATAT
>LTAT01000004.1:100234104-100244166 GCA_003286495.1 Chlorodrepanis virens | reverse complement strand
ATAAAAAGTAATCAAACTAATCCTCCATTTTTAATAGAAATTGTTATATGAATCAGTATTTCTGATTGAAAGAGTAGAGTATGCCAAAAGCTAGATATTTTAGCTTTGCTAATTAACTCTATGAATGATAGAATGATAGAATCATAGATGAAGCTGAGTTGGAAAGGACCTAGCAGGATTCTAGAGTCCCATGTCTGTGCTCGTGCCAGTCACCCCAAGAATCACCCCATGTGCCTGAGATTGTGTCTTGAACTCATAGTTCTACCGTATAATGGTAGAAATTACAATTCTGCCATATAATTTACTCCAGAAAGTAATGTAAAGCCTTAAAATAGAGTAAAAGAAAGAAGCCAACCATTGATAATTTCCCATCAATTAGATTGGAAACATATATTTTTTAGCATTCATTCAATATTAATTCATTCACTATTAATATTTAAAAGTTTTAAAGCAAATGACCATTCATGTGGAAGATCACTTCTGCAGCAAAGTCGAGGTCTTGAGCGTTAAATTACTTTAAATGTAATGCATATTAATTTATTTGTAATCAGCTTTAGAAGATTACAATAATGTTGTTTCATTATGGTATATCAGAGGTATTAATTTTTAAAAAATTGAGTTTTTTTTTTATATAAGGAAAGTATCATATCAATGTAATAGACTGGAATATTGCAACTTTGTACTCAATACAGTGTATGGAAATTTTTAATAGGTCATTACCAATAGCAAATAGAACTCCTTCTTCCCTCTTTTTCATCTCTCCATCCTGCTTTCTTTGCTCTAATGATAATTGAGTTTTGACTTCTCTGGTTTGTTTGGTTCTCACCTTTTTTCTTTTACACTTCTAATAGCCCTTCTTACACTTCTTCAAATTTCAATGCTTGTTACTGACAACCAGTACAAGACTTAGACCATTATCAAGGTAAACCCCAGGAGCTTAAAAGTGCTTTTCAGAAGGGACTTTTGTGGGATTTTTGAGATGAAATTATTCAGCCAATAATAACAAAATTAAATCTGCACCTGAAGACTAAAAGGTCTAAAAAGATAACCAGAAGCTGTTCACTCAGCTGATACATACTGTTCACTTATACATCTTGCATTAATATCCAACACGTTTAGAAGAAATATCTGTTGATCATATTTAAAGAAGCCTGTAAAGCTTTCCATCAAAGCTCCTGTCTATAAATCTCTACTTTCTGGACTTTCACATATTATTTCATTTTCATAAGTTTCTTTCATGGACCTGGACCAAAACATGGATCTAAATGAAATGCCTAATTCTTAGGATAAGTGCCATTGGAAACTAATTCGGATATCTGGATGAATTTGTAGGGTGTGTGTAAGGCAAAATACACTGAAGATATAGTAACTTTTGTTAGAAATACCTGTGCATCTTGAGACACATATTGGTTCAGCAAAATCTCATGCATAGTACCTATCACCTGAACAGCAGGTCCCTTTCTTCTCATCTTAATTGTGTCGTTACATTATTATTCCAGTTTCCTGAAGCTTCATGTGCCTTAAAAGGCTGAAACCATGAGGGAGCTGACATTCAAAAGATGCTAAGAGGTAATGAGCTGCTATTATGATGCAATTTAAAAAGGTTTACCATTATACATAGTTTTCCACTTAAAAAGTATTTTCTTATTTGTATAGACAAGGTGTAATTTTGTTTTCATTTCCAAAAGAAAGCATGGTGTCATTGAACTTTTTTTACTGTTGCCTCCAATATTTTTCTGTTGTTTATCATGTATTAAATGCAGTACAAACCTATATGACCTTAATCTTTTAATACATTTCTCATTTTCTATTCCAACATGCAACAATAGACAGAGTTTAGCACTCCGTGTTAATTGCAGCACTTTTATGAGGGGCAGCTTAAGATCTAAATCACATGGAAAATATGAACAAATCTCATAATTTTGTTCGAGATTTTTAAAAAAATATTAGGAATTTTGTATTGTATAAAATATGCAAAATTCAGGGTTTTCAAGAGGCCAAATTTTATGCTTTTTTTGGATTACAATAGTGTAGGGGAAATTTCAGGGAAAGGCTCCTTTTCTTCAAGGCTAAGTATCTTTAACCAATACTTTTAAGCCCATATATCTGCATTCATTATCATAACTGGTAAAATTAATTCAAAATACTTTGACATAATATTTCTATTTACAATATTAGCTCTGTTAAATATATTAACATTAATATAAAGATAAACCGGTCATACTTCATTTGTTCCTTGCTTGCTGTATTTCCTAAATAACTTAAAATAATATTCTGCATAGCAATTTTTATGTATTCTTCCAAATTATTCTGAGTAATCATGGAGTAAAATATTTGAAAAGAAAAAATGAGATTTTTTTTTTCTTATGAGCTTTAAACTGTTTTTGCAGGAAAGATACAAGTTTTGAACATTCAGTGGTGCAGGAATTTTGCCAAAACAGGAGGGAGAAAAGGAAGAATAGTTTTCTTGGAGGTACTTAATCTGCATATAGATAAGCTTCTTCACTTTGCAAATCATAAATATCAATCATTCATGTTCATCAGTGTCTCATACATATTCATAAGAACAAACTGTTATGCGTGATAAAAGCTGTTACATAATGACAATCCTGTGTTTTGTTTTTATCTCAGGCTTCTGTGTACTGAAAACTCTGCTGGCTGTTTCCATCTCATAATCTGACAACATTTTCTGGTATCTACAAAGAACCAAAACTCCATATGAGCTTGCATGGATTTGCACTCTGAATCCAAACTACTTCAGACTTTTTAAGTAGTTATAAAGGGATCCTGAAGGTTTTCTGGGTTTTGAGCAAAGATTTCAGCAGTGTTCAAAGGCAAGTTCCAAGCTTTTATGGATTAACTAGAAATAAGTGTATTTAACATGTTGATTTGCATGCAGGTACTGGGAGGAATGTTGTTACACGAGAAAAGGCAAGGTCATTTTCCTACTTTCCCTAAATATGTTTTGTCTTTGTAGCTGTCCTCATACTTTCTAAGCTTGCATTTTGACTTACAGACTCTGAGGGAAAGAAAAACCCCAGCCCCTCTCTTGCCTAAGCACTCTTTTCCTAAGACCTTGATTTGCTATTTAATTTCTCCAGTCAGTTCTGTAGAATATGAAGCTTTGCTGATTTTGCTAAAAGTAGAGCTGGGAAAGACAGGCTTAGAAAATACATGGACAGGTTTCTGAAGCATTCAGAGTATATTGCCCATCTTTGCTTGTTCTTGGAAATTTAAAAAGCATTTGTTTAGTACCCAGGCATTTTCTGTAAGACTGCTTCTTCAAAAGATGATGGTGATTTACTTGTCAGCTGAAAAAAGTAAGCACTTCAAATTTTGGCCTGGAGGAAAATGTTTTACACAGGCTGTCTGCTCTAGATAGTCTCAAACTTAAAATTGATAATCCCCATTAAATTAGAAGTGAAAAGTAGTTTTTTATTCTTTCACTTGAGCTAAGAATGAAGAATACCATGAGTGACTAGTATTTCCTTGACAAAACACTTCCAATTTTTGCCATTATAATTCCATTATAATGACCATTTGTCATCTAAAAATGGCAACAATTTTCTTAGTGAGTTAGTGAGACTAAGAAGTATGTATTGCTCTAAACTGAATACTAGAGAATGGATTTTTTTTAATATTCCAGCATTAATTGGGAAAAATATGTATTTCTCTGTATTACTAACCTGTAAAACTAGAACATAGATGGCAAAAATAAACACAGGATTGAAAAGTAATATGGCAAGATGGATAATACAGTTATTTTCAATGGCAATCTGCTCAAGGGGAATCTTGTGATAATAGTCCATTGCCTATTCAACATATAACCACATCTGGCTGTCCCTTGAATTTTCTACTGTGCCAAAGAAATTATAGTCAGGGCTTAGCAAGCCTTTTAATTTAGAATTTTTGTTCTGAATCTAATCTAAATTTCCTTAGTTATAATATAAAGACATTATTCCTTGGACTCTCAGTCAAGCACATGAAGAGCAGCTTATGATCTAGAGCTAAGAGCCTTGATTCACTCTGTCTAGACTAAAAAAGTTAGTCTCACAAGAATTCCTTAGTTGTCTTCTATAGATGAATGATAATATTTCTCACCGTATTCTAGGCCCTCTTGGAAAGTTTATACCTCAAGTTGGTCACAGCTCTGAGTACATCCTTATTTGTAAAAAAAAAAAGAAACAAAACAAACCTAAAACATTTTAAAATTATTGCCAATTTTACAATTAATGAGTTTTTTCTGTATAACCTAGTATATTATTTGTCTTTTTCATAACATTGTGGAAATACTGTTTCACACTTAACTTTAACTTTACTATGACCTGAAGGGAATTTTTGGCAACCTGGTGTCAGTCATCTTCAATCCGTCTATTTAAATAAATGTTTTTATTACATGTAGGATGCTGAATCTTATTGTAATTATATTTTTTGTGTAACTGTTCCAATGTATGAATACCTCTCTGAAGACTAGTCTTGTCTGACACTAAGCCTACATGGATTCTCTGTCATCTGCAGATTTAATATAAAAACCACTAAGTCTTTAAAAACATTCATGACATTTTGAATGGTATCAGATTTAGAATAGGAGATATTCTAAATTCTTCTGTATCTGCACAGTTTGTCAGAAAAAAAAATACAAAATTATTTTGAATATATTTTAAAATATGCTAGTCAATAGTAACTTCAAATAATCCATGTGTTTCCAATATGCTTATGCAATCATGTGAGATACATTTTCAAAAGTGCTACTATAGAGACTATATATTAATAGATAAGTCAATATGCATGATATCATTGTACTGTTCTATCCACAGTCTTTTATCCTCTTACAAAAACCAAAAGAGATTCTTTGAATTGTTTTGTCCTTCAAACTTCTCCTTATTGCCTTCTAGATGTCTCAAAATTATTTTTTTTCACTATGGAAAAAAACCATCTTTTAGATTATACATTTACAGCTTTGCTTTTTTTAAGGTTAAACACTGTATGTCTGCTTTTCCAAAAGCTTGGTTCTTCAGCTCTCCTCATCATTTTCTCAAAGATAACAGTACATGACTTTACGCTTGATCTCAGCCACTTCATCTCCCTAAGTATTGTAAGTTAAATTTCACAGAACCCCCCCAGACACCAAAAATTGTATTTGAATAGTTTCTAACCTTTTGCTTTAGCTTAGCCTAATTCCTTCTATGTTAAATTAGGGCATTCATTGTGTCTGCCCGCATCACCATAATTTTTGCCCATAAAGAAACAAAATGGAATGCAACTTTTCAGCCTTTTTCACTAAATAATACAAGATCTGTGTGTGCATCCCTATTGGCACAATGTTATAACTTTTGTTAATTTTATCTATGTTATATATATGGGAAATATTATGCTGCCAGCTGCTACAGCTATATTTGCTTACAATACTTTTAAAGTAAATTAGAAACAAAAGTTTTAAATTGATAGCAGAATCTGTAACTTCGAAGACATGCCACTAGCTATCTAATATTTCTATTTTGAAGTTTTACTTTTTCATAAATATATTAGCCCACTAGAGCAGGTGAGGGAAATTTATAGGTGTTTGAAGCACAGTTGCATCAGGTTATTCTCCCTGGAAAACTAATTTTATTCTTCTGTCATCAAATGCTTTTTAATTTCTCTTCAGTGAAACCCAGTAAAATCTTCTGCTCAGAGACACTCAACAAGTCTACTAAGCTGCTTCTTAACCTTTTCCTTGTTGCACCAAAGTGGTTCAGAAAGCATGAAATATTGTGTCTATACACTACAGACCTTGAAAGGGACATCTGCAGAGTCCATCCATATTATCACGGCATTTTCTATTTGCAGCAGTCTGCCCGTAAAGTAGAGTTCTTTCTGCATATCAAGGAGTTCTATCTCTTTTGGCTTCAAAGACTAGGCTCAGTCCAGAAGTGAGATGCATAACTGTGAAAAGCTCTGAAACTTGGAAGGAAGCATTGATGTTATGATCCCTTAAGTAGAAGGAAAAAAAAAAAGGGGGGGGAAAAAAAGAAGAGGTACTTATAAGACATTTAAAAGCTTGGCTCCTGTCCTCTCCTCAAGACACTCAAAGCCATATCTATTTTTCTCAGAACATTTTTGAGGAGCTGTGGTATTGATTGCTATTAGTGAGACACTTCTATAATGTTAACTCCGTTTAAGATTCATAGAAGTAAATAGATAGCAGTCTTTTATAGCCCTCTGGGTAGTTCTGTATGGAAAAATACTTGGATTCCTGACTATGCTATCATAGGCCTATGATCTAGTCCAGTTTTGTTCTTCTGAAAGTTCCAGTTTTGTTTTTCCTGAATGATTTAAATTAATTTGCCAGGATTAATCTAGAATAATATATTATAATATGTGATTAAATCCAGATTCCTTGCAAAAGCACACTCCAGCTTCTAATTAAAACCAGCAAAATTTAAATAAAAATTTAATTAAAGCTTATGATGGAATTAATAAAGAGAAGTTCTGACAGTGTCAGAGACTAATGAGTATTTAACTAAAATAAAAAAAGCAAAAGTGAAACAATGGGGTCATTAAAAAGGTAGAGTGGATGGTGATAGATGACAAAAAGTAGGGAGGATAAAAGAGACTCGTTAAATATGGGCAAATATTGGCAGAATGTGACTATGGCCACTGAATTCTTTGCAGCTCAGCACCAGGAAATTATGTGATTAAGCAGTAATCAATTAATTAGGGGTTTATAATCCATGCAATTAATTGTATAAACACACAATTAATTAAGTAGGAAAATAATGTAGGTACAGAGTCAATTAGGTTGTAAAACTCATTATAAGGAAAATATACAGGTAATGGAGTGAAATTAAACAGGCAAAGTTAAAGGATTAAAAATTAGCTGAGCAAATGAAATCAATAAATGGACAATCAACAGAAGCAGTGAATCAGTTAAGCATGAAATGTAATTGCATTATTAAAAGGGTCATCAATGAATCAATAAATTTATTCTCCAGAGAGTGATGTGATCAGTAAAGTATGGACAAACAGTCCAGTCATTATCAGAAGGCAGTCAACAGGGCATGAGAACAGCTAAATGGACAAGGCTTAGTGGGTGTTCTGGGTGCCATAAGCGGCCACAGGAAAGAAGATTCCAGAAACATACCTTTCCTAATGTATTTGCCACTACAATATGCCAATGTGCTCTGTGTGAGGAATTTTTTCTTAATGTATGAAAAAAAAAGCCTTTTTAGAGGAAAAGCTGTAAGTAAAGCCCTAATAACAGCAATAGTTCTTTGCAAATCTAAAGGCATTCAACATACAACATTTCTTATTTTGCAATATATATATATTGCAGTATATGTAAAAGCAAAAAATTTCAGTAGTGAAATTCTAATGTGGCAGTTCTAGTCAGGAGAAAGTAATAATAAATCTCAAGGTTGTTTCAGGAATACTTGCTTTAGATTTTCGATCTTTTGTATTACAAATCCAATTTTGCTATTTCCACTAAATAAGTAATCACCTAATCATCTTCTGTAGTTATTTGTAGAGAGAACAATCATTGTGATATATTTTACATAAGCTGCTAAGACTGTGGTTACTTTTACTTATTTACAACATTTATAAGTTTGTTTAAATATTAGTAACTTCTTGCAAGGCTGATCATGTTAACAAATAATTTGCATATTTAAATGAACAATTCTGCACTTTAGTTTTGTGCATAAATGCATGATTTTGAAATAAATGCATGATTTTGAAATAAACTAAGTGAACTGTGCTTTTTATGGTAGAGATATGCATTAAAGGTTTCAAATGGACTGGAAAGGGCTGTGTAAATTCCTTCATATATCTCTTCCAGTTAATTTAATTGCCTGACTTTCAAAAGTCCTGTCATTCCCACTCTGCTCAAAACTTGTCAGTGGCACTGATTTGTGTGAAGAGCTTGTAATGAACATTAATTTCATGTTCTAATTTCTGTTCTTCTTAATGTGCACTTGAAACCTAATTTTGGAACTGAACTTCTTTTGGAGAAGGTGAAGTACTTCCATATTACAATACATTGTGGTACACAAAATTGCAAATCTTGGAAATACCATGAACCAGGAATTAAATCCTGGAGTACATGCCAAAAGTTCAAGTCTAGAAATACTGGAAAATGTTGCAATATTACTCAAAACATTGCATTACCAACCTAAGGATTTCAAATTCATCATTAAAGTGAAAGATACCAGAGCATCATTAATGTGTGGAAATACTGAGCTAAATCATTCAGTCTAACTTGCCTTGCCATGAGACCAGAAGCTGCTTGTGTTCAGAAGAACATGTACAGCCTTCCAGGTTTTGCATAGGATCAGTAAGAACCAATGTGCCCATTAAGCTCCTCATTGACTGGAGGAAGACAATTCTCAGCTGTCAATAAGCAAAGAATAAGCAAACATACTGCCTCTGAAGGGAAGGGTAATAACAGAAAAACTAAGCAGGAGCAGACCCAATAGGAAAATTTGATAAATTTTCTGCTTAGGAGAGTTTCATCATAAAACACCCATTTATTGTGTCTAAAATGCAGGTAAAACTCCTCAGGTTAAAACATTCTACTGTATATAGGAACAAATCTTGTGTGTCTCTTTTTGCTGCTCAGTATAGGGAAGATCTGGGTTCCTTGCCCTACAGCAGTCTATCATTCCTTTGTTTACCATAGTGTAATTTATAATAATTTCTTTGAATAGCAATAAGAATATCCAGAAATAAGACTGAATTGAAAACTGTCCTATATATGGAAAAACATGTATGTGTAAACCAATGGGAAACCTATGGGTTATAACAGTCTTTCAAAAGAGCTGATAAACTTACACTACTAGCTTAGCTATGACAATAGTTTGATGCTTCATTTTAAGCTGCAGGGACTGAATCTCATTTTTTGACATTTAGGTGTCCACAGCTGGTTCTAATGACAGTATTAGTGATTTGCAGAACTTCTCAGAGGATTACGATTGTATCAGCTGGAGTTTGGGACATTGCATTCTAAATTCCATTCTAAAATATTATTAAGTATGACTCACAAACAGCTTGAAAATTACTTGCAATATATTTCAGTATACTTCAAACAAGGATTGAGGCATCGAAAAAGAACAAAAATTAAGTAGAAAACACTTTAATCCCCCCTAGGGTTCTCATATCACTCTCCTGTGCTGGCAGAACATCTTGTGCAGTATGTGCTATAGGAACAATTCCTACATTTGAAATCAATTGTAATGTACTGTTCTTTTTCACATTTACTAACAGCAAAGAAAAAGTTATAGGGCAGAAAACAAACAATTCAGCATCATACTTTACTTGGCATATATAATTGAGGGTGCATATTACTTCACTTTTGTGGAAAGAATGTTTCAAAAATAATTTGAGTTCATAACTTCATTCTGTCAGTTCCCAAGCTCCTGTAATATTCCTCCACTGAGTAATGAGGCTTACTGAGCATTTTGGTCCATCTTGGCACAATATTCCATCCATGCTATGGTCCGAATAATTTCCACAATATAAAAAGTCAATAAAAGTAAAAATTGTTCCAGATTGACAATACCATTTAGATATGCACTTAATGATACCTGTTTAAGAGAACAAAGTAAAACAGTGCATAGACAGATATGTGACTTAAAAGATTTTAAAAATAAAAGGTTGTTTTCTATGGGTTCACTCACCTCCGGTGCGAATGAATACACGTAAAACTGTGTGTGTAGCTAGAAATTGAAACATTTCCCCTCGCAATTAAAAATACTATGCCACCAAGCAGGAATTTGATTACCAACAGGGAGATTCTCAATTGTTATAAGCTGTACTAACTCTCTGAGCAGATTTTATACTGATGTAGAAGCCAGAACTTTGAATAGGACGCTTAGACACTCTATATGGAGGTTTAACCTCTATATTTTATTCTTTGAATGAAGATATTGTAATGTTTGTGTGATACACAATTGTTTGTATGTTATATTAAAAATTTATCAATTTTATTTGCAATATATACCTGTTTGAGCTATAAAAGATAGACGTGTTTTTTGTATAATCTAAGACAAACCTGTGGGTAATAAAAAAAAAAAAAAAAGAACTTAT
>LTAT01000004.1:100200269-100226287 GCA_003286495.1 Chlorodrepanis virens | reverse complement strand
CTCTCTCTCTCTCTCTCTCTCTCTCTCTCTCTCTCTCTCTCTCTCTCTCTCTCTCTCTCTCTCTCTCTCTCCTTCCTTCCTTCCTTCCTTCCTCCACTTCCTCCACTTCCTCCACTTCCACCACTTCCTTCCTTCCCAATATAAGCATTTTTATTTTCATAGTAATTTTTTCCCACTGACTTCTCTCTTCTATTAAATTCAGCAACAATCTGAAGAAATGAGGAATCTCTTTAGCAGTGCCAGCAAACCAGTAAACAGGAAACTAAGAATCACATCTCCATAAGAGAGCTCATAAATTTAAACAATATAGTCTGATAATGGTTCAATCAATGCCTTTCATCAGCATGTCACTGATTTAGAGAAAACTGTACTGTGCTACTGCTCAGAGAACAGTCAAGAAGTTTACCTGTCTCTTAACAATTCACTTATGGTAATTTCTGAGTGTCCTCCCACAGATAACTTTTTCCTTCATTTTTTTATGTGAAAGATACAAAGAAAAAAAAATTCTGGGAAAGACACAAAGGAAAGTGTGATGAATATCTCCCTACATTCAATTTTGAAAGCTCTGGCTTTTTAAAATCTAATTAAGAACCTTGTTTGAAAAGTCTCTTGTTTAATTATTCACTCATATTCCTAGACCAAATATGATTTTGCTCCACTGAAGGAAGAATAATGGTGCTGGAAAATTTCTTTGATTCCTTTTCTCAATCAACACTACCAATGTTCACTTACTAGTCTGAAATCTGGTCATAGCATCATTATTTTCTTCTGACTTTTTCTTTTTTGTTTCTTTATTCTTTATATAGAATGCATGATTAGATAGTATTTTAACAGTCATCAGTTGCTACTGGGCTATTTTGATCTCCTTCTAATTCAACAGTTTATAAGGATGTTGAATATAAAGTTCCCACTTTTGAACACATTCACATTTTGTATCACTGAAGAGAAGAATATTTAAAATAAATAGTCATTTTCTCATAAGTAAAAGCTTATTGAGAAAGTCCAAATTTTTAAAGGCTTTTACTTTTATTGTTACATTTTTTGAAGTAACACACTCTTCTCTCAGTGCCAGTCTATCACACAGTTCTATTTAAAATTACAAAAAACTTCACCTCTCATGAAGTTTTTAATTAATGATAAAAAGACATCATTATAATGTTAACAAATATTTATCAAATTAGTTACGGTAGTTTAATTATCAACTACCCACTTTGCAGATATTTAGTAAGTTATTATTTCTTTGTGGGGTTTTTTTCTGATATTTTTTATTCTAGTATTTTCATCATTTGTTACACTGGCTTCAAGTTTCCATTAGTTTTAAGATTATTTTCCTGTATTTTTAAAAGATGAAAGAATTATTATTCCTTACTGTCTTTATGAAAACTTTCTGAAGAACTACAGTATATACCATGCAAAATCTTTTTTTTTTTTTTTTAAGTAATTGAGTTTGTCCATTCTGCACTTGAAATCAGAGGAAGATGAAGTCAGAAGAAACTCTGACATGCTTAGATAGCTTTAATTCTCTACTGTATTAACTGAGAAAGGACTACAGAGAGCTCTGAGAGAGATTCAGAGACACTAATTTCCTAATGCAGTTATTTTAAGACAATATGTCTTAAAGTGATTTATAATAGCTGAGTGTAAAAAGACTCACTAGACTTTGGGTTTTATTTTCCGTTTACTAAAAGATTAAGCGAGTCTTTGCTAAACTTGAAAGCAGCAAACTCTTAAACATTGTAAGAATCCAAATGAAATGCTTTGTAGATAATAACATAGAAATCTAAGAATCTATCTCTCTATCTATCTACATATCTATCTACATATCTATCTATCTATCTATCTATCTATCTATCTATCTATCTATCTATCTATCTATCTGTCTATCTATATGTATTCCTAAAACTTTAATATTGATGAATGGCTAAGGAAAACACTTCCTCTTCCTCACCTCCCCCCAGGTTTTCAAATTACTTTTGTACAGATGGTCAAATTGATGAATGGAATTATGGGCAGGGGTGAGGAAGGATTTTATTGAAGCTATGCACTAATTGTAGGTTCTCAGACCCAAAGAGAAGAAAATGAACACTCTGACCTTAAATTTTGTTTTTAGTTTTTGAAAATTAATTTCTGTAATACCAAAACCAAAAAGTAACTGTGTTCTGTCACATTGTCCATTTTTACAGTTAATCTGGAGTATTAATTTTTTACTTGTGTTTTCCATAAATCCATTTCCATTTAATTTTGAAAATTCAAATTATTTCTTAAGTATTGAAATAAGGAACAGAAAAAAAATACAATAAATCTTCACAATAACAGTTTGAAGAATTTCAAGCATTCTGCCCATGTAAAAGGAACGAAAGAAAGAATTATTAGCTTCTGTATTGCAATATCAAGTATGTTTGTTCTGTGTTCTTCCTATAGGTTCCTTCCCTAAAGGATTTCTAATTTTCACTTTATTTCCACTAGCTTTAATTATTTTGTGTTTTCCATTTATATAGCTACTAAGGTGACTACAGTTCTAGGAATTCTTTAGATTCTTGGGTGGATTTTCCTTGACGAAAGGTACAACAAAATAAAAATGACGAAGCGAGAAAAGTTATAAAGCAAAAATCTGTTTGCAACATAGAAATTTATGCTCTGAGAAATCTGAGAATTTTTTTAAAAATGTGTTTATATTTTTAATATTTTATTAATTTGTATTGAGAAAATATGAGCTATGTAACTTATTGGTGTTTTATATTGATAAACTGCTATAGATTCCTAATTGAATTCCTGCTTTACCAATGTTAGCATGGATAGGTTGAAGATATTTTCTGTTAGACAGGGACTGGCCTTAAATAAAGTTTTTATCTATGTCTGGCCCATTACAAGAAACTTTTCATGATGTATTTCCATATTTTCATATGAATTAAGCCATCAAGCATGTGTTAAATAGCATGTTCTTCCCCCAGCCTTGAACAACATTCTGCCTAACACAGTCTCTGAAGGCAGTATTCTCCCAGGCCTGCATGAATATAAATTTGATAGACCAGCTGGTTTGGATTTTTGTATTTTACCTGGCCCTGGATAGGATTTTTGTAGGATTTATGCTAGGGAAAAGAATGTGGTCATCTCAGAAGAGTAGTCCAAATCAAGGAATGTTCCCCCTCCTTCATTCCTGGACAGTTTTCCTTTGCTAGTGCCATACTACCTTTCTATTAGGATGGGGTTTTTTGTACCTGATATGGTCTTTAAAAAAGAAATTTTGTCCTGAGAATGAAAAGCCTGTAATTACTGTGCTGGTTTAATTGACTGTCTTTTCCTACTGGAAACCTGTGTGCTGCTACTTGCAATCATTAGGCCACAGTAGTGGGTTTTGCTCTCATTCCAAGAGGATCACCACTTTATCCCAACTTGGAAGTGAATCTTGGGAATGTAAACTCTTGGGGATCTTGGGAATGTTATGGAAAGGATAAGGATATCAAGTGAATAAGCCCTCAGATTAAGTTTGGCTTTTATATTAAATTTTAAATCTGATATGATTTTCATATAAATAATAATGTCTGAAATTTTTGCCTTTGTTGGCAGTTATTTCCAGCCTGATACGCAATGCATTCTTTTGTTGCTTTTACACTGATGAATTATTTCAGACCTTTAATTTCACATATATTTTGGTGTAGGTATAAATTCCCACTTTTTTTTTAATGGAAAAGGAAGATCTTTCTTCATTGTAGTCTGCCTCCTGTTAATGGTTCTGTTCCTCGGCATTACCATTAATCAATCCTCCCCCTAGTAACAGAGACCATGATGGCATTCTCTAAAGCCAATATTTTTATTGAAATGGAGAATGAGAAAAAGTTCAGATTTTATTTATGACACTACTTACTTTGGTGGTCAATACCATTAATGATATCTGAATGCCAAAGTAAATCAAGAAGCAGAAGAGTTTTGGCCTTCTTTGTTCTATTGATGTGGACTGATGTAGCCTATTCACACTGTGCCTATGAACTTTTCAGTAGATTCTTTTTAAGGAAGCTCTATCAAAAACCTTTCTCATAGTAACATCTCATAGTATCTCATTCTCATCTTCTAGGGCAAAACACTTTACCAGCTGAGACACTTTCATTGTTAAATAAAGAGTATCTGGAGCCCTGGAAAATATAGATGATTCTTTTCTTATACCATAGAAAGCTAAATGGTCCTTGGACTTTTTCTCTGTAGGGGAATAAGTCAAATTTGACAATAAATAACTCTAATGTACTTTAAATGTAAAAGTGTCCCTGTTGTCTGTTCTAGTTGGAATAGTATGGAAAAAGTCCCACTCTGCATATTGAGGAAATCTGCCATGAAGTGTCATCTGTAACAAATGAAAGTTTTTATGTTAAAGGCCAGTATAATATATTATTATATAGTGCTTTGACTACTGATCCTGCTGTGAATTTAAGAGTGGAAACTTTTTCTTAGCCTGGCTGAGCCCGAACTAAACTTCAGTCATATTTCGACCTACTAGGACAGACACAGAAGATATGAGAAAAATTTTACAATCAGTGAAGTGACTTTTGATTGAGACCAAAGAGAAAAAGGATTTAAAAATAGGAATGTCTACTTCTTGTGTACTCCATTATCAAGCATTAAACACTCTATTATAAAATAGCAATAATTGTAACATGACATGAAGTAAAATGAATAAAAGAAATAAAAAATTTCTTTCTGACTTTTTATGTCTTTTTTTTTTAAATCTATCTCTTTATAGTTTATATTGTTATTTCTGGTTGTTTATTCTATGCAAGGTGCTTTATTCATTTTTTGTCTCAATCCTTAGTTTTGTTTATGATTTGTACTCCACTTTGAATCATTCACAATATAAACATTTTTAATTCAGTGAAATGCAAGTTAGTTGAGACTTTAAAGCTCAAAATATTTTTGGGTTCCTTCACGATAATTGGTATACATTAATTTGGTTGGATATTTGAAATACCTTCATTAACTTCAGCAAAAGAGAATCACAGAACGAACTAGGTTGGAAAAAGACCTCTGAGATCATTGAGTTCAGCCATGAGCCATGGTGTTGTCACATCCAGTCTTTCCTTGAGCACCTCCAGGGGTGGTGACTCCGCTATATCTCTGGGCTGCATCTCAAAAGTTCTACAAGGAACAGCATAGGATAAATGATAAATAATAGCAAGCAATGCATCTTACTTACACTGTATACACTAGTTTATCTCAAACAGAACATAATTATGGTGAGAAGTTGGTTGCTTATAACTTCTCATAGCTCCATCAGTTATCAGTAGGTGAATCAGCTGCTTCCCAAGGCAATTTTACCTGTATTTTTACTTTTTGTCTCTGACCATAGACCTGACATGAATGGCATGGACACCTGATACCAAGCTGACAGGACAGAATCCAACATTATGTGTAAATATTTGCTACATAAAGACATGCATTGCTAATGTATAGCTTAATGTACTGAACAATGCACAGTATACAATGACTAAACAAAAGAGTAAATATCTTCAGGTTTGTTCTTTCTCTTCAACCTTTGGCCAAATCTTTGGCCTGCACGTGCCTTTCAGCTATGTTTCTAGTTCCTCAGTGTTGTGTCATAACTTTTTCCTTTGGCAGCTATTTCCAGGCTTGTTTACTACACAAGTCTATGCCTGAAATGCTCATGTCATCTTAGGTTGCAACAAATGTAGTCGCACATTGCCCCAAGAATACATACTCTCTGTTTGCTGATGCTACAAAAAGACAACAAACCAAACAGGATTTGACATCTTTGCTGCAGCCATAAAATTTTCTTCTTGACTCTGGTGGACATGCCTGTTTTCATTAATTCTTCCTGTTCACATCAGCTGTCTACAGACAGACAGTCAGGTACCTGCTTTGTATGTCTCTGAGGGCTAAATGTCAGATGCTTGGGTGTTCTACAGATCATATTTTCACTTCTTCTTCAACTCACATTTTCCTTCATGACCATTTTGCAATAACTAGTAAATGGGTAGAGCCAGTGACCTACCTCTAGGACTGATTTGAACATAACTAGCTTCAATCTGTCTCCCTCTGCTTAGGCCAGCCTAAATCTGTCTTCATCAGCAAATAGTTGCAGTTTCATAGTTCCTGTTCAATATCCAGTCTATACATGTTTTTATATGTAACAAAAAATACCTCTTTCTGCCATGCATGTTGCATGACCTCTGTAAATCCTGGGAATGATTTGCACTGGTTCTTTTATTTCAGTATTGTAACTTGACATCTTTTTTTTTTTTTTTCCTAAGAGTAACTTCTAGGCCAGTATGACAAATAATATCATAGGCACAGTTAATTTCTGAGGCTATCACATTGTTTATGGTTGCTGTAGTGTGATACATAATAATTCAGTAATTCCCATCACACCAGGCATTTAACACTCTCAAGACCAGTGGAGGGGGAGAGCTTTGGATTCACAGACAGTGCAAGAGGAAACCTATATACCAAAGTAACAAAATTTCATATATATTTTTAGTATAAGCTGGACATGTTAAAAAAAACAAAACAAAACAAAACAAAAAAACAATACTAGCAAGAGATGTGAAACATAGATCAGATAATATAAAAACAATTCTGCTGGGAGGTAATTTACTAATTTTGGCTAACATGGTAAACAACTGACTACTGCCATGGCTATAAAACATCAGAAACAACTTAAATGGAATCTACAATTTTAAGATTTTTGTTCTAATTTATGTAAATTCTGCTGCTTGATGATAGGGAAAAGAGAAAGAAAAAACAAGTAAACAGTTTTATAAAGTGTCCAAATTTTACAGCTTCAACTATCAAAACTGAACTGAACACCACTGCTGTATTGTCACTACAGGACACGAAACAACACAAGTGCACACACCGCTGCTCTCAAGGTGAAGAAAAGGGGATGTTTATTTTCTGACTCTAACATTTATAGTTTTCTAAAAGGGACAGTGGATTGGAGGGTGACAGTGCCACCTCTCCAATGACACTGGCAAAGTAACAGTCTATCAAATTTCTCTTCTTCTATAAAAGAATGCAAAACAATGAGTTATTTACAGAAAGTTTGTGAGAAAGATTGTTACCAGAATGTAAACATCAAAAATCTTAAAAAATCTTAAGAAATCAGGGTGACACTGTATAGGAATTCTTCTCCTGGGAGACAAAAATAAATAATTAGTTAATAATTATAATATTAATAATAAAAAGCATAATGTTTTCTGCAATGGTGATCAATATAGCTTTGACCCAACGCTTTTACTTGCTTTTTTGTTTTTACTTTCTTGCTTAGTCCAGTTTACAAAAAGTATTGTTTGAAACATATTTTGTTTAAAATTTGTTTAAAATTATTAACTAAAATTACTGTTTTATGTTGGCAAAAATAGCTAATTTCAAGCTTTTAATCCTCTAATAATCAACTACTTCAAAATGCTTTAAAAATAGGGAGGTACATGGCAGGTATCAACGTAATCCTAGCCAGTCCTGAGCAGAATATTGCTACCCACAGGTCACAGAATATTTCAGAGGTAACCAAAAAAACCATAAAAAGGAAAATCCACTTTGAGTTGGAGATAAAATAACTTTTTCATATAAAAAGAGCATAAAATCCAGTGAATTGAACACCTTAAATGCCACTGGCACAATGAATTCAAATACTTCTTGCAGTAGTCTAAAATCTGTTTTCAAAGAGCATGGTAGTTGCATGTCTCATAAAAGCAAAATATATTTCCATTAGAGATTATCTTAGAACTGACAGAAACATCCCTCAAACCATTGAATGAGCTCTAGGAAATCCAAAAGAATAAAGGAAACAACAACAAAAAAAAGTTAGCATTGATCTCATTCCAAGCTATGGCACAGTTGAGGGAAAGAATTGCAGCACAAAATCTGCCATCAGTGCCTTAAGTAATCCGAGTGTGCCTAACTCCCAAGCAATTGCCTTTTTTCTCTCATAACTCCCATTTAAGCTTTCTTTTCAATAAGAAAAAAGCCAGAGCAATAATAGGAATATAGAAAAAAGAGGAGCATTGAAGATGCTCCTCAGTGGCTGCAGATATAAACTTGTCTTGCAGGAATAGCAAAGACCATTATGGAAATTACAAGGTAATCACCTATCCTTGCTAACCTGAAGCAGCAATCTTAGTCTATAGATCTGAAACATTAAATTTAACCTTAGAACATGACATTTGAAAATAGATGCTTATTAAAATGTTAACTTTTTATTACACATATACCTTGTTGCTTGGTTTTGAGACTAATCTGAGATGCAATACTGACAATGTACACACTTCACTTTAACTTTTCACTAAATATAATTTTGTTTCAATAATTATTTATATGCATAAATTCTGAAACTTTATGATCTAAACCTGTGTTAATTCTTCTAGAAATCCATTACTGATGTTTCCAAGCAAGCATACAGCATCTAGAAACAAAGATGAAAAAAAGATCAAATCTCTGTCTTCCCATGTGCTTCTACCTACTTACATATCTGACTCTGCACAGGATTTCAGAGGTTAAAAATGCATTATGCAAATCCATGCTTTACATACTTGGTTGAATATCAATTGCAACAGCGTGAATTCAGCTCAGGAAGCTCAGGAAATTACTGGCTATTTCTGAAGAAACCTGTACTAAGAAAAGAATTATCCTCTGTGTTCCCTGTTTATACTGTTCTTTTCCTAAGCACTTTCTTTTACTGGCTGCTGTTGGGGACACTGAAGTGGGATGGATGGGGCTCTGTCTGGCCCTTTTGCTGAGTACCACAGTCCATACAAAGCTTTTCTGTTCTGAACACTCTACTAGCAGCATGACACCCTTCTACGAATGACAACTTACCTTTGTCTTCTAAAAGGGTGAAAAACCCCAAAACACACAGAAGAATATAGAATAAAATTCTTAAAAGATATCCAATGAACTCATAGTTGTTGCAAAAAAGTTCTGTACTTTATATAGTATTCCTGATACTTTATGATTCCCAAGGGAAGAAAACAGAATTAGTCTAGGCAAAGACATAATTATTAAATAAAAATAATTAAGACCAGAAATTAGCTATAGGTACTAGATGACTGATTAAATTACAGAGAGGAATAAAATAGAAATAAGCAATTTGTAGTGAAATATATATTCTTTGTGGAGTATATGTATGAACATATCAAGACCCAGTTTCTCTCTCAGAAAGGTTTCAGAATAATACACTTTCAAGGGTAAATATTTACAAAACAAAAAAAATAAAAATCAGGAAGGATCTTTCTTGCATCTGTGGTGTGGAGTCCTCTGCTTAGAGCAGTTCCATTATGTGAAGCTCACTAAAGCTGGTGTGGAATGGCTTGCTCTGAGAAAATAGGTATCCAAAATGTCAAGTGGCCACAGGGAAAAGTTAGTATAGAAAGCTTCAGAAAGCTTCACCCAAACACTAGGGGAAAAGAATAAGTTGCTGTTGAAAAGAAAAATAAAAAATGGTAAAGAAGTATAAAGCTTTCTTGGTTCATCTTAGCCTTAATATGGGTGAAAAAACCCAACAAAACACATAAAAAACCTCAAAGCAAAACAGTTCTCAATTTAAATTGATTTTGTAACTGTTTAACTGCTTCAAAAGTTCAAATTCAAGGACATAGGCATAAAATCACTGTATTAGTTAGCCTTAACAGCTAACTAGCCGTGTATCGTCTTTATTACCCAGAATGGTTCTTTAAGTTTCCAAAATCTTGGTTTCCTTTCAATATTATTTAGATGTCATGAAATATCTTCAGTATCCCCTTCTAATGTTAAACGTAGAGAGGACCTACACCCCCTTGAAACAAACTGGACAGTTCCTGCAGGAAGAGATCTCTGCTGGTAGCTACAGGACCTTCCTGCAGGCATCAGTCCTATGTGTCACCTTCGTTGGTCAAAATTTGAGGGCAATTCTGTTTAGAAACACTAAAAAAGTCTTTGGTTTTTTTTCCTTGGCTGGGATTAGTATAATTATGTTTGTTTCTAAAGCCGTAGGCAGCCAAACTATGTCCCTAGGCATGGTAACTGGAGATGCAGCTTGCAGTGGTCAGGTGTGGGAACTCCACATGTAGGCAGTGATGATGGTCTGGTTTTGTTTTATTATATCCTTTCTTATGTGTGAAAAATGCTTTGGTGAATAAGTTCTTATAAGGTCCTGAATTTTTTTTGGGTGAAATCTGGTGGCAATGGTATCTCTCTTTTAAGTATATATACAGAGAGGGAAACAAAACTTTATGTATTTAATAGCTTCAAATATATAGGTTTTCCACAAGTGTGTTTTTATTTATGGAAAGTTTTATTAAATGTATTATGTTTATAAAATATTTTAGATTTTAATTTGACATGAAATAGGATGTCCTGGGTGATTGGTCTAAGCATAACATTTTTTGTCTATTTAATAAATTTGTTTTCATAAGAATATTTCAACTGCATTCATTATTGTCCAGGGCATGCTTCTTCCTGACTAAACAAATTTAGTCAATTTTACTGCAATATTTTAGAATCATATTATTATTGCTACATATTATTCCATTTAAATTATATATTTATTTACTGAGCTAAAATAAATCCATTAAATAGCATAGACATTCCAAATTTGGAACAATTACATATTTATTTTTTCCTTTTGAATAAAAAATGGCCTGCTGCAATCATTTTAGTTAGCAGGGCAGCTGTTACATATTTTAGGCTCTGTCACTGTTTCCACAATTTACTTGCTTATGTCAAATTAAATTCCATACAGAAACTTCCCTGCTTCTGTTTATGAATAAAAATAAAGTGTTTGAATGATGTCAACAGTGGCCTTCTAAAATACAGGAAAACTGGCAAAAACATTAAAGAAAATAAATTGGTTTGAGTAGAAGCCCAGTTAAGCCTGAAATCTTACCTCAAAGGCAGTTGCATGGACAGTCTGTCTCAACACTGGAAACCCTGGTAGCTATGGAATGAAGCTGAAATCTTTTTGTTGCTGAAAGCAGTGATCCTACACCAGTGTTTCCAAACAGTATGAGACTTTGGGTCTATAAAAAAAAATTGGTTATAGTTATGCGTTTTGTTTTGGAGTAATTTCCTATTTAAGACCCAAGTACAAAGTTTCTGAAAGTAACTGAAGGAGAACTGATTTTATATTCATTTGTTATTGTTGCTTAACATTCTCTTACAATCAAGGAATGGAAATTCAGTTCCCAGATGACTCTGTAACTTTGGAATTAGAAAACAGCAATTTGAGATCCAGTGTTCTTTAGCCATAACAATAATTTTCCTCTCGGGAATAATTTCCTGTAGAGTATAAATCTTACCCATTTTTCTGGCTTGAGTAAATATTGTGTTCATATTTTTACCCTGAAATGGGATTTTCCACAAATAATTTGAGAATCAGAGATTCATGATTCATGAGTGTCTGTGACCTTTACTAATCATCACATCCTTAAACTCTCTTAAGCAAATGTAGTTGGAGAGTAAACTTAATTAGTTTTTCTTCAACACATTCTTCCAGTACTGTATTTAATGTGGCTTATTATAGCATCTTACTGTCTGTGCCTTACTGCTGTGTGGCCACTCTTAATCACTTTTTAAAATGCAACTACTATGATTATTGTACATGATTATTGCAAATTTCATTTTTATTTTGACTTTTCAAATATGTGTATGAAACTTCAAATGTATATGCAAACATATAGTAACATGCACCACTAGTACTTTAGTAGTATATTTATTTTCATTTCAAGTGCAAACACACAACAATCAGTAGCATACTTTCTGCAGACATTTTTCTGGTAATTTCTTGGCTCTGACACTGTTCAGATTTCATTCAATTGTGCTCAAATATTCATTGAATCAGAATCACTTTTTTGATGTTAGAGCTGGAGAACCAAGTATTTTGAAAAAGAAATACTGTTATGAAAGATACTCTTTGTTTCCAAAAGGAGAATCATTCAACATTTCTTGAAGTAGAGTGAATATATCTGTATAACTCACTGTTAATTTCCAAGAAATTTAGATCTGCAGTAATAGATAACTTTTAATTTAGTTTCTATACTCTTCTACTATTTAAAGAAGAAAATAGTTTTTTTGCAAATCATAATTTTCAAAGGAATATGAGTCACACTTGTTCCTTAGAAAGAAACTATTACTGCCACTTATTTGGATATTTTTAAATGGCCATCACTTTTAGTAACATATATGACAGGATAGACATTAAGTATTGCATTATATAAAATTATTCATTTTCTAATTAACTAGTATCATGATTTTTTTTTTTTTTTGTGAAATAGGCCTCAGGACTTTCAGAATAAGATTTTCGTTATAGTCAGGATTTCCAGGGAAAGACTGCCTTTGCTGGCTGTTACACTGCTTTAGCTGTTCATTTTAAAAATCCTTTATTGCCTATTTCTCCTCACTGCTTTTTCATATAGTAGATGCTAGAGAACATAAAGTTTTTATTTTTTATACCCATCTTTTTTTGAACACATAAAGGAATTACTTTTCTTGATTGCCTATTAAAATACTATTATACTAATTTTCTAAAGCCAAAATCTGTTTTTCTGTGTATGTAGCTGTGATTTTTCTGTAGCGCATCTTGTTTTTATTTACAACAATTGGCTTCATCCAACCTTTCTTGATAGCATTATTTCATAAGAAACATAAGCAATATTATACGTTTGGAGTGACTTTCCAGGGCAAAAGGTCTGGGTGCTGCTGGGGAAGGGACCAGACTTTTTTCACAAGCTGGGGATGGGACATCTGTCACATCTCGCACGCCAGTTGCCCCCAAAGCAAGTACCTGGCTTTTATACCATTTACCCTTTGGTGGTGCTATTGCAACTGTTGCGATTTTCTTCTTCTAGTAACCCTAGCCACACCTTGCTTTCTTTGTGTTCCACCAGAACCCTGAGATGGAGAATCCAGAACCGATATAAGTATAAATAGACATACCCCATACACCTATCTACATGAGTATGTATGTAAGTATCTAAAGGAGGATTCATGAAGAGGAAGGATCCAGGCTCTTCTTGGTGGTGACAGCCAATAGGGCAAGAGGAAACAGAAAGAAACAGATGCACAGGAAGTTCCGCACAATTCCACCTGAACACGAGGAAGAACTTCTTTACTGTGTGGGTGCCCAACAGGTTGCCCAGAGAGGGTGTGGAGTCTCCCTTACTGGAGATATTCAAGGACCATCTGGATGCAATTCTGCACCACGTGCTCTAGGAAGACCCTGCTTGAGCGGGGAGGTTGGACCAGATAACCCACCAACATGAATTCAAGAGGACAGATCTCTAAGTATAACACTAGTTTTAATAAAAATAGACAAGAACTGTCTGCACAATTTTCTTTCCTACATACTTTTGTCCTTTTCTATTGTAGTTTTGAGCTAGAAGCCACATCCTCCATAGGTTTTCCAGTGCTGGTGCATAATAATTTCTTTTTATCAGTACCCAGAGATAATAAGTAGGACAAGCCAGATTTCATGGTTTAGGAGTACAAAGGCTTGAAACTTTCCAGTCACATGAAAATTTATTGTGAAGTTTGATGTTTTCTTCAAGTTGTGAAAATGTTTTTCTTCCTAAGTTGTGTGTTGTGTGTAAGTGCGTGCATATGTCCTAAACTGATAAATAGGCAGAGCCCGCTTGTCTAAACTGTGATTTTTTTTCTTCTGGAAATGATGAATGTAATAGCCAGTATTGAATCACTGTCCTGGCTGATATTATCAGATAAATATGTTATGAGAATTAGAAAAATGATAGCAATGTCTGCTCTGTGGTCATTACTAGAAGCAAGCGCTTCCTGTGAGGCCTGAGGTGTACTTCTCCCTGATGTACTTTGTTTATGACTCATTTCAAAAAGGGTACAGTTAGCATTTTGTTTATTAGCCTCAAACTGGGTACTATTTATTAAAAATATATAGCTCCTTCTAAGCATAGTTAATTCACTTAAAAACATATCATGGCATGGAAACAAATGCTTATTAAATGGAGACTATAATGATCATTACTTGAAGGAGACTATTTCTAAATGACTTCATGATTAGAACAAGAATAAATGCATGGAGATGAGGAGAAATATGGACTAATAGGAAAGAGAACAAATTCTTTTTTTCACTTTAATTACAGCTTAGGAAGTAAAACCAAAGCGTGTCCAGAGTTCAGAATTCTCATGGGAATCTACACATTTTACAGAAAAAGATTTGTATTCTCAGGCTAAACGAATGGCATAATTAGCCACAAGTCAACAAACTATGAAATGTCACTGAAGAAAAAGATTTCCTTCAAGATTCTGAGGGTGAAGTATTTTTGAAATAGCACATTAATATTTATTTCTTTTCCCCAAATCTTCTTTTGTTGTTCTGTTGCCTGCTGTTTCAAAAATGTGGATTTAACAAAGTAGTAGTGCTGCCCTTTTTTCTAGAAGATTTCTGTCAAAAAACTAATTTTCTACTAAGACTTAATTGGCCCTAAGTGGTGATTCCTCTGTGTAGTTTTGTACAGTTCTTCCAGAAAGTGGAATGATCTACCCCATAAAAAGACAGTTACATCTGGCTTTACATTAGTTAAGAAACACTTCTCCTTACAATTTACATTTATAGAATAACAGGAAATGCCAACTAGATTGAATATTTTTTACTAAAAATTTTAAGTGACCATTTCTGATTCAACTGGCAGGAAACACTGACCTTTTCACCACTGGGCACATCTCAGAAGAGAGTTTGTGGGTTCAACCTTTTTTCTGAGTATGAGAAAAATAAAATATTACTAAGTTTTTTCCAGATCTGCTGGAGCACCTTCTTGTGTTTTCTTAGATAATTTTTCACTTGTTTTCCTACTTGCATTTCAACACAAAATGTTTTGGTTTATTTTTTTCTGAGTTAATAAAAGGCAGTGTAAAGGCAAATTCTTCCTACTTTAGAATAATTTGAGTGAGAATATTACATATATTGATCATACTAATTATTTTTCATTCTTTGCCTAAATGTATATAATTAAAGACTGTGTTATTACCACATTGCCAAATAATTCCTTTTTAGAGGAAAAGGAAATTTATATATAAGCTTAGATTTCTTAACATAAATGACTGTCTTTTGCAGAGCAATTTGAGACTTTTTCTACACTGAAGAAAATGTTCTAGGGGTGTCTTTTCTGGAACAGGAAGTTTTATCCTGTAGGTTCTTTAAAAACTACCTTCTAGTCAATTGCAATCTTGAAATAGAAAGAAGGAAAGCAGAAGAAAAAAACCAAGAAATTGTGCTAACTCATTTCTAGATTCATATTCAGGTATGAGTATGTTATATATCACAATAGGTATATGGTTATGATTAAGTTCAGACTGTTTAACACCAAAAAAGACATCCTTAATCCTGGATTTTTCCTTTTACCTAGCTTTTCGACTCCTTATTAATATTTTCTTTTCAGTATATTCTGCCAAAATACTCTCAAGATTTTGTTACAGATTGATTTTTCCAGCTCATAGAAATATTTGCATTCTCATCTGCTGGAGTCCAATAATAGCAAGAATGAAATACTCAGTTTTAAACTCTGCTACAAAAGTACTTGCAAGTATGAAACCATAACTGAGCATCTTTACTGTTCAATGACTAACATATTAATTATCAGGTTGATCTTGAATTAAAGTAATAAAATTTTGTCTTTCCCTTAAACATACACACACACGCACACACCAAAAAAAAAAAGAATCCCCAGCAATGAAATTTCCAGTAGCAGAAGAACATTTTAAAAGAAAAACTCCAAATTTTCTTGACTCTATCTTAGGTTGTGATATTAATACTGAATCCTCCTTTCTCGTTTGTTTTTTGTGCTTTTTAAGGATCTTTAATTATTTAACCTACAGTATAACTTGCGTCGTAAGATTTACTACATATATATTTATGATGTATACTACAGATTACAGAAATTAATTTAGATTGGGTTGGACTATTTAGTCCATAAAAGGTGCTAAACTTATATGGTCAGATTTTTGGGCCTGTTTAGTCTCCACCAACATCCACTAAATTTTCTCAGTCCACTCTTCAAAATACACCTCGCTTCCTCACTATAAAGCTAAAATTTAGGAGAATCTGTGCAAACTCACACAGGCTCTGAAGTCTTATCCTGGATTTTTAAATAGAGCAGATTTTCTTTTCTACTCTCATTTTTCTTTACTCTTTGCTCCAAAGAACCTTGGCCAGAACACCATGCTGAAGCTGGCTCTGATTTTCAGTACTTCTGCTTCTTTCTATTCATACTTACATGCTCTAAGGAGAAAAAGAATGAAAAGCCTATGAATATTCCACAGTTATAAGGTTCCCAAGAAATATTAGATCAATGCTGGCATATGGTGATTTTACTGATCTACTTTAACTTCCTAAAATATGCTTAATCCTTTATGAATCTCAACCAATTCATCTGGATTTTTTTTCCACTTTCTAGTCACTGGGACTTTCTGGCAGACACAAATAATTAAATAAACTTTAACTAGAATGTACCAGGTAGGAATGGTTCATTATTGATGGCTCATGAACAGTGTCTTTAATGCTACAAAGCACCACTAAAGGTTTTATGAAGCTTTTGTGAGTTTGAGGGAAGGAGGAGGGGGGAAAAAGCTGAATTTCATACCTATTTTGTGTATTTTTTTGAATATATCTGTTCAACACGAATAATCTTAAAATACTGAAAATATGTTTCCACTCCACCTTGCAATTCTAATGAAGCAGCTTTCAAACTTATTTTGGGTACAGCTTATGCTCAGAGAAAATGAGAAGCAGAAACAAGTAAAAATGTTTATTGTAGTTACAAGGTTCCTCAGAGAAGCCCATCTGATAATTGAAATGTAGCTGGTTCAACTCATCTGACAGATGGAAAAATCAGCTGGTTCTTTTGAAGAGTGCTCAATATGCTAGAAGGAGTATTGTTTTTCAAGTTTTCTGTTTTCTATTTCTTTTTATTTTTTCACCATTCACTATCTTGTGTATTCTTTCTTTTTTATTTTAATCTTTATTGTCACCACAGCCAAGTGACACGTTCTTTAATATTAGTCTTTTTTCCAGGAAGGATCAAAAGCCTAAATAGCGACAAAAGAAAAGATTTTTTAATGTATTATTTATATTTCATTCTAAAAAGGTGAGGTTGAGATACATTACTTACTGAACAGTACTAGTCTGTGACAGACTGTCCTCCTCAATAACACTCAAGCAACTAGTCAAAAACCAAAGATGCTGCATAAAGAGCAGTGCAGAGTTTTACTCTCCTAGTCTCCCATGTAAATGTCAATAGACAATTAACATGCTCAGAACAAATGCCAATTGGCTGAATTTTGCAAACAGGTTTTAAAATACTGAAAGTATAAAGCCTAAGGCATCAGCTTATTTTTAAAGAATTGCATAGCATAGATTTCTATAAAGTTTATTTGTTTTTTTTCAGTTGGTTATTTGGAGCATATATGTAGTATTTTAAGAAAAGAACATTTTCCTGATGAATTAATTGACTTGGGTTTTTTCCCCTTTAAAATTGTAAGCCTTCATTTCAAGAGTAAATGTCAATGAATCTTCACTTGAGAACTATTGTTCTTCTATGTGACCTAGTGCATTTCTGCCTGGTTTTCTTTTCTTTCTTCTTTTTTTTTTTTTTTGTTTTATTTATATTTTGCTTTTTTAGTTGCTTGCCTCAGTTTGGATGAATAGAAAAAGTAAATACAGTAATGCCCAGAGGAAAAATTATTCATTAAATAAGAAAGGGGCATATGTGACTTCCTTCAAAAATTTTTTTCTTCTTGGAAAGAATTTTCAGAACTTTCTATGGAAGAGGTTCTTCAGGTTGTAGGGAGATGAGAAAAAACTAATGTAGTGTTAGAAAATACAAGCACTCACATATCATATTGAGAATTTTACTCCAAACCCAATAGTAGAAGAGAGAGAATACAAAAGAATAGATGGAAAAAAAATTATACTTGCCGTATTTTCAATCATACAGTACATGAGTTTTATCCTCCAAGAGGGATAATGGAATGCATATTAAAAAAAAAAAAATCCACACTTATTTTTTCTCCTTTAGATTTTAATACACAGTTCAAGCTTAAAATACAAAAGCAAAGTATACTGAAACTGCCAAATGGGATATTACAGCTGATTTCTTAGAGAGACATTGATAATACAGCAAATACATTACAGCCATATGTATATATTTCCTGACAGATAAAATTGCTGAGTCCCCTAGCAAGCAAGCTGAAAACACCACAGGAGGTGATCCATACACTGAATGGGTACTCTCCTTTTTCTAAAGGAAAGGGAAAACTGAATGATGAATCTCATCTTCTGAGAATAACTGACCAAAATTTCTGAAGAAATTGACTTCTGAGACTAAAGGGAAAAAAAAAAAAACTGCAAGAACCTTTAGAAAATAACTTTGAATAAAAATTGCAATTTGATTGAAAAAATGATTTTTTCTAATAGAAGCCTGGGAAGGGTCTCTATGGAACAAAATGATGAAATGTAGTATTAGGAAAACTAACTTACAGGAAGCTAAGCTATGATCTTTTAAATTCTCAGTATTGGTGTATTAGTAAGAAGGTTAGGTTTTTTTGTTTTGGTTTCTGCAGCTTTTGTATGAATAAATAAAGGTGTGTTTGTCAGAAAATAGTATTTTCAAATATTTTTTAGCTAAGAAATACAAGGTGACCTAAAACACAAATGTCTCCTGATTATATGTAATAACTCACTCTTACAAGCTTTCCTTCTGCCTATATGCAATCCAGCATGAATACAACATATTTTGCTTTATTCCTAATATGCCATTTCCACTGCCCTTCAGGTCAGGCAAAAATGCTCCCAATTATATGAAACTGCAATGTTGAAGAAATGGAATGAAGGCTGACTGAAATACTTACTTTTATTATCTCATAATTCATTTTCACCTGAATCCTCATCCCTCACCCCTAAAAATCAAAGCAAACAACAAAAAGAGTGGCCAATATGATTTCTTTTTTGGTAGTATCTAGTTTAATGAAAATTAAATCATTAAATAAAAGAATTTTGTAAGATATGGTCCCACAAAGGGATCAACATAATTCTGCTAGGAATTGGAACATGTCTAGGAACAGCAAGCTACTTTAGTACTGCTAAACTATGACCCCAGAGGGAGATTTGGTCTTCAGTAGCCAGCGGTACACAGCAATTCTTGGTCTCATTCCTCAGCTGACAGCTGTATCTGCCCAGGGAAGACAGCTATGATCTCATTGCATAGCTTGTGGTCTGGACTTACATGGGGTGCTCTTACTCCAGTAAGAGATTTTTTTAGTTTTGTTTTTTTTTTGTCCAGTTCACAATGTCTGAAACAACCCTTAAAGCTTAGGAGCTTTACATATCTTCCCTGACATAAGGCATGAAGGAGCATGGCATATGCTAAAATTCTGAAGGATGGATGACTTCAAATGTAGGCTGCCATACATTGCGGGATCATGTTCAAAATATCTGTTGGGATTTCTCCATAAACAGAACTCTTCCCAGAACTATTTCAACATGAACTGAAACTCAGATAAAAAGGAGTCTATGAACAGGCTCAGCCACCTGAGGTATAAGTGCCCTGGGAACCTGGAAATGAAATTGGAAACTAATTTTGGATTTTTTTTTTTTTATTTTTAGAAGTACACATGGACAAGTAGCTCAGCTACTTCACCTTTATAAGAGCTAATATGATTCTAGTAACCAGCAGTTCTTCAAGGTCTAGAGCCTGCTGAAACTATTCTGAAACTGATAAAGGTGGAAAGTTCTCTGGAAGGTTCTCTAGAGTCCTCAACTGCTAATTTATCTTACTAAAAACACAGATGACTAAAATAAAGCCTATTGAATCAATGTGTATTTCCTACACAGATACTACAGAGGAAGGTTTAAATGGGAAGATTAAAAAAGGAACTACTCAATTATTTTTTCACTTCTAATGACTGTGATCATTATTCCATACTGGGTAGGAGAAGAAAAGCTTTAAATGAAATTTCTACAGACAGATAAGAAATAGATTAAATAGATTAAAACATTAACACCTTCTAAAGTTAGAAATAAATTTAGGCATTGCTCTGTGTGAAGATAAAAGAACTCAGACCTCAAAGAATATAAGCTAGGACTGAAGGTCCCATTCCCCTTGACTCCAGATTTTCATTATGTTAATCCTTGCTCAACACTCTCCTAACCCTGACTCTTTTGCAAAATAAAATTTATACTTTTGCATGGAGATTTTTGAAGTAACAAGAATCCTGAATATGTAAAATTGTCTCATTTTTGAATGTGATGAGTAATGCAATATCTAATCTCGTACCTGAGTGCTCCCATGATCTAGATGTTTTTCTTTATATATTGCTTGATCTCTTATATTCACACAGAGGACTGAGGAGACAATATGTTTTTACAATTTAACATATTTTGTATTTTAAGGGACTTTGAGAAATTTGCAGATGTCTGGAAAATTTCAAGCATGTAAACATGAAATCAGCATTGTCTCAGTATCAGTGTGTCCAGATGTACAGAAATGAATGTGCACCAGCACTGGAGAACCAATGGAGGAAGTGACTTTTAATTCGAAACTACGATAAAAGTTAAGTAAAAAAAAAAAAAAGTGGGAAAATTCACAGTTGTTTGGTGTTTCTTTTTATACAAGTTGCATGGTCACTTTCCATAGGTCACTACAGTGAGATTGTGATAACGGCATTTGGGTTGCTGCTGCTGAGCCTTTTTTATGAGTATTTATTAACTTGCAGTCAAGTTGATTGATTGATTGATTGATTGATTAAAATCACTTTCTGTAACCACTTAGCAGGGATTTGGTCAGGATATCCTGGATTGAATGGGGATGGCCACACTCTTGGGCTTGATATGGGACCTTCAAAGCAAGTGTTTTCCTGATGTAATGTTCTCATGTTTCAGGATAAGAAAGTGTTTCCTTGGCCAGATGTCAAATTAGACTCTCAGCAATTTAAAGTTCAGTGCTCAGCTTTTTTTTCTAGATATAGAAGATGATTTGCTCTTACTGATACCTTTTAGTAACTACAATAGGATGAAGCCATGACCTAGTTTGCTGTTAAGAAAGAAACAGCCTGGTAATGTGCATTTCCCTTCAATACACAAATTCATGTATTCAGTGTGTGCATTCATAAGAGGTCTAAGAGGTCCTGAAACCCTCTGACAGTCAGTTTCTGCTTATCCATTGCCTATCATGAAAAGCCTAGAAGCTTTCACTCATTTTGTGGGCAGGAGCACAGGTATAGGTGGTGAGTTGGAATTGAAAGGTAAAGAAGGAATTTTAGCTAATTGCACTAGTACTAGGCATTGGAAGGAAACAGAAAATCAAGAGCAGCTGGTATCAGGCTCTGGTTCCTATCTGTAAAAAAGCATGAAATGTTTGTACCTGAGGCTCCTCTCTATTAGCAGTCATCAACGTGGGAAGTAAAAGGGGTTCCTCTATTCAACTGTAACATTCTCAAGTATTAAATTAGGCATCCTTTTATCTTCTTTCTTAAAATTACCCCATGAACCTTGAAAAAAAAGGCTTGAGAGCCCCATTCTTTACTGATTAGATACTCTCCCTAGAGGATACAGCCACAGATCCATATCTGTTTAGACAAAGAAACAGCTACAGTTAGTGTTTACAACATTCTGAATGAGTGCTCTTATCCTCTAAAGACACCTCTCACCATGGTCTTTTGAAAGAAAGCTGGACTCTCTACCTCTTGCTAAAGGAAGTCAAGATTCCGGAATCCAAATGAGGTTTCTAAATCCTCAGCATCACATCTTCAAACACATCACAAAATGAGGCACTTCTATCATCAAGAAAAGAAATAATTCATTTAAGCCAAATCCGTCCCCACAGAGGTTGTGCACAGCAGGTTACATGATGTGATGTATTTTAATATCTGCAGCTGTTTCTAAGGTAAGAACAGCTATCTCAAGTTGAAATGGGAATATTAAGAAATAATTACAAATGAGCAAGCAAACAAAAGCAAGCTTGCAATGACAATAAAACTCGGACAGAGATTGCAGAGGAGGAAAGCCATACTAGTATCTAGTCTAGGGAGTCAGGTGTCTGCTTTGGGAATATGGATTTCATAACCAAAACCAGTTAGAATTGTCAGTATTTTGATTGTTAAGGTGAATTAAACCTACTTTACAAATTAAACCATAAGCTTCACATAGATTTTGTGCTCTGTACTTAGTATATTTTAAATGGCTTAAGGGTCTATGTAAATGGCTTAACGGGTTTAGAGGTACTTAGACCTTACAATATATTGGTAAGTTCTTCCAGAAACTTTGGATCCCAGTTTCTGGAAAGCACTTGAAAACCTTCAGTAAATGGAATAAATAAAGGAAGTCAGGAGGCTTTAATGTGTACCTAAAATTAAGATTCTAAATCTGTACTATGCTGCCCTGTAGTAGGGCAGTTAAACAGCTTGGTTTTTAAAGCACTGGAACCTCAGATTCTTTTGGATAACAGCAGAATGATCCTATGTTTTCTTCTGGGCAAAAGTAAAGTTCTGCAAATAATTGCACCGTGTCTTTGCTGTAAACAGTACCATACTGCCTGTTGAGAAGCATATGTTCACCACAGCACAGAGTCCTATTAATGCAGAACCAATGTCAAAGATTTGGCTGCTTCCCAGAATTAGCTGACAGCATTGTCTGGGCTCTGTGCATTTCACAGAGCCTCTCCACCCTCTAAGGAATTTTTGATTTGAAGTGATTTGAGAGAAGGAGCTACTGCAAATCTCAATATCCAACTTCCTAACAATAAGGCAAAAACAAGTGTAATCTTGTAATTTTACATCTGGTAAAATACCTTTTTTTTTTTTTTTTAATGAAGTGACACAGAAAGATACAACATGTTGACATTTAAGTTAACTTGCAAGCTTGGATGTTTTGGCATCAGCCATTGCCAGCTGAAATGATTTCTACTGCTGTAGCTGTCTGCAGCTAGGTATATCTTTCCATTTTGAACATATTATCTTTTCTATTTATTTTGTTTAATTGTATCTTGCAGGATATTGCAGTCACAGTTTTTCCTACTGTAAATATTTTTTGGAAAATGCATAAACATTAGATAAACATATAGAAGGCAGATTTTGTTTTTCTGGATGTTTTTCACATTTTTTCCCCCTTTATACACTACAGTTTCAGAATCTGAGCTCTTCTTTCCCAGAAAAGCAGCTGAAGTCTTTCACAAAGGAAAACTGCATGTCTTCAGCTCTCTAATGAGAGACTTTGGCTCATATCACAGTTTAGAAATATTCACTGATGGTAAACCATAGGCTAAAGGATAGTGTAAACCTTTTGCATTCCCTTGCTGTCCATCATTTGGAACTGTTATAGTGTAAAACTTTTAATCTTAATTTTTTATTTACCCTAATGTATTAAAAAACTAGCATAAATGGGGCCTAAAGACATTTATTTATGCCACTTTTTTTACCAGGAAACAAATGATTCTTCATTGCTATCTCTAAAATAATGACAGTAGAAACCCTTGTCTAGCCAGTTCTTTAAGGGCAAACAAGATATTCTGTTGTGATAGTGCTTAGATCTTAATTGAAACTAGAGACAACTCCTTTGGTTAGGAAGAAACCCTTCGGTTAGCAGGAAACCCACAAAAATACCATCTAAATCTAAAGACTTGTGAGAAATTCAGTATATCTATTTGATTTGATATTTGATAAGGAGTTTCCCTACACCGTGGTTTAACTCCAATGGCAATTAAGTACCATACAGACATGCATTCATTCACTGGTGGAATGGTAAGCAGAATCTGAGAAATGCAAAATCCAGGGCTTGAGATAAGAACATTTTAATAATTGAAATGAAGTACTATTCCTGCTACTAAAAATAGATCTAATTAAAATTGATATAACAAAAAGAGGGAGAGAAATAAAACTCAAGTTAAAAAAAAACCCCAAACCCAAAACCAAGTGATGTACAATAGCATTGCTTACCACCCACTGACTGATGCCTGGCCTGTCCCTGAGTGGCAATCAGTGGGTCTTGATCATCTGCCCCATTTTATACAGTGAGAGTGACATTCAGTAGTCTGGAATACTCCTTTGGCCAATTTGGATCAGCTGTCCTGGCCATGCTTTATCTGGGCTTCTTGTGCACTTCTTCATTGGCAGCATGTGGCACTGGAAAAACCTTGATTTAGTGTGAGCATTACTTAGTAACAACCAAAACATGAGTGTGCTATCAGCACTACTCTCATGGGAATCCAAAACAAAGCACAGGTTACTAAGCAGAAAATTAACTCTATTTCAGCCAAAACCAAATGAGATTTTTTTTTTTTTTTCAACTAAAGATGTTCTGCTTGGCTTTTTGTTGCAATGTGAATGGTTGAAATGTGTTATAGCCCTTCTCTAACCTGCATTTAATTTACCCCAAACATTCTGGCTGCTATGAAAATCATAAAGAAGGATGCTCACTTTACACAGAACTGCCTTGCCAACCAATACAGCTGCAGCAGCATGTTACCCTAGGAAGAGCCATGAGGTATGGAACAATGCTGTGAAAGAATCTGCTCAATGCCTGTGGCTTAAGCAACATCTTTTCCTTTTGTGACAGTATCTGGATGTCAACTAATGTAGTCAGTCATATATCTTGTATGATAAAAGCCTGTGCTATAAGCCTAAGGCATTACCCTTATAGGATACGATGGAGAATTTTCTGATTATATTTTTCTGTCTTAAGAAGTAATAAGTTGAATTAAATTTATACCAGAGGATATTATTTACATCAGAACTGTTTCCCAGCTTCAGGAACAGCCAGGTCTTTTGTAAGTGCCACAGCTCCCTTAGGTTTTGCCTTCCAGGAGGCAGAAGCAGGAGTCGGCTGCTCTGAGTGACTCAGAGGGATTTTGTTAGGGCAGACATTCCTTCACCATTCCTTCCAGTGAGACAGAAGAGTAGTAACCTCTCTCCCTCTCTGGGGAGGTTTATTAGCAGATGTAGAACAGGCCATTTGACTCTTGCACAGTACTTCTTCCTTAACAGAGATTTTCCTTTCTATGGGGAAAAGACAGATGGGGAAGATTCCTATGGGTTTATGTCAGCTCACGATGCAACATTTGGATCACTCCAACTCTGGCTGCAAGGGAAGCACTTGAAATTCAGAAATACTGGATGTTATATTCTTTACACTGGCTGAATAAGCCTCTTTGGTTGCAAGCACAATATGAACTTTCTATGGACATCATTTTGTAGGATACTTTTTTAATTGGAACACACGAATTACTACAGTACCTAAGAGGGGATGCAAATACAGACTTAATGAAGACTGCAAAAGCAAATATGAAACTGCATTTCCTGTCTCTGTGTTTAAGTACAAATCAAAAGTAATATTCTTTTCAACCAGCTTTTTGTGTGATTCTGGTTTTTTTTGGCTTGGTTTTCCTGGTTTTTTTTTGTTTTTTTTTTTTAATCTAGTGCAGATGTATTTTTAAAAAAGCAGGTCATAACACCTAAGAGACAAAGTAGTGGAATGAGAAACACCAAAGACCATTGCTTTGATTTCAAAAATTTATTTGACCATAATTTGCAAAGTGATCAGTGCTGACTGTTGTTTCCATAATTTTATTTTTATTATGAGCTTTGGGGAAAGAATTACAGTGTAACAGGATCTGTTAAATAAAAAAGATATATCGAACTATATGTGCACAATAAAATATCATAAGACCCAAAATATAATTCCTTGTAAAATCTAGATTCAGCATACAAAGGGACAGTAGAGACACAAGATAAAAATTAAACAGAAAGCGTGGAGGAATTTGAAGAATATATGTCTGGTCTTCAGTCCAGAAACCAATCATAGTTGAATATACAGCTGCAAATATATTCTAAAAACTTTGGCAAGTCTGAGAAAATTGAAACAGTAATATTTGACTTTTAGAAGACTCATCATCAGGTCCAACATGCAAAATATTCTAACAACAGCAATTTTATGACCGAAACAGCAAATAGATCCTTAATTCCCACCTGATATTGGAAAAGGAAATAAAATAAAAAAAAAGAAAACCAAAAACTCAAAACCAAAC
>LTAT01000004.1:100185403-100200222 GCA_003286495.1 Chlorodrepanis virens | reverse complement strand
CGCAAAAAAAAAAAAAAAAAACCAAACCAAAAAAACCAAAAGCCAAACAAACAGAGAAAACTAGATGAGATTCTGTTTGTTTAGTTCCACTAGCATATGTACCAACCACTGACAAAGGGCAGCAAGGAAATGATAATGATATGTTTGTACTGAAGGCTTCCTCTGTTTGGATCTGGATAAAAGTAAAATATCTGACAGCTTCCCTTGGCTTGTCAGACCATAATAGCAGCTTACAGAAACAAAGCCTTGCTTGAAAAGAGACTCGGAATCACAGCAGAGAATGCTGCTGTGTAAAACAGAGATGAAGCGAACTTAGGAAAGGTGGGAGACTCCACAATATTTTAATGCAGTTTTTGAATTTCAAGCTTCATTACTAGTATCTCTGAAGTCAAAATAGCTCAGTCTCTGAGGAGCTCTGAGCTCTGTCAACTCATTTTTAAAAACGTTTTCTGATTGATATGAAGGAAGCTCATTTCATATTCATGGAAAGCCTTTTAAGAAACACAAAAGAGAACAAATAAAGAGAATAGGCACACATTCAAGCACTGTCATAGGCCCGAACACTGACTACAGTCAAGGGACATTGCCCAGATTCCACTGTTGTTCAGATATTATTCTTTTTGCTGAGATGATCTCCTCTGATCAATTATTAAAACATTAGTTAATTATTAAACAATAGTTAATCAAATATTAAGCATCTGGACATTTTTGAGCCCATTGTTATCAGCTGAATTTACATACAAATCTAAGTATCATTGAATCCTCTTACCTAATAGGAATGGCTACTGCCAAGTCTGCATTAGGGAAAAGCTCCTGGTGGCAGAGATTCCCAAATCATGACAACCACAGGGTCAGTGAAGACAGACAGCTCAGTTGTGAAAGTTGAAAAAGCCTTGTTTGCATGGCCCTGTGCTGAACCAAATAAACAAAGCCTTAGAAATCCCACCATCCTGCTTCTACTCCAAGCTTTCACTTTTGCAGCTACCACAGGAAAGCTCAGAAATCCCTGCTGTGGTGATGCAGACATAGCCTCAAAAACATGGCAGGAGGGGGGAAAGACAGGTCCTGAGCCACATATAACTACAGAGGAAGACAATTGCACAGATTTACCTCCAAAAATTAATGGGAAGTTAGCACAGTCTCTGGAAGGTCAGAATGTACAGCTCTATGTAATAATTAAGAATTATGTAAGATTAAAATTAAATTTTAAAAAAAGCATCAGAGCATTATGAATTGCTATTCCTAAAATGCAGTGTTATCTTGAGTTTTACATCTCCAAATAAATGTAGATTTTGTACTACCAGCACGATAAAAACCCCCAAAATATACTGTTGTTTTCACTTATCAAGGAAACAGTAAGCCTCTTAATCTTACCCACCATCACATAGGACTCAAAATCTAAGCAATTTCAACAAAATTTTGTGATGACTATAAGACTAAATTTTGGAAAAATAATCATGTGAGCTTTTTACCTAAGAAAGCTGAAATGACAAATTGACAAGATCACTTGGTGTGAGGAACAGCGTCTCTGACAAATGTTTATCAGATTGCTAATTTTGTGACAGTGAATGCTGCTTTGCCTTCCTTTCCATTCAATATAACTTCATGATAGTGGACTTTGTGACCCCAGAGCTCTCAGCAAAGACTGCAGCTTAATATTTATGCATTCAATCAAGAAAACTATAACTGATTTTCACATTACAGGACGTGTTTGCAGGATAGCCAACTGGAAAAAAAAGTAATTTGGAGAGATATGTTGATGGATTTTTGCTTGTTTCTTTTAACAGGTGACTTAGTTTTGTTAATGAGTTTATGAATTTTAGCTTTTTGAATTATTTCTACATACATAAAAGGACAAGAAGGCTTATTGCAAAAAATTCAAGAGTAGATTTTGACTTTTTTCCCACTTTTTCTCAGAGTGAGCGGGAAGAAAAAAGTTTTATAGTCTTCTTTATGTGACAATAAAAATGAGTTTCAAAATTTATCTATGTAATTGCTTTCTTACCATTTTAAATATTTGCTGTCAGAAGAAGAAGCATTGATAAAGAGACAGTATATATTTTGCTTTGGATAAACATTCCATAATAAAAACATAACAAGGTGGGGGCTTTTGTTATTACAATTCATTTTTATACAAGTGACCTATCAGTAACGACCTTGACTCTGGATAATTTATTAGAAAATAAACAAATAGATGGAATAAATGACTTATGGAAAAGACTTGGGCTACGAACACTCCCAGATGGTCATTAATCCCCCAGAAATGCTACAGACCCTGACCATTAAGACATAATTAATGTATGAATACAGTGTCTAAATGCTGAACTGCATTTTCTTTTTGTTTAATTAATCTTTTGAAAATACTTTACTAATGAAAAAGGGCAATATCTGTTTGCCATGGAGATGCCACATTATTTTTTTTATTCAGAGCAAATACAAATAAATTATGGAAAGCTCTTCATGTGTTTGTACACTTCACACTTCACACTGCTGAGAGCTGTTGACTATTGGAAATGAAGGGCAAGGGCATGATTAGAAAGACTCATTATGCACTGGTTCAATACTTTGGTGCTATTCTTCATGAATGTGCTTAGCACTCAGAGCAGACTATGAATTCTCAGCAGGGCAGGCAAAATTGAATTTTGCTGTTCTGTCACAGGGAAGCTAAAGGGCAGAGGAAAAGGGCAAAGCTAAGATGATTGATCTGGGAAAAGATCCTTGGATACCCAGGCTTCGTTTTCCTGTAGCTACTTGGGAATGCATTTCTAGGGAAGTGCCATGGACATTGCCAGTGACTGTCATACTTAGGAGTGGGGAATACTCCTGCTGGTTTGACTGCCTGACTATACACAGTGAGTGCTCCTGACATGCCAGGACATTTGATTCCTCAGTGGCAACACCAGGAGCAAGACTGGTTTTCCAGAGTTCTTGAAGAAACTGAGATATACAGTCAACAAGAACTGTCATAAACTTTAATTTCCTGCCAGCATTGCCAACATGATGTAGTGCTAGTCATTTGGAACATACATCTGATCTTGCAGTTTCTAAAGCTGATTAAGGGCTGTACACATTCATCTCCAGTTAGGCAGTTCCTGATTCCCCTGTTAGCAAGATTTTGAAAATTTGTTATATCTGACTCAACAAATTAACCACACAATGAATGCCAAAGACACATCATGTATAGATGCCTACTAATATTTATTGTTCTTAAGGGATATGGTGTAAACTGTTTGTATTTTAAATGTGGGGGGGCTTTTTTCTACGTATCTCTAGGTGTTCTCACAGCTTTCAGATTAATAACTCAACTGCATTTTGAGCATCCTTTTGCCTCTCAAACACGCATTTCTAAATATAAATATGATACACTATTTTTACATCGACTATTTCAATTTTAACAGTTATTATGTACTAAGCAATAGCTTCCCCTTTCATGTTTAAAAATCAATTGATCAACACAGCTTGAGACATAAATTCTCAGCTATGAATTATTTCCTTTATATCAAGGAAAGTTTTTCCAAGCAGTTCCCAAATTTTTAGAAAAAAACGTTTTTGTTATAAAAAGCATTGTTAAACAGTTAAGTTTATGCTTATAATATTCCTTTTATTTAGGAGTATAAATTCAAGCAAAAATTCTGAAATGTTGCTTTGTCAGATATGTATTTACCTTGGAACAAGGGACAATGTATTCAGCCAGGTTAATGGAAGACACGGAAGAAAGATAATTTAATATTTAGTTTAGGCTTTTTTCTGATTTATCATGCAATTTTCAGTTTAATTCTCCCAGTTTAATAAATAATTTATTAAATACAGTTCCTTTACTTCCACCAATAGGACCAAAAAATTAGACAGGAACTTGATAATGCATAACAAGTACACTAGAGCTTATGTTATGGTCACTAACAATTATAACTTTACAACAGTCTGAAATAAATTACTTATTCTACCGTTAGATGTTGTGAGGTAGAAATCAATCCCCTTACAGTGAGCACAAGTTGGTCTATAACTAGTTGGGAACATGTTTTTGTGGGGTTTCTTTTTCAGTTTCTTTTTGTTCTTGTTGTTGTTAGGTTTTTTGGGGTTTTTTTGGTTTTGTTCTTTTTCCTTGTGAAAGAAAATGAGAGTTCCTTGCAATGACTTTCTTGTAAATTTGCATTTTGTTATAGACAACTGACAAGTTTTTATTTTCCTGCATCTACATTTTAAAAGGAAAAAAAAGCAAAAATCAATCAGGTCCCAGCTTTATCCCTACAGCTATTGAAGTTGGAGGACCCTAAAGTAATATGCAATATAGTCTGTGGAAAAATAATAGTGGAGAAAAGTTCAAATTAATTCATTACACTAAAACAGTTACATCTCCATTGTATTTAATTGTTGTGAGGTTACAGTTTCTATAAAACTCTATCTGCACTTTTTCATAATTATGTTCATAATGAACTTAAACATCCACACCAAAAGGTGTCTGCGGGAGGAGTCTGCCTCAGGCTGAGTATTTTGGGTGAACTTTAAGCTAAAAGAGCCTATTTTCTTATTTAAAAAAAAAAACCCATAGTTGATGCTAAAAAAGTCCATTACAAAACTCTACCATTTCCTTTCTTTTGACCAAAGAAAATGAATTCACTAGGGCTGAGACAGTGCCCTCTGTCTAGTATGATTATTGTGTCCTTTCACATGGGAATTAAAAGGTTGGACTAACCTTACAGGGTCAGGGGAAACACAAGAGCAAAAGAATGATTGTAAAAAATGGATTTTTCATATATTAAGTTGAAACTGCAGAGCACTTAGATTCTGTAGTAAGAGGAGCAAAGGCAGAAGTTTGTCTGGAATGCCAAATTAAAATCAAGACTACAAATACAGAGCTTTTGCCTTCTGCTTAACCTGCACTTCCCCCTGCTGATGTCCTGCTGAGGAGGAAGTGGAATGGAAATAAATGAATAGCCTGGAGGGAAAGAGGGAAAGTGGGAGAGTGCAAGGTCAAGAAGAAAAAGCAGATGTTATGATGTTGGAATATAGGACCCTAGAGGAATAAAAGATAACAGGGTTAGGTAAAAGCTATGAAATTGGAATAAAAACTACTTTATCTCCACATCATGCCACATCATGTTTTTTCTCTCTAATGCCAGGGGTAGAGGGGGAAGGAAAGAACAAACCCATTCCATGCAAGAGGAAACCTTAAAATACATTAATTGTAAAATGGAACCTTTTGTCAGCATCCAATACCTTTTTCCTCATGCTTGTTAATGCCATCATTTTGTTCTTGTGCTTACTGTTGTCTGAAAGCAGATCCTAACCTTTAGACTGACAGCTCTGAGGTACCCTCTCCCAAGAGTCCAGCATTATAGAGAACATTTCAGACATCTATTACCAAGTGTACACACAAGACTGGGAAATTTCTAAAGAAGCAATAGAGTAATTAGTTTGACAGAGAAACCACATGGCAGGAATAAAGTATGAAAATCTGTGTGTAGCAGTTTATATCTTGGTGAAGTAATTTAAATATATATATGTATAGTGACCACTCTTTTATTGTTGATTTTGTTTTCTTGAAAGTGATTATTATAGTCTCTTCATTTTGATGAATGACCACATCTTATATGGGATACTTCAGAATTCATTTTGGAACAGCAGGGCACATTTGGTTCTGGACAGCAGACAGAAAATTTTGATATACATATTTAGACAAATCTTTCCAGAAAGCAGTTGTGTGCAAAAATAATTATAAAATTTCTGCAAATTTGCTCAATATCTGCTTTCAGATTTGCTATGAAGGATAGACAAATGCTATCTCTTAACAGTATCCATCTTCAGGAAGAAAGGAATTTGGCTTTGTGCCCTAATGTCCACACATTACAAAGCCTCTGGAAATTCACTCCTCATTTCAATAACAGACTGAATTGGATTAATTTCTGTATTAAATTAGAATGCTTCAAAGTCCACTACAAAACTTCAGTGTAGTTAATAAATGTTTACTCACACAAAACTCCAGCCATACCAAAGCCTCCACATAAGGGGAAACAAGCTCCACTTCAGGAAAGACATTGCAATTCACTTTTAAAACATCATAGCAAACTCTCTGCTTCTGCCCTTTGGTTGGAATTTCAGAATAAAAAATACAGAAGTGCTCTTGTGGACAAGTGAATGTAATGAACAACAACATTTTGTTGATTATTTGAGGTTCAGATGCTTCCTGTTTCAGAAGAATATGCTACCTTACTTTTCTTTCTCCCAGTGGTACTCAACTTGAAAAGCAGAGAAACTTGCCTATGAAGAAGGCTGATGGTTTAGATTTTGGTTTGCTGGTTTGTTGTTTTTTTTTTTTTTTTTTAATTTCACATATATTTAGAAAACTATGATTTACCCTTGCTCCTCAATTTGAGTCAAATAAAATCCACAGGTAATGGAGATTTACCACCTACACTCTTGTGAACAAAAATGTCCTATATTTAAAGCAAACAAATGACAAATTTAATTGCATACAGCTTTGTTTGTATATGTTACAACTGATTTTTACTCTAGTCTCTCCTACAATTCAGCATTTCTATTAAAGAATTCTTTCCAACATTTTTACCCTCTCTTTTTCCTGCCTCTTTCTCATATGGGTTTATAGAGCTGTCACTGAAGGGTACTTAGCAAATTTCACAGCCCCAAATAAAGCTGTGTTTGAAAATAATAATGATGATGGTCACACATTACATCACTACGATTTTATTTCTTTTTACTGCAGTCTCATGTTATTATTTGGATGAAAACCAACTACTTTTATGGCAGGATATTTCTCTTACTCTTCCATTTTTAAAATAAATTTGCTGCAGCATGTCACGAAAGCCTTTAAAATATTGCACTGTGTATGACTGATGTACGACATTATTTTACCAAATCCCTGATGCTACAGAAATCCCACTGCTACAGACTAGCTTGTATCTTTACACACATTCTGAATCTTTTATGTTTTTTCTAAAAGGATGTTGTTCATCTCAAACAAGAGATCACAAGATTGAAATTGACATTGATTTGCTTCACAGTTAATGACCAAGGGGTTAATTTAGGATCTGAGAAGTAGAAATTAAATTCTTCTCGATTCCAGATTTCAGATAGTGACAGACTGGGAACCAGATATTGAATTAATCTCCATCTAAACCCACATACCTAAACCAGTAACCTATATCCCAGCTTGTTACATAGGCTTCTTCAACAGCTCTAAAGGGGTGTTTATTGTATACTGTTTAACATATTCTAAGATAGATGACTTAGGAGATATATCTGTCAGCACCCTTTCCTATTTGCTTCTTTTGTTCCTTTGTTAAAACAGGCCTTCAGACACAGAAAGAAATTTTAATACATCAAGGTTTGAGGAAAGCTTTCCAGTTTAAAACAAAACAGAAATTTGCTTTGAAATATTAAAATTGTTTAATTTTTGACATTATTAAATATGCAACTATTGGTATTTTTTTTCTATAGTTCTATGCTTTATATTATGCTTTATATTTTGAAGGCATGTCTTTTGATTTTTTTGATATTTTTAGTAATATGTGTTTGGATTATGGAAATAATACATATTTTTCTTTAATTTGTCCTCTCTGATGTTCCCAGATAACCTAATGTGTTGAAGCCTAAAAAAAACACTTATTCTGTGGCAGAACAAAGATAGAAAAACTGCTTGAAGAGGTTTGTGCTATTTTCTACTATATTCAAAGCACTCATGCTAATTTAACAGCAGAGTGAAATATTTTATTTTCTTATTCATTAGGTTGCTAAGGAATCAGAGGTTAAGAGAAGGTAGGGCACCTTGCTCCTGACAAGTGAACTGCCAAGGAGATGAGGAATATAAGTGCTAAGATGACTAGAAATTTGCTCAGTTATTGTCACAGTTTCAAAAGATTTGATATGTTAACTCAAACATTTCGATCCCACAAATCAGTAATATCAATAAATCATTTACTTCTACAGAGAAATGTCAGGAAATTTTTGAACAATTCTCAGTAATTTCTTTGTAACTCTAGGCAGCTGCAGTGCCTATCTGTCACAGCCTAATGAGCTCTGGGCTGTAGTAGCTGGAACTTGGATAGTTTTCTGGGCATGTTGCAAAACAATGTGGATTTGTGAGGAAGAAGGAAAGCTATAGAGGTATGCCAATGATAATCCCGTGTCTGTGGGAGAGGCATAGTTCAGGAGATGCAAGTGAACTCATCATGGTTTTTGACAGACCTTGTCTGTATTTTTGTTTGCTTTCTGCTCTTATGATTGTAAATATATTACAAATGATATGAAGATAGATTTTTTGTGCACTAGAAAAGCAAAGGGGAAAAAATATTTGAAACTGAAGGCTCCATTTTTGTTGAAAATTAGAAAAGAAATCTATCAATTGCCATATTTTCTGGAAATGAACAAATCCTGGAAGTGTGCTGACTGCTGAATTTTTCTTTGAAGCATTTGTGATGGCAAGTATCTCACATTAAATGGAAGAATTTTTTTTGTTTTTACATTTATTGCTTTTCAGTAGTGCTATTTAGAAAGCACTCAAGTGCATTTATCTTTCTGTAAATACTTCAGTCCTGTGAGTCAAAACAATACTGTTCACATGTGTCAAGGATACCTACTGAATGTATTATGAAAAAAAAAAGTTTGTCAGCTGACATACACCACCTCCGTATAGAAGCTCATCACTCCATAAAGCCCCCTAAACAAAACAAAGTCCTTATGCAACAAATGAATTGTTGAAGTTAGACTGCAGATTGTTATGGAAGCCCTCATAATGGTTACCAAGGTGGGATTCTGAATAAGCCCAAGACAGATCAATGAATCACTGGTATTGTCAGGGGCAACTTCAGGCATTGGAAGTAGAGGCAGTTGCTCAGGCAGTAAAACTGTTATGGACAAGAAAATATCCAAAAATAATTATCTTCTTTAAGTAGATCTTTAATTATCTTCCTAAGCTATGCTACATGTCTGAAAAGACATTTTGGTTGGCTAATATAGGATCAGTGTGTATGAGCTAGGAGTTGCTGCTACGCAGAAGCAGGGCAGGAGAAAAGAGGCAGTAAGACTGACATGAAATTCTGTGGTCATATTTCAGCCCTACTTCTTCTCCCTGCGTGTTCTTCTACTGCCAGACTTGCCTCCTCAGAAGTGCCAAAATAATTTTTTGTCTTGTGTTCCTGAGAGGTCTCGAGATGCTCCCCAAACCAGTTATGTTGGCAGAACAGAAAGCAATTCAATTGCCATTATAAGAAACCTATTTATATGACCTTTATAAATGTCCACTGGATTTTTCCACTTTTCTAGATTAATGAATGTCATAAAAGAAAGTCTGATATGATGAAAAATTCATATTTTAAGACCCTTGAATTTCTCTTGATAGTTCTTTTAGCATCAAATTTGACAATATCTTTTGAGAAGTACATCAGGTCTTAATTAAAGACTTCAATTACAGCTAATCCATCATATACTTTGAAAAACTCTTCCAGTCTTAATTACAAACACTGTTAATAATGTAAAACTCATATATCATTAAAGTTCAAGCTTCAGGTATCAGCTATCTGATAATTTCATTCCTCTTGCTATTAATATATAAACCCTCCAGTGTGAGCTCTCTGTGTAGGGATCTATGGACTGATTAACTTGCATCCTAACTTTATCCTCTTAAATTTAAATAAGAGTCTTCTCTTTAATATGGGTCAGCTAAGAACCATCCACTGCCCTGAAGTAATATTCAGGCAAATTTTTGATGCATCAGTTTAGATCCCAGGAGGAACAGCCTCATTTATAGAACATGTTATCTATTCCAGTTAGCTAGGCTTGTTAAAACTGGCTTGGGCACCTGTGTGCAGAGGTGCGCAGTGTCATGTAGATATAATCAGTCTCTCTGGCAGCATTAATGAGTTTGAAATATATACACATATAACAAAGGTACTTAGAATAACAGATGGAACTGAAACATTAAAAGAAACCTACAGGCCAAAATACATCACCAGGGAAAATGGCAATAAAACTGGAAACTTCCTAAAATTCAGTGTTTGAATGATCTGGGTGAAATTCAAAGGAATTTAATGCAAACTCTGTGTTCTAGGTTGTGAGAGTCACTGTGCTGTCTGTAATCCAGACTAAGTCACTGGTATATCTACTGGTATATTGTTACAATGTTAATATTTCTGCACTACTTTCCTGACATGACTTAAAGAAGCCCAGGGACAATCTACTTAACATTTAGCAAAACAAATGTTAAAACTGACTGGTAACTCAAAGAACTTGAGAATGTAACTTTTGCAATAACATAGAAAAGTATTTGCAACAATGAGCTCTTACTTCAAAGGTTCAATAGTATATATTTTAAACATTTTTACATGCCTGACACAGAAATTTCTTCATGTTCCCTTGAATGATTAAAAATATTTAGCATTCTAGACCTCTCCTCCTACAGAGCAAAACATCAGAATTAAGAGTGGAAGGATTCAACCAAGTTACAAAATTGTTTACCTTAAAGTAGTCTCCAAAGATTTGTTCTTTACTACTGCCTCACTTCAGATATGTTATTTTCTATGCCAGGTAAACTAAACTGAGGGAGATTTTCCAGCTGAAAACTAGTAGTTATTTTGATAGATAAGATTTTTGCAAAACCAGTCCCCTTACCCGGTTCGTCACAGCTATCCAATCCTTGAAAAAGGGGGAGATGGGAATAGTCAGCCAGGTATGACAAGAGTGGCAGATCACCTCATCATCAATGTTAAAATTCTTGTAGAAACACACTTTTCCATTAAGTAGTACTTCATAGTAATTTTATTAAATCTCATAGTACTGTGTAAAGTAAGATATCCCACTGAACTGGATGAATGTGGCCTTTATTGACATAAAATCACTTAGGATATGTAGGCAGAATGGGTTAAGTATAATTTGAATTCAGGGTGCTGTGCTGCAAACTGAGATACCCCCGTTTTCCTGTGATAATGACTGAACTAATACATGCTACTTTGTCTGACATTCCTTATAATATACCACGCTTTGTTCAAGTAAATACAGTGTTTGAATTCTTCGTGATGTAAATCATCTTAATATCTGTCTTAAATTATAAAAAGCAAACCCCTGAGATACTATTAATCAGTGCTGCCAACCTGAGCATACCCATATGGGTTGTAATCTGTAGCTTTCCTATTTTCTAATGCTTCTAAAGCTGCTAAATATAAGCCTGTATATTAGTATAATGAATAGAACTACAAAAAATATGCTTAGTTAAGATTTGTAGTTGTACCTTTTAACTATAATGTATAATTTAGTATCTCCTTAATCATATCATTTGGAGACAATGGTGTAGATCATAAGAGTTTTTGTTTTCAGTCTTATGATTTAATTGCTGCCTCTGTAGGTTCTGCTTGTCCAGCAAGAACATTTTTCATATACGTTCCTCATGGGCTGGACAATATTTAAAAATATATTTGGGCTAATTCTAATTTATGGTTGCTAGTGAGTAAGAATACTGTATTAATAACTGCTGGTGAAAGGAGCCCCAGTGATGGGGTACTGGGATGCAGGCCCAAATACAGAGCTTATGAAGTCAGTAGAAAGGCATGCACAACACCAACGGGGCTTATATTGGGATTGCAAAAGTACAGCTGAGATATCTCTGCTGAAATGAATGAAAAAAAAAGGGATTTGTTACCAGTACTTGTTACTTTGATAGCAAAATCAACAGCGAGTTATGCCTCCATGCATTGATTCTTCACATGTGATCTCTACCTGCAGTCCAAGGATAGAACCCTATTTTCAGCAATGTTATATAAACCTTACCTACCTCAGAAGATTCTAATGTTAAGTGTTTCTCTGATGCAGATTGTGATTCATGATCAAATGCATCAGATTCTCTGATGCATTTGATCATGCATATGTCTGGTGAATGTACCACACTGAGGTTCAAAACTTAATGCCTGGTAAACTCAGTGTTTTTATGTTGGTTTGTTTTCTTGGGTTTTCTTTGGCATTGGAGAGTTAAATGTCAAGAACTTCATAGATTGTCAAGACACTGATAATCTTCCACTCTTTTGGGTTTTGTGTTATGATTAATTTGCCTACATACTGTACTTAATATGTCAATATCTAGCAGGTTGAAAAACACAATCAGCAAGCCTTGAATACTTAAATGCTTCCACAAATACAACATCTGTAGCATTAATCTTCTTCCTCTGCCTGCTGATGAGTTTTCATAGTGAAACATTTGCTTTGATGAAGATCTGCACAGATGTTATTCCAATGAATTTGATACCCTAAAAATTTGACTTTGTGCTGTTCTGACCTACTGCTGAGAACCTTCTCGAGATCCCACCACTGTACACAGCATCATCGTTGATGTTTTTAAACCACTTCCACAGAAGATTGTTTGATTAAAATGCTAATAGAGTACAAATGGTCCCATTTGCTTCATATGCAGCATCTGAAGTACTCACAAATAGATATAAAATTACCCCTGCATGCAGCTGACATTTTTAAGGGGCAGTTTAGTGTCTACTTAAGCTGGCCTAAAACTGCTGTCCCGTTGAGTCTGCAGTACCAATTCTGTAGCAAAGAGACTGCCTACTGCTCTGACACAAAGGGGCTGGCAGGAGCACACAGCTGGGACAGAGGAGGAGCGAAGCTTTTGGCAGCTGCTCCATCCTCCTCTCTGTTGACAGTGACATCAGACACTTCTCAGCTCTTCAGTCATACAGTGATGGAGAACTGCACTAACAAGAGTATTTGTAATATGGAAAAACATGTCACTGCCTTTTGTACTTTGTTTGCACGGTGTGATAAACATGTTAATTTTCAGTTTTAATAACACCAGGATGTTCTTGCCTTCTTGTGTTTTGTTGCTATTGCCTATAGCTAGTTACCATTCCTCAATGCACAAAAAAATCTTAAATTAAATATCAGTTATATTCCAGAAATAAAGAGTGTCACCACATCTCTTTTCTATGTACTCTCCATTTTCCCTGAAACCACTTGGTGCCCAAAAGACAAAAAACTTTGTTATCAATTATTTACATACTTTATCTTTCACCCCCTTTATTTGTCACACATTCATCAGTAATATCAGATTTCTCCCTCCAAAACTAGTGGTCTCACAATGTGGAGTTTGTAATTTTTTCTGTCAGGTGGAGTTATACAAAGAGGAAATGGACCTGGATATTGCAAAAAAGATGTCATAGTCAAGCAAGAGACACAATTTGGAGGAATGCTCTTTTCTCATTTTGTTCCAATACCTATTTATTACAAAACACATGAGCTATTCTTGGATGGCAGAGGCTCTAACTTCCTCCCTCTAATAAAATTCATTTATGTGTGCAAGTTTCTATGTGTGATTACATTACTCAAAGATGACATGATTTCGCAGGGAGCCCCTTTTTGTTTGAAACAAAAAGTTCTTGTTTGCTCAAACGGACAACAGACTAGGTCATTTGAGAGTTGAGAGATTGTGGTTATCATCCTTAAAGGGGAAAAGTCCATTTCACCATCTTTTCTTTGTGAAAGGTGAGTTCTTCTGACAACAGACTAATGCCTCAAACTGGAGGATCCTCATCACCACTGCACTATTTTCCAATATTTTTTTCATTCATCTGTTGTAAAAGAAGGAATTGTGCATGAGTGTTTCAAAAATTCACAGTGAATTAGATCTTTGAGTAAATTTAGATTCAGAAAAGTCTATCTTTCCATCTGTAGTAAGGTTGAGTAATGAAATAAGCACCAAGCCCTGCCAATATGGAAAGACTTTTGAGTGGTCAAGAACTCTCACCCAAACTTGTGATGCCACTTAAATAAAACCTCTACTTTAAACTTAGAAATTTATGTACCGGTGCTGCTTGAGGAGTTAGACAGAAGTTTGAAGAGTTCATCACTACTGGAACCTAATTATCTCAATCCACATCCTGCCTAAATACCTGCCTCTTTTTGTGAATGTTGATTAACGTCTCATATTTGACAGCAGCACCTCATTCATGTATGAACTTCTGAATTATTATTCTATTTGACACTGACATGTATTTTGTTGCAGTCCAGCTGACTGTTCTACTCTTCACTTCCATCTGTTAGCACTTGGCCTGTACTCAAGGAAAATAGCACTACTGGCATTTTCAAGATCATTCAGATGGCTGATCTTGGTATCAGTGCAGAATGCTATCCCTGAAGCAGTGCACCACAGTGTATCACCAACAATGACCCATGATTTCTTGCATTAAGAAATTGATGTGCCAGTGAGGTCACTTTCCCATGACTCAAAACTTATTTCTATCTTACAGTATCTTTTTCTTGCTATAGACCATAAGCCTTGTTTTTCAGCTATTCATAGTTATGAAGCATATTTGAAAATGTAATAATATAATGCAATTTCTTGCCAGATGGTCAGTGTCTCTACAAATAAAAATGTAAATGGTAACTTTTAATAGTTACTTTCACAATTAACAGTTGTTTTGGAAGTGACTCTGTTTTAGTGACCACTCTTTAAACAGCATTATGCAATCAGGTAAGGTGGAATGCCAATATCATTCAGACTCATTTTGAGCAGAAGAGTTGGTTACAAATCAGAGTCACTATTTCTAATTACCTGAATCCAGCTCCTTTGAAGTTTGCTTCACTTACTTGTTGATCCTTGATACCAGTTGTATCCAAATTTTTGGGTTTTTTCTTGAGTTGTAGTATAGTTACTATGTGTCTCTGCTGACTATTAAAGAGAAAATACCAATCAAAAAAAAAAAAAAAAACCCCACTAGTTTTACCACTACTGGGTTTTGGCTTTGTCTGAATTTGAGTTTTGCAATGTTTTTTGGTTGGGTTTTTGTGTTTGTTTGGTTTCTCTTTTTTTT
>LTAT01000004.1:100157204-100183603 GCA_003286495.1 Chlorodrepanis virens | reverse complement strand
GGCTGCCGGGTCGGTGCCGGCTGCCGGGTTTCCTGCTTCCCGCCGCCCTTCCGCCCGCAGAGCCGCTCGAGGGGTAAAAACACGCGTGTGCTCTTATTTTAATTCGTGATGAATTGAGTTTCGGTGGCGCGTGTCAGATTTATTTCCGTGAGTAGCTCCTGGTAGCGTAACTGGAAAATATTCCGAGACCTCATGTTCACGCTGGAAATGGTGAAATAAAGTGAGTTTGGGTAGCTAATCTGAATTGCTCTTTTGCCAAGGGTAAATTTTGTGAAACTTTGAAAATGCTCCTTCTTTTATTTCTTGATTTCCTTAAAAGAAAAGGTGAATTTATTCATCTTTCCTCTAAACTTAGCAGCCGTTTGTTAACCAAAGTACTTTAAATATGTTCTGACATCCACACAGCTTCAGAGAACTTTTGTTTCTGTTTCTGCAGAAAGAACCTACATGTGAAGTGAAAGGAAACCCGAAACTGCTCTTCTTACAAGAAAGTATTGGCTATCTGCCTCTTTCACATGTTTTCCTTTTGCATCATAATGGAAGGAGCAGGATTTTTTTGAATCATCGAGGCCAAATTTGGGCATTACTAGCTGAAGAAAAGATTTTAAAAGACTTGAAAATATGTCAATATGACTCTTAATTCAGGTGCATCTTTCACAAACAGAGAGGAATAGTGGTTAAAATCACTGCAGCTTCATCAAAAGGATCTAATGGAGGATCTATGTTGATTTTTTTATATTATTGTTTTCCTTCCCGTCCCTCCATGAATCCCAAAAGAGAAAGATGGAAAGAGTTTGTAAGGAAATTGAGAAAAGGCAACGACTGAAGACAATAACTTCAATTTTGGAGTCTAGTTTCCAAGTGTTGTATATTCCTATTTTATCAAATATAACACATTGTTTGGAATAAATGATATCGTTTTGTGATCAGTGGAGTTTTTGTCAGCTCTAAAAGTGGAATTTGGCCTGATTGAAGGCTTTTTAAAAGAGCAAACATATTTCTCCAATTCCCTTTTTAGGTCATGCTTTTCAAGTTACCAAGAGATAGTGTTTCAGTCTGTTACTGTGTAGTCGACCTGTGCATATCATAGAGATTTTACTTTTTCTCGGATTTTTGTGCTTATGCTTGTAGTGTTGTATTTGAGAAAAGTGTGAACAGACAAGGCACCTGAGATTTAATTTTTCAAGAGCCTTGTCATTTCAATGTTGTGTCTCAGATTACAAGTAGTCTGAGCCTTTGTTGTAATGCATAGTATACAATAAGTCTTTTCTCATAAAAATATGCCTTAAGGTACTATTTTTTTAACAAACTGGATGAAAGTTTGATATCTGAACACTGTTTTGTGAAGAAATGTATGTCTGGGGAAGAGGAGCTGCCTAATGGATCATGGCTCTGATGTTCACGGGGCATACTCTGTTTCTAGCATTAATGGTGTTTGATGTCTTCACTTTCGAAGAATCTGTAAGCAATTACTCTGATTGGATGACTTTCATAGAAAATGTAGATCAATATGAAAAGCAGCAACTTGAAGGCCTTAGTGCCGAGCAGAAGCTGAAAAGAACGGTTCTTCACCCAAGCTTGTATTTCGACCCTCAGGATGTTCAGGCACTGAGGCAAAAGGCTCGTACGAGCCATTTGCATCTCTTCAGAGCCATCAGAAGTGCAGTGATGGTTATGCTCTCCAACCCTTTATACTACCTACCTCCACCCAAGCACATTGATTTTGCCGCCAAGTGGAATGAGATTTATGGTAACAACCTGCCCCCTTTAGCGTTCTACTGTTTACTGTGCCCCGAAGATAAAGCTGCATTTGATTTTGCCCTAGAGTATATGGATAGAATGGCTGGCTACAAAAACTGGTTGGTTGAGAATGCTCCTGGAGATGAGGTGCCACTCGGTCACTCCCTAACAGGATTTGCCACTGCTTTTGACTTCTTGTATAATTCACTGGGAAACGAGAGAAGGCAAAAATACCTGGAGAAGATATGGTCCGTAAGTGAGGAGATGTATGAGTACTCCAAGGTTCGTTCCTGGGGAAAGCAGCTTCTCCATAATCACCAAGCAACCAATATGCTTGCTTTGCTTATTGGGGCTTTAGTTGCCGGAGTGGACAAAGGATCTCAGGCGAATATTTGGAAACACACTGTTGTTGATGTGATGGAGAAAACAATGTTTCTCCTCAATCATATTGTAGATGGGTCTCTGGATGAGGGAGTAGCTTACGGGAGTTACACGGCCAAGTCAGTAACCCAGTATGTTTTCCTGGCCCAGCGCCACTTTGGTATTAACAACCTGGAGAATAACTGGCTGAAAATGCACTTTTGGTTTTACTATGCCACCCTACTACCAGGCTTCCAGAGGACTGTGGGTGTTGCAGATTCTAATTACAACTGGTTTTATGGTCCTGAGAGCCAACTGGTTTTCTTGGATAAGTTCATCATGAAGAATGGAGCTGGTAACTGGCTAGCACAGCAGATTAGAAAACACAGACCCAAGGATGGGCCAATGGTGCCATCCACTGCGCAGAGGTGGAGTACATTACATACAGAATTTATATGGTATGCTGCTGAAATCACTCCTCAGCCACCTCCTGACTATGGTACTGCTAAAATGCACGTGTTTCCTAACTGGGGAGTTGTTACTTACGGGGCTGGATTGCCAAACAGTCAGACAAACACCTTTGTATCCTTCAAGTCTGGGAAACTCGGTGGGCGTGCTGTCTATGATATTGTTCACTTTCAACCCTACAGATGGATTGATGGGTGGAGAAGTTTCAATCCGGGGCATGAACATCCCGATCAGAATTCCTTCACTTTTGCTCCCAATGGACAGGTGTTTGTATCTGAGGCTCTTTATGGACCTAAACTCAGCCACCTGAACAATGTCTTGGTGTTTGCTCCATCTCCTACAAGCCAGTGCAACCAGCCTTGGGAAGGGCAGCTTGGTGAGTGCGCCCAGTGGCTGAAGTGGATTGGTGACGAGGTTGGAGACTCAACTGGAGAAGTTATAACAGCCTCCCAGGCTGGTGACATGATGTTTGTGAGCGGTGAGGCAGTATCTGCTTACACATCAGCAATGAAACTGAAAAGTGTGTATCGCATTTTGCTGCTCTTAAATTCTCAGACACTGTTAGTAGTTGACCATATCGAGAAGGAGGAAGACTCTCCTGTTAATTCAGTCAGTGCCTTTTTTCATAATCTTGACATTGATTTTAAATACATACCCTATAAGTTTAAGAACAAGTACAATGGAGCTATGATGGATGTGTGGGATGCCCACTACAAGATGTTTTGGTTTGATCATCGTGGGAGTAGTCCTGTTGCTAGGATACAGGAGGCTGAACAAGCTGCTGAATTCAAAAAGCGATGGACTCAGTTTGTAAATGTTACCTTTCCAATGAAAAACACGCTTACAAGGATTGTTTACCTTTTCTATGGGCCGTATGTCAATGTTTCTAACTGTAGACTCATGGATAATGCAAAATCTGGATTTCAGATTTCGCTCAGTGTCAACAACACTGAAAACACCATCTCTGTTGTGACTGAGTATCAGAATATAAAGGCAAGGTTTGATTACTTGGGATTTGGTGGTTTTGCTAAAGTAGTTCATGAGAATAAAGTGACCAAGTTTGGTCTTGGTACTGAATCTGTGAAAAAAGATATAAAAAATAATAGGTTAGTTTTCCCATTTGGATTCAAAGTGAACATAATTGCAGGGTTGATTTTGGGTGTCAGTTTGATCATACTGGCTTTTCAGTGGCGCTTTTACATATCCTTCGGCAAAATGTTGCGTTGGATCCTGATACTGGTTGTTACACTGTGGCTTATTGAATTGGTGGACGTGTGGAGCATGTGTACTCAGCCCATCTGTGCAAAGTGGAGCGCTGACGTGACAAGGCTAGAACGTGATAAAGGCAATAAAGCCAAACAATTAGAAGGAAACCCTGTCGGTTTGCCAGATGTTATCATTACTTCACTTCCCACTTCTGGTGCAGAAATTTTAAAACAGCTGTTTTTCAACACCAGTGACTTTTTATACATCAGGATACCTACACCCTATCTTGAAATTCCTGAGACTGAATTTGAAATTGATTCCTTTGTAGATCCTTGTGAATGGAAGGTTTCTGATGTCCAGAATGGTAATTTTCGTCTTATCCAAGGGTGGCTCCAGTCTCTAGTTCAAGACACTAAGTTGCATTTACAAAATATTCATTTGTATGAAGCTAGCAGAAGTAAAATTGCTCAGCATTCTGCATTAAGCAAAGACAAAAAGAAAAGGTCCAAAAAGAGAGAATCCCTGTTAGAGCAAAGAAGCAGAGCAAGAGGAAGTCAAGAAAAAGATGCTGAACATATTAGGGAACTGAGAAGACACCTTATCTATTATCCTAATGCACGACCTGTGCTTAGCTTAACCAGTGGGAGCTGGACATTAAAGCTTCCCTTCTTTCAGGAAATCTTAGGACCATCAATGAGAGCGTTATATGTAGTGAGGGACCCACGGGCATGGGTCTATTCAATGTTGTACAAAAATAAGCCAAGCCTTTACTCTTTGAAAAATATTCCACAACGCTTGGCTGCAATGTTTAAAGGGGAGAATGGTAAAGAAAAATGTAGTTTAAATGAAGGCTATGCCTCTGAGTTTGAATCATTAAGAAAAGAAGTTTCAAATTCTAATTCAAATGCTATTTCTGTGTTGTCTTATTTATGGCTAGCAAACACAGCAGCAGCAATGAGGATAAACAGGGACTTGCTGCCAACAAATTATCAGCTGGTCAAGTTTGAAGATATTGTGAGCTTTCCTCAGAAGACAGCAGAAACAATTTTTGCCTTTCTTGGTGTTCCTCTTCCTCCTGCTAGTTTAAACCAAATATTATTTGCCACCTCCACCAGTCTTTTCTATCTTCCTTATGAAGGGGAAATTTCACCGAGTAGCATTCATGCCTGGAAACAAAACATGCCCCATAAAGAGATTAGACAGATTGAAGAAATCTGTTGTTCACTGATGGACCACTTAGGATACCCAAAGTTTATAGAATAAATGCTGCTGGTCAGCAGAAATTTGCACTAATGATCTAGTACTCCCAATTTGTGGATAAATATTAGATAAGTTTGTTTATTCTTGTAAAATGTGTACAGTCTGCTACTTTCAGAGAGATTATTTTAAGAAAAATGTAACTCTTTTTGAAACTGTGGAAGAGGTTTTTTTGTTTGTTTTGATTTTGTTTGCTTTAAAAAGATATTGTAACTATTTTTGTGGCCTTTCAAAAAAAGCTGTGTGAACCTTTGCAGAAGCACCAGCTGGGGCCTCTATAGCTCAGGGGATTAGTAATAGAACAGAGAGTGTTTCACCTCCAGCTCACCAGTTTGACTCCAGCCTAAATGGTTAATTCCAGAAAGTATTTACTATCTATATGGTATATGATTGTATATGATGGTTTATATGAAATTAGACTTGTCAAACTGGTCCTGTTCCCAGTGGTCATTATCGGCCCCCTTGGATGAGTTTACTGAGACATTCTGTTGATGTCTCACTGGTCTCTATGGTGGTACAAAATAAACATAAGCTGAGATTTAGGGCTGTTCAGCATCCCCTTAGTGGGAGGAAGCAGAACATTTAAGTAAATCTAGTTTCCTATTTAAAATTTGAGCAGACAGGTCCCGGACTGGAATGGACTCAGATATTAAATCTCGTTCTAGGTAATGATTCCTGCAGGTCAGAAATGTGGTACTTAAATTTGGGTTTGATGTTTTACAAAAGAGAAATATTAATTCTCCATTCTGATAATGTGGTACCCTTTGTGAGCCTGAAGTAAATTATATGGAGGGATGAAATCTAAGAAACTAGCAAGATCCCTCAAATGAGCGGTTAAATTTGTGTAGTTTTAACCTGCCTCAACCTAATTTTGAATGTTGTTAACATATTGACTTCTTGAATTCTTTTATTCTATACCTCCTAGAGGTTCTGCAAGGATACTCTCTTTTTGAGTGAGGCTCTTCCATCCTTCTTTGTCGTAACACATTTCTCTGCTGATTTTTGTGCATAATTACCCTGGGACCAGTGCAGCTATTGTGATGCCATTGGCAAAGGCTTATTGTTGATGTCTGCATAAAATGCAGTCTGAGATTTAGAAGACCTGAAATAAATCTCTAGCCCTGTGTTGCCGTGGGATGTTTTGCTTGTCTGTATAATGAATTTCTGAAGGACAGCCATTGCTAACCTCAGGTCTTCCATCAGAGAGGGGAGAGATCTGAAAATCACCTGACCCTCAGCCACCTCACATTTGAGTGATGTTTCCCTGCAGCAAACTATTTCCAAAGTTATCTGACTAGTGTTTCTTTAACATGATGCTGTGATATGATATTTGTTTGAGAACAGATAGGCCTGATAGGATAGTTGCATCTTTTTCACAGCTTATTTTTTCTTGAATCACACTCTTTGTTTGCGCATGCCCATTAAGAAAAAAATTCCCATTTCCCAGTTTAACTTGCTCAGCATTCTCTGGAAGTGCATGCATATTGTAAATGTCTGCAGATGTGTATATCAAATCACAAAGAGACATCTATTTCCTTGACCATCTGTTTTTTATTGTAAGTGGAATTGTGTTGAAATATGCTTCAGTTGGTTTGTGGGAGCTGGAATCAGAGCTTATTAAATTAAAATATGTGTGTAATTGTTATTTATTTGGGTGGTAAGCATTGGGCAATGTCAAAAGTGCAGTGAGTTTCTTCATTGAGATTACAGATACCCTTGCTGGATTTTCATATAAAGGAGTTCTTTTTTCTTCCAATCTTACCATTATGTCCCTGTCTTACCCAGCTGTTTTGTTCCTCCCATATGTACATTTCATATCCTTGAGATATCTCATTGCAACCTAGATCAAAGTACCTCTTTCTCAGACAGTCATTAGTATGGCAAAACAGGCCTCTGCCATGATAAAGCTATTGATAATTGTGGTCTCACTCACAGTAAATTACCTGTCATTTACTAGCAGTAGCTGTATTTTCCCCTTCAAACCTGTATTTCACCTTTGGCTCGGTGGAGTGCCATGTTAAAAAAAATATTAAACAAGTTAATATACATTGACATTTTAATGAAACTTTTGTTTCCAGCTATCATTCTCTCAAATTGCCTTCTCTCTGCAGCATTTTTTGATTGTATGTTGAAAGGAAGTATTGATGTCTGTACAGTTGGTAGTCAACAGAATAAATTTCAGCATTTACTTTCTATTTCCAGGATTTACAGTCTAGAATCAGAACAAATAAAAAGACTTTTCTCTGTCAGAAGTTTTAGGGCAGCTGAAGGTAAGATTTTGTGGTTATACAGAGTTGTTTTTAAAATTCTCTTCTGTTACTAGCATTCAGAAGAAGAATGGTCACTACACAGACACAAACATTGACCTCCCCTTTGTCCATATAGTACTGTTTAAGACTATCAATAAACTTTGAGAATTGTTTGAACTTTTTGAAAAGAATGTCTGTTTAGGTACATTGTATTGAAAAGTGTTCTGACACTTTCATTTACATGTTCATAAATACACTCATGAAAACTTAGTCTCAGTACTTTATCTTCTTTTCTTCCTTTCCCTCCCTCTGTTAAATGCTGATAATTATTTGTACTGTATTGCAGTTTGAGATGTCCAATTATGACACAGCTAAGATTCTAATGTATTTTTTAAAAAGGCAGTTTTTATTTAAATGCTTATCTCTAAATCATATTTGGAAGCATAAGAAAAGTAAATACCAAGGAAAACATTTCAGTTGTTTACTTTGTGAGTAAGTGACATTGGCCTTGGGGAGATGCACATAGGTCTTGGCGTTCAGGGTTCTAGCAAATAGGAGAAATCTGTAGTCTCTGAGCACATCTAAATGCCTCTAGTGCTCCCAGTCGGCTTTTTCCAAGAGCAATGTCTGTGGAGCTGATCCTCAGTATGATGGTCAGGCTGGTTCCTTCACCCTTTTTGCGTGCAGCTGGCATTCAGTCCTCCTCAGATTTATGCTTGAACTTGCCAGATCCAGAGTTTAATTTCTGCACAAGATCCTCAGTTATGTAAAATATATGGCACAACTCATTTGACAGTGTAATGCTATTCTGTTAGTGCTAGAATGCAACTCAAATAAAAATTGCTTTTCAGATTTTATAAAGTTATTGTTAACTGATTTGTAAAGCCTCACTTGTGGATCGGATTTTTTTTCGAAACGGTAAAAATTATTTCATTTGCTGTTGAAACAAAATGCTATAACTGGTAGAAAATTCCTGTCCATACTGCAGCCAATTACTAGCATTAGAGACACTATTTATTTGATGAATGTAAACATACATTAACTGGAACATAATGCTGCATTTCCTGAAAACATTTGAAGTGCACAGTTCAAGATAAAGGATGAAAACATGTTATCAATATTTCTCTAAGTTGCAAAAATGATCCCTTTTGCAAGTGGCCCATATGTTGGGTTCCATATGTTAGAATATTTTGTAATTAGAATCTGTGATACTTGTTTAGGTGACTTAGTAATTTATAAAAATGGTTTCTTTTTATTTACATATAAATTTTCTTCAAGAGGATAAGTACTGGATCCTAACAGTTCTATGGTCAGGGCATAAGCTTTCATTTCTTTTTCTGTACTCCTTTAATAGATTTGGTTCAGACTAAAACATGATTTGCTTAAATCTCTTGAGGAATGGGCTGTTTTCCAAGGGAAGAGTCTGTCTGGAGACTTACAGTCTCAAATACCATATCTCAGTGTGGAGTGTAGACCATGAATTATGGATCAAATCTGTAAATTGTGAGCTGTTCAGAACCATAAGTTGGACCATGAGTGGCATGATGCCTTGGTGACCTCAGTGAATGTTGTGCCCTTGCTTTCAACAGGAACAAAACACTGTCATCCACTGTCATAAAATTATTATCAACTAGTTAGCCTGAATATTCCAGAACAGAAGAAATGGCAGGAAATAAATACCTTAAATGATAATTAAAGATTATTCTTAATATTTGGTGACAAAAAGGAAGGGTATTCTAATAATTTAAAAAATATAAATTGCTCTGTAACTCTAATCAAAGGCTGTAGGCTGCCTGATAAATTTATAAGCCCGTGAAAGGAGAAACAAACAAACAGATATTAAAAATAATCTACAAAGCACAATTTTCAAATGTCAGACTCTGATTTTCTTTAGTGAGGAAACATTTGCTGGTATGTGATCAACACTTCTCTCGTAAGGGGTGTGAATGGATAATCTCATGCTCTCTCTGAAAATACTTAATAATGGGAAAGTGCTGTTTCATGTTGCTGAAATGATGCTGTTTCAAATTAAACTATACATCTTTTGAGCAGGCAATGTGCTGAGAGTTATTTGTGATGGAGGAGAACAAAGACAGTCTGATCTCATTCACACAGAATAATTTCTGAAAGCTTAATTTATGGTGGTATGAATTCAACACTTTGTTTACTGCTTTTACTGAGAAAGGTATTGTGGAGTTTGAAGAACATGATCTGAATTAATCGATGTCACATTAGGTAATTTAACTTTCACGTCGAAATAAGGAGTCTTGTCACCCTAGAATCAATGGAAAATGAGTGTTGCCCTCAAAGGTAAATCAGACATTGCTGCTATATTTTTAAATACTCAAAAGCCAGGATTGGTGAAACCCTTAATTTAGATGCCCACTGACAGGCCTCAGATGAAGTAGGATGAATTTGGATTTAAATGTGTATGGTCTTACATTTAAGTAGATATCTGTGTCTGAGCAATTCCAGTGTATACACTGTCCTAACAAAATTTTCTGAAACATCCTGCATAAAATAAAACTATTGTTAGTAAAACAATGCGTTTGTGTTATCCTCTTTTTTCTTCTATATTATTTTGCCACTTCAGATATCACAAAACTTTGTGATCTGGTCAAGTGTATGTATTTAAAATTTTAAAATCTTGCTGTTCTTGTTTGTTTGGAATACAGAGACCATTGTTATTTTTCAGAAAGTATGGGTAGCCAGACCTGATTCTGTCTGCCTTTGAAAGCAGAGTAGGTACATTTGTTATTAAGTGAAAGACCACAAAATAGCTATATTCCTAGAACAGAAAAGGTGATTTCTCACCCAGATTTTTCGGAACTAGACAGCTGGTGCAATCTGTAAATTTGAAGTCTCTTAGTCTATAAATACTACTTGCAAACTGTGTATCTAGAGTAGTCCTCTTCTAGTTCCTGAACTATACGCAGGAGTTTTTTCAGAGACAGATATTTGGCCTAGAAACCATTCTTAAATGTATGTAGGCAACCAAGTTGCAGCAGCCATGGATGTTCTTGTGTGTTTATTTTTCTTTTCAAAGACACATAAGTCAAATAAATGAAGCCCTCTGGATATCTTTTGCTGAATGTGGGCTGGCCCAGGCAGCATCTGTCAGATCCAGAGGCACAGGTAGTTCAGCCTCCTTATTGCTGCAAAGACCTGTAGCCCACGGGAGGTGCAGCTGAGCTGCATCTAGTGTTCTGCAGCTGAGTTTTGCAGGTTTAATTGCTTTTTTTTTGTTGTTCATTTAGTTTTGCAGTTTGTGTTTGTGTTTGGTATCTTACATGAGCAAGAATGTGATTCTGTTTTTCTGTGAAATTCAGCTTTTGGTTATAAAGAACAGGTTTGTGTGATTTTCAGTCTTTTCACAGGATATTTTAACTGTGAAGCAGGTAAATTTTTTTGTTTGTTTTGGAGTTGGGTTTTTTGTTTTGTTTTTTGGGGTTTTTTGTTTGATTTTTCTTTGGTGGGTTTTTTTTGCTTTTGTTTTTGTTTTTGTTTGTTTTTTTTCTGTAGGGTGTTCGCCCAGTGCCTTCTCTGAATGATTTTACAGTGAACAGTGTGTGCTTATGCTTTGTAGCTCATCCTAGGTCATGCCACTACTTGTACAGGTTTTTTTTAACCTTCTGAATTGACACCAACCGTGGCTTTTAAGAAAATTATGTGGAAAATGCCTGTTATGATAGGAACAAAAATATGTTTTCTAAAAACAAAGGTTTCTGTTTATTGCAAATTCTTTGACAATATTTGACTCCCATCTATTTTCTGAAAGGCTGTTCAAAGTGAATATATGCTGTGTACAAATCTGAGAGAAAACTAAAACCAGGAGCATGATATAAGGCAGGCTGTCAGAGGTAATAAATGCACACTTGTATCTGTGAAAGCCATTATTATTTTCACTTTTAATTGATTTTCTAAGAGACTAGTTGCTTATACTTTCTTTGTTTTTTTCCTTTTAATTTTTAACCTTTTTCTGTTTCCATCCTACATCTTGCCTAGAAATAGACTTTTTCCTATGTTTTCTGGATTTTAGTTTGAAATGTTTATTTTATTGCATTTTCTTGTACCTTTTGTTGTGTTTCATGACCTTAAAGTGTGTTCTCTTTATAAAATTGCATCCTACAGCTGCCACTTGATTTGAAGAAACATAATCTCAAAGGTAGTGGGGGTTATAGGTATACAGAAATGAACTGAGAAACAGAAGAAACAAAATGTTAAATTGCTGAAGAGAACAGGTTTTACAATGTGTGTTGGAGTATTTAGATCTTAATGAGCTAACAAATCATGCCTGAATAATAGACTTTATTATTCACTTGAACTGATCAGCTGAATATTGTCTGTTTCAAATTACCATATGAGTGCTGATGGAAAGTGAAGTTAAAAAGAAGTTTTGTTTGTATATATATATGGATTTTTTTCCTTCAAAACAGTGCTATTCTTTTGTATTCCCAAGATGCTTTTGAATTCCCAAAATAGCTATTAACCAATGCAACTCTATAACAAAATTGTTGATATCAGAGGATGCTTTTCAATGATAGAAGGCAGTTTTACCTGCTGGATATAGATTCAATATTGATGGTTTCTCAACTGCCAGCATCCTTTGGTGACACATTTGAAAGAAAAGTTTACTTCTGTAAAAATGAATTGCTTCATGTTAAAAAATGGACCACGTGTTGCTGATCAAAATGAGGTGACATGAGAAACTGCATATTACAGACAGAATATGATCAGTTAGTCATGATTAAACCAGTCACATAATCACATCTTTAAAAGAATGGATGTAGATCTCACCTATTCCTCTGCCTAATTACTAACCTTCATGACCCTCTTATTTTCAGGCCAGGCTAAGATGAATTTCCTTCTGTTTGGTGAAATAAAAGAGCAAGCCTACCTGAAGATGCCTTGGCTTTGTTGATATGCTAGGTTTTTTTTGAAGTTTCTGTCACTTGAATGTATGTCTGCATCTCTCAATCACTCTAGGGTACATTTGCAAATCCTGTGTAATGAATGATTTTGTTGATTTCAGTATGCAGGAATTTACCTATTTGTATTCTCTCCTTTTCTGTCAACAGCCATGTCTTAGTGTCCTTAACACATGAAGTGAATAGAATGATTAGTGAGGAGCCAGGCTAGACAATAAACAAGTATTTCTGGGTTTCATGGTTCACATCTTGTTGGGAGTGTTTGCCAGTAATCTGCTTCATCTGCATTTTGCTCAGCTGGCTCTGCATAGCAACAGACTCATAACAGCACCCTTTGAAGAATTTCCCTTGAGAAATGTATAAGTTAAAGGTGAAGTTTTAAACAGCTAAATGTGTTTATTATTCCTTTAGGGCCTCTTAAGTTAATGTAGGTGAAATTTTCTTTCTGATTTAAAGGTGCAAGAAAAATGAAAGGAAAAAAATTACATTTCCTTTAAGGTTAATAAAGATATATGTCTTTTAAAAAAATATTCAAATGTTATTAAAGTTTAGAAAAAAATCTGCAGGGTCAACTTGGCAAAACTGCTATTGTTGTGTTGTTAATTTATTCCTCTTTATGCTCTATAATGTGTCCTGCCAGACAGATACATATATGACCCATTTGCATTTGTTGCATTTCTGAAGCTAGAATCAGCTAGATACACAAACGACTTTTAACCAACTTTAAACTATTGCTGGTTATTTGTGGGAAGCAACTGAATCCCAACTCCAACCCAATCCCAACTACAACCTCCTTTGCGATAGTTGTAGAGCACGATAAGGTTGCCCCTCAGCCTTCTCTTCTCCAGGCTACACACCACCAGCTCCCTCAGCCACTCTTCATCAGATTTACATTCCAGACTCTTCACCAGCTTCATTGCTCTTCTTTGGGGGCACTTCAGCACCTCAGTGTCTTTCTTGTAGTGGGGGGCTTCTCAGCCTTCTGTCTAAAATCAAGTATTGTCTAGTGTAATATGTATGTTCGTGCATGCATATCATCAGGTTCCTAAATCCTGCTAATTTTGGGAAAGAGTCAAAATGCTGGAAAGCAAGCAATATCTATATGGCATTGAAAGTAGGTCTTCACAGAAAATGTATGCAGTCAAGTGCAGAGAGATTTGAAGGTGATGAAGGCTCTCAGCAAAAACACTAAATTTGTTCTGAATTCAGAGCTTTAAACAGGCTCTGATATTTGAAGCTTACTGGGAGGTGTTTAGGTTGTGGCTCGCTTTCCTTGCAAATCAAGCACCTCTTTTTTCTTAGTGGGGCATTTTAGCTGAAAGTTTTCTGAGATTGACCATATATGCCAATCTTCTTTTTTTCATGATGTGTAGTTTCCCTATAAGACTTCTATTTATCTATTTTAGAATGATGTATTTGTTTATCAAGTGTGAATTTGATGAACTGTTTCATTAGTTTTTCCTTCTGTTCCTTTAAAAATATAAATCTTACTTTCAGTCATTTTGTGAAGGAATCCATCAGAATTTCTGGAAGTCAGAAATTAGAGAAAGCAGGCAGAACATGACTGTGGTTGCAAACTCCACAAGCATTTCAAAATGTCATGTTATACCAACAAAAAGAAGCATAAGAATTAACTTTATTTTCTCTGCCGCAACTTTAGAGGTACAACTGTATCATCTATGTTGAAAGTACACCCTTTTTATTTTAAAAAAAAATATTGCTTGCATCAAAACAAACACATACAGTTCACAGTTTTAATTATTATATTATTAATAGCTTGGAGCTGGAATTCTGTGGTAGACCAAATCTGCAATATCTCCTGTACTCTTTGTGAATTCAACTGCCACAAAAGTTACTTTACAGGTCCCTTGCTCTAAGGCAAAATCTGTTCATAGCACTTAAAACACTGGAAAACACATCTAGAAAAGATAATTAACCATATTTTATTATATTTTAGTCTTGTAGATCTTATTTGAAAGTGAGGATTGAATATTCTGCTTTCATTTTGATATAAAATGCACTCATCTAAGTAAGCTCTCCTGTAAATTTGTGTATCTGTTCCCCTTCAGAGTTTGCAGAGACAGATTTAAAATGTGGTTGTTCTTTTCTTCTTTCAGTAAAGTGTAATCTTAATTGGTTAGAGAATGTGGAAATTAAATAAATGAGTGTTGAACAATTTTAAATGCTTTTTGCATGTGGCCTGTACTGATTGCATTTCTTTTGACTTTGAGTTACAAGCATACATCTCAAAAAAAAAATTCTCAGAAGTGGTACATCAAATTTATCTCATTGACCATTCAATTCTTACTGCAAAATGGTTGTAAAAGGGTTGTACGATCTTTACCCAGGATATTAGTAAATAAAAAAATAGTTGCTTTTCATATCAAACTGAGAACTCTTCTTGGACCATGAATATCAAGGCACAACATGACTTCTCATCCTGCTGTTATGTGATTGTCTTTATGGGATGAAGTGATATGATGTTATTTGATGCCCTGATACCAACAAAAAAGCTGTCTCAAGAATGAAAAATAGTTTTAATCAATATGTAGTGATATTTCTTGCCTGAATATATATAGAATCACATTTTGCTGGGGTCTGTATTTCTAACTGAGGTCGGTATCTTCTGGCCCTAGGAAAACATGATGATATGCTAGCTCATATTATGCATTGACAGAAGTAGTCAATGCAGGATAGTCTATAGCCTAGAGTTCTTAGTTTGTTGCATTTTAGTATTGCCAAAAATATACTATAAATAGGATTTTTTTATTTTCCTCACAGGGCATCATGCAAGCTGTGGAAAGAATTATTTTTTTCTTCATTGGAAGGCTTAGCAGATTTTTTTGTGCCATGTCTTTCACTGCTGCCAGAACAGCAGAGCAAAAGGACAGAGCTGGAAGAGAAGATGTATGCTAGGATGTCCCTGTGATGTGATGGCCCTCAGAAGTGTCACCTTGGCTGCGCAGCTACAGATAAAACTGGAAGCCTATTGCTTCTTCCTAATTAATGGATAAATTCTTGGAAGTCTCTTACTTTTGAGCACCCTACAGACTCAGAAATGATAAGGCAAAATAACCCTTGAAAGTACTTTTAATGTCATGACATCTGAGATAATCACACAACTGTGACCTTGTCTGATGCTCTTAAGAAATTGAAAATGCCCAAATGGGGCTATATAGTCATGTAAAGGAAAAAATTCCTGGAATGTAAGAAACACAATATTTTAGACCATCAGGCTCTAAGTGTATGACACAGCACAATTCAGGAGTAGACAAGTGAATTGACAGCACAGATTTCTGGACAGCCTCTAGTGCTGGATCATATTGATCTGAACTGTGGCTGGAGTCAGCACAAAAGCTGGGCACTGATTAAGATTCTGATCTAAACAAATGCTGTTATGTGGCCTCATTCAGATATCTGGAGAGGGTAGAGGCTTCACTCCCTTCATTGCCCATGTTGGTCAAAAATGCTGTTGTTGGTCCTCAATGCATTTGTTCTTGGTGAAATCTGCCAAGGTATGTGCCAGGCATGGCATGTACAAGGGCGTGTTCGGGAATCAGGCTGGCAGTGGGGATGAGAGGAGGGAAGCATGTAGTGCAGATGAAAAGGCAGTGACAGCTTGAGATGAACAACAGGAAGGAAAAATGGTGAGATGTGAATAATTTGTAGAGATCTGGAGATTCCAGGCATCTGTAAGGAGGCAAAAGTTTGGCGTTTTAAGAAGTGCCTATTGCAATTCTTGTAATGATACTACTTCTCTATGTTAGCTGCTATGGAATGTGGTATCATTTCAGATTTCTGCATGGTTCTGTAAAGAAACTTCATTTAATTTTATAATTAAGCACATTTTATAAAACTGGCAATTACTATCATCATACATTTTTTTGTTTAATGACAAATTAGATATCAGAATGTAATATCTTGAGAGTTAGTTTTTGTTTTAATTTATTTTTTTAATCACAGATTTCCATTAGGAATAGATAAATAAAATACATACCTCAGTGAACTACTAAAAATAATGCAACAGTGAGGGATATGAGAGCTTTGCTATTTCCAAGCATTTCAAATGAAATACTTTAAAACTGGGATGCTATTGGCAAAATCTCTAGGTATCCTGCCTCAATGCTATGAAATTAGATTGTAGCAAAACCCTACTATGTCTCATCATGTGTATTCTTTGTTTTCAGTTTTGTAATTTATCTTATGTTCATTGGGGGTTTTATTTGTTTTCTATGAATAAACACTGAATTGCTATATTTATGTATCCTTAAAAACCTCTGTAAATTAGCATATTACCACTGAAGATAATGAAGCTGAGCAGGGCTGTAACAGCTGAGATTAGATAGCCTTCTTTGTGCAAAAGAAATGTCAGTGTGGGACAGGGACTTCATGAGAGAGTGGCGTAACATTTTGGGATGTGAGCCAGAAGACAGCCAGTGTAAAACTCAGCCTGTGTGATGCCTTATATTCTCTGCATTATCCCCTCTGCTCTTTCCTTTTTGTAGCTGAAAAAGAAGCACTGTCCACAGCCCCATTACAACTGGGAAAAGAGATCTCTTTAAAGATTTAACCTCTTGTTTTTCTGCATGTTGGTTTCTGTTCATTTAGATAAATAAATAAAAGCTCCCATTAGTGTTGTGTAATCAGCCTGCAATCAGAAACACAAAAGGAAAATACTGACTGGCACTTGAACTACATGTTCTCTCTACATGTTCTCAAAGAATTACATGTTCTTTGTTCTCTTAGAAGGCAGTATGGCAGTCCCTGGTCTGGTAATAAATAAAAAAGGATATTGAATCTTTATCTAAAAGCTGTGCAAGAACTAGCTGTGTACCTATTTCTGTGCATTGGGTACCTGAATGGTGAAAAACCTATTGATAGCAAAATAGATTGCAGCGGTTTAAAAGATTGAAAGACAGGCCAAGTGGCTGCTAAGCTTTAGATTTACAGTTGTCTTTGAAGACCTGACTGAAATCATAATGATAAAGGATTTTTGCTTAGCATGCCTGCTATGGTTTTGTCAGACATCAAGTATTTTAGGCTGTGTCCATACCTGTGTGCTGAACTCATGGCAGCATATTCCTGGGGCTGGTTTCTATCTACTTTCCAACAGGGGAGGTATTTTGTTTTACAAAGCAGTAAAAGAAAGGATGATACCTGTTCTTTTTCTAAATGGTGAAATCAAGAAACACCAGCAATTTCAACTCAGTTTAATTTAGTCTTGAATAATCTTGAATTTGAAACATGAGCGAAATTGAAATAAATATTTAAATCAGACAGTATCAAAGTTGATTGTCATTCCATATGTTAGAAAGAAAAGGTAAGGTAATTTGACAAGTAGTCACAGTTTGTTGTTTTTACCAATTGGTTAATTTCCTTTTTTCTTTCAAACTGCGCAGCAGCCCATGGCTGCCATTTCTGCTTCACGAACACACAGTGCTGCTTGTGTTACAGTACAGGCCAGCTGAACAGAACATCTAGTTAAGATCAACAATGAGATTAGGTCTTATTTAGAAAACATCATATAACCCAGCCAAGTAAACCAAACAGACAAAAGTAATATGAACAAAAACCGTGGCCTGAACTCACAGTGTTCTTCCAAGCAAGATAAGAGAATGAATTAATTAGCCTAACCTTTAGGTGGAATTGCACAACATTTACCTGCATAAAACTGCGTGGCTCTTGTCTCTGTGGAAACAGTTGACTCCTTAGTGTGGGCTGAGATGCTCTGAAAGAGGCATTTGTGTATTTTCTCGAATCTGTAGACACATCAGCTGTAATGCTTTGCTGAATTCCTATCACAGGCTTACTTTGTGATAGTGGCCCCTGAAAGACAGGATTCTAAATTGCATCATACGATATAAGATTTCCTTACTCTTGGCAATTTTTTTGTAGCAGATGTTAGAGAAATTACAATGCAACAAAATTACAGGTGTTCTTCTGTTCTGCCCGAATTTGATATTGACTTTTTAGAACTCAGTCCCCAGAGACTCAATGAATAGGTGCTTTTTAAAAACAGTAGAGTTTCTCCCTGGCTCTTAAAGCTAATCTATGTCTGTTTTAATGCGCATGAGCTAGCTTATAGCTCTCTTGCCTCCAGCCTTCTACAGCTAACATTAGGCCATCTGCAAGAAGAGTGAGTATGAGAAAATTACTTTTGAGATCCCTAAAGTTATAAATTCTATCCCATTTGATAAACAGAGCTGAGATTGCAGGTCTGAGGGACATGTATCTTAGCCTGTTTTTCCCCAAGCAGATACTTTAACATAGATGAATTAGGGCATGACATTTTGGAGCCCCACAGCTACCACATTTCCACTGGAATTCCTTCTCCAAATTAATAGTTTGGAGAAGGGGGAAAAAAAGAAGAAGAAAAGAAAAAAGAGGAGTTAAAATAAATGCCTGACTATCTATTGGTGACTTGTCCTTCAAGAAGGAAATTATCCCATCAGGATGTGAGTAAGGAAAAAATAAGATTTCAGGTATCATAGAGATATGAGTTTGTTTGAGCACCTAGTGTAACGTGGTGCAGACAAAATAAGTTTCCCACAGAATACAAAGTAAGGAAGAGAGAATTTGAGATTCTAAGTAAAAAAGGCTGAACTTGAGTGGAGCAAAAGACCATTCAACTCAGTGTGCTGCTTCCAGTAGTTGCGGTATATGAACACTTAGGTAAGAGTACAGAGAGTGTAAAAATAGGATTCTTCCTCTAATCTCTTTCTCTGCCTCAGGACTGAGCTAGATGCATTTAGAAAATTTAAATAGATTTCTTTTCCATTAGGTTTTTCAGTCTTCCCCAGAGTCCATGTAAAATTTAGAATCTATTATGTCCTCTGGCAAGGAGTTCAACAAGGTTGCTATTCCTTGTTTTAGGTGCCATCTTTTAGCATTTGTTTTTACCCTGGCTCCTGTCATCTCTTTTCTAAACTGAAAAGTCCTTGTTAACTTAGTTATTCTATGCTTGAAAGAATTCCACTTCTGTAATCATCTTCACTTCCCTTATCTGATATTTTGTTATTATCTTTGTTAGGGAGCAAGAGCTGCTCATAGTGTTGAAGATAGGGACAGACGCAAGTTTAGATACTAATTTATGACTCCAAGTTGCTGTAATCATATTTTAAAGATGCTTACCCTTTTCTGCAGCTCTAACCAGTTCTGTTTTGTTCTCTGATTCTCAGAGAGAGATTTTGAAGTTTACATTTGAAGCACAGAAATGTTATAAATAAATTACGAGCTTATTAACTGAGTGTTTACAAGTCATAGCAAAAATCTTCAGATGCTGCTCTACAAAGCAAAGCCTCCGTTTACAAAGAAAAAGCACTCCATTGAAATTTTGTCAACATCAAGATTATTTTTTCTTAGAATCAAAATTGCTACTAGTTTTCAACTTTGTCACAAAGAAGAATATGTGAATTTTCAAGACAAAATAGGGAATGAATAGCTTGTAAACTGATACAAATACTAACAGACCAGAAGAAACTTCTCTATTCTTACCTTTATGCAACTTGGCTTCAAAGTCAGCTGTGTTCTTCTGAAATTTTTACACTGCTTTTTAATCTGCACAAGATGCTGCTTGCTAAATCTGAAAGTAGAATCACCTCTGGATTTTGTATGGCATTGCACAAAGACAAACAGGATAAAAAAAGGGTACGAGAAGATCTAATTAACTCTTTAAATATTCAAGAGCTCTTACCTAGCTTCAGGAATATATGAAATGCTGTGTATTGCAGAGATTTGCACTCCCTGTCTCTGTTTCTCTCTTTATAGAAAGGTTTCTCACATATGTGTAGGTAAAATACACTTGATGTTAAGATTCATTGTCTATGCAAACATGAATATGCTTTGAGAAGGATCATTTTCTGCTTAGAATGCTGCTCTGGAGCTCTTGGTGTTGTTTCCTGTATAATCATCCTATATCAAGAAAAAAGAAATCAGTCTGGTTTCTGAATGCATAATTTTATGTCTGTCAATAGAAAGGAGGAGATTTTACAAAGGAGAGGATATGCTCCCTAAAAATTGCTTTATCCCTTGGTAGACTTTGGTGGACACCTGAAAAGATTCACTTTTTAAAGTTACCCGTGTACAGCTTTTCCTCAGTTGTTTGGCTTAGATGTTTAAGTCCCATTTCCAAATAAAGTGGTTCAATGGATGCACTTGATTCTGTTAAATAGTTAGATTAGACATCTAGTCCACATTCCCTGTCTGTGTACAGATGAGTCACACATACTCACAGTGTGTCATGAGAATTACAGTAAGGAGGGGGATGCAGAAATCTCTGGCCTGTATGATGCCATGAAAGATAGATCCTTGAGTAATCTGAGTTATTCACATTGGCTTGAAGTTCTTGGCTCTCTGACATACAGCTGGCAAGATATCACAATATGAGACCCTCCGTTTTTTAATCACATGAAAACCCTGTACCCCAAACAAACTAGACTCTCTAGATCACAAGAAGGATGCATGGTTGCCAAATTTCCAAATCATCCATCCATATGATTACAGCAGTCTATACGTATTTGGCAGCCTTCAGCCTTCAAGGAGCCTACTGGATTCAAGAAAGCCGGAGGATCCATTTGTGATATGGCTATGGTGGAGTGGCTAGGGTTCATGCTCTGACTGATCATCATATAAGCATTCTCACCCCATATGAGTTGTTAACATAGCAAGCACATTGAATTTACTGTTGCTGTACCAATGGTTTTTACCACAGTAACAAATCACATCTGCTGCTTAACTGCATGTGTGAAGATAGAGCCGAGTTCTGGCTCAACAGGGAATGATAGTCTCAAGTCTCTGCACATCATTTTTCAAATTGCACACAGTGATAAAGGGGACCTTAACTCCTTCAATATAAGGGATGAAGCAGCAAAGAATTTCCTAATTATAGACGACAGAACTTCTCAGCTCCTGCTAGGAGGAAGTCTTCAGTCAGGGCAAAGGGAAAAGACTGAAAAATCCAGAATCACATATGGGATTAGAAGAGGTAAGAAAGGATATTACTTGGGTAGCAGTCTCTTAGAAAACTCCATAAATGTGTCTCTGCTTTATGTCTGACACTGGACAGCTTGTTCCCCCACTCAGGTTGGGAGTTAAAGACACCAGATTTCTACTGTGGAATTGCAATGAATGGAGGATGTATGCATGCATCACAAAGCGAGGTATATGTATATACATATATTTTCAATATGGACTTCCCAGCATGAAATTCCAGGATAAAATTCATTACCATAAGTATCTCTTTCAAAATACATTAGAAAGTCTATTTTCAGAGTGCAAAACAGCAATAAAAAGCCATTTCCCAAGCAATTTCCCCTGTGTTTTATTGAGAGTAGGAATGAATGGTTTTTTCTGTTTGGGATATTGAAGGAAGAGCTCTTGTCTCCAGAGGTGATTGAAGCATTGGAATTTATTTCGAAGTAATGAGCTTGGAAGAAAAAGATGGAGAGAGAGAGTTCTGTCAGTTGAAAGTCTTATAGAAGGAAGGGAGGGTGCTGAGAGTTGAAGAAAAAGTGAGACTGCAAGCAAAGGCAAAGGCAGCATCCTGCCTGACCTTTCCTTCATGATCAGTGGGACATCTTCTCAGAGTGCTTTGTTCTCCTTTTTATTTTTTTAGAGCTCCCTCCACCATCCAGTGCCCTCTTGCTTCCCTTGCTGTTCTCTGCAGCAGTTTATTGTCCCAGGGAGAAAACCAAAGAACAGCAGGGAGACAGTGTTTGGTGCATTGTGGGATCCAGTGACATCCACACTGAAGTAAGTGTAAAGAGCATGGTGGGGTCTTCTGGATGAGTCTTACACACTGTGATCTCTGTAATTCCCAGCATCTTGTTTCTAAAAGCACTGTTTTTTCCCCAGGTTATTCATGTTATACTTTAATTATAAGCTCTTAAAAAATGTAGGCTAAGGTCACTAGAGGTAATTTTCATTGGCAATGCTAGATGGTACAATAACAATTTGAGGTGGCCTACTAATGTTCAATTACAGTAATTTGTTTTGTCAGCTGAAATGCATCATTAGGGAAAAAAGTGTTTTTCCTTTATGCTCATGTTTGTGAATTGTTAATAACAATCTTACAGTTGAGAGCTGCTTTCTTCAGTCTTCTATATTGTCTTATGCTTTATTTTGTGACTGTGCCTATAATAATAATTTCAGAAAAATAAAATTCTTAAGAAGTTTCATGCATTACTTTTAGTTCTGAAATGGTTGACATCCTAAATTGAGTATAAAAAAAAAAAAAAGAAATGTAATATCTTGCTCAGGGCCAGATTACTGTATTTTTAAAAAATTATCTAGTGTCAAAGAAGCATAAAAACTAACATTTCCTTGCTTAAAAGAAGCCAATGGTTGTTTGCAGTACTCAAGCATGCCCCTTTTATTTGGTGATTTCAGAGTTCTGATCTGAACAACTAGTGCATCACTCCTTCATGGACTGATTGGTGGTCAGAAATAAGATTTAACAAAAATTAACAGCAGAAATAATCATCTTGCAAAATATATTTAAAAACACTTGAATATGCAAGTACATGATTGCTCTCCATCTTACTAATATTGCAAAGATAGAGTTAAATTTTGGAGTTGCTGTTGAAAACCCTTCTGGAAAATATGTTCTGAAGTACTTAAAGAAAACACAGATCATTAAGGTAGCATTCTTAATTTCTGAACTGAAGCTCTTTAAGCAAAGTCTGTGTAAACAGCACACGTTATGTTCAGAGAACCACCCCAGCAGTGTGATCTCAATAACTGAATAACTAAATCAGTGTTTCTCAGCTGGCAATATTTTTTGCTTTAAATGTATCTCTTCTCCCGTTTACAAGCACAAAAATGACTGAATGGTTACCACCAGCCTGTGATACATTTGTGTGAAAGGCATCAACTATCAGTGTTTAAGGGTCATGCCTCTTGACTTGACCCAAAGACCTAATGTTAAACGATTTTCATCTGCTTTCTTCCTAGGAACATGAATTCAGCTAGTGGGGGAGTTTGGATCTGTCTGGTTCTATGTGCAACTTCAGGATGACTTGGATAGGAAGCAAAGAACACTGCTGGGAACACTCTTGTGTATGTTCTTAAGGGGAAAAATAAGTGTTTGCTTATCTGCTGTGTTTAATTGAGTTGGGATTATAATTGCTCAAGTTTTCATTCCCAGTTGCTGTTGTAATGGGAACAGTGTTTGCAGTGTGTTTTAGTCTTCCTGGGCTTCACTGGGTGCATTCATCTAGCTTTATGAAGGATTTACATTTTATTTTTTCTCATCATGTTTTTTTTTTTTATAAGAAACAAAAAGCTCCCCAAGTAAGCCCATCAGGCAGCGCTATGGACATTTAAAAGGAAAGAATAGCTGTCAGAGTAAGGATTTGTAAATTGAGTGTAGCAAGGTTGGCAAGAAGAGTCAGAAAATTATGCTCTCAAAGGGTAACTAATGGTTTAATAGTAGATGGCCTGAAGAAAAAAACTGATGAAAAAGTTTGCAGGATGTTTTTATTCCCCAGTGAAAACCATAGAAAAAGGAAAAAAATTAAAAAAGGCCAAAAAGTATGAAAAGAGCTTTAAAGATAGAAAAATATACATCAAGGAAAAGAGGAATTGTTCAATTTATGCCACTTTTTTAAAAGACCTAGAGAATTTCACTTGACTTGTGACCTTTCAACACAAGCCAGGATTTTTGTACAGGCTTTCTATTTTGGATACTAAATGTATGTTGGACAAGTTCAAATGCCTCTTGTATCTAGATACAAATGCCAATTTTATGGTGGAAAATGTAGCGAGTGATGTATAGTAGTGGTTGTTGATATCAATGAATAAAAATAAATGGATTAGTTCTGGAAATTATGGTGAATGCTTTTATGGCAGTATCCTGGGAAATCATGAACTGGGGGATGTGGAATGGATCTACGTGTGGAACAAACTGAAATATGACTTTTTAAATTATTTAGCTGGATTATTTTATCTCCTTTCCTATCTATCTATACAAACATAAGCACATACAGTATTAAAGAAAGAAGGAGAGTCCAGAGTTAAAAGAACCCCCCCCCATGGTGATAAACTAACCTGTAGCATTGGAAAAATAGGAAGAAGTATTCCTTGAGGAAAAACTATTCTGTAAATAAGTAATACATAGTGCTGCATCTTTTGCTGAAACTGTTACTGCCTGTAACTGCTGCAGAAGCTGCACTAGATGGGCAGAACACTTTTGGGTTTCATCTTTCTTGCAGTGTTTTGATTTTTTTTTAATTTTTTGAGACACTTTGTAGTGCACATCTTTGATATTTCCTACATTTAATTTTTATCTAACCGAAGCATGAGCCTTGAAAGTTGCATTTGCTAAGGCATTGATTATTTCCTTTCTAACAAACAGAAAAATACATCATCTGTCACTGACATTCACAGAACATTAACTAAGTTTTAGTTTATCCAAATTTATCCTGAGGTGCTAGTCATTCTTAAAGCCTGTATTAGTCAATCAAGTCCACTTTAAAATTCAGATCATCCATTTTACAGGTTTCCCTTGGTGCTATTTGTCAAAAGATTTAAAGTCACCTGAAAATTTTTACACTGTGGTAAGTCTCAGTTATCAATTGCCATTTTTTTCTTTTTCTGTGCCTTTTTTTCCCCCTCTACAGTCATTCTCTCCTGTTTCTATACTTACTTCCTTCTTCTTGATATGATTCTTGATGACTATTTTTAAAACTTACGGTGATCATTGTGCGTCATGAAGATGAGGTCCTTTACCCACTTTAAAGATTATGAAATGGTTTGAGAAAAGCTCCTATTCTTTCTCTGTATCAGTAAATCTCCCATGTCACTTCCACAAACACGTCCATCTCTCACATCCCAATGCTTCTAGGACCTTTGGAGCCAAAGTGCTATGCAGATTTACACCAACTATAAAAGCAAAATTATTTAATCTTTTTAATGTAAAATATTTTAATCTATTTATTAGAAGATCCAAAGAATGAATCTTACCCATTTTTCCCTCTAAAGTCAAATTGAGTGTATCATATTGTATGTTTCCAGCAACTTATTTTGAAGCTATGTATGCTTTCAAAGGACTATTATTTATTAAAAAAAGTTTTCCTACTTTGCTAGTTTTTGTAATAGATCCGGGTGTAGAAATATTGAGGATGTATAGGAAATTTGGCTATTTGCTGGCTGGGAAGCAATTCATATTAGCTACTGTCTACTTCATCTCCTCTTATTGTTCGGAGTAGAAATTAACTCTCCAATACCTACAGTGCCATGGAAAACATAATCTACTTTTTTAATAGCTTGTAGATCAAATAGCTCAACTCTGGGAAATGGGTTCCAATAAAAGCTCCATTTTTTTATGCTGGGCAGCAAATCCATCTTAGAGAAGCTATCTTCATTATTCATTGGTATCTTCCTAACTTAAAGTTTCCTTCAAGTAGTGTTAACATTTGATGATGGAAATTGAAGGCCAATAAGCTGTACAGGGTATGTGCTTTGTAAAATGAATTGGCCTCTTGGGAACAGAAGAGCTACAACTTTAGTGATAACAATTATGTTTTTATGGTCCAAGACAGAAATAAAATGTTGAAATGGGAAATTTATGCAAAAGCTTAGTAGGAAAATTATCAAAATCTTAGAATCAGAGCATGTAAAAATCATTATAATATATCAAAGAATCTGTTTATGAATGATCAGTTACAGAGAAGCTGAATATAAATAAGGTATATAAATAAGCTGAGTATAAATAAGGTTATACTTTCCCATTCTCCTAACACCAAATACTGGCTAAAGAATCTTTTTAATAAAAAAGTGCTTTATGTGGGTTTTACTTCCTTTATTCTCAGGTTCTATTTTCCTTGTTGCTTAAGGAAATAATTGAATAAAGAACAATTAATGAGTCAAAGACCACATCAATTTCTAGTTTAATGATGGAGAGACAATGATAGAACATATGAATATGAGGACACATTATTTGGACACTGTAAGCTTCACAGTAATTTATGATGCAGTATTAGATGTGATACTTCTGTTGTCAGTCTGCAGAAGTTGTCAGAGCAAGAAAACAAATATCAGCATGAGATGAGAGTGAGTTCCTAAGAAATCCTTGAAGAATGTCTGCAAATCCTTACTGTGGTAATACTCAAAAATTTATATGACTCTCTTCTGGTCAGTGCTGGCTAGTGTCATTTTGCTTTTTTTTTTTTTTTTCCATTGGTTATTCTGTTGT
>LTAT01000004.1:100110328-100133261 GCA_003286495.1 Chlorodrepanis virens | reverse complement strand
TGGCGGAAGTGGCGGAAGGAAGGAAGGAAGGAAGGCAGGAAGGAAGGAAACTGACTTGAAGTTCAAGCCAAATCCTAAGCATTTCTAAGGCTCAAAGGAATATTTTCCATTTTGCATCCCTTCAGATTTCTCTTTTGTAAGACTACAGACCCCATTGGTGAACAGGTGTCTCTGAGAATTTCTGAAGAGATGTCAGTAACATCAGTATTTATTTTTGTTGTCTGGATAAGTCTTACAAAGCATCAGTGAATCAGGCTTTTAAAATGTTATGTGCTGTGATTTATGTACACCACCTGAAATATTAGTCTTTATCATTTTAAGAGGTGTCCTTGCCCACAAGAGAAGAAACTGCCATAAAGCTTTTCCTTACTATTATACTTTTAAGAAGAAAATATATTGCTATGGACATATAAGACATTTGAGTAAAAGTTGCCCTTGGGACTTCAAATCTTTATAATTTCCATATTATTATCACTTCAAGGGGTTCAATCATAACAATATCTTAGCACAGGATTGTTGGTTTTTTTAAAATATTTGCTCATCCTCCTTTGAGATAGGCAACTAACTCTCACTGTTGAGAACTTATGAATTAAAAAAGGCTGGACTGGGTCAGATTTTGAGGAGAAAACCTTTGCAGTTTTCTGTTAGAGGGGAAAAATAAAACCTGAAGTGCTTTACAAAGTGGGATCATGATACGGCATTGGTAAAAATTTGTATGATACGTGTAAGAAGATTAAAAATAATTTATTTCACTATGCAGTACAGAATATAAAAATGATATTTAGCTTATGAAGCAAGATTAATATATAATTTATTGTAATACCTTGTCTTTTAATTTTTTGTATCTGTATTTATTAGTCTATTTCTTCAATGGCAAGCACTTGAGTTTAAATTTCTCCCTTGCTTATTGGCATGAAAAAAGCATCCATACATCCCTTTTTTTACTTGTCTTTGCTTGAGGCTGTGCCTGCAACTTACAAAGACTATCAAAGGAAAATGGTGACTGAGATTCAAACTGTACTGAGCTAGAGGGATACATCATTCTTTTAAAGTTTACTTTAAAACTTTAAGTCAAGAATTTTTTTAAAAAATTCAGTCAGTTTCAGTAATCTCTAATACATGAAACAGCATTTGAGTTTTGCTAGTGAGTTTATGTTTAGCTTTCTACAAGATTTGCAAAAAGTCTCTCAAAGATGAGAGGAACAAAGAGCCTTTGAAGTCCAACAGCAACCTGAAATGATTTTAAGGTTGAAGTGGAAGTTAACATTTTTTTTTTGGTCACTTTTTTTTCAAAAAAGTAGTATTTTGGGATGCAAAATGTTTTACTTCCTGTATAGTTTCTCAGAAACAGAATCCATAAGATCTAATAAAATATTAATTTGGTCATTATAAATATTATTTGAAAATTAAAAATATAAATTTCTTCCACTACAAGAGAAAAAAATGTGAAACCAGAATTTTTTGGCATTGGATTATGGAAACAAACACTAGGGGTTTGGTATATTTACATTTTGGTAGTGGATAAATGCTCTTCATTCCATCACAATTTATTACTTAGAATCTCCTTTTTTACTTCCTGATTTATAATGCAGGATCATCCCCATATTTCCTTTTTGGGTATCTACCTTTGTTACCTACTAGCAAGGATGGTAGAATTTCCCAGCTATCTAGTTGGTCTCATCTTTTTTTTCTGGCATTACATGCTGCAATAAGAAAAAAGCCTGAGTCATAGCTACACATATTTGCAGAGGTTGCAACAACTTCTATCCTTTGCTCTCCAAATCTCATCTAGGGGCAGACTGCATCATATCTCTTTTTCCTTATACACCCCCGTGAGCCCACAAAAAGGAAAAGAAATATGAGGGAAATGTTTGTTTGAGACCATTATAAAATAATCTTCTCCCAAAAGCATTTCAATAAATTTCCATGGCATTGCACTACTAGCTTAACTACTTAACACTTGAATTTAGGTGAAATTAGAGTAGTTTTTATTCATTTAGTTTCTGGTAAATGCTAAGAAATTTGTCACACTTTTTTGAGTGACAGCACTTTTCTTGAAAGAAACAATAATGCTATTGTATGATACATATCACTTCATATCTGAGAAAAGAAATTATTTGTATTAAAAAATTATGCATAATGAGTCTAACTTTATTGTGTTATTGAAATTTGAAGAGTGTGTGTAACTTTCTTTCTTATTTTTATCTTAGAAAATAATTTTGTGAAGCTGAGATTTTGTGTTCTACTAGTGTAAAAAGCCCTCTAAGATTTGATATGTTGTACTTTGCCTCAAAGGAATCTTCTATGGCAGTCAAAAATAAGCTGAAATACTTTCATCAACCTTTGTGTTATTTTTTAGAAGCAGGTGTTTCAAAAACCATAAGAAGAATCCACATTAAATGCTTTGTTTCTTGAACCCAGCCAATACAAGAATGAGTCATTCCTGCCAATCTACTGATTTCTTGCCTGTGAGAAAACGTATTTTCCAAAACCAGCATCTGTGCCACTACAATAAAGGAACAATAGAGAGTTAGAAAAGAGCTAGAGCTTTTTCTTTCAAGAATTCCACAAAGAAAACTTTCTCCAAAATGAAACCCATATATCACATTGTGCCTTTACCACTTCCATGTATGAGATGTAAAGGAAAAAAAAACAACTCTTTCAATTGTTTCAGTCACAGACACAGTTCTTTAAGGTCTTGAGTGCCAGCTGAAAGCAAAGGCAAGTGCATATAATTCTTTTGGGAAGTCAGCAAAACTTTGGTAATGGTTAGCATTTATGGAAGAAAATTACTTAGTTTTTCCTCCAATGGCAGAATGCAGAGATCCCTTAATTCCACTCGTGCCTAATAATATGAAAATCAACGTAAATACAAATCCAAGTAGAAATCTTGTCATCATGTGTATTAGAGGATGGGTTAGAGAAGGTGGCATATGGCCCTGTTGTTATTCTGAGTAACCCCTGAAAATTTATTATTGCAGTATCCTTGCCAGGGGTTGCACGTGACTCTTATGTACCTTAGAGATATTAAATATTTTACCCTCAGAGTTCAGTTGATAGATTTCTACCCTAATATTAAATCCAGGGTAAGGAATTGAATGTTCTATTACATTACTGCCTATATCCCGCTTAGGACCCTTATTTTCTTATAAGCTCGAGTGGAGACATCACAGCAAAGAATCCAGCCCATGAAATTCAAATTTTGGTGTTTTCTAATTGTAATTTTTTGAGTTCAGTGTAAAGAACATGTGACATTAAAAATGAGCTAAATAAGGCATAACTTACTATTCAGACCCATGGGTTCCCCCTTGTTTTGAGATACACTTCAGGTTCAGTGATGCCACATATGACTTTCCAATTTAAATAATGTGAAATTTATTAAATACTACCCAAACTTATAAATATAATTAAGGCGTCATTTCTATGTCATTCTAATGTGTCAACTTCTGCGTCATTTTCAGCAAGTTTTGTCAGTAATTGATTCAACTTTTACTCACACTTCTCTTCATTTAAACTGTTAACATTTCTATGCTGCCAGAGTAATAAATAAACAATCATACAGCTATAAGGAATTATAAAAATTGCTTAACTGATGTAATCACAACACGAATTCCTTTGCCAGTTTGTCACATTGCGTTTGAGTTCAGTGTGGTATAAGTGAAAGGCCCTTCAGGGATACTAACCCAGGAGGTGCAAAGCAGACTTCAGCTTCTGCAGGATTTTCATCTCTGTTGTGGGCTCTAGGGGATTTCTTGGGTAACCTTGTTAACAATGTGGAAAGACCTTTCCAGAAAGAGCTAGGTGACCTTCTTCTCACCTGGGAAATGGACTGTGCAGGCACTCAGAGGCAGCTGCAGCTTTCTTCCACGTTTCAGCTACTACAGGCAGCAATTTCTTGGGCACTATGATCCCGATACCTACGATGAGGACACAACACAGACACTTCATCTCAGTGGGACCTGTATAATCAGAAAGGCCTACGAATCCATTAAGTCCTTTAATGTTCCTTAAATACTCAGAGAATATTATCCCTCATCTTGGCTAGGAGAAAGCTGGTAAGAGCCTTGAGAATCTGCATTTCTCACTTTTTTTTTAAAGTTTATCGTGTTTTGTTATTCATGCTGACATTTATGACTCTAAAGTTAGCAATTTCTTTTTGTTTGGTTTTTAGGCTTGTAAAAAGTAAAGAATTAGCCTGCTGAAAGATACCCATCTGGAAACAAGTTGTTTTCCTTTTCTGAAAGCTGATGGATTTAGCATATTTGGTTTAAATAAAGCCTACAGTACAGCAAAACCAGGGTCCTACAACTACACCGGAAGTAAGATCTGGTTTTCCTCATAATTTTCTTTTTTTTTTTTTATTTATGTTTTGTCTGTTAGTACATAAATCTATCCCTTATTATTTATTTTTAGATCTTTCCCTTTATTTTTAAATCTATCGCTTATTATTATTTTATCTTGTTATTCTTTATTATTTATTTTTACATATAAAAAGGGCTTTAGAAATTGAATGGTATTTTGAATATATTGAAACTTCCTGCCTTTAATTTTCTGGATTTTGCTTCAGTTCTTGTTAGAAATATGCTTTGGGCATCTAATAAGTCTCTGCGTCCCATACCTGATGTGCCATATGTGCTTGCCTGCAGGCTTTTAATTTATAGCAAGGTATCCTGCTAATGAAATGTCTTTTTACATTGTTTCTCTTTCCTTAATAATCCACCCAGGTATTGTTATAGTTCTTGTCAAAATTTATAAAAAACCCCTCTAACTCTAGTACTAAATTTGCTGCAAGAATATGAGCTCAGAAGTAGGATTTGAAAACTTGCTTACACATGCTGTAGTTATACCCTCTCAGTGCAGGGGTATCTTAAGTTGATTGGCAATAAAAATTTAAATTAAGAACACTTTATTTTTTATCTGTTTTTATCTTTATATATTATTTCAGTTTCATTTCATCTGTATACTGCTTAACAACTTCTTTTTTCCCTGTTGTGCCTTTACAATGTTGCCCTATGAAACATCCCTTTTTTTCCCCCCCTTTCATCTCCCTTATTTCTCCTTTTTAATTAGTGAAAACATAACTTCAACAAACTTTCTTCAAGGTTACCCTGATGTGAAGGAAAGTGGTCTCATTTTCCTTGCAGAAAGGCTAATTATTCAAAGCTTCAGAGATCTTGTTACTCTGCCTATACAAATGTTGAACCCATAGGAGGTTCTTAATCCGAGAAGTACCTTAGCAATTGCCACTTTTGTTGTTCTCGTGATTGAACTCTTGGGAAGAGGTTGCCTCCAAGCAACATAAATATGCATTTTTAATAATACTTATAAAAAGAAATCTGGAGGAACCAAGAATAAGCCAAAAAAAAAAAGGCATGTTGTTCCATTATACCACTTTGAATGGTCCCATTATATTTTTTTTATTGCACTTGAGACATTTAATTCAAGGCAGTGATTACAGAGTGATCAAGTGCCTCATTTTAATTAAGGCTTCAATAAGAGTTCCATTAGTAGCCTGTATGTCTTCTTTCTTCCTCTCCTCCCTCCCCTTCTTTTTCTTTTTACCTCTGGGTATTATTTTTATCTTTTTTTTTTTTTCCCAGATGAACTTTTAAAGGGAATTAAAACTATCCTGAAAGTATTAATAAAATTGATCAAAATGTTCCCCAGAGAATAATTCAGATTTTCTCTTTTTAAATGGATTCCAGGCAGGTAATTCTTCTCTCCTGTGAGAACTACTGATAATCAATTTTCTGTGGGGGAAGTAAAAATAACAATGCAAGTTTATCCTCAATTCCTCCAGAAATCTGACCTGTGTTTTGTATACAGCCACACAAATGATAGGTTTTTTATATGGTTTAGTTCATGTGAAATGTGCTCCCTAAGCACAGCAAAAGTGGAAGGGGACCAAGACATCCAGAATGAGGGTTAAACTGCTTATCCAAGTTCTCTAGTCGCTGTCCCACAGACTTTTATTGTCCTGATATGTAAACTCACGCTACATTAAATGCTTAAACTGATGACTCATCATCCCCAGTTCTGGTAAGACTTCAGAAGCTGATCTCAGTTCATACTGAGCATGTCATGGAGTAACATGGTTGAAGGCTCAGAGGTAAATCCTGAGGTTTATTGACAGGCTGTTTAAGAAGACTCGAAAATAAGGACAATATTAGGCCACATTTTGTCAAATAACTCTCTCATGACATGTTTTTATCTCTCCAACATATTTAGTCTCTTCATTTACTGCACTTCTTCTTTCCGGATCATGGTATTATTTTGTAGAGGGTAAAGGGAAAATTAAGAGGATAAAGAACACAGATTTAAAATGCTCAGAGTGGACCTAATTGGGAGTTCTTTCCTGCAGAGGTATGAACTGCATGGGAGAGAGATTGATCTGTACTGCAACATTGTAAATTGCTCTCAAAAGCAGCTCCTTCAAAAAAGCATTCTCTATTGCAGAATGGATATGTTCTTAAATTATTGACTTAGAAAACTTTTCTTGTCACATTTATGCTTGAAGATTCACATTTATTTGATGGTGTCTTTTTTGGCTTTCTAAACAGTTGTGTTTATTTTGTGGTTTTTTGTTGGTTGTTTTGTTGTATTTTGTTTCTATCACATGAAGTGATTGGGATCAAGTTTACTTTAGAAAAGTACAGAAATTTTAGGGAGTTTGAGAATAATTTAAAAGGGCTTTCCCCAAGCTTTACAGCAGTTTTAGGAGAACCAGAAGATCTGATGCCTTATTCAGAGGCTATATAGTTGTGTAAAAATATTCACATTTAATAGTGTTTATTTCTTCAAGTAGTGAATGCTTCTGGTATTATGGTTCTTTTAAAGCATTTGTATTATGGTTATGTATTTGTTTGCTTGACATTCTTGGAATTTTAAAGAGAACAGGATAACACAAGATAAAGTCATTGATTTCTCTAATCTGCTGGTCCTAAACTTGTTGCCATCTTGAAGCAAAGAGCTTCATGTATATTTGATTGCTGAAGCTGAGCAGCAGGACACTGCATGGGATGTGTGAGCTCTTATTTCACTCCCACGTTGTCAAGTGATCCCTTGTGATCCCTTGTGCCCAGCTGATGGCTCAGAAAAAGCCTGCTCTCCTAACTGCATAAACAGGAATTGGCTGTTTGTAAGGGGATATGCAAAACACTGTTTGCTTTTTATTGACGTTTCTCTTCCTGCAGCACATTTCAAGAAAGGTCATTCCTTCTGTTCCTTCTGTTTCTTCTATTGATGATTCAAATTACACTTAGTGTTCTGAATAGAAATACAATGCCATTAACACCCTATGGTGCTAACCTTTATTTTAATGAAATATTAATTCCTAAAAACTAGCAAGCTGCTGAGGGGGGTGCCATGGGGATAGGCAGGCTGGCATGTATAAATTATGCTGATTGAAGCTAAAGGGACAGGAACATAGTGGCTGAATGTGGAAGCCTTCAATCAGTCCTTTTCTGGGTATTTAGGTGGATTTAAATAATAAGTGATTCTTAGGGACTGTTTTGGCAGACAATTTAATCATCCCCTCTCACATTAATTGTCTTTAAATATTAAGTTTTCTTTGAGACTAAGATCTTCAGGACAAGAATCAAGGCTTTATACATTCCCTCACAGAGGGCAGTGGATATTTTTGCATATTTTTAAGTCTGAGCAATTTTATACAAGGAACATTAATTAAAACAGATATTTCATCTTCCCTAACTCCTTTCAATAGGCTGGAAACTGGGGGTTTTAAAGATAAAACAATTATATTGTTAATTATTTTATTGGGAAAAAATGTGCCCTATATCTGCTGCTCTTGCCGATGATGTTGAATAGCCTGTCACTAGAATTTACCAAAATTGTCATCAATTAATATGCAGTCAGTTATAGGTGGGGGAGTGGTAGGCAAACAGAGATGGACATGTGTGTGAGACAAAGAAAGAATGCTCCTGTGAAAATAAGATGGAAGGAAATAAAAGGAATAATTTTGGGGAGATAACTTTGCCTCTTTGTATAAACAAAACTGACTCTGTACAAGAAGAGTGGTTCATTCTTTGCCCTCTTGAAAGGTAAAATCCTTCATATCCTATGTTTTGACACCCTGCCATTATTTAATACTTCAACTATGAAGTATAAGAGGCAAGCATTATTTTGTACTTGAACTATGCTGTGTTGTAGGTCTTGAGGAAAACTGCAGCTTAATACCTTCAAAAGAATATAGTCAATACTGGGAAAAGGATGTAATCATCAGCTTTTTTCTTTTAGGAATGGATCTTCATAGAACTATTATTAGGATTATAAAATGTCACTGCCTATGGACTCAAATAATTACTGATGAGCAAAATCTTTTTAAGAGACGGTTAAATTTTCTGTAGTTCTTGCCTACATATAGGATATCTCCAGCTTCTCAAACCTCTGTCGGGAAGTTGCCAGAGTAGAGTTCAAAGCTGCTTGGTTATGCACATTGAAATTTTATTCTTAGAAAAGATTTGTCTAATCCACACAGTAAGTATACTTTGAAATTGAGAATATTGCAATTTGCTGTATAGAAACAAAAAATAAAACCACTTGCTACTTTATAGCCAATGTTACATTTTTCTTTTTTTTCAGATGGGTGTTCATAATAGTAAAATAAAAATTATAAGTTGCTCTTATCTGTAAATACTGTCAAATATAGCATAAAGTATCTCTTTTTTTGTACATTAAAGCAGATTAAATACACTTAGTCAGCTATTAGTAATCTATTGTATTTATTTTAAAGCTCAAAAATAATACAACAAAATAATTTTTATTTAGAATAGAAAAGTCCAAACCATTATTTCTTCAAATTAAAAATGTTTATATAGAAACAATGAGGGAGTAAGTTCAGTTGTATGAGGTTTTGACCAGCACTGCAGGTGTATCAGGTTTAGCCTCCTATTTGGAAGATATACAAAATTACTCTGGTGAAGACAGAGGTATTTTTGTGGGTTAGTCAAGACTGTGTTAGTGCTTTTGATGTTTTCCATAGGTTTGACAAGCATTTATGGTGTGCAGACTGATAAGAGTGTTGCCTTTCTGTCAGCTGAGTTGGAACCAGTACAAATGAATACCAGCACATCCTGGCAGGAAAAAATTGTCTGTAGAAAACAGAAAGCAACATAAAAAGTGTTCTTCAATTAGCAGCTGCCAGAGGAGAGAAACTTGATCTTCAGTATCAGCTTTTCCCTTAACATTTCAAGTATATTGTTTTTTTGGGACAATCATGTAAAGTGATGGTTCAGAATATTTCTAACTAAGGGTCTTCTAGGAGGGGTGATACTTGCAGGTCTTGGAGTTTCAATGCACTGCACATCTTTCTACTCCTCCACAATTTATTTTAAGAAACATCATAAAGAACCTTAAGCCCTCTGTATGCATCATTTTTGTTCTCCCACATGCATTCAAAGTTGTTGTGTTGGGCCTTTGACATAAATTAGACAAGTGTCTTTCATTCGGGTTTTATGATTATGTCTTCTTTAAACTTGACCTGTGTCTACTTTCTCTGCACATATCTAGTTATGAATTATATTTGCTTCCCTGAAGAGACTTTACTTAAAGTGCTTTTTCTTTCATTCTCAAGCTGTCTTCTATTTTGTTCCTTTTACAGAAAAATAAAATCAGATGTACCATATTTTGAATGCCAGCAGTGAAAGCCCACATATTTTTCTTGAAAAAGAAACATATTTCAGCATGTTTTCCTCTTTGGGATTAAAAAACCCTCAAATTATTTTCCAAATTTGAATATATATTCATATAAATATGTATTATTTTTAAACTGAAAATTTTATTTTAAAGCATTTTTCCAGTAAGAAAATAAAATGTTACATTAAAAATAAAAACAAAGGGTTAGATGAATGGTCCTATTAAGTTCTCCTTAGTATTAGAGAGATTGCAAACACATAGTATTTGGCCCTTAACTTTTATGAAGGCCAACTCTTGGGAAAGAAAAATAAAAGTGCAAAACCAAACCACAGTCCTTTGATTTATAGTATTTCTATGTATTTTTTCATTTAAGCGAAACAAATATATTGGATATGGTTTAGGATGAGAAATTTGAAAAAGAATCCCAGCCCACTGTTGAAACACAGCTATTCCTGTGGCTTAGGGAACAATGGTCGAGGACCAGTATTTCACTTTCTGGATCAGAAAGGAAGGTGATGATAAATACATTGAGTTTGTGGGTAAAGTTTTTAATACCAGAAATACTACCCAGAAATGCAATGCAAAGTGCAATGTCCTAGGCACTCCTTTTGAGGCACTCCTCAGTGACCAGAGGTTTCACGTGGTGACTCATCCATCTGATGTTTCCCCTTATTACAAGCTAGCAGTCAATACTTTAACTTTCACACCATTTAATAAAATATCTTACATGTTAGCCTGCTATCAGTGTCTAATCAAAGGTTTACCTTTCTGAAGATATCAATATTTGAGATATTTGATTGAGATGATTTGATTGAGATATCAATATTTGAAATGAAATTTACAAGAGACAAGGATTTCCAACTGAAATATTTCTAATGATTATTCTTTGCTTTATATACCTCTTCACTTCCTCCCGTTCACTCCACCACAACAACATATATTGATAAAGCCATCAGCAGAAAGCCACTGAATATAAAAGTGAAATTAATAATTGATGTGTTAGAAACATTTTGAAAGAATTATTGACTCCACAGGTTTAATTTGTGATATAAGAAGTCGCTATAGATCTCTGGAGAGTTCTGAAAGGAAATCCTAAAAATGTCTGTAAATGCAAGCCACTGTCTCAGCATAATGTCAAAGCTGAAGTCAGCATGCCGCAGGATATGCAGATAGAGTGTGCAGTTGCACAGGATGAAAAACTTTGCAGTTCTTACATTTAGGTATTTTTCTAAGTCACCTTTACCTAAAATACAAACATATTAGCTGTATATACTAGGTTAAATATTGATAAACTTTGCTTAAACGAAGATTCAGTTGGGTTCTGAAAAGATGTATTACTGCCTTATCTCTCTTTTTGATCCAGAAAGGGTAGGATAAAGTATGTCCTGGTAGCTAATGATAAGAGATAATATCTTGGGAAGGAAGTTTATTTTGAAGCTTATAACACCAACAGTAAGCAATAAAACTGGAGCTCTAACTGCTTTTTCAAGCTTAGCTGAAAATAAATTAGGGGCTCAATTTATCAGCATTAACCAAACAGGAGAAAAAGTCATGGACACATGGACACTGCTGTTTGAGTAGTTAATATTTATCACCTTTTTCCAGGGGAACTTGTCCTATTTGGTAACTATTAGCAATCGTTTCATATGACAAACATTATACAATTAAAAAAAAATTGTTAAAATTTATTTCAATTTTCAAAACTGAGGTGTAAATAGATAAGCATAAGATTTCTGGGAATGTCTTTTAACAAAAAAACCTGGAGGACAGTATGAAGGAGCTTTTCTTTAATATTGTATCTGTCGAGTGACATTTAAATGTCAGGAAGATGTTCTTTGTGAGGTTCTTCTACAGCCTCTCATACTGTTGTTAGAAATAGACTGTACTTCACAATCAGCAGTACACACACACCAAGTACTTTAACAGCTATTAACACAGCTATTAGGGTTCAGTCAAACCCATGAGGTAAGAACAGCACAGTACAACAGAAAAGTGAAGGTTCTTTATAGATCCTCTAGTTCATTTGCAAATATTTGAGATTAGCTCAGCTGGTTGCAGCTAATCATGCCAAGATTGTGGGTTTGATTCCTGTATGGGCCATTCACTTAAGAGCTGGACTTGATAATTCCTGTAGGCTCCTTCCAACTCAGACTATTATGTGTGATTTTTTCATGCAGATTTCATGAGATCTTAAAAAATTCAGCCAATAACATTAACTGCACATGTGTTGGACGTGTATTGCGGTTATTACTTATGCCTACAGTGTCTTCCAATCAGGGTTTTATCAAAGAAAATTGTTCCTTCCCACTTTGTCTCTTTTCTATATGTGACATTATTGTGAAGAACAAAAGCATATGAAGAACCTACACAAGAATGTGCAGTTCCACATTGTTTGAAGGTAACTGTGGAATGGAGGTAAAATTAATAAGAGAACATTTTGCGCCTGAGTGGCAAACAGGATAGTAGGTTTGAGTAGCAAAACTGGGTCTTAGATGATTCTTTTTTGCTTTGAGGAAACCTTAATGTACTTGAAAAACACTAGTACATGTGTACCACAAGTTTAATTCAGCATGATTTTGGTCCTCTTAACATTTCCATTAACTTACTCATTTCTGCTACCTCAGTGGTGAAATTAAAAAAACAGTGGTTTTGGGGTTTTTTTAAGCATGTTAAACAATAGCTGGCTTACACAACTTTTTGGTTTTATTGTACATCAGCTGAACATGCAGATACAAGTAAGATTACACAAATAACAATGAAAATTCCTATTTCAACTGCAAACTCCCAGGGGACTTTTTCTTCTGAAAGCATCTTTGTGAAGCTCCTAGTGCAGTAAGGCCTGTCTACCATTTGATCTAAATATTTCTGTGATGAAAAGGAATAATGAACATAATCTAAAAAATTAGGTACATCACTATATTGATGTATTTTGTATAGTGGTGAAGACACTGGTTTGCAACCTTCGCTCCCTTCTCCTTGTTATTCTTTGCTCTCTTAGCTTCACACCAGCTTTCTCCATCACCTGAATCTCTGAACTGGCATTCCTTAAGGGTTATATTTCAGAGACAGCAAGCTGCTCTACAAGGGAGAATGTTCTGCTCTCGTGGAGGTGTCTATCCCACACTGTTCTTCACCTTGTCTTGGTTTAAATAAAAGGTTACGTTTTCATTGTTTTGGTTACTGATTTATTTCAAAACACGAGCAGAAGAATCTGGGAAATTCTGCCAATGGCCAGATGTTAATCATTGCCTTGCAATGCAGCTGTATGAGATCTGTTAGAAACTAGCACAAAGTAAAGGCACTTATCACAAAAGCTGTTCAGGTCATGAGACTCTACTCAAAAAAGGGAGATCTCTTAAGCACTGTCTCAATAGCAAGCAGTGTTGGAGGTTGATGTCTGAGCACTTTTCTTCAGCTCCTGGTGTAATATTTCACCACAACAGAGCAGGATGAGATATTTCCACCCATACTAGGCTTGATTGGAAGAAAACATGACAGGAGTGTTCCTGACTCTGGTCAAATTTAGCAGCAGCTTACGTATAAAGGCAGAGCTAAAAATGGCAGCTATTCATCATGCTATTTCAATATTCAATTTTTTATACCTCCTGGATGATCTTGGCATTACATCTGATCCCATGCTTGTAGAAATCAATAAGAGCCCTTTTATTGACTTCAAAGGAGCAGGAGAAGGCTTGTGGTAGGTGGAGTGGCTTGTGTAGTTAAGAAAAATAGCTTTGCATAACCCCAGCAGAATGAACTCCACTTTGGAATGGAGTTTCAGTGCCTAGTGACTAGAATACTTTATTAATAATGTAGCTTTTGCCAGAAACATTTCATTTCATCTGTAACAAGAAGCAGGATTACCCTTTCCTAAAGTCAAGCCGACTGCTTATAATTTTTACCTTGTTTGATTTTCTTTCTTGCTCAGTTTTTGTCGACTTATACTTTCCTGGTTCAAGCCTTGATCATTCCTCAAGGTCCACTGCTAACCACTATGTGGTTAGCATTCTCTCATTCTCTGCAAACTTCTTCTGTCTGACCCTAATATAATCCTGAAACTTTTGTCTAATTAGATCTAGTTGCGAGATCAAGCTACTCAGTGGGAGGATTACATGGGATGAACACAATGTTCACTGTGAAATTAATTGCAGCAATGACATAATCGCCACAAAATCCCTATCACTGAGAATTAGCATCATGATAGTTCCCTGTTGTTTTGGTAACTGTATAAAATTGAAGGTGAAATGTTGTTCTTTAGTCTCACTGGTCTAGTTTGGGTTTTTTTTTTTTTTTGTTTGGTTGGTTGGTTTTTCTTAACTGAAAGCAAAATGTTACCAACATGCTCAACAGCAAACTCAATTCAAGATTCTGAACTCTGTGGCAAATCTGATAAAAATGAGGGTTGGCTACATACAAATATGGACATGTCCATTTTAATTCTCTCCTCTCACCTGGTTGCACACTGATATGGCATCTGAGTTCCAGACTTATCAGAATATTGGATCAGAATATTTCAACACTCAAGGCCAGTGCTGTCCTGAGTTACTATGCAGTTTAAATCTGGTTTGGTGATTGAGGCTCAGGGGATGCTTTTGGGACAGAGTGCTGAGGTTACTACCAGGCTGTACTGACTCTGACCCATTTGCTCCTCCCATTACACCTCTCCATGGGTCCAGGAACTTCATTTCAGCTTAATCTGGTGGCTGGCCTTGGTCTCTTCCCAAGCTAAACTCTAGGTATGCCTTCTTCCTGGCCCATCTCCCAGGTGTGTTCCTGGGGCCTTGACTCCCTAAAGGGATTCTGGATCTTCCACTGCATGTGGCTGGGGTTGTTGATGGTTGCAGCTATCAATGCCCTGCTTGGGTTCTGCAGGCTGGCACGTGGGTCAATGAAGGTGTTGCCTGCTTTGGTGTCACCCCTGGGCTGTCCTCCCTTGTGGAGTAACCCCATCCCTGCTGCTAACACCTTAAATGTGCAGCACTCTCAGAACCATGGATTTGGATCCCTTCTTCAGAATTCTTTGTATGTGAAAAAATCCTTTAACAAAATTCAAATGTGATGCTGAGAGCAGGGACTCAGCAATAGTTCATTCCAAGTGACCACTCTAACTCCAGGGCTTACAACATACCTTCCACTTGGCCTCTTATTTACTGATTTTTTTTCCCAGTGACTTAATGCTGGCTACATATCTTCAAAGCTTCAACTGAAAAAACTTCTAAGTAAATAAGTTGTAGTTTCCTGTTTAAGGCACCCACTTTAAGGACCATATAGTCAAATTTCTTTTAGTCTGAGAAAAGACTCTTATTCCTTGAACTGTTTTTACTTGCTATTTTATAGGTGATAGGTACCACCTCTGTTTCTGAGAGGTGGTAAGGAAAGGATAGAGAGAAAATCCTTTTTTGTTTTCTGTTTTTCCTAACAAAATCATGTTTAATATAGAGTGAAGGTTAAGAGATTCATTTCCCAAGTAGAAGAGGACACCAGCCACTTCAGCCTCAGGAAGGATTAAGAGACAGTGCTTCCTCCTGGCCTGCTGCAGGCAGATTCAGGCAGAACATGTCTGACTTTACACTGAACTCTCCTTCTTCTAAATTTTTGGCCTTGTCATGTCAAGAAACTTAATTCTCTTTGAGATTTGGTGGTAGATTCTTGAGGCTATAAATCAGGACTATGTTTTCCATGTTTCATGTTAGATCCAGACTTTGACAGAAATGAGATTTGGATATTATTGTTCTGAATCTCCTAGAAAGATCTTAAAACTGAAATTTCAATGTACAAAATCTGTGACTAATGGGAAAACTACCTTACTAATAAGGCAATGAGAGTTTAAAAAAATGGATGTGTTAAATGCTGCAAGCACCTAAAAGCTAAAGAGTTTGAGGAAATCATATAACATTAGTAGCTGAGCCCAAAAAGACTAGAAAAGTTTAGGTTTCCTAATTGTCAAATAAGCATTTGTGCAACATATTGATGTTTAGAATAAAGCTTTTCTGTTTCTAATGGACTTGCAATTATCTGTAGAACAAGCCGGGGCAGTGAGGAGTGTTCATTTTTATCTTGATTACATGCATTTCAATATTTTAAAATTATAATAAGTACTGACATCCTGTAGAAATAGAAAGCTTCAATGTTAAAATAAAGAGCAAGGAAGCATTGAAAGTTTTGGAAAGATGAAATATTTGAAGCATTTCTTTGTGCTAATAAATACTTCAGTTGGACAAAGTGGAATTGTTCCAAAGAAAAATTATAACTCAATGAGTAGAAATAATAACACGTTCTAAAGAAGATATTAAAAAAAAAAAGTAAACCAGCTTTTAGTCTCACAAGACACTCATCAGGTAAGAAATATAATTAACTAATTTCTAATTCCTGTTTAGATAGGAAAGAAAATGGGATGGCTCCTACAGCATTTACTATAACTGAATCCATGTATCTGGTATCCTTGTTGAGCCTTGAGGGTATAGATAGCTTTAGGTCAGCTGCCTACTTTTGGGAAAGGTAAAACATTTTATTTTCAAAACATTTGTATTTCAGCTTGATGTAAAATGGAGGAAATGTGGATATCAGGAATCTTTTTCATGTCCAGCTTTCCTACTCGGATCAAACACTAACGTAATTCTGTATATCTCAAATTCTTTTTTAACCTTATCCAAGTATCCACTCAGGAAATGTCAGTGATTTTATCAAAGGCCCCTGTAAAGGACTGTGTCAAACAACCTGGGAGGGAACAAATCAGTATATTTAAACTAAGGCCAAAGCTGCATTCAAAATTAAAGATATATTATGCTAGAGACTTACTTATAGTGGATTTTCATTTTATAAATTGTTTTTAAACACTTTTGTTGTTAACTGCAGTGCACCGAAGTTAACTCATCTATAAAATGGATTAATGGACACTCTCCTTAAGAGAACTGTTTGTTGCTTACAAAAATAATTAAAACTTTCTGTGTCACATAGCTACAAAATATTAAGCAAATATATTGTTGGAGTAAATTATCCAATTCAGTGTGCTTAACTTTCCATTGAAGGAAGATATGAGCTAACAATCAAACAAAACCCCACCATACAAAAGCCCCAACAATTCTGGAATATTCATCTCAGATGCTCATTTATGCTGCCCACTGAGAAAATTACATTCCCAAGGAGCCTTTATCTAAGGCTTAAGAAGCTTCAAAATATCTTGAACTTTCAAGTACTTGAGGGGAAATAATTTTCACCTAAGTTCTTAGGAATATACTTGAACTTGGTTTGTTTATTCTTTTTTCATAAATGCAGAAATCAATATAAATCTTGTTGAATCAAAAAATTATATTCCTAATTTCTCTATTGGGAGGATTAATTGAAAGGTAGAGAGTTGTGTATACTGTTCAATGATGCATTTCTCAAATAACATATCAGCTTCACCTGCTATTGATACCCAAATTGAGGCTGACCATCAATGAGTATCTCAAGATACTCCACTTGTGACAGAAGTTATTCTACTGCTGTTACAGAACTTTTATAATGATAATTAAATGTTTCTGTTTTCTCTCGTGAACTTGTGAAATGTTTGTAATAAATAGCTGTAATGTAGTCTCAGTGTGGAGTTTTGGTTTATTGGTGTCTATTTCTCTTTTTCTGCTTGCAATATTTATTTTTCTTAGTCTTCTTGTGAGCCTGGTCCTCATCCTGCTCAGACCCATCCACATGCAGTCCTTGTACTCTTGTGTGAGAAATGATGCCCACTTTTAAAACTTCAAAGGTTTATTAAACCTTAACAAATATACAACAGAAGACTGAATAAGGGAAAATCACAGCACTGGGAGCATGGAACTAAACCACTACGTGCTCATCTACAAAATGGATGCTCTGCCTTTCATACCTCCAGCCCCTCCCTAAGTCTTGTCAGTCGACTCCTTCTTTGCCATCCAGTGGTGGAAATCCCTTTCTTACATCTTGATTGGAGGTCAGGGGTTACCATAGCAACAAGCCAATCCTCCCCAAATGCCCCATCTGCCAAGGCCATCCTGCGACAGTTCTACAAGAGGGAGGGGAAAGAGGACTATGGGATGACATATTACAGAAACATAACTATACACCTACAAAACTTCTCTTAACATACACATTCTTAACATTCACTCCTTAATTGTGAGAGCCAGCCATCGCACTGCTCATCTATAACATCTTGTATTTCTGTTAACTTTGGAAATGTCATGGCCAGCACCCAAAGCCTTCTGCAGTACTGTGCTCTGTGGGACATGTACTGATCAGATGGGCCAGACAGAGAAATTTCTTCACAGGCAAAGAGAGACCTAGGCAGAGGGGACACGCACCAACAATGTCAAATCCCAATTGCCAAGCCACATTGGAGCTGTCAGAGCAGGAGTCAGTGTTGCGTGGTGCTGTGTTTATCTAAGGCAGGATTTCTAAATGGAGACTACATCAATCACCAGTAACAAAAATCTTTACAGCAGAAAATATAAATTCCCACCTTTTCATCCTTAAGGAACATGAAAGCCTTTCTGTTCAGCCATCAGAACAGACTGTTTTTTACTTAAAAACTTGGCTAGCATAAGCTAAATTAACAGAACAATACCTGATAAATGTTCTAAGGATACTTATCATTTTGCAATAAAGCATTAAGCGGCACACTCTCTCACCTCAAGAAGAGCACCATTTAGTAGGAATCAGGAAGGTGTAATGGTGTTCAAAAGGCAAGGCCACCTGCAGTCAGAGGCTAAAAAGACACTGCAAAGTTTTTAGGTCATCTTTACTAGTAACTCTGCATCTAATAAAGGCTGATATCAGCATCACATAGAGAAGTAAGTCTTCCAATTATCACATTGCAAAGTACTGAAATTAACACCAGAACTTACTGCTGCAGAAATGCCAATGACAGTGCACCTTTAATAATTTTTTTAATAAATGTTTTTAAGTATTTTTTTTCACAAAGAGTTAGAAAACCTTAAAAAGCTGAGTACTAAGCATCTTTATACTACAGGACACGGGATAAGGTATGCATCTTCTGATGTGATCTGAAAAAAACAGAATTCAAGGAAAAATTTATGTTTTGGGAGAACTAGAATTACTGGAGTCACATTCATGATGAAACAGTGTTGTACACTAGATTCTTCTGCCTCTATATTATAGAATATTTTAGGTAGGAAGAGACTTCAGTAAGTTATCTGTGTCTTTCTTTCTTTGCTAAAATACACTAAATTGTTCTTGCATTCTCCAAAACACATGTGTGATATCTTGCTCTCAACATCTTTGTTTTCTGCAGTTCCTTATTCACAACAAAATCTTTCCTTCATCCCTATTTCCTGTGCCTTTGGCTAGCCTGTTGGCTGCTCTCTACTGCTACGTCTGCTGGTCTTGGATACAGATGATTAGATTTGCAGGCTGTGAGACAATTCAAGCAGCCTGAATTAGGATACTTGGCTCCTTTTACTGGCTTTAATAAATACTTGTCTGCCAATTGTAAATGATATTTAAGGTCTGTGATCTCCACCTTTTTGACAAATTCTGATGTTGTCTATAAGTTTAAAAATTATTTCAGTTATGAGGGATCAATGTACTAAAAGTCAAATTGCTAATACTTTTTTCATTAAGCAACTAAGCTAAAGACCATTGTATTTGTTTGATCATTGCATGTACACCCATAGAAGAATCTAGGAGTAGCTTTTTGTTTATTTCCTGAGTCTGCAGTATTTTTATTTTTCACTGATTTATATTTTTTCCATAGCACCTATGTATGTGTGTATGTGTATTTTTACATATATATGTATGTAAATATTCTTGGTTGCTTGGCTACTGATATCTAACAAAACTATATTATCAGTTATGCAGCAAATTGTTAACCTTCAATCATTCTTAGCATAGGGAAATCAATGTATCCAATGTATCCAAGAAATTTGAGTGAATCTAGGAATAAATTCTGAAGAGATTAGCAACCTTTAACCACCTCTGGGCTCAGTACTTGAAGCAGTGATGTTAGAAATTATTTTCCTCTAGGGTTTTCCCTAGTGGTAAGTTAGAGAAAAGGAGTAATGCTACACATTGTTTCTAGGTTCATATTTTATGAGCTGACTCAGTCTCTACTTGGTGGTCTAATCTCCCCTCTTTTGTTCATATTATACCAATGTTCCTGTGCGTGTATCTTTAGATGCTTACATCTACTTTTTAATTAATGTGAGGTTTGTCTTTTTATTGAAATATGCTTAACTAGGAGCTCTATTTGTATTAGAATGATCAAATCTTGTTGCAAACCAAGTATGAATATCAGTCTGAATTCACATAGTGGAGGTACAAAATCTTTTATACTCCTGCCAACACCTCATTTGATGTAAAAAAACCAAACTATTTGAAAATGAATGCTTAAGAATAATAAAATTGAAGTTGCTTAATAATATTATTAGTAATAGTAATATAACTGGAAGCAGGGAGATAAACTAGTTCTGTGAGTAAATGATGTGCTTGGTATCTGTCCTATTTTAATTCTCTTAGTAAGGAAATTCCAGTCAACTGTTTTGTTCTGTTCAGTCTCTACCAGCCAGAGCCCAGATTAGTGAGTGGGAAATTTTCAACTATGCTAGTAGGGGACAACACATCGCATGGTGATGTCCTGTGAGGAAAGTAATGGGCTGTAAATCTTTCCTGATATCCATGCTGTCTGCTTGATATGTCACAGATCAGAGTAAAAGAAGAAACAGAGGTCAGACTTTATAGGAGTTATTTTGTTTTGTCTTAGAACTGCTGTAATAACATTGAAATAAATATGCTAATTGCTTATTTTCACTCTTCATCCCCACCCCTACCCCCCTTCTCCGGCCATCCCCCTCAATTTGTGGTACAAGAAGAATTCAGATTTTTGTGTGCTCCCTAGTCTAAAAAAGGTGGTCAAACTCTTTCCTCACTGACCTACAATCTCTTTTGTTATATAACTGGTTCATGAACTGGTTCATAGGATGAACCCTAATAATCACTTTCTGGTGATAAATTTCTATCAAATTTAGAATTTGCTGCCAAAACAGCATTCAGAAATATGCAGAAATTTGAATTTTAAAGAAGTTTATATAAAGGAACCAAGAATATATTAACATATTTCCTGTCTGCTTCAGCCTTTGAGATTCAAAACTATTTTACAGCTCTGGGTCCAAACAAAGCACTTGCCAGATCAGTAATTTCCCAACTTGCTGCTACCTCCCAGATATCACTCTTCCTTTGTAGAGCCATACAAAGACGGGCAGTATCACTGATCTGTTCTTTTGCAAATAGGAATCTATCTAAACTATTTACTGCTGGTATGAAATGTCTCTACAAGGACTATTCCTGGCCTAAAATGAGATTATTAGACATAAGCTTGACATCCTCTGATCTCTTTTGAGGACAATTGTGCTCCATTGGTTCATGCTATTTGGGAACAGTATAACTAGGAAGTTTGCAGCAGAAATTATTCTCGTAAATTAAATTCCATACTTTCTCCTGCATTTATACAGCAACTTAAATTCTGTTACTCTTGGCCCAAACTCTGTATCATTCTGGAGAGGATCCACATTTCAAAATCATACATCATGCTGACTGATGATGTTAAATGTAATAAAGGCCAATTGTTTGAGTAAGATAATGGCTCATTTTGGTTTCGTAGTTGTATAAATCTCTTTAAAAGCTTGTTATAGAATGATTTACAACCTCATATAACATAAAGATAACTTAGAGATATGCAATGTGGAAATAATTTAAGTTCCATCAATGGTATTAAAAATGTTAATTTTGAAATGTATACATATTACGTATGCATACATTTTACTTGACAAATTATTACAATTAATTTTACATCACTCGAATTCTGGGTAAATACATTCTGTGGAAATACAAACCCCAGATATTTCTTTAAAAACCAGCTTTTAAGATACAGTTATGTAAAATGTATTAATTTTATTTTAAAAATTCAACATTTTATTTTGTAGAAACATTTTAAAATTTTAAATGCACAAAATCCAATGCTGACTGTTTTGGTTTGTTTTGAGAGGGAAGGGAAGCTAAAGAAAAGTAGAACAACATGAAGTTTAAACTGTTAAATGCCTTAGCTGCATATCTTCTGATACACTTCTGAACTAAGCTTCAAGACAGCTATATTTAATGTTTGTGCATCAATGCTTAGAAAGGAATAAGCTGCTTTGGGTGCCAGCTTATTTGTCCTGTCTTTTCTCAGGAGCAGCAGGAAGTGCAGAGGGGAGCAGTGAGAATTGATAGGGTCAGACATCTTCTGTGTCACTGCATGCTGTGGGTGCAGCTCTCGCATGCGGCAGGTTTTTATCCAGTGGAAAAGTGGGTACTAGTATTTCCATGCCTGATAATTGCCTGTTCTATGAGAACAGATTCAGCTTTCTAAGATGAAAGTTCCCAGCAGTAGGGTGTAGTTCTGGTGCCAGCTGCTCACAGCAGCAGGTCCTTTCTGTCTGCACACAGCTTCTTGGCTTTTAAGGGACATTGCAGCATGGCAGGGTTGCAGTGCTGGCGTGGGGTGTCCAGAAATGTGCTCACAAAGTGCTGCTTAGTGCTGCTCTGGGACCACCCAGCTCATGCTGGCACAGTTGTAGTGCAGCCTCGAGCTCCTTGCAGTGTATGGTGCAAGTGAAAAAAAAGCAGCACTTAAGATTAGTGAACTTAAAAGATAAAAATAGAGCTGGATGTAGTGAATGTGGTAGAAGGCAGATTTTGTTTGACTTTTAGTGCAGGTGTAAAGAGAAGTGGGGAAAAGTGGAAGAACTTGTTTGGGGCTTCTGAATCAAATGAATGAAGGAATACAATTATGCTCAGTGCTGAACAGCCATGTGGGTTAGAACATAACCTGCTTTTCTGAGCACACAGCTGCTGCTGCTAGGTTGGTAAAATATATTATAGGTCTCTTGAACACATGCTCAGCCTGCTCCATGGTTGGATCTACAAGCAGGAAATTCAGCTAACAAACTGCGGGGAGAAAATTCTGCATTTTAAAGTTCCTGGTCAAGAATTGTGACTTTAAGCAAAGGTTTCTTTGTTGCTTCTTTATGGAAACAAAACTTCCATGGGAGGTGTTTCTACTATTATTGGTGTTTTATTAACAAAAAATCCAGGAAGAATCTTTTAGCTTAAAATATTTTGGAGTAGCAGAAGTTCTGTTATTTGCGGGGTTTTTGTCTTTTTTTTTGTTTTGTTTTGGATTGGTTTGGGTATTTTTGTGTTTTTGTGTGTGTGTGATTTTGTAGTTTGGGGTTTTTTTTGGCTTTTTGGGGGGGGGGTTTGGGTTTTATTTTTT
>LTAT01000004.1:100073069-100101193 GCA_003286495.1 Chlorodrepanis virens | reverse complement strand
TTTGTTTTTGTTTTTGTTTTTGTTTTTGTTTTTGTTTTTGTTGGTTTTTTTGGTGTGTGTGTGTGTGTTTGTAAATAGCCTAACACAATGGAAGCATTACTCCAGATTTAAAGCTGTTTGAAAGCATCTGCGTCACTAAGACACAATTTCAATGTTGAATTTTCCTTGCTTGATCTTCTTTCAGGAAGTTGATGTTACAGATTTCTGTGGTATAACCTGTCTTTAATGGCAGAAAATAAAGATTCCAGAAAGTGAAGTACCAGAACTTGAAGAATTTTATCTCTTCATCCAGGCTGAAATAGGTTGAGTCAACAGGGAAATATAAGATCACAGCTGCTATTGTTCTGTGATAAACAATTTTTAGGAACTAGCAGGCAAAATTTTATGCCTCCATTAAAACAGAGTTCACTTGTCACTGTGAGTGAGGTGCACAGGATATAAAGGCACATATCTCTGTCTGTCCCTGTAAACCATCTCTCAAAGAAAATAAAAGGGCTTTTGTACCTAAAAAGTTTAGTTTACTTTACTACTAATAAGTAAAGAAGCAATATTAAAAATAGGGAGAAATTTCAGGACTACTGCTATAAGTAGTCTTAATTACATTTTGTGTTAAAAAGTAAAATATTATTGCTTTAGACAAAAGTAATTCTAAAGACAAAAATTTGAAGCAGCATCCAAGTCTAGTTTCTATTCTCTTGGTCTGATAAAGACTGACATTTATCTTTGAATGTATGATTGACATGAAGGCATATTAACAAATGTTGATTTTAACTGAATGAAGAAATGCTGAGTGGTTTACTAATTAATATCAAGATGAAATATAGTTGAAGTTTAGATAAATTTTTGGTAGATTATAAACTATTAAACTTCCATATGTTTGGCCTAAAATATACTCGGAATTGTTCTTATCCCTTTATCTATCATTCATACCTAGTTAATTCCTTCTTGTTCTAGTCCTGGCTGCTGTTTGGTCATAAAGAGAGAATGGAACAGAACATCAAAATCTACCAAGAAATCAATAAACCTGGAGCCTCTTGTGCACATTGATTGGAAAGCCAACAAAGTAATTTGTAAATTTTAAAGGTTCAGTGAACCTTTAAAAGGCACACTGAAGTCCAGACTGGTATATTAGAAGTACTTCTGCTTATGTATTGTGGTGTCTGTTCTTGAGCCATTTTTTAAAAAAAATTGCAATAAAGAACAGATCAAACTGAATGGGTCAGTAACTCTTCATATGTCAAATATGCTCTTGCTTATCTGTTGATAATCCAAACATCTGTTACAGTTTTCAAACTTTTGTAATTAAATCTTCAATTATGTTTAATGTTAGTTAAAGGGCTTTCAAAATCATACTTTTTTCCATTTTCCAGGATTTTTTCAAGAATATATTAACAGTAATTGTATGCTTTAAAATATTAGACTTCTGCCTTTGTGACTACAAAAGTCTTGATGTCCCCTGATTGAGAAACATGGATCTCTTTTGATCAAAGAAAAATTATACCAGACTGCTGCGGCTAATGAAGGGTAAATCTCAAAAGTTAATAGTATGAGTTCAAATAATCATCCATAAACTGATATTCATACCAGTCAGTCCAAGAATTGACAATATGAGATAGAGTAACCAAATCACAGAGTTTCAGATTTTTATTGCCATTGTGTCACTCCAACTGCTTGACTTCTGTTGGGAAGAAAGAGAGGAAGAAACTTCTTTTTTTTAACTTCAGAAAATACAGATAATGTGAATAGCAGTAAAAAGAAGTGCTGAAGTAAAACTCAGGAAGGGATTTCTAGTAGCCAACAGATGTATACAAAATCTTAGGCTAGACTTGAAAGAGAAAAATAAACTTGAGGTATCTATTTGAGCGCAAGGAAGAATTAATCTGGCAGAATGAAGGGGCGTGGGGAGGGATTGGACATATAAATTGGAGTAGGCTAGGCAGAATTTGAGAAGTGTTAGGGGAATACATGCAGGGCCAGGATGAAGTGGAAATTAAAATTTGCCATTAAGATGTCAGACACTAAGTCAGACAGCAATTTTAATAGGCAATGAGATCAATAAAAAATGCATTGTCTGAGAGACAGTATATGAGTTTATAAATGAATGGTAAACAGAGCAGAAAGCCAAGATCAGTTATGTAAGAGGTAGGCATGAGTTGAAAGAGGATTTAATCAGTTTTGCAATGGCTGATTTAATGTACTGTAAGTACCAACACTGCCGCATATCCCTGTTTTGTAGCACGACAAAACGCGATACATCACGCATTGTAAAACTACCTCTTTTGCCATTTCATTAGTTTACTTTCTTCTATATATTATTTCATTATTTTCAGTTGCTATGTGAGGCTAAAAAATTGATATGTCTTACTTTAGTTTTGGACTGGCAATGGGAAGAAGGAAGGTTTTAATTTCAGCTTTTAATTTTGGCTTTTTTTCTACTGCCTGGGAAAATTCAGTTCCCAAAGCATGAATGACAGCCATCATGTGAATTGGTATATTACAAGACAGTGAAACTAGAAGTGAAAAGGACATTTAGTTATGAAAAGCTTTTGTTCTCACAAGAAAAGGCCTTGATTGGGTTACGTCTAGTCTATTTTGCATTAAATTCTGTATTGTCTGTTATCAAAACATCTCCAAATATGAGCTGATATTTGAAGACAAAACAGTGGAAATAGAAGTCCAGGTGCACTCTGAAATCAATGTTAATTTTTCAAAGCCTTTAATTTCCCCTCTTTCATTATTTTCTTTCACAGTGAATATTGCTTCCTTTCGGGACACATGATAATGAAAACGACTTATTTGTTTTCATCCAGTGATCATGATTGCCACTAGTAGAATTATCTTTGAAAAGATCACGCTTTTATCCTCCTGCTGTCATCTTTTTGGAGGCATTAATCTTCAGTCTAGGGAGAAAAGCAATATCTCAAGTCAAATCTACTCTTTCACACTATTCAGCTAGCACAGCTATTTTGGACAAAATCTGCTAAATGAATTTGCAATGCATTCTCAAGTGTAGTTAATAATAAATACAGAGTTATGACAGTAAGCAGCAGTATAATCAAACCTTTCTTTTTATTTTTCAAAACTGGCTGACAGCACTGTATATTATCTTTGCACTTAGGATTATGATCTTGACAAAAACAAGGGCTGGAGAATTCTTCAGAAATAAATTACTGGAAAAAATATTTACCATGACTTCGAAGTTCAGTGTCTTAAAAGCATCTGATCACACATCTTTGGAACATGTTCCTGGTGTACAGAATGTATATGAAAACAGAAATGGTTCATAAATAAATTTAATGTTCCCTCATGATCAGAGTGATTTGATTTTGCTGCAGTATGGGTATCAGTATTATAGCTATGATGGAAAGACCATGTTTTAGACCTAGTTATCCGTAGCAGCCTGGCCCTGTGTAGACATGAGACAGCCTTAATGTAGATTAATTTATTTCTCTGGAATGATACATTTACATAACTAAGTCACTAATCTCAGAAAACATTTTTCACCTTGAGTCAACTGCAATGCAAAGCAGCTCATTTCTAGCTTGCAGTCACTCTAAGGTCATGAAGTTTAATTTTGAATTTAGTATGAGTATAAATTCCTTGGACTCTTAAGTTTAAAACGTTGAAAACTAATTTTATGGTGTTTTCAACATGTAGGATTTATCCAAACCTTTCACCTGTACACAAAATGTATTTTTTATTTGAACCTAAACTTGGCTATAGCTGCTTCCAGTTCAAAGCAAACTAGATAATTCAAGGTGTGTCAGAGACAAGCTGTATTCATTATTTGAGTGAAGAAATATAAGAAGACATGGGGGAAGAAACCAACTATCTGACCTAGCAATGCAACTGGAGAAGAATTCTCAAAATGTAAACAAAATTAACAGAAACTCATCGGTATTTTTGCCTTAAGGAAAACATAAACTCGATATGTAACTGGAAGCTTGTGAATTCTGGTCAGTGACAGAGCAGCTGCATATATAAAGACCTCAGGGCAGCAATTAAATATCTCCCCAAAATATACTGAATCTTGATGCTCTTCAGGGTTGTGGTGACCTAGCTCTGTAAGGGTTGCCACCACAGGGGCAGAGTACCCTGGAGGAAGCAGAGAGGCTAAAAATACTTTTTCCTATGTTATTGTTACCTCTAGGTAAACAGTGTAATAGGTGAAGAACATGCCAACATCTTGTTAGTAAGAATTCAAAATTTCCTACTTAACTAATTCCTTGGTAGATTCCCACATCATAGCTGGATGCTGCAATGGTTCAAATAGAATGTGTTTCAGTGATATCTAATACTTTTGTAAAATCTTTTTTCCCTCTACATGTACATGTAATTAAAAGATTTTTAAGGTCTCTTTCAACCCAAACCATTTTATGATGCATGATTCTACGATTCTGTGGGTCTGGCTTCTAAAGAAATACTTTAATTTTTAGTTTAAAATAAATTGATATCATTTTTTAGTAAGTTTCATCCAAGGATTTTATTTTTGTTTATATATTTATGCAAGTTTTATTACACTTATTTGAATATAAGCTTCTGGGGTTGGTACAGGTCCTTCATACAAAGATATTTTTAAAATTTTCTATTTCTAGCAATTTTCAGTTTCCAGTTTTCTCCAAGCAATATTAAAACAAATAAAAACTTCAACTCCGAAAAAACAGCTCCCCATACTGGAAGCACACATAATGTTTCCTTTATTTATTCCATAAACATAAGCTTCAACTATATATGGTGGAGAAAAGAGAAAGCAAAAAGTTAGAGTATTAAGATTTAGATTTTGAATATTAACATCCTGCAAAGGTAGATTAATACAATTTTACCTGGTTTCACTGAGGTTATCTCTTCTAAGAAGGTTTTCTTTATCATTTCTTTTTGGAGATTTTTCATTCCTTTCTGATTAAGATACATCCTAATTCTTACTCTTCTCTAGACATGTCTGACCTTTCTCTGTTTAGAAGAAATGGGGTTGACAGTTGCTCAGCAAGTCTTGACCCTCTTTCAGTATGTTAGAATTGTCTAGGCATTATCCTTTCCTTGGAACAGTAAAAGAAAAAGATCTGATTTTCTGTGTGAAAAATCTTCAGCATAGACCTGTTTATATCACATCTTTTGATGTTCTTAACAAACAAACATAAAAGCTCCCTTATGTAAAATCTCAGACTGGGAAAATAGTTCTAGATAAAGCCCTCTCCCCTCTCCTTACCTTCTCACAAATTTTTATTTAAGAAGATTTGCAAGTGCTCTGAGTAGGACATTTATGTTTTTGAGATTGTCTCATAAGAATAGTGCAATAAAAGAAGAATAACTAACATGTACAGCATTTAAGGTGAAAGGCTAATGAGATTGGACAGTCTCTTCCACACTGTTCAAAAAATTCCAACACACATAGTTAAAGCAATATTTATGTTGTTCTGCTCATTGTTGATATTCTTTGATTTATTGTGCAGAACTCAAACTTATGGTCTGAATAGGGAATTAAACTTAATCAGAATATTGCACTCTTTGTGGTATTGAGAACCAAGTAACTAAAATAATTTTAGAAATTTTTACGGTAGGGCTTTTTCCTGAAGAGGGACTTTTATTATGGGCATATATATATATATATATAAGTGCTAGTACATTGTCATCTTGCATAAGAAAGAATTTCAAGCAGAAGGAACTGACTCTCTCTCACTTAATCTTTTGCCCTCAGTATGATCAGTTACTTAAAAAGATCTAATATCTTGTCATACCCACAAATATAAAAAACAAAAGCAATCTTTTATGTCCATTCTTTTATATCAAATTTTAATACACTTCATGGCATTGATTCCTCATCTACAGTATTATTGTTTCATCATCCCATGAGCAAAAGTATTTCTTTGCTCTCTGTCATCCTTTTTCTGAAGCAGTAAAATATCTGCTATGTCACCTTTATCTAAATGGCAGTAAATAATTATTTTTGTCTTTTTTTTTAAGTAAAGAGAAAGAGAAGAAGTGGAAACCTTTCAAGATTATTTTGTATTGTTGTTTAGTTGAAACCAATATAATAGGATAGACAGGTGGATGGGTTGTAAGGTCAGTTTACCCTGATCTCTTTTTATGTAATGTCTAACTCTAGAGACTCATTACAAACAGGTTTTTCTCAAGTCTTGACAGAGGTGCTTTTTCTGTGAGGTTTCAGGAAGCTTTACTTTTAATGCATCCACATAACAAAGACAAATACCAGCAGAAATAGACTTTTCTGCAGAAAACTTGAATTTTTGATCATGTTACCTGACATTTGTTTGTGTGGTACAATATGCCATTTCTTCCCAGGGCTGAGTCAGATTTAAAAGGCTACCAGCCTCCTTTGATTTTGTTTTGCCCTTTTCTTTCTTTAAAAGTGACAATCCTGCTAATCTAGTTATAATTCATAGGTGGAAAGAATCCAATTTATTTCAAGCTTTTAAGGGCTGAGATTAGAAATTTGAATCTTATCTTGTAAATACCAGTGGTAGCAATCTTATACTGGTCATTTGTTCTGCTGACAATGATTATGACTGCTAGGGAATGATTATCATGTGACAAAATTTGTATCAGATGGACTTAAATTAACATTTGTCTAGTTTAAACAAAATATATATATTGTCTATGAATTTTAGGTTCACAAAGACACCCCCTGAAGTAAGAAAGATTAAAACAAGTTAGATGGTGATATGAAACAATTACAATTATATACTGTGTGAAAATGTTCACATTTCTAAATCTTTACTTATAAACTATGGGGAAAAAAAACAGTAGTAAATGAAGAGGCAAAGGAAGATTATCCATTCTTCTGTCTTGACACTGAAGATAGCAATATAAAAATACCCCAATAAAAGAAGACTTACCAATGAACTCCATAAAGGGATGTTTGGAGTGTTGGGTTTTGTCTTCCCAAGTCCCCAGGATATGGCCCTGCTCTTCTGGGGATGGCTGAACACCTGCCTCCCAATGGGAAGTGGTGAATTCCTTGATTGGCTTTGCTTGTGCATATGACTTTTGCTTTCCTTAATTAACTGTCTTTGTCAAAACCCATAAGTTTTTTCACTTTCACCCTCCTGATGCTCTCCTCCATCCTGCTGGTGATTAAACCTCGACAGACATTATAAACTGCATAACAGCATTAATCAGACTGATTTTTATGATGGCATCATTTTAGAGAAAGAAGAATGTTGAATTTTTAATTTTAAAAAAAGCTTTATTGCATTCTCAGTGGAAATTATACTAGGACACTTTTGAAATTAAGCACACCCAGGCAATTATTTTATAAAATCTCTTAAATGGCCTGGACAATATTATTCTAGTGTCAGTCATTTATTTGATTCAGCATTCCCATAACCGGTAAATGTCTTTCTAATTTAAATGTATTGAGGCCTCATCTGCAAAAATAGAACCTTTGCTATGACCAGTATTTTAATCTTAAGTCCAATTTGTTTATCTGAATAATTTTCTTTATGCTAATGTACATTATTACACTTAGCAAAATAGTAAGAGCATTTAAGATGCTTGCTAAAATACTGAAATTATTTTATCTAATTTTAAATTGTTTGCATCACTAAGCTTCTATACAATTCAATTTGGGACCTGTGAGAAAATGCCTCTGCAGTTTTCCTGTGTCTTTAAAACACTGTGTGGCAGATATCCTCATTTCAAAGTATAGTCACTATATCACAGAGTCTGGATAATAATTGGATCTCACTGATAGATGTGAATTTTAATTACTGTGTTGACATGAGAGACTAGCCTACCTACCACTGCTTCAGCTACTGATGGGATCTGTCTCTTGCATTTTAAAAATGAAAATTTCAAAGCAGAGCATAACTCCATATTCTCTGCCACTTGTAATTACCACTTGTAATAAACAGATTCATCAAGACTTACTTTTCCTGCTTTCCTTTATACAATAAATTTTACTATTTCTTTTCAACTTCATTATACAATACATATTTTCAAAATTTCTTTAGACAATAATTAGTAAAATGCATCCTTTTGCTGGAGATGCTAGATGCCATAGGTAATCTACTTTTTTCTCTAGTCCAGTTGGGTGGCCTATTCCTTGTTGTGCCCAAGAATTTGGACATCATGTTTGGGAAAACTAGGATAACTAAGTTTGAATATCTTGGAGCTTGCTCATGCTCCAAAAGCAATGATTTTGTGCTTCATCATAGTCTTTGGAGTTAAAAGATTTGTCTCTCTGAAAAGCCAGAAGACTAAAAAAGGAATCGAAAAAATGGTTTTTTTAGAAAAAAAATTAAAGGTTTTTTCTGAACATCCATTTAAAAAATTATTATTACAAGAGCATTTGAACCACAAATCAGCATATAATTTAATAAAATACTAAATATAAACATAATGAAAATTTAAATTCTATAATAAATTATAAATTTATAGCATAAAATAAATAATTTAATAATATATAATATATAATATACATTAAAGTAAATTATTATAGTCATCTAATAATATTAAATTATATAATAAATATACTAAATTAGGCTATTATGTAATTTATTGTATTTATTATAATAAATTACATGATAATGTCATATATTAAAACAAATATAATAAATTGTATTATTATATAGTAAAATAAATATAAATAATGTAGTAAAGGCAAGTAATAAGAAACATAATTTTAATAATTATTTGGTTTAAATCTTCATTTTAAAGTACATTCTCCAGCTTTGAAGCCATTGATTTATTTTTTATTTTTTCACCTTCTTTTAGTTTGTATTGAATATAACCATCACGCACTAAAAATGTAATAGATGACTATTTCTGCCAAGACTCTTAGACTCGATTTGTGGATTTGATAAAAAGTAGCATGCATATATTTAGCTATTCGTACATCTTTCTGTCATTAACTCCAGGGGAAAGAAAAAAGGGAATAATTTTGTGTTAGATTATTTCTTTGCTCTAGTTCACTGTGTGACTCTGGAGCTTATGATGCTAGGATGAAGGTGGAGGCAACAAACATTGGGAAAAATGGCTGAGGGCATAAGAATGATTGCTTATTTGCTGGTAGAGTTTAAATTTATTTTGTGTGTGAAGCTATTGCCCGAGCTAAGGAAATTTCTGTCCAGAAAAGTGCACTATCTGCTAGACACCTGCTGAGGGAGGAGAGAAACAATTTTTTCCCTTATCACCAGCATGATTTGAAGTGTTTGAGTTTTTTTGTAAACAAAACCAAAAAATGCATGCTGCCTTTTTTGTAGCTGTTCGCAAGGTCTGACTGCATGGATTGCCTCAGTCTTCCAGTAAAAGACCAAGAGTTTCTGTAGATGGAAATAACTGAATCACTTTGCTGGTTTATAAGCTGGTTAATTCTAGGTCCATGATTATCTCAAATTTTAACAAGCTAGCACCACTGGGATCTCCTCAGTCTTTATCAATGCTGAATCACTACTGACTAAAACAGCACATTCAGTCAGGCTCAAAGAGGCCGCTCTGCCTAAAAACATCACTTCAGTCTGTCACTGAGCAACAGGGGAGCTAGAAGAAATCTTAACAATGAATGTTATTTTTTTTTCACTTTTTTCTGTAGTACTGATAGAAGCTGAAGGTGGACTACTACATTTTCAAATTTCCTATTTATTATTCTGGCAGTATCCATTTCAGGATCCAGTCATTTTCAAAAAATGAAACTGGCATTTATTACAAAGAAATAGTAGAATTAAATATTTCTGAGGCATCTGAATGACTTTAGAATAAGCAAAAAGGATTCTTTTGACTCCATTCCAGTTAAGCACTCAAGTTCATAGAAGGCTAATAGCTTGTATATTAATTAATGAATTTAAACTAACATGTTTGCCGCTCAACAGCAATGTGTGTAAGTACCTAAAGCACTCTAAGGCTAAGGAGTTGGTTACTGTAATCCAGTGGTCTAATGAGTTCCACTATCCCTGCCAGCTGGTTGTGCACACGCTGTCAGGCTGTTCTGAGACTCACCAAGTAGCCCCAGCTAAAGCTCACAACTGCTAAGCAGCAGTATTTTATGACAGTTGCCTGCAGTTATGTGTCCATACATGTCATGTCCCTGTGGAAATATTCTTGTCCAGATAATGTCAGCATGTGCTCTTATGCCAGAGCAGGAAGAAAACACTCATGGTAAAGTTGCTGAAGCAACTTTACTTGCTAAAACAGCTTTACATTTAAAGGAAATTTGTATAAATTTTAAAAGTCCAGAGAACCATGCAGCTGTATTCATGTTGCTTACAGTCCCAGAAGGGACTGTAAGCAACATTCATGTATATTCATGTGGAGAAAGGACAAAAAAAAAGAAAAAAATCCAACACTCAAGCGGATATTAGTTTGAAAAAATGGCAAAACCAAAGAGGGAGCAGTTGAGTTTACCAGGGACTGCCAAGTCTAAGGGCAACTGAATTGGAGCCAACTGTAATTTCACCAGAAGATATAAATAGGAATATTAAAAGGAAACATGTATAATAAGGTCAATTAGTTGTTCTGACAGGTTCCCATATCTGATCAATTTGTATGAGTAAAATGACCATTTTCAAAGACTCCTTCCCAGAGATAATAATATTAAAAGAAACGAACACAAAGTAGGTAAGCTGTTAGACATTTTTAAGGCCTTCTTCCTCACCAAGATAATACAGTTTTAAGCAATTATTTGGACAACCTGCAAGTAAATCCCCAAATCCTTTCTGAATCTGTTAAAAAAAATCCATCTTCCTAGTCAAAAAATCCTCTTTTTACTTCAGCCGCTTTGGAAAGTTACACGTACACTTACAGGCTTACAGGCTTTCTTGTTAGTCATGAAAGTAACTGAAGACCTTTTATGTTTTACTGAAGGAAATATAATGCTGTTTGATCCTTCTTGAGCTGACTGGTTCCTTGGTTTGAAAATGTCCCTTTTTGACCTTGGAATTTTGGACAGAGTTAGCATTATCATTACTGCATTAGTGTATGTTTGCAGGGGTTTTTTTTTAATATTGTTAGTGCAATTGTTCAGGAAAGCTGGATTTTTGTCTGACTCCAGCACAAGATAATACAAATCTGCTAGTATACATGGAAACACTCCAGCTAGGTTGTTATTTAAGTGCTGGATAATTTCCTATACCAAGGACATATTAATTCCAAGTAGGGACTGTGAAAATCAATGCTAATGAGCCTCCAAGTGACCATAAATCTTCTCCTATATAAGTAAACAGAACCCAATTAAATAAAAACTTTTGTATTCCTTGATGTACAAATGTGATTTACCACAGCATATTTAACAGAACCAACCTTGTTCTTAGAGCGAGTGAGCACCTGGGCCAACCTGTACCAGATTTGTGTTTCTCCACTCCTCTTCCTTCATGTCTGCATAAAACACTGTGCTCTGCTCCCATAGCAACTGCTATTGTATGGGACCATATCTCTGTTATTCAAAAGGCACCTTGTTTTGCACAAGCCTTTCAGAATAACCACTAGGAAAATATTTTTTTAAATATTTTATATTCTATTGACACAGAAGAATGAAACAAAGCTGCTGGGGCTGTAAGCAAAGGTTTCTGTGCCAGGCAGGCAGGGTTTGTTTTTTCCATCTTGATCCAAATCTAGCAAAAACACACTGAAGCCAAAATAAGAGAAAGCAGCATTTTTGCAGCTGCAAATGTATCGGTGCTAACTGAGGAGTAACTACAAATTTTTTCAAACTGAAATTGATAACGAGAAGGAGCATCAATGTTTGAAATTACTTTCTTCTTATCCACTATCTTACTTGAGGTACTTTCCATTTTGGTACCAGCCTGCATTACTGAAGCCTCAAAAATAGTCTGTATATAATCATGTAACTGATTGAATGCAGGCACAATTTGAAGCAGCTGGAAATGGGGATGAACATAAAAGTTAGAAGAATATTTATTTCTATGTGCTGATAAAAATTAATTTCCTTTTCTCAATGACGAGAGAATTTGAAAAGTTTGTTGGTTTGTTTTTCTCTCTCATCTGTAATTTCTTGGGTTCTGCACCCAAGACAGGCAAAGGTACTTTTGTCTTGCACATAACGGAGACTAGAAATTTTGATGAACTGGAACCATTACTGACAGATGGTCATGCATATTTTCATTTTCAGTACTGTGCCAAAACCCATTGGCCCAGTAATAATCAGCAGGCAAATTTAAGCCGGAAACAGAATAAAGAAACCAAAATGCATGGCATATAATTAATTTTGCAATAATTTTCTCAAAATTTGTTACCTATAATTTCTATCCTTGATTGCTTATAATTTTTTAAAAACTTTACCCCTTATATAAAATCTTCAGATCAGCGTCTAATTATTAGTATTTATTGCAAAGCTCCGTTTATTTTTTGTAGATGATTAGTGGGCCATCAGAAGTAATTTCTAAAATTGCTGTGTCATTAAAGGTCCTAACTTCATTGAGGACCCTTGACCCTGCAGCATGAAATTCAATTCAAACTGCTAGACTTGAGGCTCCAGTGTACACAAAAATATTTAGCCAATTTAATAGGATTAAATTCTAGAAGAAAATGAATAAGATACACCAATATTAGATACCCTTAAGCCAATTTAAGAGCATCTGCACAAGGGATTTCATTGGTTTAAATCAATTTAAGAATTGATTTAACTAAATTGTTACAATTTCTTTCTGTACACAGGGGACAAGTTACGTGAGTTTTATTTTGGGAAGAGTTAATCACTCACCTACAGTACCACAGATTTCAAGTATTATTGATGGAAAGCAGGTAGGTGCCTTCCATTATAAGTCGTAGGGCTAATGTACAGTGTCTGGGGGATAAGCATGAGTGACAGATACAGGGCAACTGGATAATTATATATCATAAGTGTACATTTCTATCTATGTATATTTACAATAAAGGTAAGATACGCAGATATGAAATTAGAAGGTCTGGGAAAGCTGTTAGATTCAAGAAAGGACTACGAAGTTGTTATAATGTAATTGATGGTGGATAGGAACTGTCTTTACAGCAAGAAGTTATCATACATATCGAGTTTTGGAATTATCCTTGACTTGTCAAAATCAAGGTTTTCATAGGTATGTTAACAGTGAAGCTCAAAACTCTGTTAATAACCAAAATAATTCAGTATCTGTTCAGCAGCTGTTTGGTCCTTGCATTTCTGCTAGGAATAGTAGGCAGAATGTCTAACAGTGGCACTTTTGACAATGCCTACTCAACCTGTAGATAGGCATCCCCTCGGAGCTAAATGTTCCTTCCTTTGGTAACACCAAATTGCAAACTAGTATTCTGTCATTGCAGGTGAGATCTGAACTGATGTTTCTGTTTCAGTTCAACCTCATCTTGTAAGGGTGGATTGACTGATTTCAGTTGCTGTTAATGCATGCCTAATAGCCATGGAAAGCCATGGAAAACTGAAACACACATTTCCACATATATGTTCCTCTATACAGTGTACCTCATTAGTTACCAGGCCCTTCAATTTGATTATGTTTTTCCTTTCTTTCTTCTTTAGCAGAACTGTTGCAAAAGTTTCACTCTCAAAATAATTTTTCATCAGTGTCCTTTTGTTTTCACGTCCATTTTCAACATTGAGCTGCATTTAAGGAACCATGAAAAATTAAGCCCTGAATTTTTCAAAAGCTGTCATGAAGGTGAAGATGGGTGCCTGAAATATAAAGACTTGTAACAGAATATTAAAGAACTCCCTTGAAGCCCTTAACTTCTAAGAAATCTTAACTGTATTCCAATGGTTATAGAAAAGATCTGGAATGCAATCTACTTTTAATAAGATTAAGGAAGCCATTGTTTCTTCAAAGGTCCAAACACAAATAACTATTTTATCAATTAAACTTCCATTTTTGAAAGTGCCATTTCAAGTATGTAGGATCCAGGTGACCAAGAGCTGCAGGGTCACTCCTATGAAGCACTGGTTTCAGTTGGCTCCAAAACGGACACACCTCAGGGGACAGATACATCTGAGGAAAGATATTTAAGAAAACCATGAAACAATGAGAGGTGTGAGGAAAAAATGTGAGAAACAGCCCTGCAAACGCCAAGGTGAGGGAAGAAAGAGGGGAAGGAGGTTCTCCATGTGCTGGAACAGAGGTTGCCCTGCAGCCCTTTGAGACATCACACGGGAACAGGTTTATGCTGAAAGACTGCAGTTTGCGGACAGAATCCATGTTGGAGAAGTGAGAGAAGGAATAGCAGCAGAGAGAAGATGCTATGGAATGATTACAACGCCACAGCTCCTCATGTCCTCATCAGACAGGGGATCAGAGAGGAGTCAGGCATGGAGTAGTGAAGCTGAATATGAGAAGTGGAGAGGATCTGTTCTAGGATTTGGTCTTTTTTCTCATTGCATAAATACATTTTAATCAGCAAGAAATTACATTGATTTTCACCAAGTTGAGTCTGTTTTGACAGTAAATGTGAAATGATCTCCCTGACTTTAGCTTTGATTCATTTTATCCCACTGTCCTTTTGAGTGAGAGAGAAGCTGGACAGGCATCAGGCAGTCAAGTTTGCTCAGCACATCAGCGTGAATTATAGTGACATGGAATGTGCCTGTCCTGGAAAGACCAAACTCTGGCAACTTTTTTCAATATAGATTCCAGAATTTGACAGTGGTTGTGAAGACAACAACAATACTTAAATATGCTCTATTTTGGTTTGATTTATAAGGGTTGTCAAAATAGGAAAAGTGACTGGTCTTCATACCTATGACTGCAATTAAAAAAGGAAGAACACACTTTTAACTTATATAAAATAGTTGACAAGCTGTGATGATCAGAGTGTAAAGTGCTGATCACATGCTGTCACTGTTGTTTCCAACAGTAATTTTAAGAAAAGATCATTAAGGGAAAGAGACAATTAGGTTATGAAGGAAAAAAATCACAAATGGTTACAAAAGCTCTTTTGAGCAGGTGTCTGGGTTGAAAATGAAGGCCAAAAAAGTGCATACATGATTGCTTCTTTTGGTGACAATAAATCTCACTCAATTGATGAGTTCAATTTATTTATTTCATTACTTTCAGATTGATTTGTTTTACCTTATGATTAGGTATAAAACCACCTGATATCTTATTCAGTAAAATGGCATTCAATGGCTTTGTCAATTTATCTTTTTTTCAGGCAAATCCTGCCCCATCAAATCAACTCTTGCAAATTTATAAAAAAAAAAATTTGGATTTTGGAGGTTTGGATTGGGGCTTTTTGGTTTTTTTCCCCCACAATTGCAAGCTACCTAAACTTTCCATCTTGTAGAGAAATCAAAGTTTGTCAGAAGACTATGGAAATTAATGTAAATATAAGCTAAAGATAGGTGATTCACATTTTACAGTTTATTTGATATAATATCAAAGTTGGAGGTTTGGCAATAACGCAGATATTGATTCATTAAGAAAGATGATGAAAAACTGTAGAAGCTGTAAAACTTTGATATGAAAAGATTGGGATCATTTTCTTTAAAAGTTAGGTAAACAAGACAAGATATAGAAAAAATTTCTTTGTCAGGAACAGAGCAGAATATAATTTAATTACTAAGCATGAAATTTAAGCCAAATTAAATGACAGTTTGTAATTAAACTACAATGTTCACAGAAGTAAAAAATTCTTGTGTCTTAGAGCTAAACCAAACAATACACTGATTTCCTAGCTCACCTAGCTCAGTCCTACAAAGCTGTAGGTAAAACCTAAAAGTTAATCTTGCTGTGCTCAGAAATTAGGCAAGTCTTTGGATCATCAATATGTGTGCAGGGGAAAAGTACTATTGAGTCCCATTGCTGTCCAACTTTTACATGTTACACTGAGAAGTTTGGCTTAATTTCCATTGTTCTGTCTTCAAGGTAATCCAAATGTTCAATATTAAATATAACTCACAAAAATCATTGATTTTATCTTACAAATTTTTATCTGATTTCTTAAACACATTCCAGCTTGTTTTACCGAGGTCATTAAGGAAATATTAAATGCAATCAGTCTCAAGATATTCATAATGACTTTCCCAGTTACTCTGATCACAGTTCATTATTTTTTCTTGCAATAAAACTATTACCATTTCAACTTTAGTCAATTGAAAAATATTTAAAAAATGAAGCTTTTGGTAAGTCCCGTCTGTATGTCAAATATAGATTTTTTGATATAATATTGCATCATATGACCCAACATGTAAAGATTTATAATATTTATGTCAGTGCTTTATTGGTTATGTTATCCATGGTAGATCTGAAAAAAACCCACATATTTCTTTTATTTATTTTCCCTCATTATTTTCATATTTCTTCAGTATAAATTCTTGAGTATAATATAATAATATGATATATAACAATAATATAATTCTCATTTTTGAGATTCATTCTTTCTTGACCACACAGAATGTTGTGTTTCCTTTCCTCAAATGTCATAACATACTTTTAGAAACTGACATGGCTCATGTTTTATAAAAGTTCTTTGACAATGTGACTTTAATTGCCTAGTTTTTCTATATAAACATGTCCACTCCTTCACAACTTCTTTTCCAGTATGACCTTCTACTTGCATCTATTAGCTTTTAATTTTTCTATAGGACCTTTGGAAGCATCACTGTTATTAGAAAAGCATGAGAGAAAATTATAAGTACAGCTGTTTTGAGTAATGCCTAGATTGCCTTTAATATTTTCCCCATCAAAAATTTGCCTTTTTCCCTTCTTTCATTTATACATTTTTGCTTAATTTATATGGTTGAGTAAACTGATCCTATTTGTTGTTAAATCCTTTACAACACTGAATCTAGTTTTTTTGGGAACTATTACAGACCAGTAAAATAAGATTTCTCTTCTTAGTCTTCTTTTTTTTCCTTCATGTCATTTGAAGGCTTAATGTATCTTCTGAGACACCTATTTGCCATCCAGGTTTGAAGCATTTTACTGTAAGAAATACATATTCTAGATAAATTTTACATCTTTTACCAAAAAAAAAAAAAGCATCCAAATCCCAGCATTACAGTACAGCTCCCTTGATTAATTTCTTTGACTTCTAAGAATTGCCAACATTGAATTAAAGAAAAAAAAAAATCCCTGATAACTTTTTTATGTATATCAAATTATTTCCTTGTCACCCAAAGGAAGATTATTTTCTTAGTAATGAGTTTTTTGAAGTGTTGATATTTCTCCAAACCAAGGAAAAACAGCTTCCACTCTGCTTAGTTCATTGATATTCTGTGAAGAAGTCTGATGGATGTCATATTCCAAAGTTATCTAAGACTCACCGTAATTAAACTAACATAAAAAAAGGTTTAGAGCATTACTTATCAAGAACATAAGAACTATCATAATTAAACCAAATGTTTCTGAAATTTTCTGTTTCCAATGAATGATGATTCCAAGCAAGTAATTTTTCAGAGTTTAGCAGTGTTTTATTATGATACCCAGATATAAATTGCATGTTTTGAATGCTATCAGGTCTGGAATGATCACCATCATAGTGGCACTAGGATACTTGATGTATCCATCCAGTGTTCCTTAACAGAGGGACAGCATCCATTCCACCCTGCTTCCACCCCAGCCCTCCTAACCAGAAGCACATCAACTTTTATTTTATACCAAGAGAAACAGGTCTGAATAATTGCCCTGCTCCAGCAGCATGGAGCAAGCAGCAAGGCTGCTTGATAGGGACCCCTGTGTTTTCTCGTAGGATTTCCACACTTTACTACTTCTTTCCTTGACTCCTGACTTCTTTTTTGCCACCCTCATACCTTATCTTCTCTGCCCCAACATTCTCCCATGTAAATAATTTCTCTGCAATTACTTTTTCCCTGTCAGCTCCATTTTGCCATAGTTATATGCAGTTTTGATGGTTTTGATATCATTGCATGGGTAAATTGCCCTTATATAGAAATAGCAGTGGGCCCCCTATTAACCCCTGCTGTTACATGTGACTTGCAATGTGAGCTTGGCTCCTATAGCCACCCATGAGGATGCCACCATCTGCTTGGCACTATTCCTACCTCTTGTCCAGCCACTCTTGGCTGTCAGGTCATGCCACTCGTCCTGCCAAGTCCAGAGATTTTTGTGCCACACTCCATTAGTGTAGCAACAGGCCAGTGACCTGGTCATTTCCTGCAGCCTTAAGAGTGGTGAAGACAGCTCTTTCCATAAAACCATAAAGTTCCATAAACTTCAGAAAAGCATTTCTGACCCTTTTTCTAACATGCTGGTGCAGGTTATCAATAGTGTTACTTTTTTTTAAAATTGCATATGTGATCCAGCATACTAATCTCATCCAGCCCAAGAATGAATGAAGCACAGCTAGATAACAAAGAAAAAAAAATTATCTTGTATTTTTTCAAGTGGATTCCTTTTTCTGAGTGTCACACATTATGATTTCCTATCTATAATGCTGCATTTATCACATTTCATTTTAACAGACTGTAGAGAAAGACTCATCTACTGTTTTACATTCATGCACTTGAATGCTGGAATATTCACACTTAGCACTGATAAGAATGACTTTGACTTGAAAAATAGACTCTCCAAAACACATTAGCATTTGGGGAAATCAGTGTTCTGAGACTTTCCGATAAGTTTTAATTCTATTTGAAATATTTTTAAAACTACAGACAATCTAGGAAAACTCAATTATTTAATACACTGTTGTACAATTTAATACACTTTATTACAATTTAAGTGTCCCTTCATACAAAGGATGTTATAATATTAGAGCTTTGAGCATAAAAGAAATTATGTACGTGTAATTTTGTTTGATATTAAGAATTTTCATACAGAGGAAAATCCATGACTTTATGCAGAAAAAAATGTCTTGTATCATTATGAGAATTTATAAACAGTAAATTCCTAATGAACTGCTGTGGATATAATGAATTAACCAAAAAATAAACACAATATGACAGTGGTCCCTTGAACTCCCCTTGAGAACAATGTCTTTGGCACATAATCTAAAAAATCACATTTTTTATGATCGTTTATTCTAGTTGATATTAATCACATATCTCACCATACATTACAAGCTCAAAATGTTAGAAAAATTAGACATGAGAATTAAAAGAAATAGAAAAGTTAGAAATTATTTAAGACTTCTTCTGTTCTGGTAGTCCTCTCCCCAGAAATGCCATGTATTAAGAGTTCAGAGGACAAATCAATGAACCTGAGCAATGAATCCAGGGTATCAGGGATAACTTGACAGTGAATTGGTTTGAATTGAACTTGACCTCACATGTACTAAAAGTCCTGATAAGAGATTTTAGGAGAAAGAATCTCATTAAAATGGATGAACAGGCCTGCATATGCTGGCAGACAGAGATGCAAATTACCTTTTACTGAACTTGAATGTGCTGTTGGAATTTTGTAAAAGTTCCCCTAAGAGACATGTAGGGGGCATTCACCTTTTCTTGACAATTAAGCATGGAAAGAGCAGGCTGAAAAAGCAGTGTTTATTTCAGGAGAGATTAAGTTATATCAGTTTTAATGAATGAGAATTCCTTCCTTCCCAAAATTTTATCCCCATGTTCTCTTTCAGAAAAGTATTTGATTTGCTATGTCTTACTTGCAATATGAAGACCTCCCTTTTAACTTCAGAATTACTGTCTTTTAATGAATAAAATAATTGCTTGTTTAGTCCTAAAGTTCTTTGAATAATTTTCTGTCCCAAGATTTTTCAACAAAAAATTGATTTAATTTTTAATTTGCTTTAGCTCAGTGACTTATATGGATATGTTCTGAATTGCTTTGACAATAATAAGGTTTATTGCTGTATGTCTTCTATGTGTACCTGGAAAACTGTCTATCCTGTCTTAAACCAGGACAAAGCAAACTACACCATCATTAATATATCCTGGATGTTTTTCTCAGTAGTTGTTTTGGAAAGTAATTAAGTTTTCCAGTAATTAAGCAGAGTTAATCCTGATTTACATAGACATGCTAAGAAAACCCTGGCCCACAGCTGTATGCCACAGACCTAATACTTTCTTGTATGCCTTTTCTGATGCCGATGTATATGAGCTCTGTTATTAAGATGTTAATGAAATGTATACACAAATAATGGCAAATGTTTAAGTTAATTTCAGCAACTAAATTGAGTTTACGGAGTTCCATGAGCATAATAAGGCTGTTGCAGAAACATTTATGCTGACAAAAATATTATAATCCACATGTGTCATTAAATTTAGGGAAAAGGAGTCCCCTGGAAAGAACTCTTAAATATTTAGAATAACAATTGCTGTTGGGAAAATTTAACTAAAAAGATTAACAAAATACATTTTTAGAATAAGATTTTAGTTTTCCTATAAGGACAATTGCAATTGCTTAATAAATAATGTAAACTCCCCTGGGATGTTAAAACAGATTTCACTTTAGCTTTCCTGATTGTTTTATAAGGATTAATTGCAACCTCCATTTCATAAAATATAACAACATAAATAATTAAAAATTTGATTAAAGTAGTTTCTTTGTAGAAGAGGTTCTAATTTTGTAAGCTGAGGATTATCTTTTTTTCCTGTGTGTTTATTTTGGCTTTGATGAGGAGCAAAATTGCAATAATATATGGATTAGAAAAATAAACTATTCAAATCTTTTGCATTTTATTTCAGCATCTAATTTGTATTTTAAACACTTTGTGATAAAAGTAAAGGCAAGTTTTGATGGAAAGCTTGTTTCAAGTTGAAAACCAGAAGCCACTTCTGAAATTATATAACCTCCTAACTCCTCTATATCTCTTTGAACTACTGCAACAGAAATCTGTACTCTCACCATACAAGAAATATACAAATACAAAAACTTGAGAAGTATCTCAATGCTGCAAAGCTGAAGTCACAGATTTCCAAATGGCTTTTTTGCCTGTAAGTTGTTTTTAAAGTCAGTGAGACTTAAATTTACAGTATCTGGAGATTATATGTAAAAACAGGGAAGGTAGGGATAGTCGTTCTCTCTATCACAATGAATTCCTATTCCTTTCTATCAGGACAAGGATTTCAGAAGTGGAAGATAATGTCATAATCTGGATGGTTATTTTCATTTTAGGTATCTAATAGTTGTAAATTCAGTTTTTAAAAAAAGTGTTATATTTCTAAATTTCGCTTCTTTAACTCATCTAAGTTTAGTGGAAAATTGTAAATTTAGCTCATAGTTCAGCTCATAGCTACCCATTGTAATCTCACTGCAGGCCTCTTGTCTGTCAATATAATTACTTGCATAGATTATTTCTATTTAGATTATTCCAGACATCACAAAAAAAAATCATCTGATCATCCATTGAACTCCACTGTGATTTGTGTCATGCTCATTTATGCTGTAAATTTTGACCCTGGAATTTTATCTTGCACCATACTACAGCTATGAATTTTATCAATGTGACACTCATGTGGCTTCAAGAATTAAGCCAAGAAAAAAACATGATCTAAATTGACTTTTTTAAAGTCAAAGCAGCGTGTCTCTAAAATGTTGGTATGCAATTTCGGTATCACAGTTATTTCTCTTTCATGCCACCTTTACTTAAAAAAGCTGGAGACAAAATATTTCTTCTATTATTCATCCTTTTATCAAACATACTTGGAATACATTGACTTTGGATTTTTAGCTGTCCTTCAACACAGTCATTTTTTTTTCCCTGATAAAGATTCTTTAAAAATTTCTTGAATAGAAAAGTTCAAACACCTTATTGTACCATTTCTACAACACGTATTCTGAAATGAGCCACCTGGGAGTGTCTTTGAAGCTGATGCTTTGATGTGTCATTCATTTTCTTTCATGTTTAGCTGAAATTGCTTCAAAGTCACTGCATTTTGTCCTTATTCTACTTTCCTGTGAATTTATTTGATGTCTGTAGAATCTGCTGTTATCACTGAACCGGTAGAATAAAGTGAACAAAATAAACCATGACTATTTCCAGGACAAGAAAAACAACATCAAAGTGTTTAGCGTTATTTCAATGGTTAGTAACGATTGATATTGCACGGTAACTGGATAACAAGTATATTGACATTCTTTCATTTTATTTTGAATTCAAACTTTTCAGAGACATTTTTAGATCTGTTTTATCGAAATGTCAGTATTGAAATAAAAGGCAGCTTCTTATTTTTTTTTCTTGATCAATATACTCATGTGGGAAAGAGGCACCCAAAAAAATCAAATCAGTTCATTCTCCACTGTAAGAGACAGATACTGCATGATCACCTGCAGTTACAAAAAAAAAAAATCCCAAAAAAACAAACAAACAAACAAACCAGAAATTGATTTAATGAAACATTTTGATATTTCACAATTTATTTCCACCTGATATTAATGATGAATGAACAACATCTTATCAGCAAGATGTGAGACATCCATTGCTTGGAGAGACCAGATGGATAGTGGAAGCCAGAGGCTCAAGACACTGATGCATATTTTACATAAATCAAGGAATTTTAGAGCTAGCCTATGTATGTCCCTCTTTCTACATCAGTGCTCTAACTGATTATCTCTTACTGTTGTTGCTCAGGTCCTCATATTTTTTGTTTTACTGTGAATTTCACTCTAGGTCTGATAAAGATCTGATGAATATCATTATCAATTTTCTTCCAAAAGAAAACAGTGTTTTTCTCAAGTTCTTCAGTGGCTTTGCTATTGACACTGTAAATATACCCAAGAACCAAGTCTTATGTATTAATAAACTACAGTAAGTAGCATATTATAAATTCTAGCTACAGCTATTGTGCTCAGGGCAAAATATCTGAATAAACTTCTTTATTCCTAAACATTATTAAGGATGTCTTCAAGTTGACAAGCCATTTAGATGACAGCAGAATTCTCTCCACTATTTCAAGATAACCACAGAAATGTCAGATTTAGCAGGGCAGGATATTTCATCCTGGAGGAGCAGCTGAGGAGCTGTTTAGCCTGGAGGAAAGGAGGCTCAGGAAAGAACTTATTGCTCTCTACAACTACCTGGAAGGAGGTTGATAGTGAGGTGGTAGGCATGGTCTCTTCCCTCAACTAGTGACAAGTCAATGGGAAATGCCCTCAACTTACGCCAGGGAAGATTTAGACTTGATATTAGGAAAACGTTCTTCATTGAAAGGCTGTCAAGTATTGGAACAGGCTGCCTGGGGAGTGGTGGAGTCACCATCCCTGGAGGTAATAAAAAGATGTGTAGATGTGGCACACTGGGACATGGTTAAATACAGGACTTGACAGTATTGGTTTAATGGTTTTCTTCAACAATCTTAGAGTTTTTTTCCAACCTAAATGATTCCACATTTATATGACCCTGGGGAATCTGCATTTTAATCCAGACATTCAGTATTTTTTCCTTTTTCTCAAAACCAATCTGATTACCTAGGTTCAAATGTACATTCATAGGTTAGCTCTAACTAATCCACTCGGTCAAATACAGTCAAGGTTACCACAGTTCATCTCAAGTGCTATTAAATCACTTTTGTTAATTGACCACGTGATCTCAGTGATAAAGTTCCAACACTAAACAACTGTTTCACCACTATTTTCTCCACTTCTTACTTTTTACAATGTTTTGCATAATGATGCTAAATCTCTTATCAGCTAAAATGTCAGTAAGAATTAATTCCACTTGCAGATGGGAATTAAGAATTTGCTCTTCTGTGTCCCATCTTCTGCAATGAAAGCATTTTTTCAAACAGCAGACTCTTTATATTCTCCTTATAGGATGTTCATGTACTGTACACAATTAAATTAGCGAAGATAATCTAACCAGTCTCAAAACTATTCCCAGGCAGATTTTTTTTATTATATATTATATATATGCATATGTTTCCAAAGGTAAAGGTAAATATGTACATATTTGCTTTTGCAAATAAATGTATGTGGATATATCATGTTCTGGATCAGTATTTTCAGTGATCTTTCTTCATATTTATTCATGTACACAAAAGCCCCCAACCTCTTCTGAATATGTGAGAAATTAAAAACTGTCATTAAATGATATTTTTGAATTTTAATATAATCCTTCATACAATGATTTTGAGTTCAATTTACATTACTAGCAAATAAACTATCTTATAATTATCTCACTTTAGTTTGTTTTGTTTATGTAAGACGCTTCACTCTTCAATAAGTACACAGAAAATAGAATGTTTTTCAGATAAGAATGAAGTTCTTAGCATATTGCCCTGTAAAGAAGGTGCCTTATTGTAGTGCGGGACATTTTAAATTTTTCTTCATTTTTAATTTTATGACGATGTTCTAGTATAGAGAGTTTGATATTTAAACAACAATTTTATAGTGCCTGAGGTATGACTTTGATTTTCATTCCTGAGCAAATTGCAAATCTATTAGCATCCCTGTTACATTTGGAATGGGCCAGCTTTGAAGCCAGTTGGAGGGAATTCCTGGCACAAAATAAGCATATATTCCATCAGAGTGTAGTGTAAAAAGCAGGTCTTCGTAGGTGGCTTTCACTCTGTAGAGTAAAAGAGAGAGTAAAAGCCCTTGCTTTTATCAAATTTCTAGAGATGTTGAGATGTAATTTAAATGCAGTCCACAGTCTCGACAATGCTCTTTTAATACTACAGAGCATTTAGGGACTAAAAATTTGAATTTTGTATGAAGGTCTCTCATCCTATATGTTATTCCACTAAACCTTTTTCTAGGTTTTTTTTACATCAATACAATTACATAAATAGGATTCCTTTCAATGTAATTAAAATAGTCTTGCATTGCATGCTTCCAACGTGTATTAAAATGTATTAATTGTATCTTTATTTACACATGAAAACCTCAGAACTATATTAATATTTTTCTTTCTTTATTTTTGTTTTTTCAAGTGTTCTAAGCATTGCATTAAGCTGAGTAAAAATCAGTGTTTATAATCAGATCAATGTAACTTGTATCAGGATATAATTTTAAACATCTATTTAGGAAGCTTCATTTCTAAAGGAAGGTTTTTGACCTTTGACATCTATTTTATCCACATTTGTTCTTCAAAATTTTGAGATCAAGGGTAGAATCTGGTCAGTTTTCTGTCGTTTAAAAATTGCTGATATCTAGGAGAAAAAATTAGGAGGAAAAATCTCCAGCACTACTCTTTCACTCTAACTTGAAAGCTGAAATAGATTAGGAATATTTATTAACTGTCAATATTTTTTTTTTATTTCAAGCTATTGTATTAAAATGAGATTTTGGTAGTTTCTGAGTTTCTAGGATTTAAGAGGAATTATTTTATTTTTTGGAAGGAGAGTTTTGTACCATTAGAGAATGATCTATTACTACACAACATCATTAAAACATGATGGGTTCTATAATCATGCTAGCTGGTATGTTTGCAATGTCACTGCAGACAATATCTTGTCTACAGTGCCAGAATACAGTTTATGTGACACCAATGTTTGAAAAGATGTTATTAGTCATAATTAAATTATCTCATGTGTTTGCACTACCTGTGGTAAGAAACACTCACTCTTTTTTCCTCTGGTGTTTTCTGAACTAACAAAGAAAGTTGAATTCTCAGAAAGTTCCCTTTATAACAAAGTAAATATTTCACACTTTGCTTAAGGAAAATATCATCAAATCCTGGAGGATTGTAGGTTCCTCAGGGATTTTTACTGTGCCCTGTGGATGAGCTGGGAGTTGAGCTAGAAAGAAAAAAAACATGAACATATTTTTTCTTAACCCGTTGACTATCTAGCCCCTTTTTCCTGTGCAAACTCAAACACTGTAAAAGAAAAGGTGGGCAAAACAACTTATGTCAATTGTTCCTTGTGAAGATTGTTATAATTTCCCCTTGGTTGTCTTTAATAACAATGGTAACTTCCTATATTTAAAATATTGGCATTAAATCCCAAACAAATAAGTAAAACCACATTTTTGTCTAAAAGTTTGATACTTAGGTCATGAAAACCTTGGAGCAAAAACTGGGTATGTAAAATGTAAAACTACATAGCATGTGGAAATGTGATTATTGCTTGAGGTCGGGATATTTTTACTGAGCAGGCACTAAAAAGCCTAACTGGTTATTTCATGTAAATGGGTGGGAATGGGTTGAGGTAAACCAGCTTAAGGACACTACATGTGTGTGTGAGTATGTGTGGGAGTGTATATGTGTGTGTGTGCATGCATTTTTCTGGGGAGGGAGTAGGTTCACTGAGGTAATATAAAGAACAAAGAAGCGCTTTGTTTGCTTTATCTATACAGGGTCATCAAGCTCTGGTAGCAGCATTGGAGTGCTGTGTCCAATTCTGGGCTCCTCACTACACGAGAGACATGGAGCCCCTGAAGCAGATCCACTGGAGGGTGACAAAAATTATTAGGGCACTGGGGCATCTCTCTTAGGGTGAAAAGCTGAGAGTTGGGCCTGTTCATCTTTGAGCAGAGAGACTGAGAGGGGAGCTTATAAGTGTCTGTAAGTAGCTGAAGGGAGAGTGCCAAGAGGATGGATCCAGGCTCTTCCAAGCAACGAACAAGAGAGAATGGACAGAAACTCATGTACAGACATTGCACCTAAATACGAAGAAATGCTTCTTTACTCTGTGGGTGGCTGTGCACTGGAACAGGCTGCCGAGAGAGGTTGTGAAGTCTCCCTCACTGAAGATATTCAAGAACCATCTGAATGCAGTCTGTACCACTTGATATGGGATGATCCTGCTTGAGCAGGGAGGTTGGACCAGACAACCCACTGTAGTGCCTTTCAACCTGACCCATTCTGTGATTCTGTGGTTCTGTGAAATAATATAACAATATGAGGATATCTTGAGTTGGTCTATTAAGATACAGTGAGAGGGCTTTAAATTGACACAATCAACACTCTCATGAAGTGTGATAAGTCACTTATTGATGCTGTTTTTTTTTCATTTTTAATAACTTTTTATATAATTTAGAAACTTTAATAACATGTCAGCTATAATACTGCTTAAAGTCACTGTCATACACACAAAGCCTATAGCTTCAGCGTGATTTGCAGAAGAAGCAGAAATGGCTGCTGTGAGCTTCAGAGTAGATGAGGAACGAAATCTGTCACAAACTTAGACAACTTAATATATCACTAAAGACAGTTAATTTAGCAGCCATGACCTATGTAGGCAACAGAATAAATAGCAAGTCTGTTCAGCAATGATGTTCTTCCTGCTGTGCCATTGGGAGTGCAAGTCAATATTCTAATTTCAGCAGCGCTTTGTGTACAGCCTGTTCTGGCTCTGCTTCCCCATCACAAACATCTCCCTTGGTGTCATGGTAGCCAGCCACCACTTTCCTAAACTGATTGTGTGTTTATTTTGATTAAAGGAGTATTCTAACTCTGGGGGGTGAATTGACTGAAATGGATTAAAACATGAAATAGACCTGGAATTGATTAAAATTCCTTTTATTGTTGAGCACTTGTATTCCATTTAGAAAGTAGTAGATTTTCTCCTGACATCCTATATCTTTTTATGTGAAGCATAATAAAGTAAAAACTTGGGACAGGGCTTTTGTCACAGGTGTATCATGACTGTGTAATGGTAAGGTGACTTTTGCAACATTTCCAGGTTTATTTTCCCAACTCTTCTTAAGGTTTTTTTTTGTTTTTTTTCTCTGAAGAGATCACTTTGCAATACTGCTGAAATTAACTTCCCAAATATACAGCTGGATGAAAAACAGGACAAACAAATATAACACAAAAACCAAGCAGGTTTCTATTCAGACTATCTTAGATAGCAGTTTTCTTTGCAGAGAGTAGAAATGTCAAATCATGAAAGCAGTTTTATCTGTTTTGATTGATACAGAATCACTTTCACATATTTAAAATTCTGGAAATATTAATAGGTTATTAAACTACTGAGTTAATAACAAGATTTCTAAAGTATTTTCTATTGCAGATGTGGTCTCTTATTGCATGCGAAAATAATGACATTTTAAAAATTGTCAGGAATTTTTGTAATTTAGAACAGAATTTTATGTTCTAAACCACTAAAATTTCCTAGTTTGAAAACAGTAACTGTAGCAACTATTTGAAATACAGAAATAATGCTTGGCCTTATTTACTGCATGCAAGGGAAAATACAACTCTAGCTTACATATTAAACATAATCAAAGTAATTAAAAGTCTTTTGGTGCATGTCTTTAGTTGCTTAAGTGGAAATATGTGTTTAAGGAGCCTTAGCTCAGAACTGGAGTCACATATTGATTTAAAGTTTGGCTTTCTTTCTTTCTTTCTTTCTTTCTTTCTTTCTTTCTTTCTTTCTTTCTTTCTTTCTTTCT
>LTAT01000004.1:100056245-100073056 GCA_003286495.1 Chlorodrepanis virens | reverse complement strand
TCTTTCTTTCTTTCTTTCTTTCTTTCTTTCTTTCTTTCTCTCTCTCTCTTTCTTCCTTTCTCTCCTCTTTTTTTTCCCTTTTATCTTCGTTGAATAAAGTCGGTCAGTTTTCCTTTTTGTTTAAACTTTCATGTATTTATTATTCCTGTAGTTTTACACATCTTCTCTGAAAACTCAGTCCACCATCTGAAGCTCCATATGCAATGCTGGTGTCCTGCATAAGCACAACTGTGTCTTTGAATGAGTGTAGTTTCAGGCTTGAAAAAAACCCAGAGTTAGATATGTAGAGAGAAGGTTAAATGAGCTGATATAGCTGACACATGGTAAATAACAAACAGTAAGGGAGATTTCAGGCATAAAAGCCCTCTGTAGAGATAAAGATCTCAAATGTAAAAAACCAGGAGTTAAGTCTAAGATAAGAACAATTGATCTTTGCTTAACTAGAAATATGTCAGTAAGATCATTGAAAGAGATAAAGGAGATTTTGGACATCTGTGTACTAGTAGAAGTATTATGAAAGGGAAAATAGCTGATATGGTGTATTCCTTCTGAAGGAACACTAAAGTTTTATTTATAGGCTATGAAACACGGTGAGATTAATTAAGGATGGAGAAAGGAAGCATCAGAAGAGAGAAAAATGGTAAAGTAGTAAAGAAATCTTGTGGAGATTTCTGAGCACTGGGGTTGACAGTAAAACAGGGAGGGACAATTTTGTGGAAAATTTTCTCTGATAGCAGTTCTGTTTGCTGGTGTATGGGTGTGTTCAGCACATTTTCCAGCCTGCAATATAGATTATGACTTCCCCGAGGGCTCAGACAATGCTCAAGATGGCAGCAGGTAAGGGTAGCAACACTGGCAGGGTGGGGCTATTCAAAGCATTTAAACTCCCTCTAAGTATTTTGGACTTAGGTGTTTAAAAGAACCCCTTTATTCTTTAGAAACTAAGAAGCTAGGAGAAGATTTTGAAGATTACACTTTCCAATACAGACATATGAATTTTCTGCACGTCCTTGGTGAATTTGGGCCACAGTAATCTTTTCTTTGTTCTTCTTGTCTTTGAAACTCACTGCATGCTTCTGTCAAACAGACAAGATCAGCATGAAAACTATGCACCAAAAGAACATTTATTTCTACCTAAGCTTTTAATATTCAATTTTTTTTTTTTTTTTTGGTGTGTAGGGGGGAAGTATGACCTAGTAATGTCTCAGGCATATGGTGTGATTATTGAGGTGTTCTGTGCAGGGCCAGGAGTTGAACTTAATGATGCTGGTGCCTTCTAACTCAGCATATTATACAAACATAAAGAAATGCACCTTGCCATGGCCACATACTGATAGGAAAGAAAACATCAGAGGAAAAAAATCCAAAGTTAGGTCATCATCATACTTCTAAACTAATGTAATTCTGTTATTGTGACCCTTGTATATGGTCACTTCTTTGTTCTTCAGCACAGCTGTTTACAGAAATACTTCAGTGCAGAATTGGCTGTTTTCTGTATTGCACTTCATAGTTGGTGGAATAGTTTGCTCTTGAACTTCCAAGTCTTGCTTTCATATTCTTATAAACCTTGAATAAATAAATCTAATAAAATTTATTAGATATGCATCTCCCTCTCCTATATACTGTTTCTTCTGAAAATTTATGACTCTAAATTGTCAATGTACTACAGTGAATGAAAGTGTAGATGAGTGTTCAAGAAACTCTTACATAAAGAAATGCCATAGTTAATGTTTTCAAAGGCTTCTGGAATAATTTAGATTATTTAGGCTAGGGTATTTTCCAGATATATCAGCTATGTTTGGCTCTCCTCTAATTTTTTTCTTTCGTATGATCCCATTTTTCTAACCTTTGTCTAACTTTGACAAAAGAAGCCCACATACAAGTGTTACAGTCTAGATAATCACTAAACTTGACTACTTTCCTTGAAGAGTATTTACTACTTTACTGGTTTGTGAAAGAACTGGTTGGTGAAATGTAGCTGTTTGATATCACAGAATGGGTCAGATTGGAAAGAACCACACTGGGTGATCCGTTCCAACCTCCCTTCTCAAGAAGGTTCATCCTAAAGCACATGGGACAGGATTGTGTTCAGGAGGTTCTTGAATATCCCTTATCTACACCTGCATTGCTGGGAAAAAAATTAATGTAATAATTGGCTTCCTAATCTAATGTTTCACCTGTACAGCTAACTCATTTGGTTTTAAAATGCCAAGGACAAGCTTACACATTTTTAAAATGTTTTTACATGTAAGCAAGTAGAGAAAATATAAGTGTCTAGTCCAGGTGCAAAAGGGACAAAAGAAAGAGGCTTTGGAGAGAAATTAATCAACTTTGTAGTACATCACCTGGGAAGGTAGTGTCTTTAATCATATGAGCAAATCAGAGCATTACTCTAGCATCATACATCATAGGGGTATTTCTACCAGTTCTAGAGCTGAATACTAAATATTTGTATATTTGTGCTCATCATTTTCATGTTAGATTTTATAAATATATATATATATGCACACACACACACACATACACTTACTATTAATATGATGTTAATGTATTAATACATATTGTGTCCAATTTTCTCTTATTCTGATTTTTTTACAATGTTGTCCTAAGATCTCAGTGTTGTGAAAGTAAAGTTGCCTTTTCTTTTAAAAAGATGTTGCAATCAAGTTGAAGGAGTAGCAAAATATATATTCATGATTACACACTAAGTCAGATCTAGAGCCAGAAACTAAATCAGTTTTTGCTTTCACCATTTTACATTTCACATTGGAATGTCCTCAACTTTCTTAAACTGTACTTTAGTTTAGTTGGACATTATTTTTATAGCTTCTCTTCCTCCCCTAGCCCTTCAAACTACATAGGAGGAATGGCATGAGAAGAATGATCAAAGAAGTGGCCGAGGAGAATATTTGGTAACTTTGAGCCCATGATGCAGAAAAGTGAGCACTGTGCTTGTTTTTTTCATAGAAGTTTTTGGTATGTAACAATAGGCTACTGATTGTTGCTGTCTTATTGCTGAACTGTTCCTTTTTAATCCCATTTGGTTGTTATTATGTTTGAAATGTTTGAAATTTCAGCACATATTGCAAACATTTCGATGTAATTCAACAGCAAGATCACAAGATGTTTAATTAATACTTGTTAGCATATCTGTAGTGTAAATGAAAGGGACTGAATTTTTTATAACCAGCTGTACTTCCAATGTGTCTATAATTTCCTCAATCCCTTAGCGCGTGCTTTTTGAATACTTTTCTTATGCATTAGAAGAATTTCCTTTTGCTTTCTTTGTGTGAGAGGCAATCTCTGAAAGAAAGGAAGCACCTCAAGGGAGAACAGTAGGAAGACATTCAATAGTATTTATTTATCTATGTGTCTTTATGATATATAGTAGAGTAAAGGTTGTCAAAATATTGGGTGAGCCTGGCCAAAAGAACACACAGTTTGAAAAGCAAAATTACACTGGAAGAGGAAAAAGAAGATTTAGCAATTGTAGCTGGCTTAACTAGCAATAATTTTTAATATTTTCCAAGAGGGAAAGATTAAGGTCCACCAACATGTATTACTAAGGGAAAGGAATTTCATCTCAACAACTTTAAAATTTGAGTTTGTTCTGAATGGAAGTGAAAATAAGCAGAAGGTAGACTCTGGGACTAACAAGGCCACTGTAAGGTTTGTGCTTTCTTGGAAGGAACAGCTGTTGTGGTGACCCAGCCTGCAGTAGAGCAGTTTGGGAGCCCTGAGCTGCTTTTCCTTAAAGAGCATGCTATCCTCATCTGAGGCACAATAAAAATGAAGTTCCTCAGTACGGAGACCAGTGATGAGTTAATACAGAGATTCAGACAACATTAGTTTGTTTCAAGAATTATTCAGATCATGAATTTACTGTGTAAAGAGATCAAGAATTTAGATGAATTAGGTTGTTTTTGGAGTTGCTTGGTAGCCCAGATATATAATGGATGAAAGCTACAAAAAGACAATGAAGAGTTAGAGAAAATATTTGAGAGATGGAGATCCGTCTGCTGCTTTTTTCTCCACAAGTATAGAATGTAAAGTCAACTTTACTGTAAGAATATTTGTGGAAACCTACCTTTCTGTATGGCAAGTGTTCACACTATGCCATTTCTATGATAACATATATGATATTGCAAATAATACCTGCATTTTAAATTGCTTCTAATAATTTTTAAATGTAACATATCTATTTGAAACTATATTGGCCTTATTTCAAAATTATGTGAGTATATTTTCAAATATGACAGCAATAAATAATTGAAAGGAAATTCAGAAAAAAAATCTGTTTATAATTAATAAATAGGTCTCAGAAATACATTCCATTTTTGTTGTTTTATGAACCAAAATTAGCTTAAATCTTAACTACTTTACAATTTCTTCCTTTCCTTGTGAACAATCTTCCCAAATATCTTTTTCATCTGGGCTTGCCAGTAGCAGACTTTTCTCCATGTTCAGTTTAAGATGTGCTTTATCTAACAACTCGACATGAATCCTCACAAAGTTTTATCTGTTGTCCTGTTTCTTGCCCCAAGAAGGGGCTAATCCTCTTTCTTTTTTCCTACCTTTATTGTTTTCTGTTCCAAGGAATATTTTAACACATTAGGAACCAAGGCATTTGTTAGTAAAATATGAAAGTGAAAAAATAATTTGGACTCTCTAAGAAATAGGAAATATATATGAAAGAGAAAGACAACTCTGGATTAAAACATCTATTATTTACTTTTCATGTCTTCAAGTTTAAAATATTTGCAAACTCTCTTTCACATCCCTAAGATCTATCTTGGTTCAGTTGTCCAAACACAGCCATCTGGTACCATTTGAGGCAATTTGTCCTTACCCAGGATAAATACACAGAGCTGGAAGAGAGGTCATAAAGCCTATGTGACCCCTTCCTGAATGAGTCAACCAGGATAGATTCAGAGATCACCAGTAAGGCAACCAGTGAAAGGTTATGAGGAATACATTCAGCTGAGCCTAGGTAGTTATTCAGATTACCCTAACCTAGTGGTTGATTAACAGAGTAACTTTCCAGACTTCATATTCAGTGTTGACTCTATTTTAATGGATTAGAATTCCAAGATAGTTATGTCTTGCACATTAATCTGAATGTAGGTGTCAATCTATTGCTGGATCTCATCCTAGGTGATGATGCCACATGGCTTTCAGGGACATGGTAAAACTGAGGGGCTGCCCCAGATGACAGAAGACTGCAGATGGTAAATGAAAAGATGAAAAAACTCTAACTTCAAATTAGTGTAGCATGAAGAGGCTACAGAGGACAGAATCTAGAATTCTAAGTGAAGGTAGGAATAGGCAGAGAAAAAAATGAGGAGCATGTAGTCTAAGTAAGAGGGGAAAAATGCTAGCTTTATTAAAATCCTCTCATTATGTATACATAGTAAAAGTATCATAAAGTATCATAGTTAAGCATATCATAAAGACATATGATATAGTTCATAGGAGATATAAACCTGCATAAACCCCTGTGTATATATACACTGCATTATATGTAAAGAAATACAAATTTCACAGCATCTAAAACACCCAAAATGTCATCACTTCTGCTTGTGTGACTTATTTTGCCATGATAATGAAGAAACAATGCTTCCTGTTATGGTCTTTTTTTTTTATCATTTGAAGCACTCCATCCAAATGCCACTGCACAGTGTGTTGAGCTTCTGAATTTCTGAAAAGCTGAAAAATTCTGATAGCTGTAGGCTCTCTTTCTTTGCCTCTCACACTCCTCTATGTGTACTGTAAGAATGTGTGAGAAGACTTTTCAGAAATCAAACCAAATATTTTACGTAACAATATTGTAAAATAAACATGAATATAATTTTCAATTTGCCTATTATAGAATTTCTCCCAAAAAAAGTAGTATTTCTGGACTTAAATAGAGCCATACTATGCTCAGGAAGACTCAGCATAAAAAACCCAGTACATTTCAAACTCCTTCCAACTTTTATACCTGGAGTGGTCCTGAGGAGTTTCTATGACATAAATGAAGTTTTGAATGAAACTATCTTTCCTAATGAACAAAAAGTTTTCTTTTCTTCCAAGCTCTTCCCTCACAGTAACAGGAGAGAAATCTTTTGAACATTCAGAATTCATCTTTATTTACCATCAAAAATACTAATGTTTGAAATACCGATGTTTAAAATAGGTAGGAACCAAATTGTTAGAATTCCCATAGATAAAAAAACGACATTTTGAATTACCCCTCAAAATTAATCGCAAAGCACCTCAGACTCTGAAAAGCTTTTTTTATAAAATGAGAAACAGTCCAAGGAAGTAAAAAGACTCTAACTCCAGATATAAGCAAAATGCAAAGGTCTACAAGTGCAGATTTGTTGCAGAAAAGTCTGCACTCCACTTGAACTTTATATTTGATGAGCACTTTTAATCTTTCTGTTACAGCTGTCTGTCAGAGTCTTTTGCTTATGTCTTTCCATTTCTACATGGCTCATGGCAATGCTGAACTGTTCTGGTATATTGTGAAAAAGGTCTTAGATGTTCATTTGTGAATGATTCATGTTTGAAAATTAAATCTTTAGACTACAGCTGGCCAGAAACTGATAACTTTACTTCTTTTTAAAATGCTCTTTCTGTTCTTTTCAGATCATACTTGCAATTTAGATTGTAATTAAAAAAAAAAAAAAATAGCTAGTTAAACTTAAAGAATTGTTACATAACCACGGCTTTTTTATGAGTTCTTTCAAGGCAGTATTTAGACAAGAGAAATATTAAGAGGTATTTCCTTAAATAAAAGACTTTATAATTGTATGTGTATGTTGACTAGGAAGACTTGAGGTATATGCAATTATTTTTAACCTACAAAAGATGCGAAATATTTGGTTAATGAATGTTTCCCTAGGCTTTTAAAAATTATAAAAATCATATCAATTTTTCTTTTTTAGTTTTCTTATGGGTAGTAAGTTCTGTGAGAAATTAGCCATCCATAGAAACCCATCAGGATCTCCCAGAGAAAAGACTGGTAGAGAAAACCAATGGAAATCAGAGATGTGGTTTTTTTTTGCTCTGGCTTAGGAAGATAAGAAACAGTGAAAACTTGTTTCTTACTGAAACAAGATAGGGAGGAAGGAAATGGGGAAAATGATTAATACTGTAGAATTAACCATATCTGAGTCTTTCTGTGAGAACAGGTAACACATTTGTAGAGGGTGTCAAGAGAGAAATAACTTTTGTGTTAGTGGATGTCTTAAGCAGAATCAAAAGCTCCTTGATTTAGCCTTTACAGATGCTATGTCAGTACATAGCATACAGGAGAATGAGGCATTTTGGAAACCACCTCAGACATCATGAACAGAATTCTTGTGGATAGAATTTAGAGCATATTATGTTTTTAAATTCTTATAGTTTTACTCAAAGTTTTGACAGCTCTTTCAAGAGTTTAGAACTTTGTTTTAATGACCGAATAAATAAAAGCATTATCCTTTACACAGGGATAAATATTGTGGTCCTGCACCCAGTTACAGGCAGCAATGACTTCTGAGAAAATTGTTGTTTTCTGAAGGGTAAGATGGAAATGTTAATATGATCTGAATAAGAAAGGAGCACATTATAGACTCTCCTTTTTACTCATGGTGAAGACAAGAGTTAGGGGGTTTTTTAGAGGTTTTTTACTTAGTGTTATGAATGAGGATGTGACTGAGGTCCCCTGCCATCTCAGATCAGCTGTTCTGGTACAGAGACAGGTAGATTGCAGTAAGATTGTGGTGATGTTAACAAGGTGTGAACAGATGGAAAAGTTTGATGTTCTATCAGTGGATGAATTGATATCAGGTATACAAGTAGCAGTAAAGGACACTTCTGTATCAAATGGAGATGAAACTACATTTTGTTTTCATGTGAGTCTACTTATTAGGAAAAGGAAAATTAAAGATTATATTGGTTTAGCGTATTGCAATTGTACTGAAAATCCTTTTGAGTACCTTCTTCCTTTCTGTGTTTTCTTAAAGAGGGAAATTTGGACTGGGTTGAGTTTTTTGGGCCTTTTTTTAAAAATTTATTCTTGAAAGCAGGAAAACTGTGATTTTCCAATTTGCGTAAAAGCTACTGTGTCTTAATGCAAATCTTAACCTTTTGCTGTGGTTCAGATATATAGAGGCAGAGATCAAGATGTTATTTTGACAACCATTTTATGTGGGAAATTTCTTCCTCCACATCTATGTCAAGAATCACTGATGTTTCTGTAAGAGGAATTTTTAAGATGCTTTAAATTTACAAAGAGCACATTTTTTTCACAGATTACCACTATGCTTCTGGTATAGATGGCAATCAAATGCTTAATATTCTACAATGAGGTAAAAGCAAATGCCTTCTACCAGAGCTAAATATGTATATTTGTTAGAATATACATATTCTATATGTATATTTGTTAGAATATACATATTCTGTTCTATTCAATATTTGTCTCAGACCTCCAAAGGACAGAGATAAAATTGTTTTGTCCTCTGTATGGGGTAGGTTTTGCCTTTTAATGTTTCTACATACATGATTTATGAAATGTTACATCATTTTAAGGAAATTCTCAGTCCGAGTCTCTGTGAGTGTTATATCTTTTAAAGTTTTATTTTTATTTCCTTTGAAAATCTGACATAAAGCTGGTTCAGACAGTATCATCCAGTTAATTGAACTGCATGTTTTATACTACAGAAAAATGGAGATCAGCTAGGAGAAATCAGGGGGATTTTTTCCTACTATTGTTATTTATTAGGCTATATGTAATGTTATGGGAGAAATCTTTTTTTCCAAAATCTAGGCTTAGAAAAAATGGCCTACAAAATTTAGCCTTGAAGTATGAGTTTAGAATTTTCAGAGTACATACTTTCTTCTGTAAAGAAATAGAGGTAAGAGAAAATTTTAGTCAGCGGTTATCTCTTGCTAAGAAAAAAGAACCAAACCAAAAGCACAAGACATTTTTCTTTTTATTAGGATAATGGAGAGATTTACTGTAAAGGTAAGAACAGTCAGGGATGTTTCAACAATACGAAGTTTGAGAAGAGATGTGTAGAACTGGTTTTGTGAACTCATCCTAGAAAGTAAATGAATTTCCAGCTAGAAACATGTTGTAGGAACTGCTTAGTTTAGTGATTGTTTAACTCACTGGAAAATGTGACTCTGAAATCCAAGTGGATCGCAAGTAAACCTAAAAATAAATGCAGGACAGTTGTTTCTATGTTCATTTGCAAAGTCCTGCATGCAAACGACAAAAAAATTGATCTTTTATAATAGAATTTTCTGCTATAACATTTATCATGAAAAAGTAGGATCAGTCTCTATATTTGAGCACTGTAAATGCAGTGTAACATTCTTACATGAGTTCCAGCCTTATATTTAACTGTTTAACATAGAGTTTCCAGATTTTACCTAAACACTGAGGATCTAGATTCTTATTTGATTTTATTATCTACATTCCCTTTATTTCTGTAAACAACACTCTTAGATTGAACCTTGCTGCTTCCTGGCACTTCTGGCAAGAGCCATTGTCTTAGCTTCTGTGTTGTTTATGGTGCCTCCTGAAGCATCTTAATTGTTGCTTCCTACCTTGTCATCTGCTCTTCCTTGGAAGACAACATCTTGGACTAGGCAACATCTAATTCAAAGAGGAATGCAGACATCAGTTTAGCGTGTGGGACGCCCTGCAGGTTCTGGAATGGGATTTCTGAATGGAACCAAGTTGGGCAGTGAGACTTAGGCATGGTTCTCAGTGTCTCTGGAATGGTAGAGCCCTGCTCCACATGAGTGCTCTGTGGACAACCAGCCCATATAGTCTCAGGTGCTGGTCAGGATGGTAAGGAGGAATGGTAAATAGAGAGCTGGCGAAGTGCATCTTGGGCATTTCACTTTGAGGAGAGAGCAGTAGCCTGTTACCACTGGATAGAAATAGCAAGCAGGTAATGGCTGTGGTTCTGTCAGGCTCTCAAATGTTCTAAAGGCTTGACTTTAAAAAAATGTGCTATCAAATCACTTTAAGCTGTTGAACTATCACTTTAAAATACTTTGTATTGCAAAGTGACCTACCTCCACAATTAGATTTCATGGCCCAACATCTTAATTTAGCATTTTTTCACATGTGGTAATGCTCACAGAAATTTAATTTGAGTTTAGCAATTTTTCTTGTTCAGTGATTGTTAAGTTCCAGTATAAACAATCTCATATATGCAACACTGAATTTAAAAATCCTTAAACAATTTTGAAATTGATTGGTTTGCTGTGTAGACTTGATCTTTATTTGTAGGTGAGAATTTTCAGTAATCCTTCAGCAAACTGGAGAGCTATCAAGAGAACTGAGATGCATTGTGTGCTCTTGGAAAAATTCATCCCGATCCTATTGGATTCAATCTAAATCTTTCTACTGACTCCAGTGAGCTGGAGAGGAGGGCTATCTTTTAGGGGGAGATAGATTAAAGAGAATTTCTTCAGATATCTAAAGTTTCTAGGCCATTTAGATCATATTTTCATCTAAGAGAAAAAGACAAGATAGGTTTGTTGTTGTTTTCTCCTTCCCATGAATTAAATTAGATCTCTACTAAAGGTGGCAGAAAATAGATTATATATGTGATGGAGAAGTAAAGATAAAAAGAAACCTTGTCTTCCTTATTTTTCTTCTTGTCATTAAGTCACTGCAGTCAAGAATGGAAATGGCAAGGTGAATGTGAGTAAGTTAAACTTCACGGGTGGCAGGCGACTTGATAAACATCTTTTATAGCACCACCTGTGGAGCGCCTTCAGATGTGAGCTTGTCTGGTTTTGCCTGAACTTCTCCATAGAGTACTGAAAAAGGAGTGAGAAAAGAGGACATATGAGATTCAGAGTTTAAAATAAGGTGGAAAAGTATGACTAAGTGTTTCTGTTATGAATGTAGATTGACACATTGACAAAAGTGTTTAGCTGGTGAAATATTAAGAGACAACGGAAACTAAGAATCAGGACAAGGAAATATTTTATGTATGTTTTTATGTGAAAATGTAAATTTAAAATATATATATTATTCCAGAGTAAATCCAGACTTACATCAAAGGCTGAAAGGTGTCTAAGTGACCATTAATTGACAATAATCACATCCTTAGAAGAACATATCCTTAGAAGAGAGGGTACAGGTTATCTGTAGGAAATAGGAAAAAATCTTTTTGCACTTTTAGTGAAACAAGGTTTCTGTTTTTCATGCAGTCGAGACTCTGAGTATCTTTTTCCACATAAGTGGTGTGACTGAGTGATTCGATTCTGGTCATGGCTTTTTCCTCCAGAGTTCTCATTCTGATACTTCTAGCAAGGTTATTTGGTTGAGATCTCTTGGCATATAAAGTAAGGCTGTGTAGTGAGAAAATAATTTTCATGTGAGAATAGTCAGGTGGAAATCTTGTATATAAATTTATGTTTTTTAAAATTTATGTAAGCTCTGTACATCATCTGAAGTGCTATTTATTTATCGCTTCCTTGACACAGTTTCCTAGTGTGCATTTTTGCAAAAGGAGGAAGAAGCTCTTTTGCATAAAGCTTCAGTTTGTGATACTTTTCAGAACTCAGTTGTTGATGTTTGAGCTGAGACTCCTGAAAGAAGGAGGTTTCCTGTGTCATTGACTTATCATGGGGCAAGTCAAGGACATAGACTCTATAAATAAACAAGATAAACAGATCTCCATGTCACTACCTATACTTCCATCAGAAAACTGCCTTTAAAAGGCCAAAATACCAGGTACTGCTTGCCAAAAGGGCAATAGAATATACTCAATAGAATATAACATTTTTTTGCCAGACTTAAAAAATATGAAAGCCTCAGAGGTAAATAAAGAAGCTAACAGGAGTAAATTGTTGAGGGCAGAACAGAAGAGCACGTACCTGAGTCTACGTAATGATAACCACAAGCAGACCAACCATCAGACAGATGTAGCTTGCTATTTTTATAGAGGTCATTAGAAACACTAGACATCAAACAGAGTTTACATAAAAAAACCACATGACTCTGAGTTTTTGTTTTCTTCTTCACTTATGGCTAATTTTATTGATTTAGAATAGCAGAGGAAAATATTTTTTCCTCTGCTCTTGTGATAATATAATCTAATTACATCTTGTTTCCCAAGTTTTAAAGCAAGTAGTTCCATCTGAATCTTAGCCTTTTTTTCTAATAACTTATTCAAAATTATTCTGGGTTTATATTCTACATGCAATCTCTTTTACTGATTGCATGTAATCAATAAGCTTTAGTGGAAGAACAGTGCAGAGTTGCTCTTCGATCTTATGGACTCTCTTTCATTCATGACCTGCCTCAGGACAGCTCTTGTAGAAAAGTTAAATCTTTCCTTCTGAATAGCCACGTTAGCTAAGTAGTAACACATGGCTAGGACTTAGTTTAACCAGACTAACTTTGACAGGGAAGGATGCAAAATTAAAAAATAATAAATGATCGAGAAGGTAATTTTAGAATTGTCGGTTTGGCAAACTGAGCACATTCTACTAAGACAGTGGGCTTTGCCAGTTTTCATTTCAGAGAAATCGGAAGAGTACAAAGTCCTTGAATTTTGGCCAACTAAGTGGCACAGATAGAGTGATGAAGCATCTCAGGTTCCATCTACCAAACTAGAGAGTTGGCCAGACTGGCTGCTCCGTGACCAAGGGCTATACACAGAATATTTTGATTTGGATTCAGGATTACAGTTGAAAATAATGTGTGAGCACAAAACCAAAAATAAATTACGCTGAAGATTGCTTGGAAATTTAAAAATGTGAAAGTTTTCCATGAGTAAGAACAACTTTTCTGACCATGATTCTAATTAGAAAGCAAAAGATCTGTTGTTGAGATTATGTAGAAAAAATATGTGTCTATACAAGAAATGTGAAGAGTAACTTTGAATATGTGGAAACCCTGGGGTAAATCAAACAATTTGCAGGAACTTGATATTCCTTTGCCAAATCATAACTGTCATTTTGGTGAAGAAGTAATTAACTTTTCCATGGTATTACTCTGATATCTATAAAATCTTGCTTCATATGGCATAGCATACAGGTTTGCTCCAGCAGTCTCCACTAAAAAAGAAGTTAAGGATTCTGAACAGAAAGCAAAGCCGAAGATGTCTCAGGGAAAAAAAATATACAAAAGCAGATGAAGGTGTGGTGGTCACCCATAGGTGAACATGTTGCTTGATTTACTAGCAAGAATCTTCATGTTTACTCCAAAAGTATATTCTTGCCACCATTATAAAGTAACTTAATTAGAACATGGCTCTTACTTTAACAAAGGTAAAGTGCAGTTTTATTTTTTTTAATGATGAAATTAATTTAAAATGCATTTCCATCTCTTAATAAAATATCCCACTTTACAAACTAAAGTCAATTTCTTCAACAACTCCATCATGCAAATAACTGATTAAAGATAAAGTTAAAATTTACTGAGTTAAAAGGCCTTGGTAGATTTCCAGTGTGATGGTAGTAAACTGCAATAATTAAAACACAGTAGTTTGTATGGGTCTTTGTAGATAAAATTTCAACCCCACAAGCAGCTCAGTAAATTTTGACCTGGGATTTCCTTTGGTTGTCATAACAAAGACTACTGTGAAATATTTCAAGATTAAATTAACAGAACCAGATGTCTTCCTTGTTAAAAAGTAAACTCTGTGTAGTATACATAAGCTCAGAGATTGTTGAGATTGCTAAACAGAAACAAAAACTTGTTTTCTTACTGTGAACAGTAGATAATAAATACTTTTTTTTTCTTCAAAATCAGATCTCTTATCTATTCAGATCTGAAAGCACATTGTATATATAATTTTTATCTTGATCTTTTCAAGACCAAATGCTTCTGAATTTTTCATTTTTTTTTCAAATTCAAATAATCATAGAAGTGCACTGTTGGAAAGAACCTTAGAAGTCTACCTTCTAGCATGACTGAAATTAATTTTTATTAGAACTTTTAATGTCAATAATTCCTATTTGCATGTGTAATGCTAGAAAATTGGAGCCTGAAACATTTTCTCTAGATGTTTAAGAAAACAACATAAAAGTGCTAATACTACTGGTGGAAAGGATGGGTAAGTAGAGTCTACAATTATTAATTTTATTTAATTAAGGCACTAGTTTTGTCTTTGAAAGTCTCTTTTTCTTTTACCTTTAGATTTTCTAGGAGATCTCAGAAAGTGAAGGTAGAACATGTCTGTGCAATACAACAGAGAATGCTGCACATTGACCCAGCTCTAAAATCAAAAAGCACAGCAGTGTTGGTTCTGCAGCAGCTGCAGAGATTCAGGCTGTGATTAGCTGCATGCTGCATGAAATTTTGAACTTATCTACCATCTCCTCAGGTCAAAACATTGAAATTCAAGCTCTCATGTATCTTTTGTTCAGGTCACTGAAGCCTTTAATGTAGGCTTTAGTTCTTCTCGTCCTTGTCCTTAAATTAGCTTTTATCTTATTTCAGCACAGACAAATGAGTGCCTCCTCAGAGTGCTGCACCATATTAGGGCACTTGAGTGGGTGTAGCTTCACCTAGTCTATTTCAAGACTGTATCCTTCTCTCTCTACAAATCAGACACTGAAATTTCTTACACATTTAATTTTAAAGCAGAATTTGTCAGCCTCAGCATTTCTCAACTCCCACTTTACAACTTGTCAAATGATTACTGAGGCATTAAAATAATAATAAAAAAATACATCCCTGGAGCTTTATTTTCGTTTGTGAAAAGGAGGCTGAAAATTAACTTGTCTGTGTCAGAAAATAAAATGCTAATAAATTAGCATGCCAAAAGGAAAAAAATAAGGGCAGTGAACACTATTAATTTGCTAAAGAATTGAGTACTAAATATAGAACTGTAATTTGTAGAAGGCAAAACTATACCTGTTGTGACAAGGGTCATTCAAGCTGCTCTGGGACTTCAGTGAATTATGACTTTAGGAATGAAAAGTTAAATGACTACGAAAAAGATTGCTTAATATTTTTTATTTTGCTCTGTAATGCAAAATAGCAAGACCTTGCTCCCTTTCTGTTTTAAAATAAAAATATGTAACTGTTTTATTTTTTGAGAATTGAGAGAATAAAATCATTAATTCTGGTAAGCCTTTCGAACTTTAGAGCAGGAAGGATTATGTAATTATCAAGACACATCAATAAGAAAAACCTCCCATATCCATATGCAGTAAACAAGTTCCAAACTCAGAAGGCTGCAATCCAAACTTTTAATAATACTTTTCTTCTCTAAGTTTCACTAAAACAAAGAGTTAGCAGAGTCTCTTTTAAACAACAAATGAATGAGGAGAAGAAGACATTTTTTCTCTTCTGTTTTTAAATGTTCCAGGTGAACCTTCACAGGCCCATGACATAACGTTTTCAGTGCTGACAAACTGAACTCATCTCACTTTGATTGAAATATTCTTAGAGTTCAAAATTACATGCTAAAAAGAGTGTCCAAGACCCTGAGTTATAAAAATTTTTATTTTTTTCTGTGATACCTGCTTTTATTTCCAGAATTTGTGCTTTTCAAGTATCTTTTTTTCCCTCCTTTTTATCAGGTACAACAAAGAAAATGGTGTAAGTGGTACTTAAAAATGAGTGAACATAATAACAAGGGTGATTCATGCAGGTCACAAAAAGTGAAAATGAAAGTACTTTAAAATATTGTGATCAAAATAATTTGCCATAGAAATTTTACGTCTGATTCACTACCAAAAGAAACAGTTCACAGAAACAGCAACCCCAAATACTTCTCTTACTGTCAATAGGAAGTACATGAAATTTTACTTTTTCTCATATAGACTTACTTTTCTAAGGATCCCCTCATCCTCACCCTGAATAATCCCATTTTCTCTGAGAACTGAGGCAGTTATGCCAGGTCTCAAGGAAACAGCTGCTGGATGCTAACTCTGAAGTTTACCCTGGGTCAGGCTGCAGGCACTGTTGGATTTTCCTGACTGATCAGGCAGGTCTGTGACAGGCTAGAATAATTTTGTGTGCAAGGTTTTAACCTCCATGAATATAGAAGTATTTGAAAGGATGAACATGATATAAAAATAGAAGCAGCAGAGTTGGGAGCCTTTTCAGTGAATTTCCCTTGTGTCTGATGGTAGACTCCTGTTCTTCTAATCCTGCAGTGTCAATTGGATCTTCATCAGCAACCAAAGAAACTTCAAAGAAGAAAACCTCAAAATGGACTATCTGGTGTCCTAGAAAGTACAACCTCCAATTATATTTCTCAGTGTTCCAGGTTCCATGACCTGTGTCCCGTCTATACTTTTGCTTGAACTCACAGATGACACTGACTGACTCACTACTTGAACTTCACTGATGACAATAATACAGTTTCTATTCTCCTCCTCACTTCAGCTGCCTGGTTTCTGGCATTGCATCAGAAAACACCACCTTTGAAATCCAACTTCCGTATGTCAGTATACCAAATTATTAATAAATTATATTTTTTAATAATATTACTGTACTAATTTAGAATAAGATAAATCTATGCCTTTACCACCCCTGTCTTCCTTAAAATTTATTTAATATTTTTACATGGTTTAATGTTAGGGACAAGGAGAATATAGAATGAACAGACAACAACATCCACAGAAAGTTATGGTGTCATGGTTTGAGAAGAAGTGAGTTTTTTTTGAGATAGTGTAGTCAGACTAATGGGTGTTCAGATTGTAATATTAGCACTTGGTTTGTCTACTGAGAACATGGATACGCTTCTGAGAACACAAGAGGTAAAAGCTGTGAACTCTCAGGGGAAAACTCTCTTTAGGTTCTAGTCTTGGAAGAGAGCGCAGGCCTCCCCTGCCCAGCTCTAGGCTGGGCG
>LTAT01000004.1:100038074-100052171 GCA_003286495.1 Chlorodrepanis virens | reverse complement strand
ATTACCAACTTTGTGTGAAGAGTTACAAGCCACAAAGTTTGAATAGAATGACAGCAAATTTATCACAGGGTGAAAAAGTAGAATTTTGGGGTTTTTAGAATGGGGGTTCAAGAGGAAAGATGGAGGAATCAGGGTGTGTCCTGTCTTTCTCCTTCTCCTTCTTGTCCTCCATCTTCTGCTGTGATGGTGACAATTCTGGATTGGTTTAAAGTAGAGACAGACTGTCTAACATAGGTGACAGGTATTGGAAAATTATTGTAAATACAGTACACATAGTTTTTAGTATAGAAAGATAGCACTGCTCTGAGGGTGGTCAGTGTGCCTCAACCCAACCTGCTGGACAGATCTCAGCAGGTCCCAAAGAGAATGTATTAAATAAGAGAAAATAAGCAACCTTGAAAACCAGAGCCGAGGAATCCTGACTTATTCTTCCAGTGAGGGGCTGTGAAAAAAGATGTTTTAATAACTCGGGAGCCATTCCAACAACTCAGAACCTGAGAGAGAAAATCTTGTTTGAAGTCAGATTCCATATGTGGATGAGGTGATGGGGATGTATTTTCTGTCTTTTACATGTCGTTACCCTAAAAGATCCTCATATCTCCAGCAGGAATTCTGTGGCAAAGACGGGATTTGGAAGGCTAACATTATGTTTGTACACCTTATGTGTGGTGTGCTAATGCTGGTTGCCAGTAGCTGGCTTCCTGCAGGGTTAGCCCCCGAGCAGGCAGGCTAGCACTGGCCAGATAGCTCAGCCTTTTGGAGACCAACTGTCCAGATACCCAAGCTGGTCTTAGCCACAGGCTACCTTAGCAAGCTCAAGTGATATCAGCTAGTGATCTCAGCTCTTTTATGGTTTCATCTCTCTTGCTTGCTAAGGGCCCTGGCAGGCTGTAGCTTCCTGGTCAAGCAGATGCAGAGAGAGATGAGAAGGCTCATCCTGGCATTCCACAGGGATGGTTTACTGGGGAGTCTGTGAAGAGTTCCAGCGGCAGCTCTTCTGGCCAGAATGGGCTAAGGTAGCCCTTTATATAAGGTTAGAAGGGATCAGAAATTGTCCAATAGAAGGGGTTAGGGAAAAGTAACCTATGGGGTCACAGAGATGTAAGCTAGGGTCTGGGAGGCAAAAGAGAGGAGCTTCTGGCCTTTTCAAAATGACTTAGCATTTCCTCTCTCTTGGCCTCAGCCCTCCATGGGGCCCTCGCAGGCCCTGTGCCTGCTACAGTGTGCTCATGTCATAAAACGCAAAGAAGACTGAAACAGTAGTAATCTGTTGTATTGCACTAAATAGTTTATTTAGTTGTTTGCACTGGGTAGTGGGAATTCTTTACTGTGTAGGTTAGGTCACAAGAATGGTTTTTCCCCTCACACACCCTTCTGTTATACACACCTGGTCTGTCCCATAGGTACCTTGCCCCACCCCAATGGCATCCCACTGGCCCTGGTCCTCTCTCCCCCACCCCCATCCCCTAGGGTATAAAACCTCCTGTGTGAGAGTCTGACGGTCTCTTTTCTACCTGGGTGACCCCATCACCTGTGTCTTGCCACCAAGCCAATAAACAAGATACTTGCACCCACGTGGAAAAGAGCGCCTCTTGTCTTTTACTTTCATCTATGCGGGTCCGTGTGGGCTAGAGTCTGAGCTAGCCGGATTTGGACTCATATAAAGCCCAGGTAAACCACGGATTACTGCAGTAATCCAAGATAGATATAATTCTTGAAGAAAAGAAGTGATGACATAATCCAGAAAACATACCTGGAGAACATTATTAATATTTTCTAATTAACATACTTAGATTTACATATTTTATTTTATATTAATATGCTATTGTATATTAGAATACAGCAATTATTTTCAATGTGCTGGTTTTGCATCAGGAAAGTGATATTCTAAGAGAAGGAAACTGCTAGCAGTTTCCTCTGCGTCTGACAGAAATAAAACCTCATCAGTAATTAGCTTTGAGAATTAGCAATCTGTTAAACCACTGAGACAGCTGATACAGCTCTGTGAGCACCCATGTCAAAAACTAAAAATCCCAGGAATGCTGCCTTTTTATTTTCTGGCCTGAGAGCAGGTAACATGTCCAGCCTGGCCCCCACTGCCCCCATCTCAGCCAGACAGGGCAGGCTCTGCCACAGGGCCAGGCCCCATCGGCTGCCAGGCAGGGGAGAGGAGGCCACAGGGCTGAGGCCAGGCCGGGCCCCAGGGGCTGTATGTTGTCATCATATTTCAAAGCTCTCTTACCTTCTCGGTGATTTCTCATGGGCAGCTCCTCACAGCACTGACTCCTTCCCAGCCAACAACTCCATCTCTCTTCACGGCACAACCAACAAACCCCAACTCTCTCCTCATGCAGCTAACCCACTCTTTTGTAGCACTCTTCTTATTGGACACAACTGTGGCCTATAAAGGCCAGGCCTGTTCCTAACCTTTGGTGATTAGTAGAGCTGTAACTCCTCAGGGGTGAGATTACCTTCTGCACTATTTTCTTACATTCTATCTCCCCACAGCTGCAGGGCAGGGGTAGGGAATGCCATCACTGCTGGGTCCAAGCCTGGCTGCTGAGATCCCAGCCCTCCCCACAGCGTGGCTGCTGAAAAAACAGAGGTGGCTCTGCAGCCCACACAGAAAGCAGCCCCAAGCCGGACCAGCTGAGCCAAGATTCTATCAGCATTGAGAATCATCCTCAACCACCAGGCAAGGGGCAGGAGAAGCCATCAGCCCCCAGGCATGCTAGGTGCTGAGTTGTGGCCTGGCTGCTGAGATCCTGGCCCAGCAGGGCCGATCCTGACACAGCCCCATGGCAGCCACTGCAGAAACCTCCACTGTAAAACTGCCTCAGCCACAAGCTACTGAGTCCAGCTGCAGTCAAGTGACCATCTGCAGGCCCTGGGTGAGATAATAACTCTTTCAGTGCTTCAGTCCTCCCTGGAGTGAGAGAAAAAGACAAAGTGAGGGCACATAGAGGACCAACATGAAGACCCTGAGGTCAGTGAAGAGGAAGTTGAGTCCCAGATGGGAGGGATGAGGAGATGCCTTGATCTTGGGTCTAAAATCCTCTTGTAAAAATATGGAGAAGAATTAATTGAGCCATCAGATATTTTTTTTCCTATAATGCACTGAAGAATGATGGTGGGATGGATTGCTGAAACCTGTGTTGAAGCAGGCAAATATTGAAATAGCTGTGAATTTAATAAGAAGTTTGAACAGAAAGAGAGAAGAGTAATGAAGACCCTGGGAGAGGGAGAGGGAGAGGAGAAGACCTCTGTTCCCAGAGATGAGGATGATCTCTAAGATAGGTAAAGAGAACCTTTGTTTTTGAACAGCTCATCCTTAAAATAGTACCCCATAACTTGACATGGCCCATAAACACAGTTGTGGGAAAATCTGTGAAAAATGGGAGGGACTTCACAATTGCAGACTTTTTCTGGGCAGCTGCTATTTATGGAAATTTAAAGCCTTGAGAGAACTGTTTTCTTGTGGAGAAGTCTCCAAAACTTTACTAAAGGAACTCCTCTCCCTAAGTAAACTGCAGAAAGACTACTCTAGAAGTGATAAACTGACTGAATTGTTTCTGTATGTTGTGAGTAGGAAAGAAAAGGTTATAGGGTGAGGAGAAGTGTTCTAAAAGTTTTATTCTAATTCTTCTTATTATTTATTTTTCATTACTGTTAATAAAGCTTTCTTTATATCCTTTTAAATTTTGAGCCTGCTTTGCCTTCCTCTTAATCCTATCTCACAGCAGGAAATGGGTAAGTATATTCTAGTGGGTGAGCTGGCATTTGGCCAGCACTGAAAATCACCATATTAATTGGTGCATTGGCTGGCAATCTAGAATTGGTGAACCAACCTCACTACATTCTATTATTTACATACAGTTCCTTAGATGCTAGTCACCTTGAATACTAAAAGTCATAGGGTAGTTTCCATGTAGTTCTTCCATGGGAGATTACTTGCCCCTATAAATCCCACTGGTGTGCCCTTTAGGCTCTGCTCTTGCATAATGGCTTGGCCTTTTGCAGTGACCTGGAGGCACGCCTGACACGCCCAGATTTGGGAGATATGCCATATGATCAGCACCCCAAGAGAAGAAAGGGAATGTGAGCAACCATGTGTCATTCCTCCTTACAGCCACAAACCAAAACCCAGCCATCAGTCTCTTCCACCTAGTTTCCAGATATGCCCATCTGAAGCATGCATGCCTCTACCACACACAGAAATGGATTTACGTCCCTTGTTTATTACCCTGTCACACCTGCCTCACAATGTGTACAACAAAGATCTTACCTGGAAGTGTTAAGTGGTAAAGGAAGAATATGCTCCCAGCTGAGCAGATATATCCTGGGGTTTATATGGAATTCCAAGGTTGTAAAAAAAACACAAGGTAACTGAATGTACTGTAGCTTTTGACAAGGCCTCTTACCTGCCCTCCTCTAACCCTTCAGTTTATTTGAAGAGAAAAATTTAGTTGAAGCTCTTTGCGATAGTTGCTTTGTAGCCTAGAACTTGAAAAGAGCCCTCATGTTTCAAATTATCATCTTCGCTGTCACTCACATCCAGATGTTTATTAGGTAAACCATTTTATTTTGATCATAATATTATCAACTGTATAGAGAAGCAAATTTTAAGTAAGAGTATTTTGTAGGGATTTCAGAGAGAAAAGCTGATAAACAATTTAATAATACTGAAAAAAATCTTCCCATAGGTATGAGACATTCACATCTTTCACCATAACAAGATAAAAGAAAAAATAACAATGGGAAGCCACAATATTCTACTACAGTGTTATAACATTTAGAAAACAATCCTGAAAGTTCAGGTTCAGTAAATCTTGAGAGCAGATGTCTAACTCTCCATATACACTTCTAAGGTTTTTGTGCTTCAGTTGAGCTGGCTGTGCAGGAAGAGCTAAATCCCGTCCTAAGGAGGAGTCATTTTGTCTTTCAAATTGATGGAGGCTACTTTAGGAGAAATACAGGATTACTGGTGTTTCCCAGAGTTTCAGTACATCAAATGCACATGTTTAGATTATGGCATCTAGCTTTTTGGTCAAGCAGAATTGAAACGGTTTTTGATATTCATTTTGTAGCGATCCATTCCAACAAGGAGCTGAGCAGCCCTTGGAGGTGGCCATCTCAGACACCTGAACTACCTTTCAGGAAAGGGAATGGAATCTTGCGATTTCAATGAGGATTATTTAGACAAGCTTTGGTCCATTTCCCTGCATTTCTTGTCATCCCATTCACTTTTATGGTTTTCATTTGGTTTCAGAATGGTCCCATTTGTTTTTTAGCACTTCATTTCTTCCAAGTCTTCTCCTCCGTGTTAATTTACATTTCTTCCCTGATTTCAGGATTTGAATTGGAGTAATTTTCGCAGGTTTTGGTCCTTTTTACCTCGTTTCTTCTCAGTCCATTTGGTTGCAGTCACTCCATTTCTGAATTTCCTGTTGTTTTTTTTTTTTTTAAATATCCTTGTTTTTTGATCATGTCTCCTTTCCAGAGTGTTTGTTTGACTTTGTTCTCTGATTTCAAGATTTCATTCCCTTTTCTCAAAGGAAGGGAGTCTCAGGACTAAAATAAATTTTACTTAGAAGCAGCCCCAATGCTGAAAAATATGGCCCTCTCTGCACTGAACAATGTGGGTGGAATCCTTAAATATTTTTTGGTTTTCAATGTTTAGCAGCTTCAACACATGATACAAGCAACGTTTTCTTCCACTGGCATTTAATCCTTTTAGAGGTACCCCTATTTTTATCTTGCTTTGTCCCAGTCATCTTTTAAAATATCTTTTCAACCAGGAAATTCTTCTCTAGGAGTTTTCTTGCAAACAGTAAGTTGCATTTCAGGGAAATACTCACTTAAATGTCAGGGATCACTTAAGTGACTATCTCTCACTGACTATCTCAAGTGATTTAAGCCATTGCCTTGATTTCAGCTGGAACAGATTTATTTGTAGCTGGTACTGTGCTGTGTTTTTGATTCAGTATTAGAATATTACTTTGGTTGTTGCTAAGTAGCACTTGCTCTAAATCCAGGACTTTTCAGTGTCTTATGCTTGCTCTGCCAGTGAGCAGGTGCACAAGAAGCTGGGAGGAAGCCCAGCTGGGGCAGCTGTAGCAAACTGGCCAAAGGGATAATCCTTCCCAAAGGACATAATGCCCAGTATATAAACCGGGAGAGTACCCAGATGGGGCCAGCTCCTGCTCAGAGAAAGGCTGTGCATCAGCCAGTGGATCATGAGCAATTCTGTTGTACTTCTCTTACTTCTCTTGTGTTCCCTTACATTCTCTCCCTTTCCTTATCAATAATATTATTATTATTAACATTACTTGAATATTTTATTTCTATAAATAATAAAATTAATATGAGCCTGTGCTTCCATTTTTAAATTTTTCTTATCTCAACAAACAAGTTCTGTCTTTCTTTCTGATTCTCCTCCCCAAGAGGGGGTTGAGTTGAAGTGGGAGGCAGTGAACAAGTGGATACATGATACAGTTGCAACTGGGGTTAAACCACATCAATTATTTTGTAGCCTGTGGTTTTAATTTTGTAATTTTAGAGTTCGAATGGATTGATTTGGACATTTTTTTGCATAGCAATACTGCTTCAATCTTTGGATTTTGTTTCTTTGTTTGTTCATGTGCAAATATTTCTATTATTTTAATTATCTTGATACAAATACAGTAGTGCCCAGTAGCTTAAATAAAACTTGACAGCCTGCATTAGGGAGATCTGAAATTATTTCCCTGATCTTCCACTGACCTCTTCCTGGTAGTCCTTGACCACCAACAGATCTGCTGGGTTCTATCCATGTCTCTGTGAATGACCAGAGTGGTAATGTCCTCTTCAAGACTTCTGTTGCCTGCCTTCCCAGTCCTGCCCTGTTGCCTATATGGACATACAGATTCTTCCATGGCCTGAAGGACATTTTAACCAGTCCTTGAATTAAATTGTGCACTTGCAATACAGGAACTTGAATAGGATAGCTTTGAGATTAGCTGTAGCATTGCTTTTAGAAAAAAAACCTGAGTATATTCTCCACTGTGAACTAGGTGCCCACAGCTCTATGGCAACATTGGGTTTGCTTTCCACATCAAAGGGACCTATGAGCATAAAAGCCTTCATCTATGGCATGTTCAGGTACTTTAATAATGGGGAATACATACACCTTTTTAAAAAGTGATATCAGTGCATTATTTATAAAGCAACAGGGCACTGAAGAATAAGATGAAGAAGCAAAGTGAGCAGCAACAAAAGTCCTCTGTTGCCTCTGCTTTTTATTTCTTGGCAAAACAATACCACTGAAGCTATGATGGTTTGTACTCTCTATAACAGCAACTGCATTTTAGAAATATTTAGCAAGTGCAAGCTGCAAATGCTTAGCCATAACTATAAATACCACCAAAGTAAACAGAAAGCTCAAGTGTTGTTTAATAGCATGTCTCCAGACAGACAGCTTTCATAGCTGAGTAACTTGGTTCCCCTGTTATTGAATTTCTGCCCCAGAAATATTATACCAATAAAAATGCTATGCTGAGTTTTGCCCCAGACAAAAAGATCATTACGTATTGGAATGAAATTCACTCTCTAGCCCTTGGAAATATTTTGTTTCCTAAATGAGAGAGTATCATGTTGAAACAACTCTATAAAAGCAGTGTGATTTTGGTTTAGGTGAGACTGAGTTTTTATGAATATGTTTTGATAATAAAAGAAGCATTCAATGACTTAAATTTTAAAGAAAAGTGGACACATTTTTTGTATTAAAATAATGTATTTTTAAAGAAAAATAATTTAATTTTGGGTAAAATTATTTATATTGATACTATATTATTTCATAGCTTATTTAAATATTGCATTGATACACAAATATTTTGACTTTATAAAAATATTTTCATTGTGATTTCTGCCATGTTATCTTCTTTAGAATGAAAGAAAAATCAAAATGTCAAATATTGTATGGATTCATGGTTTCCTCCTAAAAATTTGTCTTTTACTCAAAAGCTGAGTGTAGAAGCTAAGTTTTAGCATCAGCAAATAACCTATATAGTACAACCTTCAGAGTCTGAGAATGTATCTGCTTATGGGTATAAATGGTTTCATAATGGTCATTGATAATTTTTGCTAAACAAATGGTTCACTCATAAGGTCAGAAAAATCTATTTTTTTAATGCAAATGCATTCAAACAAACAATATGCAGCTCTAATAATGTTAAAACGGGTGTTTACTCAGCCAGCTATTGAATAAGTTTGCAATTAAATTTGTCAAGACACTTCAAAATGGTCCCTGAATACTCATGTAGAAAAAAAACAAGCATCTCTGTTTGCATGTGATGCAAATTAAGTAATAATATTTTTTAAATCTTCATTTTTTCATATTAAAAATTAAATTAAAATATTGTCTTGCCTACAGTCTGGTATCAATTTTCCTCTTGCAGATAATTAGTTTGGGGAACAAATTCCGGGCAGTGGTAATGAAATCACATTGGACCTCTCAAGAATGAGGGCAAAGAGATGATTGTTTACTGTGACTGAAGCTTGAATGGTTCTACATCAGAAAAAAAAAGTAAAAGAAAGAAAAAAAAGGAAGCAAATGTGCCTCTTGACAGGCAGAAGGTTACAGGATTCTCTGTAGTGGGAGAGGATATGTACACTGGAGGAATGGGGCTCAATATAAACACTTCTTGTAATGTTTTATGTGCAAGAATAAATAAATGAATAAGTAATAAACATGTTTTCTACATGTAGATTAGAGAGAAAAAAAAATAGAGATTAGAGAGAAAAAGCTAAGCATCAAAAGACTGTTTCTTCTTAGCCTGTGATTTAAATAACAGCTCAAGAAAAGCTTGAATTAGTGCAGCATTAAATTTACAAACCACCAGAAAAAAAATAGACATGAAGGATTTAGTTAAGAATGATAACTCAAAGTAGAAGCAGATAAAGTGCTACATAATTAAGTCTTTCCAAATTGTAAAAGACATTATTTTTAAAAATGTTTGAAATGCCACCAGATAGCCAGGATGAAACCAAAGCTGTCAGGGTAAGAAATCAGTAATTTGGAGGTCAGGCTATAAACAGGAGATGTGGTGTCTATTACTATCCAGGCAGACATAAACCCATTAGAATAGTTTTAAGTGTGCATGATATTTAGAATTGTGTGAGATTCATAAATGATGTTTCCTTCATGAACTACATTCTTTGTAGCTGCTGACTGATTAGAAAAGCCATGTATTGTGTCAGTGTGGCTTTTCTTTCTATTATGTAGAATAAAATCTACACTTTGATGTTTTGAAAGGTTTCTGTGTTTAAAGCACGGGCTCCCTCTGTCTGTATACTTGAAGCTTGCATTAAACAGGGGTGGTTTTTTATGAAAGAGCAAGGAAAAGTTCTCATTATTCCTCTACCTTCTTTCTTGTACATTTTCAATATGAAAAGATATGCATTTTATTACATTTCTTTTAAATATGAAAAGCCTGTTGTTTTAAAACTGAAGATCATATGTGAATTTACAGTCTCTCAAATCTTCTCCCATGAAATATTGTATTGTCTTAGATTATTGAACCTGACCATTTGTTAATGACCTTAGTTTTGTATTGTAAGATGCAGAGAAGTGGAATATGTGCCAACATTTCTGGACTTAATGTGTTCCTTAGTTAAGGAAAATAAATTAATGATTTAACAACTTGGTCATCTTTTCATCTTTTACATACAGAATCATCACTTCTAACATTCTTCTCTTTCCTTTCCGTTTTTTCCTCTGTGACTTGTAAATTTGAACAAACTATCTTTGATTTTCCTTTGGATGAAACATATTCTCCTTGAGCAGTAGGAAATCTCTCACAATGTAGCTTGATACTGGCAATTATAAAGAAAAAGAAAATAAAGTGATTGCTTTTATTCTTGGTTTCTGTACCTTCTTAATTGGTACAGTGTGTCCTTCCCTACTGTGCAAAATGCAGTGCAAGGTGTGTGAATATTGACCCCTTATACAGAGTTGGTGTGCCATTGAAATTCTGTGTCTTCCTGTAGAAGAATAATGAAGTAACCCCTGCTTAGTGTAGATGTCTCAAAATATGCGTTTAAAACATGGGGAAGAGTTTCAGAGCAAGATTTCTGCAAGGATTTTATTTAGACTGTTTTTTCCTTTCCAAGTGAAAAATTCACGAAAGAACACCCCAAAACAAAACTTCACCAACAAAGGAAATTTATAAAAGAGAAACTGAATAAAAAAGTCCAAAGCTCTCAAATTCTGGGTATTTATAATAATTCCAAGGGAAACGAGTTAGTTTTGAAAAAGGCCTGAAAAGAGAGGAAGTGCTGAGTTCTGATGGGCAGTGACCCATTTGTAAATAATCCTGTCTGAAAAAGATAGATGCTACATGCTCAGAGTAAACTAAAGGACCTGAAGACAAGGGGAAAAAAAAAGAAAAAGAGATGGCAGATAAATTGGTAACAGAAGTAAAAGTCACACCATGGCCACATTCAGCTTTGGTATGTAACAATGCCTGAGAGATATATAAGAGAGATCTATAATACAAAGGTGGCAGTAGGTGTCAGACACATCTCTGAAGCTTGTGGCACTGTTACAGTTATCCAAAATAAAATCAGCAAGTGCAAGGGACTGGTTAGATAAGGACTTTTTCTCTTGGCAAAAGGAAATCATTACAGACTAAAATAAGCTGCTTCTAGGAGCTGATACATTAAAAGGACATGGCAATACTTATCATGCATTCCCTGCTCTTGTACATGTACATTTAAGTGATACCTACTTCTGAATGAAACAAAAGTATGGTTCTTGAAAAGGGAAACAGATTTATGGCTATTTTTCAAAGCGTAATATTTTTCAAGATTCGAATTGGCTGATTAGTATTGTGGTGAAGTTTATATCTGAAGACTCACAGAGTTTCCAATACCCTTACAATCTCCAATCCCTGAGAACACTGTTATAACAAACAAGGGAATACCCTTCTAAAATGTCTTATTATTTTCTCATTCTTTTGAGACTTTCAATGAACAAAAAAATAAATACCAGACTGCTTGTTTAATATTTTTCTGGACCAGGACTAATCAAGACAGAGGTAAATAAGAGACCGCATGTTGTATGTAGTCATACCTTCCTTGCTTCCCTGTAGTCATAACTTCCTTGCTTCCCTGGAGACTCCTGGGAGCTAATATGGTTACCATGCAGATGTGTTTTTCTGTATCTAAAAGCTGCAGGGAATATTTTCTTGGACTGATACTCTATTCACCTTCTGAATATTTTAATAATCTGCCACATTTTTTTTTTTACACATCAGTGAATTAAAAAAATAATATGTGATCTTCAGTAAATAGATGGAGGCAAATTGTTTCCCTGAAACAGCTGAAAATGAGTTCTTTTCTATTTGCTCTGTTGATTTGCAGTAAATCAACTTGATACTTTGTACAAAGGTTTTCTTCTTTCCTGGTAATTTTCTGCTGTTGTAGGAAACAACATTCTCTAAGCCTGGACTGCTGTGAAGCCTTGGCTCCCATGAATGGCAAGTGAAGATTGCTTTGTTCTTGCTTTTGCTTTTTTTCTCCCTCAGAAGGGGTGTCAGTGGAATTTCTCCAACAGACTAACTCCTCAGTGAAGAGATATATATAGAAAGGGAAGTGTGCAATCCTGAGGTGTGTTTTTGACCATGCCCAGAATGGAAGGCCTTGGTTCAAGTGTTTTGCTGCTATGAGGGTTGCTGGCACATGTCCCCTGGAGGCCAGGCTCCAGGTCCCTGCAGACCAACTGGCTTATGCTTCAGTTATTGCACCAGGTTTCATCAGCTTTTTAATAAAAAAGCCCTGATATTTTTAGTTGATACGGAAGGTTGGCAGTCTAGATCTTCATTTTTCTCTGTTTATATATTAGTCCAACTTTGATCGGGAAATTATGACACAGGGTGCTCAAAACTATTGCCAACATTAATCGTTTGCACATTACTCTGCCTAAACAATTGTTAGAATCTATCAACCTTGATATTTCATTTTAGATTTAAACATTATTTACTTAGCCATCAAACCAAATTGTTGTTGCAAATAAGATATTGGATTTATTTTTTGTTTCCTAAGTCACTGATAGAGACCTAGGTTGTTATGGATATATGATTTTATTACTTTATTCAATCAGTGATATCTGGATTGTGAAATTAAAAAATACAATGGATAGGAAACAAACCAATAAGAATTAAAACCAATTGCAATTGATTGACCAAAAGTACATTTGGTTACATTTGTACTGACAATTAAGCAGATAGAATGAACCTGTCTTGTATGATACAAGCATTATCCAATACTACACCCTTAAATTACCTTTAGAACTGTCCTTTAGTATTAATTTTAGGTGTTTTGGAAAAAAATAATCACAAGCCTTTGCATGTTTACTCAGTGGATGAATGAAACATTGCAACTGAATGGGATGTGAAGGTGTATTAAGTGGCTTTAAATCTTTACTGTATGGAGACTTTGAACAAAACTGGCCAAATGCAGCATACTGCCAGTGAAATCTTTGTCATTAAATTAAGCAAAGTCAAATGGTGGGGGAAGTGCTGGCTTATAAAGGAGAATACCCAATTATTCTTGTGCTTGGATTTGTGCCGGTTGCCACTCAGTAAACCCACAACCTACTGTTCTACAATCTACTTTTAAATAATCTTTCAAAAACATGAGCATAATTCTCCACAGATGGCAGGGGAGATAAGACAGTGGTGAATGTGTCTCCATTTCCTTCCCTATTGACACTGATTTTCATATTTGAAGCAGGTGTATAATTTTAGAACAGCTTTATGGAAACACAACATGGTCCATGCAGCACAACTTCATTAGCTCCAACAGAGTTATGTTGAAGGTGGATTCTAGTACAAACCATTTTGCAGCTAATAGCAACCTTCATACTTTTTTTTTGCAGGTAATAGCAACCTTCATACTTTTCAAGTACACTTCCACCACAGTTTTGGTGCAAATTTCTTTACTATTAGCGTTGAAAGGACTCAAATACTTTTTTCCTAAGAGAAAAAAAAAAATCTAACTTTGCATTTGACATAAAATACTTGAAATAACAAAGTTAAACAGAACATTCTTCAAGGTCATACATTTTATACCTGTATCTTTTTCAGAAACTCTGTTTATGCCACATTAATAACTAATATATAGTCCAAAAATGGAATTTATTAAACCTACTTTTACCTATCTTCAAATATTCCCAAGAAGAAAGTGCTTCACATAAATTTTAATTTTCATCACAGTTTAGCCTACATCTATGCAATTATACCATGCTGCATTTACTGTTCTCTATATTTTTTGCCAAAAAGATATTATATAGAAGACTTCAGATACCAATTGCTCTGCTAAAATCAAACTACTTAATTCACCAGTACCATGTGAATGTTTAATGACATATAAATACATAATGCATGTTGATCATCAGCATAAACAAGCATTAACATTTAAGAAATAGAATCTAATTTATCACATGAAACTTCTCTTGTGTAGTTCTGTTTGTATTTATTTGAGTGTAACTGGTGAGTGTAAAATGCTATTTTGAAAAAACTTTCATTCAAAAATCTAAGAAAGGTTGGTTACCTACCATTTTAAGATCTGGTATTTCTCTGTTTGCCAAAGGGATTTTTCTGGTGGTTTTGTATGAGGAATGTATGCCAAAGTATTACCTAAGGAGATAAAAACACAAAGGTTTTATACTTAGAGTGTAGTGAAAGAGAAATTTGTAATGAAATTACCTTGATTTTTGTTGTACTGAATGTTAGGGTGTTCTTTACTGGGAAAAGGGGAGAGAAGTGCCTCCTTACTTACAGTAGCTGTCTAATCATGCTCTAAATAAGGTGAAAAAGAGAGAAAACTCTTCAGTGGGTATGCACATTTATCTCAGTATGACTTGACAAAATTATCAGTTCTGATGCTGTAGAATGATTTTGTGAATTATCCAGTCCTACATCACAAATTGTGATCTAGGTTCCTTTTTTTTTCCAGTTGCAAGTTTCATGTGATTTTTGTTAAAAAATGTACTTATAATTCAGAAGTTTTTCAGCAGATGCAATGACTGGAATCAGAGCCTAAGATTGAATTAAGGAC
>LTAT01000004.1:100016639-100035068 GCA_003286495.1 Chlorodrepanis virens | reverse complement strand
AAAACCAGACCCCCTCCCCTATAGCCCAAAATTAGGGGTTACTTTGCAAGTAACAAAGATTCTTGGAATTGTTTTCTATCCAGTTGCACATGATTGTCTGGCTTTGTGAACTCCATCTTCCTCTTACACCTTTCTCAAAGAGAGGTGAGCACTGGATTAGAACCATGGTGTATCTTCCAAGTTCTGTAGATACAGCTGAACTAAAACTGGAAGTGATTTATGAGAACCAGATTCATCAACATAACTATTTCCTTCTCTTGTGTATCTCTTTGAAGATGCTTCTGGCTGTATGAGTTTTTTTCCTGATCCTACAACACAGAAGTTTTTTTCTCCCAATTGTTCTGAGAGACTCTCTTTAAGCATTTGATGCCATTACTTTTAAACCACTGATAAAATATCTTCAGACCATGTACAACTATGTTTCAAATTGTAATGATGTTTCACAATGAATTCAATGAAGGAATGTGATATTTTTGCTCGATGTTTGCTTGATCTTTAAGCAGAGCTTGCTTTCAACTCATTTGATCCAGTCTACCTAGATGCCATATTTAAGGAAGCTGCATGTTTGCCATTCCTTCCAGCAGATGAAGCACATTCCATACTTTGGAAGTTGATGACATCTCATAAATTACCACTATGAAAGAGCAGATTCTCTGCCCTTGCATTTCTTATCGATGTGCAATAATTTGAAGGATGGTTAGTAAAACTGCACAATTTTTGAGTTCTTGGCTCTGGAAAGACTGTTGGATATGACATTTTTTGAGAGACAGTATTCGTGTCTGAGTTTCAGAAAAGAAAAATTTGCTTCTCATGCTGAGATTTCTGAGTAACTATGGGGAAGAAATCAAATTCACTTGTGACTTTATGAAGATTTATGGTTATTTCAATAGGTTTTCTTTATTGGGATGGTGTCATAGCCATTAAATTCATAATCAACTTGTGGCTTTTTAAATTTTCAGTGTAATATACCTCTTTCTTAAATTCTGTAGAATAATTTGAAGCACAGATAAATGGAAATGACCTCCATGCACAATACAGTGAGGACATCAAGAATCCTGAAAATACATGTTCATTTATCTTGCTTTGCAACACGAAAAAAGCCCTGCATTGTCATTTTAAGGACAAAAAAGCATATTGATTTTAATTTGTGATCTGCACAAACTGAAGCAGATGTTTTACATTTGTACTTGAGTGAGGCTGCCCGAGGTCACTATTTTAAACAGGAATTCTTCCCTCTCTGGGTCACAAGTCTGTAGGCCTCATTCAGCTTGCCTGTGGCTCTGAGTATAAAGACAGCATTAGAAGCTAAAGATTTGCTGTGGTTGTGTAAGATTCAGATTGGAAATTCTTTATTTTCAGTCAAATCGGCTTTTATTTGAGATATGTAGATAATCTTTCACAGAACATACTTTTGGTAAAGAAAATGACAGTTTTGAACTGGAAAAATTTTACAGGGAGAATTTCTGGTTGGATTGGCAGTTTTTTATTTCTGACATCATTGTCAAGTCAGATCAGATCAAAACTACAGCGTTTTTTTAACATAACGCTTGTGTTCTGTCCAACTCTATTTTAAAAACTTCTTTTAAAAGCTGAAGATCATAGTTCTCTAAATACACTTTCTGACCCTCTCCAAGTTTTATAGAAAGCTAACAAATCTTTGGACTAAAAAAAAAAAAAAAGAAAAGGTGAAGGGTGCACGGAATTTCTTCTGTTTACTGTCTGAAATCATGTTGACTGCTAGATTTCATCTTCATCATCTTTCTTTTTGCATTCCTTGCACCTTAATTGTTGCCCTTCATCCTACTCTATCTTTTCTTAACTAAGGGGAAAGAGAAAAATCTTGTTTTAATAAAACTTTTGGAACTTCAACCACTGTTATATTGCCTTCAACTAAATAAGAGTATTAAGATTTTCCTGCTAATGAACTGTACAAGGTGGAGTTCCTTTTTCAGTGTCTCTTTTTTTCAGGGTTCTGCCTTTCATAAAATGGTGTAGGTTAGCTCTAAGATGTAATTATCCAGTTTCAAAAGGTCAGTACACTGTACTTCATTTCCACCACTCACCTTTGCAATTATCCACTTCATTGACACTACCTTGACCTCCTTCTATGCTTCCACCATTATTCTGGTCTTCCTATTAAAAAGTAAAATTCAGTGCAAGTCTGCACAGATATTTTATAGAGAGAAAATATTCACATTTTAAGGGAAAATTAAAGATGTCAAGGTTTTTTTCACATGTTGCAAATTTTTTTCTTAAGCTTTCTTTATAAAACAGAATTTGGAGTTTCACATAAGAGCATTGTACAGAATGGAATATGAATATCCCTGTGGCTGCTTTGGGTTAGCTGTCCACTCCCAGCTTCTTGGGCAGCCTGAGCCTCCGTGCTCACAGGGCAGTATAAGAAACTGAAAACACCTTGTCTTTGTGTAAGCACTGCTCAAAAACAATGAAAATTTCCCTCTGTTATCAACATTACTCTCATACTAAATTCAGAACATAGCAGTGTACCAGCTACTAGGAAGAGAATGAACTCCTATCCCAGCTGAAATCAGGACTGTTAAATATGTAAATTTATCATAATTACATCTTGGTGGAAATGAATTGAAATTTTATAGACATACGTAAATAAATTTATCTTTGACATCAGATCTTCGTGTGATAGTCATCTTCTGCTTAATTTCTTGATGAAATTTAACCTTGGATGGTTTTGTGATTTCTCTCTATTTGATGTCTGACAAAAATGAATTTGTATTGATTAGTGTCAACACTGTGAAAAGGTGAACTTTCAGGCTTAGAATTTCAGTGGTGTATTTTGGCAGGTGCTTTGCAAGAAGACAGGATTTCTCATGTTCTGGAACTTTCATGGATACTTGTAATAATAAATAGGCCTGCACATTCATTTAGGAAAAAATATGGGGCTTGTGATTGTAGTCCAGTAGAAAGTATTCAAGCAACTTGCATAACTTTGGTGGGGAAGAAATAATATTTGCTGCTAAATAGGGGTATGTGATTCCTTAATTTCCAACTGTTGTACAGAAATTCAGTGGATAGATTTTAAAGACCTCATTGGAAACATGTGAGCATCAAACATTTACTTGTGTGTTAGAGTTAGTAACTTGTAGTCTATCACTCTGGACCCACTCTAATACTTTGATGACCTGGCCCAAAACTGCACAGGGCTCGAGGTGAGGCAACACCAATACAGAGCAGAATGGAACAATCACTTTTACTGTCCTTTGGTGATCTGAATGAGCTTCTTTAACTTTATTTCATTTCTAATTGTTTTTATTTACTCAGAAATAAAGTGGGGAACTGAAAAGTTTGCAATTTGATTTAGCTAGAGAATGATGTTACTATTCACAGGATCAGAGATATGTTTCTTTTATGCTGTAACAGCTCATTCTCTTTGCTCTAGATTCAGAACCTTTTCATTATTTGCCAGAAATTTATTTTAGAAAAAAAGTAACCAGTAGAACTGAAAAAGCACAGCTTTATGGCTCTTTCTAAAGCCTTGTTGGCACAGATATCCCGTTTCTTCAATGAAGAAGTGTCTCACAATCTTTTCAGTCACCATTTCTATCAAACCATCAATTTTAGTTCTCACAGAGCTGAAAATTGTAAAAAGCTCTTAAAATTTTGACATTTTTAAAATATATTAGCAATTCTCTTCTTTTTTTTTCACCTCAATTAAAAGAACTGGAACCTTTTATTTTCACAGTTTTTAATCTATGCTAATCTCTTTTAATCTCCTGTTAAGAACCAGTTAATCATATCTTGTTAACAGTAAGTACTTGTTGATAATAATCTTCTGATAAATTTCCATTAGTACCCGATAAGTACCTGGTTTCTGTTATAAACATAAATTCACTTTACAGTTTTTTCATTTGAAGTCTGAGAAGTATTTAATGCAGCCTGGACAAAAACACCTGTGTAGTTGTCTCTGAAGAATAAATCAGTTCTTTGATAATTACTCCATGTGACTTATTAATGTGTCTTTTTGTTGATATGTTTAATTTGTCCTATATAAGGATTTGATGAAAAAATTCATTAAGTTATCCTAAAATAAGGTTACAGTCTTGGCCATAAAAGATAATATTTCACTTAAGACTATTAACTATGACCACAATAAAGAGATTAACATGAAAACTTAAAAATCTGTCTTCTGATTATGAGAATAATTGTATGTAGTACTGAATGTATACTTTAGAACTTCTTCAGTTTAATAAACATTTATTGCAATCCTTCTAAATTGTAAACAGAATAAAAACATGCTGATTTTTTGTCTTTTGCAGAATAAAAAGATAACTTTGACATTGTCAAGCCAAAATCAGTCTCTGTTTTATTTAAAACATATTATTAATTCTATTTTTTTCCATGAATAGCAGGAAAATAATAAGATTTTGTTACCAGTTACTGTATAAAAAAGATTATATATGCTTTACTTTTTTGAAGGTACATTTGATGATAAATTGACTGTCTAGGTTATTTTCAAATATTTAACTTTGACACATGGAAAACTTACACCTTGGGCTGATTTCTAAGGTGCCAACCTTACTCTGAGGTGAAGCTATTAGCCTCACCCAGTGAAAACCAGGGAGTTTTATTCAGATTATTCCTCTTCCTTTTTCTTTCTGTTTTGGTTATTCTTCCTCCTACCCTCAACCTTCCCAGACGGAAAGAATGCAGTGTGAGAATGCCTCTGAATGGGGAAGGAGAGAGCGACTAGAAGCAGAAAAACATAGTTTGGAAGAAGAGACCAGAAAACTCAAAATGCAGGTAAAATAAATTCAGGAACTTCTGGAGATGAAAAAAAAAAAAGAAAAATAAAGCAACACTAACCTAATGAGTTGTGATCATTAAAATGCACAAAGTAGGCTTTTGTTTAAAAATCAGCTTATTTTTACTTAGTTTAGTAGTATTACTTAGTTGGATTATTTGAGAAGCATTCACACCCAAAATTATTATTTCAAAATGTCAAAAAGTGTCCATAAAGCAAAGATTATATAAGACATAGCAGCCCTTACTGCATCCCAGACTTGAGCAATTGGACCTCAGTGGCTTAGAATTTCTTTAGGGTACAGAAACAGAAAATATTTTCTGTTCATTTTTAAAAAGTGCAGGGAGAAATGACAAGTACAACAAGACTAGGAAGAAAAAGTCAAGACTGGGAGGAACAGAAGAGAGTAAGCTTTGCAAGCTACAGAGTCCTGATGAAGGTCAAAGCAAGAAAATAACTGTGAGACAAATCATTTCCCTGTCTTGTTGAACATCAAATCTCTTCTTAGGAGAGGGAGAACTGAAAGAAGCTCCTATTCCTTATTTTTTTGTGCCTCCAAAGATCTGTTCATTTATTGTCCTGCTGAAAATGACTTGATAATTTATTCAAAGACCCTTAGCTGAGCATATTTCCTTTATTTTATGGTTTTCTATGTGGATAACTCAATAGTAATCCAGAAGTCTCCCACTTTCATTGAGACTCTGAAAGTTCAAAAAAGAGAAAGCAAAAAGGCCCCCAAACCCACCAATCAATCACTAAATGTACATATCCGATGTTATGAGGTGTGTAGTGAGAAACAGTAACTTTTTTTTATTTGCCTAAATAACAAATAATTTCATCTAATTTATGTGCCTTTGCTGTTGAATAATGACATTCTAAGTAACTAGATTTAGGCCTTAGTAACTAAGTAATATCTCTTGGGAAAGACTGGGAGAGAGGTTTTAAACCTGATGTCTGCTGTTAAATGTAATCATAAGATTTTTCTGTTTCCATCATGACTGAGTAATAGCAAATGGAAGCTCATGCATATAAGCCTACCTTTCTAACATATTTTACATAACATACAACAGGGACACAGCAAGACCCTGATGGGAGCATTTTCCCTTCAGAGCTGTGAATTGAGCGCGTGATGTGTTTCTCCATTTAGGCAGGGAGCCATGCCCTGCATCATCCCCAAGGCTGAGGTCTCTTGCAGTCTTCAGCAACATTTCCAGACACATCTCCCTGCCAGGGTCTGCCACAGTATACTAAGCATTCTTCTCACTGTGTCCAGGGCTCTCTGGCTGCAGAGAGCAAGTGGTACCTCCAAAAATGGTCTTCTGTGACACCAAACACCCATTGACAACATGAGTAAAATTAAAGAGCAACAGGATTAAAGTGCTGTGGCAAACCCTTAATGAGAAAATTAACCTTGCTGCTGCTATTAAATGCAAAACAGGTGTTAAGAAAGGAGAGTTCCTTTTTCAAGCATTCCAGCCTGACTAAATTTAGATGGAACCTATCTACTCCTTTGTAGACACATCCTAATGTCACTGTTGAACCTTGCTAAATTCTGAGACTGTTTCTGATTTTCTCTAATGCTATAAATAACCTGAAAACAATTGCTTTGACTTCTGCTTCAAGACCCTTTTATTTCTGGAATAGTAGCTTCAAGTTCAAATAGGATAACATTATAAGCAGGGCTAGAGTAGTAAAAAAGAATGACTGCTGTAATGTGGGTGATGGTTAGATGTCTAGGTCAGCAAAAATTGAAACTACAGCTATTTAAAGGTCTTTGTGCATCTCTATGTGTATGATTATGCCTTTATTTAGCGAGTAGACACAAGACATACAGCTAATTTTTTTTTTTGAGTGAATCCCAAAGCAAAACACAATTGCCTAGTATCCTACTTTTTTTCTATCACCTCTATATGTGAAATTATTTGGATCATCCATTGTAGTTGTTTAAAACAATATTCAGTGTTATTAATTGATATACGGCTGATTTGTACTTGTAGAGGTTATAAGCAAACAATGGCAACATTTTTTATTTAGTAATGGTTTTAGCAGTATTAAAAACATGTTATCAATACACAGAAATTAAATCCTTACATCCTTATCTAAACGGTTTCTTGCTGACAGTTATCTTGCTCTTTAATATGTATCTATACCTCCACAGGACATAGAATTTGTGCAATCTCTTGCCACTCATAGTAGTAAGCCACACAGACTGAAGTCCTGAATATAAAATGTAATATTAATTACGTCTTTCAAAAAGTGTGAGTCCTTAATATTATTCTTAGCTGGCAGTATGTTGGTTTAAAATGTTTCCCCATGCAGTTTTTGAAAGGTTAAGTTCTGTTGTAGAAGATGAGCAGAATTGATGAAACAGTTGGGATCAAACATTGTTGCTGTGCAGTTTTATTGATTGTAGTTCCTGAAATGGAAAATATCATTTAAATTAATGGATGTATTATTTGACTGATATCATGGTAAAAATATTAAGTGGGTCTAACTGGTTCATCTAGGAAAGGATAGCATGAAAAAAACCACACCTTGTTGATAGTATAAATCAATACCCAAAACATGATGTTTATGGAAAAATATCTTCTTTCATCTGTTAATATGACCTTGAAACAAACTTATAAATTAATTTTGAGGAATATTCACTATTCTTTTGTATTTTCTCTAATTATTATGGTAAATAGCAATAGCTGGCTGTGAAATATTAAATAATGGAATAGGTTTTGCAGTGGACCTGAATATTGAACTGTGGAGCTTGTGGATGCGTGAAATAATTTTTATTTTAAGTTTGATTTCTGTCTGTAATATAAGGTTATCATGCTGTTAGCAAAAAAATCCATATATCCATGGGCTTTGTGAGAAGAGCTTAGGAGCTCCCCCAGACACAAGCAGCTCCAAGTGGCTCCAAAGGAAACCCACTGGCCAAAGTTGAGCCAATGTGAAAGTAAAACCCTGTGGACACTAAGGTCATTGAAGGAGGAAGGGGAGGAGGTGCTCTGGGAGCTAGAGGATGGATTCCCCTGCAGCCCATGGTGCAGACCAAGGTGAGGCAGCTGTGCCCCTGCAGCCCCTGGAGGTCCGTGGTGGAGGAAATGGCCACCCTACTGCCCATGCATGACCTCTGCTGCATCCCATGCTCTGAAGGAAAGTGCAGCCTGTGAGAGCACAGGCAGGAGCAGGCTCCTGGCATGAGACTCTAGGTGACCCACTCTGGAACAGTCTTTCCTAAAAGTCTTACTGCATGGAAAGCTCCCATCCTCAACCAGTCCTTGAAGAACTGGTTGAGCAGTTTGTGAAGCCATGCTTGAGCAGGTTGTGAAGGATTGTATCCCATGGGAGTGACACCCCTCACTCTGATACAAGGGAACACATGAGGAGGAAGGAGAAGCAGAGAAAAGCCTGTATCCTGACATTCCCCTTCTGTGCATAGACAGAAGAGGTAGTGGAGAAAATGAGTAAAGAAGTGATGTTGAGCCTGAGAGGAAGGGTGAGAAGGAAGGAAGATGATTTTAGTTTTTCCTTTGTTTTTAACCATTCTACTCTATTTTTAATGGGTAATATATTTAGTTTTCCCCTAGTCCAGTCTATTTTTGTGAGGAAAATTTATCTCAATCCATGAAACCTCTCTTCCTTTCCACTCCTGTCCTGTAGAGGAAAGGTGTGAGAGAACAGCTGGGTGGGCATCTGGAATTCAGCCAAGGTCATCCCATCATAGTGTCAGAGGTGGGTGTGTTCCCTCACATTTCACAGGCAAAATTTACTTTTAATGATGCAACTTCTATGAGGTTGTTTTTTCTTGTATTTTTAAAATATTAAACATTATCCACTGTCTCCTTTCCCTTAGACCCTTTCTTTCCTCCCTTAGAAGAGAAAGGGTTATTTCTTCTTCCTAATTATATGAGGTATTTAATGATGGCTTTCTTATATGCAGAAAATAATTCATCTGCTGCAGCCATAAAGTATTCCTAACAGAACCACTTTATAAGCTCTAATTTCTTTATGGATACAAAGTTTTGGTGTGGGAATAGGTACAATGTGAACGACAGTCTTCCTTACTTTAACTAAAAAAACCAGAACCAAACTGGTAAAGGCTGTAAGACTAAATTGCTGTTCCCTAAATCTATTTTTTAAATTGCGTAAGAAATCAAATTTCAAATATTCCCTTTTTTTTTAAGATCTAGAAAAATCAAATTAACAAAAATTCCAAAATGAAAATCCTCTGTCTCTGCACATCTCTAAAGAAGATTTTATAGCACAGCTGTACTCACTTCCAGATTTTTTAATAAAGGCTAGACCACTTCAGTAGCACACTTTTGATGAGAAACAGCTTTATTACATTGAACTGCACAAAACTGTATCACAAGTTATTAATAAAAACAGTTTTTGCAAGTACAGTTGAAAAATCAAATTTAAGAAGTAGTCAAGAAAAATAAATGGAGCAAGATAAGATGAAAACTGCTGCAGCTGCATAAGCATACCTTTACATTTTGGTTAAAAGACACAATGTAACTTTAAGGCAAATTCTTTCATCATCCCTGCTTGAATTGGTATTGCTTTAATTCGGAGTGATTTTGTGCACATTAATTCTTTCTAAAGGAAACCACGTGGGAAGTTCTACTTCAGATATTGACAGTCCTTGCTCTAAGCCCTGAGAGAGTGGATGTGGCTGGAGCATTGACAGTTTTTGGGATGGCCTAATGCCACATGTGGGTTAAGGGCCAGAGGAGCAGGAAAAATCTTGACTCCTGTGTTTGTTTTGTCATGTTTATGTTAACTTTTGCTGCTCCGCTCTGTTCACCAACTTCTGCTGTGCTGAATTAGGGGTGTGAGTAGGGCCAAATGCAAAAGGAGTTGCAAACTGCTTCCTTGCCAACAGTGAGCACATTCAGAGAATGTGTAGATGTGATCGGTCTGCACGCTCTCTGAATGCCTGGGGAGTGCCAGATGTGTTTTGAGGAGGCACCACAGTACAGAGGAGGAGTTTTAAGATTTGCCTGCATGATAAGAGAGGAATTTAAATACTCTGATATATTAATTGCCACGTGTTTCATTCCTGGTTTTGTGTCACGGATCTCTTAGACCCTGTTCTATTTATTTACTCTTCATCAGGACAAAACTCAAGAAGAGATGTAATTATGGTAATATTGTTCAACCCTTTGATATTCATCTAGCACTGTTCATCCAGTGGAGATACAGATTTGTTTCAACAAAAACCACTGGGGCTGGTTGTTGCAATGATAAAACAGTACAGGCTGCACATTTTGCTGCCTTAATGGATTTCTAAAACACAATATATATTTTGTCAGAATTACAACATGGAGTACTGTTGTTATTATATGTTTGTTTTCTAATTACTTTCTGGTGAAATGCTCATCTCAATTCCTTAGAAAATTGCCTCAATTGTAGAGTTAAAACTAATAAAAATAGAGCTTTACAGATATCTTTCCTCTAGCAAAATTTGCTGATATTTAATAAAGACAGGAGAAAAATTACTGGATTACAAACTGTTACAAATCAACATTCAGAACTGTACTTTTCTCACCAATTTGTTTCCAGTTTATAAGATATTAAATTCAGAATTCCTGACAAGAAAAGCTCAAAGTTCAAGAACAGATCTGAAAATTAATCTCTCATTTGCATCTAACTAGTGGTATAACTTTAAGAGCATTAATATGCTTCAAATTTTTCATTTAATTTTATTATTTTATCACCCATTTTCTAACTTCTTGAATGGCCCTGTAAATTGTAATGATACATTTTTCAAAGCTCTTATAAATATTTCTTAATTACACATTTTATTGTGATGATAGAAACCAGAAAAGCTGTAAGTTTTTTTGATGCATGTGTATTGTTAGCTATTCTCTATTTATTCTTTTTAGGACAATATTTTTATTTCACTTAAGAATACATATTTAGTATTGTTCTGTAGTTTCCCAACTCTACTGCACCACCTCCCTCCCTGTTTTTTCCAGTCAGTAGGGAAAGCTTGCTTTAGAAAAGCCAGTTACCTTTTTTATTTTTGCACAGTAGTGTGAGAGTATTTGCATGCCATCAGAATAAAAGTTCACCCAGCCCTATATCCCATTTGTGACATGGACCAAAAATGGGTATGTATGGAATACTTCCTAAGAGCAGCAGAGGAATATTGTCTCAGAGAACTGTCATGGGCTCTTGCCAGCTCATGTCTTAGAAGTTTCCAGAATGAGATCAGTGTTTTTCAACTCTAATGCTTCTTACTGAACATTTTTTTGGTAATTTTTATAAATTATTTTGGAGTACATGTTAATTTTTAACATCCTCTATGCCCTGCCATGAAAAATGATAAATTTAGCTGCACATTAGTAAAACATTTACACTGTTTTCTTTTCATCTACTTTTACATTTCCATGATACTGAAACAGAAAATTAATTCAGTTCCCTCTTTCTTTACTCCATCACTGATAGGATCTTCCAACACCATGGAAACTGCTCAATTTTTCCTCTCTTCTTTCCCTTCTCACTTACTTTTTCCTGATTTAGTAACTAGGTATTCCTGTATGTAAGGGCCTTTTTTTTTTTTTTTTATGTCAGCTAAGTTTCTCTAAGAATCATTGTAGAAGATCCTTATTAAATGACATTTGAAAGCCTGCCTAGACCTCTGTTCTAGCAGAATCAGGTTATTGACTCATTCGGAAAACTGGCATAAGTTAGTAAGACCTAAGATTTTATGAATAAAAATTGTTTTCATTCTTCCTCAATAAATAATATTTGCCCATGCCTCATCTTCTTTGTAATTAGGAATGTCAATATCAGTTCCTTCTGGGTTTTTTAATACCTCTTGAAACATTTTAAAAATTGTCCTTGTGTTAGCTGTTTCTTAGGCTTCTTGAATTCTTTAATGTCTGGTATCCTAACCCAGGACTTTTTAACTACCCGTTTTGTCTCCTTGATTTATGACAATGTTCAGTTTGAGATGGATCCTCTCATGTAACCCATATAATTATATAAAATATGGGCACAGAATTATTTATTTCCATGCTTCTCCCATGTGAATTCAGAGGAAACTCAAGTAGCTTTTTTGTTTCCTTAATTTTTGATATTGTTTATGTAATTGTCAATAGACTTTGAAGTTTCTTGCTGTTGATCTGTTAGAAAAAAGGATTAATAGTAGTTTTTATAATTTCTGCAAGTTGTTCCTCCTATCTTTTTCTGCTTCTCTTAGTTATCTTTATAAAAGTACTGCCAGATTTTAAGATCTATTTCCCCCTTGTAAAAAGATAATTACACTATTCATGTGATATTATGTTTTATATACTTCCCTTATGAAATAACACAGTAAACCCTACCTCCAAATATATATCTGTGAAATTGATTTAACTTTCTTCTGCTCTGTTGTCAGACTTGAATATGTTTTCAAATTGTTTCCAAAATCTGTAATAAGATAAAATTCCGATCTTTAATTCTCTTCCCCCTCCGCCCCCATTTTAATAATACTTAAAATATTTTCTTAACATTATTGCTGTTTATAGAAAATCAGGAATTTTACTTTTTTTTTTTCTTTTGTCTCATGATTAAGTTGTCATTTGGAAAAGGGGTAAATGTGCATCCAAGTATGCCAATGCTCTGTTCATTCCTTCCTATTCATTCCTTTGAATCCAGCCTGTCAAATCTGATTAATTAGTGATTAATCTTTTCAGTTATATCGAAATTTTGGCCCTGTGTGAAATATCTGAAAGCTTGTCTCAGTTGGCAAGGCACTTGCTACAGTTACTGAATATTTTAAAATACTTCTGGTTAAATTCCATCTTCTTTGAAGTAGCAGACTTTCAAATTCACTTGTTACAGGAAAAGGACTGATCTTTTTGGGGGCCTTCTAACTCAGGATATTCTGTGATTCAAATTACTTTTTAAGAAAAATTAAAAAAAAAAAAAAGTAAGGAGAGGCTAATTCAGCCTTCAATTGGGATGTCTTTTAACAGTCTTGGAAAAAGAACAAAAGGAATTGTTCCTCAGCAGTATCTCTCTCAAAAATGCAAGCTCATGGATTTGAACATTTTTGACATTTGGAAATTTCAGTTCTTTAAACAGTCAGCAGTAGATGTTTGGAATATCTTGTCATTTGCCTTGCTGTACTATGCATAGCCCATTGCTTTCAGCTATCTTGGGTTATTGTGTTCATTGAAGAGATCATGGCTCAGCTGTCTCTGATCTGCTCGCACTTCCTAACCCTTTTAGCCAAGTTTGTGTAATGATATGTAAACCCTCATAATGTTTTTTATTACTTCTTTCTTTCCTTTTCCTTCTTCTATCCCTCCCTCTCCTCCTCCCTTGCTCTCTTACTTATTTATCCCTTCCTCCCTTCCTCTTTTACTTATTTATCCCAGTATATCCAGCTCAAGAAGTGGGACAATGCAAATCTCATGAGATTTAACAAAACCAAGTGCAAGGGGCTGTGCTTGGGTCAGGGCCACCCCCAGTATCGACGCAGGCTGTGGGATGAACAGATCGAGAACAGCCCTGTGAGAAGGACTTGGGGCTGCTGCTGGGTGAGAGGCTGGACACATGATCCAGCCATGTGCTCTTGCATCCCAGAAAGCCAAACGTGCTCTGGGCTGCATCCAAAGCAGCGTGGGCAGCAGGGCCAGGGAGGGGATTCTGCCCCTCTGCTGTGCTGTGGTCTGGTGAGACCCCTCTGGAGTGCTGCATCCAGCTCTGGGGTCCTCAATAGGAGAAAGACATTGAGCTGTTGGAGCAAGTCCAGGCCACCAAGATGATCAGAGGGATGGAGCTCCTCTTCTATGAGGCATGGCTGAGAGACCAGAGTTTGTTCAGAGGTGGAAAAGAGTGGGCTCAGAGGTGCCTACTTGCAGCCTTCCAGTATCTAAGGTGGGCCCACAAGGAAGACAGAAAGGGACTTTCTAGAAGGATGTGTAGTGACAGACAAAAGTGGAACGGCTTCAAACTGAAGAGAGTAGGTTTGGATTAGATATTAGGAAGCAATTCCTTATTATGAGGGTCGTAAGGCATAGATCAGGTTGCCCAGAGAAATTGTGGTTGCCCCATCCCAAGAAATGTTCAAAGCCAGGCTGGATGGGGCTCTGAGCCACCTGGTCTAGTGAAGGATGTCTCTGTCTATAGCAGGGGTTTGGAATCACATGATGTTTAAGGTTCCTTCCAACCTAAACCATTCTATCATTCTATGGCTATAGGGAAAGAGTAATCTAAATCTAATTGGAAATAGTGGAAATAGTCTAGTATTTCTTCATTAGACCTTATTAAAAAAAAATCACAATACTTTGAGGCTTAAGAATTTCATAAACATTTAGTCCTGTGCCAAAGAAAAGAACAGAAGTAACAGTTTTTATTTTGTTATTATTTAAGGTAATTTTGTCAAGATTCAATGAAGGCAGGTAGTCCTCTAACAGCAGAAATACTCATCTATGGATCTGAACACCTCTTGTCTGACCTCGTCTCTTCCCATATACTTTGCTTTTCTCAGTTTAGGAATATTGATGTATTTGCCTTTCTCTGTTCCAGAAAATTTGTGATGGAGAAAAATAATAGTTCATATAAGATAACCACAGTTATTTCTCTACCTAAAAGCAAATTCCTTTTTTTCCTGTTTTTTGTTCTTTTTCTTTGTTTTTAAGATGCTTTGACCAGAATTTTATTTGTATTTGATGATACTAAAGATGTTATTTTGCTATAGTCTAAAACTGCACTTATTATTGCAAAAACATTGTGAAAGAATTTTTTTTTTTGTAAGGCAATAACATCTAATATTTCTAGTATCATTGTTTAATTATAGTTGGGAAGTGAATATGTTAAAAAACAATTTCAAGGCATTCTCAAGCTATTTTAACACATAACATAATTGCAAAGGAAAATAAATAGACTTCAACATTATTTTACCTATTATCTACAAGCAAAAATATAAATCATGAAGTCATTTAGCCGGAATTCTTAGATAACATAATAAATTCTTACTCTCAGCCATACATCTTAAATAAATAAATAAGGATATTTATTTTCACATTATCAAATGGGTAATACAAATGAGTTGCAACCAAGTTGGAAGATGCAATTTTTTTAGTGCCAGATAGTATACTATATTTAGTAGACTGTTTTATACCTTGCTTAAGCAGTTTGTAGAAAACCTTACACATGTTATCCTAGAAAACATTTTTCTGTCCTAGAGTTTGAAAGAGGTCCTTGTAGTTTTGCAAGTGATTAGTCTGTGGAGACTGCTTTTTTTGCCAGTGTTGTAATGGCTGTAAGTATTTAGAATCCAGGATTCCTCTTCTGTTGCCCTACTGTAATTTCAGCGTCAGCATCAAGGCCAGTATGTTAACCTCTCCCCCAATATGTCAGAGGGCCACCCGTTCCCTGAGGGAAACAAAGCCAGGAGCTGAGCAGCACTTACTTTTGGTTTCCAGCAGAGCATTTTGTCCAAGCTTTATTTAAGGTCCTTTCTAAAAGGGGAGCAGAGGGCATGCCCTCAGCTATACTGTCTCTAAATTGGCCCAAAGCCCAGGCAGCCCAGCCTTTGCCCTTAGAGCCCCTCTGTCCATCACTTAGTATCAAATGACTGTATCTGAATTAGAACTTGGCTAAGAGGCTATAAAACTGCTGAAAGTGATAGTTTCAGCCCAGCCTAATTCACCAAAATAATAAGTTTCTTCTGTTCAGATTGATTAAATGTGAGCTTGGTTTTTTGTTTTTGTTTTTATGAGTTTGTTTTGTGGGTTTATTTGCGGATGGGGTTTTTTTTTTATTTGTTTTGGTGGTTTGTTTTTGGGTTTTTTTTGTATGTTTTGGTTTTTTGTTATTGTTTTGTGGTTGTTCATTGTTCTGGTAAACTGATCAATTAATAACTTTGATGTCATGTTGAAGGTCAACACTGGTGATGGCTGACCTTCAAATGGAAATGACTGTAATGGGCTCCTGTATAGTTGAGTGGAAATACCTTTTACCAAGTCTAATGGCCTAGAACTGATAAGTTTAAATCAATTACTCTACATTCACACTCTTGTGGTTTTATGATTACTAGGTGTAAAGGTATCTGCAATTCTGAATTGTCTTAGACATTTACAACTCATCACACGGCACACCATGATTGAAGAAGGTGCTTTTTCGTAAGTAATATTTCCAGCTAACTAAGTGGAAGTGAATGCTTTTGGCAGTTCTGCATCTCTGGCTCCTATGGTATAAGGCAGATCAATTTACATGAAGAATATTGTTGGTAAAATCTGAAAGGTCATGGTACTCAGACATACATAATAGTCTGCCTTCTGAAAAATCAATCTGTCTGCATTGATTAGGTGAAGAAAGCTATTGATGTTTCTGTTTGTTTCAGAAACTGATGGTTGTGCTGAGACTAAACTTTATTTCCATTGACCTTACTGGGACTTCTTGAGTCTAATAAATAAAATATTTCATTTTATACAAAAGAATAATCTTTATGATTTAGAAAATATTGACTCCATAAATTCAAAAATTTTAGGAAAATACCCTATAAAGGGAAAGAACATAAGGTCCTAGAGAAAAATAATGAGACATTTTAAATTTTTTTTATTTCCCAACAAAGCTAGATTTGACTCTACTCTTTTCTGTTTTCAAAACGCTCCACAAAAATCTTGTAGCTTATAAACCATTCCATTTGTTTCCATCAGGATGTAATAAAAGCTTCAATAATGTAAAAAAAATTGTGGTGTTCATACTAAAAGATGAAGGATAGTGAAGATAATAAAAAGCCTTGAATGCTTATGGGATTTTTTTGATGAATGTATGCATCCCCTGAAATAGGAATAGAGAACTGTTAAAGAAATTATATGCCCTTACACCATTGTGACTACAATTTAGTATTATGTTACTAAGTGATTAGGGTTAGAAAATATATATTTCATGAATTTCTAATAATTTTTCCAGTATATTAGTTAGTTCTTATCCAAGAAAAAAATATTTTCTTCCAAGTGCTTATTTTTCTGAAATGTTTCAAATAATGCAATTAGCCACTAATTTTTTTATAAAGAATTTATTACTAGTGACCTAAATACACGATGACAAATCACAAGAGGTTTTCAAGACCTTTTCAAGTGCGTGGTGCTTACTAGCTTCTAAATGCAGATAAGTTAATTTCACTGAACAGTGGATGCAACTCACACAGAAATGTTAAATCAAATGCTTCAGCACAAGCCTATATTCAATTTCGTAAGAACCAATCAGGATCATGTGCATGAAGCGGAAGTTTTACACTTTGGAATGCTGAAGGTCATACGCCAATCAAGGAGAAGTTGTGAAAACTGGAGTTTATGAGGAGAAATGTCTAGAAATAGTTTCAAATTCTTCTTATTTCTCATATGGAATAAAATCCCTCTGTTTTTTCTTTGTAAAGAAAACAAGATTTTTCTCTAAATACTGGACGTGATTCCCTAACTTGCATACATTACTTTGGAATAATAAAATATGTTCTATATAATTTTTTTTAAAATTTTCTAAATAGGTATATTTATACTATGCATTTGTGTTTTGTCCATTATAAACATGTGTTCACATACTGAAAAAATAAAATAGAATCAATTTATGAAAAAAAATCCCAAAATATCTATAATTAAAACAATGTAATATTTAAAATGGAGTTTTAAAAATATTAGTGTTCAATCTTGTAAGCCAAGACTTCACTTGTTCTTTGTATTCTATAAATTATTAAATGTTTAAATACATAAATGGTCATACAAAACTAGACACAGTAAAATTTTTTACTTATTTGGTGTTTCTTGTTTTGAACCAAGAAGATGAAAATGGAATTATGCTCTAAAATCATGCAGCCTTTAAAATGATTGCAAACTTTCTTGGATTGAAAGCACATTCCACTTTAGGCTGTTTTATGAAAATGAAAGAGTTATTAGATGCTGTGCTGTAAATGTACGTTGTATTTTAAATAAACTTCTTTGGGGTTAGAATTGTTCCTGCATAGAGGGTAAAAATAAGTTTTCTGAGGAGAGGTGAGACAAAGAAGAAACAAAATTTAGGATTTTTTTAACCTAGAACATTGATATGAATGACAAAGCAATTTAAAAAAAATATAGCTATGTTACACATTCCCAAGTAGCATATATGGAATAATAGAATCGGAGAATCGTAGGATGGTTAACAGTGGAAGGGACCTTAAAGACAATTTAATTCCAACCCCACTTCCATGTGCAGGGACAATTTCCAATAGACCAGTTTGGTTTGTTTGTTTAGAGCTCCAGCCATCCTGGCTTTGAACGCTTACAAGGATGTGACCTCCACAGTTTCTCTGGGAAACCTGTCCAGTGCCTTATCACCACCACAGTAAAGAATTTCTTCATAATGTCTAATCTTAACCTGCCCTCTTTCACCCTGAAGGCATTCCCTCCTGTCCTGTCACTACACATCCTTACAGAAAGTCCCTCTCCATCTTTCTTGTAGGATCCCTTTGGGTACTGGAAGGTTACCATTAGGTTAGACCAAAGCCTTCTATTTCCCAGGTTAAACAAACATAATTTTCTCAGCCATGCCTCATAGGAGAGGAACTCCTTTCCTCTAATCAACTTGATTGCCTCCTCTGGACTCACTCCAGCAGGTCAGTGTCTTTCTCATATTAAGGACTCCAGAGCTGGATGCAGCATTCCAGTTGGGGTCTCACC
>LTAT01000004.1:99983726-100014561 GCA_003286495.1 Chlorodrepanis virens | reverse complement strand
TATAATGGGCTAATGTGTATTTAAGAAAACTGCAAGAAATTGCTTACACAAACCATAAAATAATCTGGATGGGAATGTCGCTATTTACTTTTCCATATGTATTAAATATACAGCAATTGTGTGGAATTGGTAAACTGAGCTGGATTAATGTATGCATTAGATATATATGATGATATATGAAGGACTGTAACTGGCAAAACTAATGGTTTTGTCAGTGTGATAGCACCCATCTCAAGATGTAGTACAAGGCTGCAATAAAAAACAAGCAAGCAAAAAACATACTGATGTTTTATGTTAAGGTGTTCATATCTCCTCTCTCCCCCACCCACAGAAATTGTATTCAAGTGACATTCAGAGGTCTCGTTAATAGATGTTTGGTAGTGGTCTTGTTCAAAATACAAATCTTGAATTGATTACAAAATTTTCTAACTGAAAACCTGAGGATCCAGGGCAGGTCCGTTATGCAAATCAGCTTCATAAGACTTGTGCAGACCTGCCCTGGTTTTGGGAAAAGCAGAAATTGTGCTGCAGTACTCTGCATTGTTGGTTTGACCACACACAGTAAATCTGACATGAGAAAAATGTATTGCCTGTCCTGAATGTGCTCCTATCTGTGCACATCATACTCAATAGAGCTGACTTGGAAATTTTGGTTTGTTGTACCCATTTGCTAAGTAGGACATGCTGCTGAACACTAGGGCACAATGTCTACCTGAGAAAGGTAAATAGTGAAAAAAACAGATTTTTGCTGTGTAGTTTTCCTACTCTGAATGCCCTCCCTCCCTTCTTCCTCCAGCTTTATATGCTGAGCATGACATGGTATGGGATATCTCTTTGTCCAGTTGGGTTCAGCTGTCCCAGCTGTGTTCCCTCATAGCCTCTTGCCCATCCCCAGTCCCCTCGCTGTCAAGGCAACAGGAGAAGCAGAAAAGGCTGGGGTTTTGTGCAGGTACTGCTCAGCAATAGCTGAAGCAGCTAATGTCATAACTCTGTTTTGTCCAGTAATTCAAAATACAGCATTGTAGGAGCTGCTGTGGAGACAACTCTGTCCCAACAAAATAAGTAAAACTATGAAAGATTCCCTCAGGTTACATTGATCTCTTTTTTGAGGATGATTTAATGCAGTGTTACTTTGCATAAAACAAGACATAACTTGTCTGTCAATAGCATCTCTTCCAATAGTTTATTTTGCTTCTTTATATTGATAAAATGTGGGCAATAAACAGAAAGAGTGAGTGAAACTAAACGATGTCAATGATATATACTTATTTAATTATGTTTATAGAGAAACTATAATTATGCATTTCTAATTGGACATTTGCTTCTAATAGTTTTGTCAGATATAGATTCACAGCCTTTAGAACAACAGCTTTTAGCTATAATCTGGAGGTGGACCAGGATTCCTGTACCCATCTTTATTAATAAATAAACGTTCCATCTGCTCTTTTTTACTTTGCACATAACATATGGTGACAACAACAAAGTAATAATACCTAGGGGGGAAAAGTACCATCTCTCTGTGTAGCTTAGGATGGCTGCATAATACTGTGAGATTCTGTTACTGTCATTCCATTACAATGTGTTACAGACGCAAAAAATATGTATTACTGGTCTGTATCTATGATGTCTGTGGTAATATTATGATCATATTGTGATCATAACATGAGAAGTTTTGTGATTTGAACAGGATTGCATTAGAAAATGGCTAGTATAATAATTCCAGTTGATTCAGTCTTAGTAAGGGTAAGCTAAAGGAAACAGAGACCAATATATTAATTTATTGCTATTTAAATAACAAGAATGCATATTTATTTGACATATGTATTTAAATCTAATTTGAAGAGTGATTCTATCATGGGATTCTTGATTCACCCAAGAACCTTTTCTACCACATCAAAAATTCCATGCTCCTAATAAATAATTATATAGGGTATCTCCATTGTCACTTCAGTATTTTGTGTTCAGAATACATCACAATAGAAGTTGAAAATACTAATCAAATGAGGGTGATGCTGGGGCTGGGGGAGGGAAATTTTACTTTAATATCAGTAAAAATTACAGATTTTTGGTTTCTGTCGAAATTTTGTGTTTTGAATGTCTAAAAAACTTGAGAGTGGCAAAGACAGGATTTACAATAAAAGTTAAAATGAGCTTCTTGGCTTGCTCTTAATTGGCTTTCTTTCCCATCTAGCAATTAAATTTTGTCCTTTTTAAATTATTGTTGTCTCTAATTACTTGACCATATTTGAGGATTCACTTTTTCAACATAATTCCTTCTTTGTTTGTCATAGTTCTGTCTTAGCTGCAATGTCACGCACCTACATCTAGAAGTGAGATTGTTTCTTCTGTTGTCAGGATTAAGAAGAAAATAAAAACCCTCTCAATTATTGCCCTTTTGTGGTATTTTAGATTGTTCTTTAAAATATTTTTATTCTTTGCCTATCTACCATCGACATAAACAGATTCCATGAAATACCAGTAGATTAGCTCTGTTATTAGCTAATAATTAGCTCTGTTATTTCAGTTGCTACTTCAGTTGCTACCAATTAGCTGTTATTTCAGTTGCTACTTCACTGTGTATCAAGAGTATTCAGAACACTTAATGGACTTTTTTTTTCTTAACTGAGTTCTGGAAAGGCCTTAAATCCCATCTCTTCCCATTTTTTGAGAGACATGAGCTCTCAAGCTATGCACTTTTTCTGTAAGTGTGCAAAATTCTTTTTCACATCTCAAAGTCAGAAGACTGGAATAAAGCAGAAAACATCTGGTTAGGTTGGCAGTATCTGTCAGTTTGCCAAATTATTAGCTTAATAATAGAATATCCATCAAGAGTAAAGAAAGAAAAAATCTTGGGGGTTTTTTGTTTGTGCACCATAGATGGATATTTATGTTAAAACCAGTGAGGACATGGAGGACATCTCAAACGTTCTTTACTTCTTGAGCCACAGCAAGGAATGCTTCATCTGAATTTTTCTGGGGTTTCTGATTTTCCTTTTCATCTAAGAGGGATTAGAAGCAGAATAAAAAGTAAAGTAGTCTCTTCACAAACCCAATCCATCTTGGTTTTTGTTTTACTCTCATAGTAATAGGCATTAGAGAGGAAATCATTAGTTAAATGCTGTTTCATCGTGTTCTTCATTGAAAATTAACTATTACTCTGTTTAAGATTTGGGCTTCACTACTCTTAAGTAAACCATAGTTTGTTGCCATTGTTTCAAGCATAGTAAACTTTGAAGTAGTTCCTGATTTGTTGCTTTTTCTTTTTGAGTGGTTGATGAATGTTGTGGAGTGGGTGCAGTATCAGGCTAAGACAAAGAAAGAAAAAAGAAAATAAATAAAGGAGTACATAATGAGTATATCTTGAAATTAGGAGGATGACATGAAATTGGAATGAATTCAGGAAGCCCATCCATGCTTTGGATCGTATCATAAAATTAGTCTAAATAAAATCTAATTGTGTAATCCAAATAGGTAGTTACTATCTCAGTTACAATGACACTGATATTTACAGACTGAAATATCTAGATAATAAAGACAAGCTTTCAGCAGAAATACAGTTAAATTTGTGGTATGTAAATGACTCAAGTTTTCCACTTCTCTGATATTTTTTTCATCTTTCTGCTGTCAGCCTAGTTTCTTAGGGTGGTACACATCCTCAGGAGGGATGGAGTCAGGAGGAGGATTACAGGAAGTTATTGGTCCTGATTTTTTTAAATGAAGAATTTTATGATTGATGGTGACCATTTCTTTCTTGTCAGATTAGAGTCTGTCATGGGATTTTTTTTTTTAATGTTTTCAAGCATACTGCCATTGTTTGACTTGTGTTTGTTGGTTGCTGCCTAAACTGTATTTGCCCCTTTGTGAAAGCAGTTTGCAATTATTAGTTTACATTCTGTGAAAGCCTTCTCCAACCCCAGTGTCACCTACAGGGGTAATGTTTGCTACTTATAAGCTTTATAGATTTGTCAGACCTTTGCCATAAATCATATTCACATTGCTAGACTCAATTCTGGTCAAGACAAGACATGAGATGTTGCACTGCTGAGGTTAATAGAAATTCTGTGGCCTTCCATGAGTAAGGTCAAATTGCTCCATGGACTGGCATCACCAAGACACTCTCAGTGTAAACTTTGAGATATATTCCATGTAGATGCCCTTTACCATGTGGATTTTTAAATTTCGGGGTTGATCTCTTGTTTGGATTAGGGTTTTTCCATGTGGTTTTGCAGGGTGGGTGGTTCAGCTTCTAAGGCTAATAAATTTAATTAGTTGGAAAGCTACTTGTTGATCCGCTGACAGGTAGCTATAGAAAAGATTCACTATAATTTTATTGTATTTAGCTGGGTTGGTTTCTATGATATTAAAGACCAACTCATTGATTCCATGAAACTGTGAGATGCTCCAAATCAAGTTGCATCAGACATCAGATTTGCTGTTAATATATTAAAAATATTTAGGAGAAAAAGACTAATAAAAATTTAATATTTGAACAATTGAAAGTGAAATGTAACTCAATATGGAGTACCAGAAGGAACACTATGAGCTTATCCATACTCCTGTTCTTTAGAATATGCAAGGTTGGATGTTCTACAGCCTTACTCAATCACCATTTTCCCTTTTTTAACTTTTCATTCAAGGAGACTGATGGACAGTGATGTCTTCAGAGATATATTATGAAACTAAACAGCTTCAGTGGAACAGCTTGCCTTTCTCACATTTTGCTTTACCAGCTCCTACCTAATAACAAAACAAATAAAAAATTATCTCTCCCTTTGGTCTAAAATGCTTTCTTTCAGAGTGTGGTAACATTTAGTTATTTTTATGTACCTTGTCCTACACTCCTGTTTCTCAAAATTCTACTGCCTGAGGAACATGGAGTCTTAAACAAAAAAAATTGCTACAGTGCTGTAAAACTGTATAATTGCATAGCCCGAGATCCATGGATTCTTTTGAAGGCAGCTATTATAATATTATAATACGTCACTATTTATAATACATCCCAGCAGATCCTGATCTCATAGTGACCAATAAAAGCTGTGAAGTGGTTCAGCTGATACACATAAGAGAAAGTAATTGACTTGGGAATACAAGCAAAGGTTCATCTGGCCACAGAAAACTCATTTTCTAAGATATTGCTAAGATACTGCTTGGAAAGGAATTTTCTGTGACTTAGATTGGAGAAATAAAGTCACAAGGACAAGTTTGTCTTGAAAGCTTAAAAGTGCTCATTGAAAAATGTGGACAACAAAGAAAAATTTTTAGGAAGAAGACTGATTTAGACTCTATTCCTATGGATTTGAATGGATTTAAACCTTTGAGCAATATTTACTGTTTTTAAGAGATAAATATGAGAAAAAGGAAGAAAAGGAGGATGTAATTTCAGAGTATATGCACTATTAGGTGTAAAATTTATCTTTGAATTGCTTTTTCCCACTATTTCTGTACAGAACAGATGCATAAATTGCAATTCCTTTCCCCAGTTTCCCTTTCCAATTCATTAAAATGCAATAATTTTTTTGATTCAATGAATTGACAGGTATTTATGTCCTCTGAACAGAGAGGATAATAAATCTTTTACCTTGAAAATCTTGGTGCTTGATGCATCCCACTGCTGTGGGTAAAAAAAACTAAGGTGATGCTCTGACTTAGGTTAGATATGGTGGATTCTTCCTGTTCAAATTTGCAGGTATATACACCAAAAAATGTCTGTACTGCAATCTTATAAAGCTACATTAACTGTGGAATTTTATTTTCTAGTTCTGTGTATCAGAGGATTGTATAAGAATTTTTGTTGCTTCTTCCTCTGACAATTGTTGCAGCAGACCTGAAAAAAAATGAAACATAATTGTCAGTTCTGTAGCATCTAAAAAGAAAAAGGACTCATAATTTTACAATATTTGCGTCAGAAAATGTGGTAGAAGTGTAAGGCTATCATCAGGGTATACTTCAGGCATGCTAAGCAGAATTTCTTATTTGGCATTTTAAATCTGTGGAGACCTGCCCTTGTTTAATAAAATTCACTTGTAAAGCTAGGAATGTCTTAGCTTGAATTCAATCCCCATGTAGATGTATTTGCTAAAATAAAAGTAATACAGGCAACAGCCTTTTGACTCAGATTAAAGGTGTGTGGATCTGCTCAGTGATTTTATTTTATGCAAAGAAGGGCGGTAACATCCATTTCTTACACTCCTTTGTGGATAAAAAATCATACTGAGTCATCTTCGTGCTTACTGATTTTTGTTGGTCTTTTTGATATATCTGTTAATGATGTTGAAAACACCTCTGGGAATTAGGAGAAGTAATTAAAATTTATTAGTAATATCTTAAAGAAATTTAAAGAAAATTTTCAGTGCCTTAAGAGTAGTGAATTATATGATGATAAGAGATTTTTACTTACTGCATTTAGTAAACTGACAGTCAATAAGGATGGAAGGTTTGGATGTACGCTGTATTTTATGCCTTTTACACCTGCCCTGGAAAATTTTCAATCTTTTTGAGTGGAATGCACGTAAGTTACATCAATAAATAGACTATTTGCAGTGCTTTTATTTTTTTAGATTTTGTTATTACACTACTCTAAAAATTCACTATTGCTTTTTTGCTCCTGACCAAGCATGAAAACAATGATAGTCCTCAACAGGGGGCATTGGAAGGAGGTAACAACAGTATTTGCCACAAGTGTGTGCATGCCATAAATGTGACATAATATATGGTGTATAATTTGGAAGATATAACCATAGAGCAGAGATGTTTCCAAACTTCTGGAACTATGAGAAGTTAAAGAGGAGAACTGCTAGGTGAGCTCTGTCATGGTACATCTCCTTTGCCTTCCCTACATAATGATCCTATTGTGGGAAGTGCTCCTGAAAGCTTCTGCCTTTTGAATATCATTCCTTGTCAATTGCTAATGACATGGTCATTTGGGAAAAAAGTGCTGGATTAAACCTGAACAACATGTGGGTCCTTATTCCACATATTTCTGTGCAAGTTCATGAATAGCCTGAAGGATCAGTGCAAACTGCTTGCTCTATCTCTAGCACAGCATTCATTCAGCACAACTTCGTATTTTGTGTTACCTCAAATTTTGGTGATTGCATATTTTTATCTCATAAAATTAACTGCAAAGTCAAAAATGTCAATCTTCCAAAATTTGTACAGGAATGAAATATACATAAGAGAAACATATAGAAGATAAAATATTTGGTTAATTGTTACTCAGTAGTTGATCTTAATCAGTAATTACTAATAGCCAGCATTAGTATATTAGATGAGTAGTGCTAAATAATTTAAACAAGGTGTTTCCTGCATCTACTGTGTGAATAAAGATTTCAAACAATATCCATATAAATAAAGCTTAGCTTTGAGATTACACTTAGTTCTCTGTGCTTTAGGGATATTAATATTGGGATGTTAATATTGATTTATATTTACACAATCTGTCAACTGTAGCTGAGAAATCATTCCAAGGTAAAAAAATTATAACGATGAGACGACTATGAGTGAAATATGAATAAAAGTGAAAAGAAAGATTTTTGGCTTGCTTTGGTATTGAAATACTGTACTGTCAGTAACTGCAATAATCAGCAGGTCTCTGCAAAGTAGTGATTTTTTAAGCATTAAACTTCTGCATGTGTAGATAGTTTTAGGTGCTGCTACAATTGCTTTAACGATGGGGAAATTTTTTAATCTTCATGTTTATTTTGTGAGTGCTGCTGTAAAAACTCAAAGACGAATAGGATAAAAGAACAGAGAATTTTTTGTGTAACTGCCACATGTATGTGTATATTTATGTTTTGCCAAAGTAAAAAAGGAAGATTTTTTACTTTAAAACTTTAATCATGCTGGTTATATTCAGTAAAACTTAAATTTAGCTTGCTGTATTTTAATAGAGGAAACCGAGAGTTTCTAGATTTTTCAATGTCTTTTTTTCCTTAAGAAATCAAAGTCTTCCTAAATAATATTAAGAATTAGCAGGAAATCCTCCACTATCCAAATAAAATAGGTTCTGAAATTACTATATTTTGGTCTTGCCTAGCTAGCTTCCAGTGATAGTTCTCCTAGGCAGAGAGGCAATTTTTAATATCTTGATTGTTAAAATAATCTTATTTGCAAAAAATGTCTCCTTATTTTCATTGTTTTTATTTGAAAACAATCTTTACATCAAGTGAGTTATAAAAATAATTGAAGTATTGATAAAGCTGCAAACCTGTAGGTTTTAAATTGTAAAAAATACATAGTTCATTTGGTTTCTGCATATTAATCATGCTGAGAATATAAAAACCTTGATAAAGTGGCAACGATTGCAATTTAAACAAAAGGAAATGAAGCTGAAAAATTAAAGAGCCTTTGAATTAACATCAGTAATTGAATTTTTCCAGATTCCGAATATTTGTGATTTTTTCATATAAACTGTGAAATACCAAAGTTGGAAGTTAATCTAATCTATTGTGGATATTAAAGATATATTGTTCATATTTTAGAATATTACAGACCAGAGTACAGCTGCTAAAATCAAAGAATATGGAGAATCTATCAGTTTTAATATAACAATAATTTAAAAAGAATTGTGGAAAGAGTAGTGACATCATCTTCCTGTGGTATTCAGCTTGAATACAGTTCAGAGATTGCAGACATTTTCAGGTGCCATTCAAAGCAGTCCTACGGCAAACTGTTGATTAGAAAAGGAAAGAAAAAATTGTTAGAGTTGTATTTTTCTACTATCAGGTGTCTCAAGCAGCTTGGTCACTACATTTCTGATTACTGACAAATAGCAGCAGAGCTACTCCTGATTAGCTAACAGAGGCTATCCTGAAGGAAGATAAATGGTTCCATGCTGCTCTACCACCACCATTTCCACGATTACCATAGAAACAATCAAATATGAGACACTGCTGACAAAACTGCAAACTGCAGCAGCAATCATTAACTTCAGAAAGGCTGAGCTTTGCACTTGATCAACCTCAAACTCAACAGTGGGTATTTTTCCTTGTATTTGGTGATCTGTCCTTTTTCAATGGGGTAAGCAGGGGCTAAAAAAAGGCTTGAAGGGTGGATTGTTGGATATTCAGGCTCTGGCTATTGGTTTATATTTTGCTCTTTTCTAGAGGTGCATTTATGTTTGCACTTGGTCAGGTTTACTTGGCAGAAGCTCAATGGAATGTATGGTCCAATACTTTTTATGTGAGAAGAAATGAAAATGAGATTTCACCATGGTTCTCATGATTGATGAGATTTGTAAAATAAGAGGGAGTCCAATTACTAAACGGTATTTCAGGCAAAAAGATCACTGAGATTCTCAGTCACTCCTGACTGCTAATCAATTTGTTGAGTGATGATTAAAATGTTTTGCTTTGACCTAAAATAACTTAGCAGTTTGAGTCCTAGCTAAATGGTTCTCTTTGATAAGGAACTGCATTCTTATTCTATATATAAATTGCAGTTCCCTGTTTTAAAATGAAAAATTGTGGGTAGCTCTTTCAGGATTTTGTAATTCCTGCCATTTTTTTACTTATTCAAACCATGAATTTATTATCTTCACAATACCTAAGTAACTTTCTGTTTATGAAGGTCAGAAAAGAGGATGAAATATGTCAGAGATGAAGAAGTTATTAGTGTTTTCAGAATGTTTTTTTTCCAAGATATTCCTCCTTAACATTTTGCACAATTCATTTTCTTTTTTTGAAAGAGTTTTGAGACAAGGGTGCCAAAAATATATTTGTAAATGTAGGTGACATCATGTTTTGTTCCAGATAGTAAACCCATCTTTCTAAGATAAGTGAAAAAAAATTAAAAATCACTAAATTGTGATACAAAATATTTACAATTTTTTTTCTGGAAGAAAGATTGCATGCAAGTGTGCCAGCATATTTATGGGGTTTTGCCCACATTTCTGAAGTTTTATCAAAAAATATATGGCTGTATGTTGATTGTATTGTTGTGTTACCAATAAAAAACTTCAAAAAAAAAAAAAAAGAAAATTCTGATAGACTGTATCCCATCTACAGGTAGACCAAATTTCATTGCAAGCTCTTCAGATGCATAAAGGGGATGCTTGGGTAAAATCCAGATACAATTTTGTAGAATGGAAGCATCATTGCTAATAGCTTTGGTAATCCTTTTGCAAGATCTGTCCAACAGTCAGATAAGTACATAAAAAAATTTTCATTTGTTTGGTCTGGGAAAAAAAAAATGCTGATACATCAAAATGTCAAAGTAACTGATAATATCAGAGTAAGTAAATCTTTTCCTCATAGAAACATATGAAACTCCTGAACTCATCATTTTCCAAAGTAGATTTATGATATAAAAGCTTTATGCAGATGTCAGGTATGACTCAAACACACAATTCTGGTCAAAATCCCACATTAGATACTGTACCATTAAACCTGTTTCTAGCCTAAAATCCAGACTGTCTTGTATCTGTCTGTATAGTTTGTGAAGTGATTCAAAACCAGAGAGGTATTAATACTCTTAAGCAGTTTTATTTAGGCAAAAGCAAAATTTGCTTTTATTTTTATTTTTCCTAGCTTAAACAAGCTAGGATATATGCTAATTAGAGAATTAATATATGCTATTTTAGAGAGTTGCAATGTCTTTGGAGAGCTCTAAACAAATTTCTGTAATTTTTTACTAGTTTGTATTTCACTATTAAAATTGCAGAGAATACAATTGTAAATTTGTAAAACTGGTTTTGAGTTGATTTTCTATTGATCATATTTAAGAGGCTGAGTACTCTAGTTCAGGGCATATGGAAATCTATGAGTGTAACTTTTGTATATTAAGAGGAAAAAGTCATATTCCACATGTAGGGTTGTTTTGGTTCACTCTTTCTGAATTTAACTGAATTCTTTATGTGCCCTAAGAAAATACAGAAGTCAAATGCAGAAAGCAGTATCCTGTCTTTATTTGTATAGGAAGATCTATAAGAGCACAGCATATAATACACAGACTTTCTTGAAAAGTGCAAAGGTGGGGGCAAAGCTGAATTAGCTTATCCACTGCCTAGCAGCAGAGTCAAGCTGTTCTTTGGAATACTTTGTTTTGCCCCCAAGCACAACTAGTAGCAGTATTCCCTCTCCACATTTTCTCCAGATAGCAGAGCTTTTTGGGAAACCACTCTAAGCAATGCTAAGTAGAAAGTTGGAAATGCAGAGCAAGCAGACTGTTTGCTTGTGGGGAAAAGACAATCTGTCTGTGCTCAGAGGAGTAACATCTCACTTTAGCAAGATTTATTGCAGCTTCAAGCTGAAACCAGTTTCTTAATATATATAGAAAAAGAGAATGTGGTTGTCTTGATCAAAGCACTGTCCTAAAGATTAATTGATCTGTGCTGTATGTTCAGTTTTGTACAGACTTGACGAAGACAGGTAGTAGTACCCTGCTTCAAATTTCTCATCAATCAAAACAGGTGATACTTTCCTCCTTTTTTAGCTTGTTATGAGTGAAAGATAATTCCTCATAAGGGCTCTAGAGTATTGTAGGCCCACAGTTCTGGAGAGAAACTTAAAATACTAATATTCAGTACCTCTATGTACTTTCATACTAATATTTTTCACTGTGTTGTGACCTCTGCCAAGAGATTGTCTCCCGGTTTGTTTGGATTTAGAGCAATTTGCCTGCATCACATAATTGGCTGTGGGTACGTTTGCCTCTCATCTCTATGTGCATACATGGAAGTGAAGTTTTCAGGTTGATTTTAGCCATAAATCATTCATATATGTAATTAGATGAAAGCTGATGCCTTTTTGACACTTCAAGTTATTTTTCAAAAAATCAGAAAAATGTATCTAGATCTAGCTGACAACAGATACATAATTAATAAACTTTAGGAATATTTCTGTATTATATGGTCATCTGGAGTACATAAATATTCTCTACATTCACTACATGATAAGGCATGTCTCCTACTGTGTAGTACCAAATATTTATAATGTTCCAATTTTCCATGCTAACTTTTTTTCAGAGAAGTGCTGTAGCTTCAGTATCTTGAGAAAAAACCCAGGTAATCTACCACCACAGAAGAATTTCTTTAATGAATAAGCCCTTTAATTATGTTCTCGTTCTGCTATATGCTCAAGATTGTAAAATTGCTGGAGAGAAGAGTAAGTAATTGAATAGCAATTTAAGTGTGAATTTATTAAATCAATTAGATTTACAAAAGTAATTTGAGACACAGTGCTGCTATGTTGGGTGCACCAAGTATATAAAAATTTTAAATAGATGCTTGTAAGTGCAGCATAGTTTCTAATGGGAATTTGTCTTGGTTATAATAGTAAAAATGATTGATTCTACGTGTCTTGTAAAGCTTATTCTGTAAGTTATTCTTATCCTAATAGCACCTCAGAGGTAGGCCATTTCATTTCAGATTGCTGGGGAATCTCTAGGCATAATAAAAGAGTTAATAAACTGATAAAAATTTATAACAGTGATGGAAATATTTCTGTGCTTTTATTTTCCTCTAAAACCAAAGTATCTTCTGTATTAACTAGTTTGATAAAGCCATTAATTTCTCTGCACTTGGAACTTCCATGAACATTATGTTAAACTTTTATGTGTAATGTACTATGTAATATTTTATGTTGTACTTTAGGAAACTGAAGGAAAGCTAATTTGTGCAATTTGATGGGTGTGTGTAGCATAACTAGCCAAACATAAGGACAGAAAATGGTTACAAAGGCTTTTGTGATCAATTGCTACATTAGCAAACATCTTCCTAAAGACCTGACCTCATACCATGGTGTTAGGTGCAAGGCATCAGAGTGTGAGAGAAGTTATTGCATATCAAAAACCAGAAAGAATCTTACACGAGCAGCGTGACTGCTACTCGTTTCTGACCTTTCCTGCTTTCCAAAGGATATTCCTGTTCAAGCTTTCCTTAGTGTGATAAAATAGATTTAATAGATGCAGAATTTATTGTCTCTAATGGAAGTAAGATCTCATGATACAATTTCATTCTTACTCCAGTTTAGTGACTGCCTTTTCCTCTTCTTCCTGCCATAAAATATATGTGATCCTTCCGATGATCACATTTCCTATCCCATGAGACTCTGTTTCCCTGTTTGCTATCCAGAGGTACATGGTGCTGTGAAACACAGCTTTATTCTTCTCTAATTTCAAATTTCCTTTGACATCCAATAGATGTCAAAGAACTACAGTCTAACTACAGTTAGAACTACAGTCACTGTTTTTATGTTTCTTCTTACTTCACCTCCACCAACTTATTTGGATATTCAAGATCTTCTCCTTCTCCTCTTATCAATCAGTATTTTAGTTTCCAGAGTCTGTGTATTAATTTTTCACTGTTCTCCTCAGTCTTTTGCATTCAGGAAAATTTCAGTCTGAACAGAAAAATTTCATGTTTGATGAACATTTATTATTATAAGAATTTTTTCCTGATTAGTCCACTGTACAAAGTCAATGTTGAGGCTATGTGTTAGTAACCACATCAAAAGGGGGTAGGAGAGTGAATTAAAAAAATATTATTTGGTAAAGGCTATATACATATTCCTGTGACATTGAGTGAAATATCATAAATATCAAAGCAGTCAATAAACTGTTCAGATTAAATAGATCAATCATTTATTTAACTCAAAGTGAAACGTGAAAAACATTTAGTTTAAAAGTGAAAAAGGGAGCAGTTGAAATATTATTATCAACAATTAATTTTGTCCAGAGAGGATGGTCTCAGGACACTAATATAGGAAAATCTATTAACTATCTGTTTTTAAGGCAATAAAAGAGAAGTGTTTGTAGACTATCACTATATTAGCTTGGGTACTTTCTGTATGGCCTCTATGGGTATTAGGCAATCATTTATGGGAGTAAAGTAATAAACCCCATGTCTTAAAATATTAAAGCTCAATGAACATGGAAATATCCTAAAAGTCAGATCCTTGCTTTGTAAGATATGAAGTGTTAGAGAAACTAATGACAAAAAAGTAAGCTTGAACTGCTTGGCTTTATTGAAGTTTCTGTATGTATTGAATTTATAACCATAAGGAACAGTGAAACGTGAAGGATGGAAAACTTCTAATTAAAAACTTCTCAATATCTAATTGGTTGATGAAACAGCCGATAGGAAAGCTGATTGGGCGCTTTCTCTTGAACAGATAACAGAATCTCAGAATGGGTGAGGTTGGAAGGGGGCACAGTTGCATCATCCCATCAAATCTACCGAGTCAGGGTGACACTTAGAAAATTCAGCAATACCTGGCTCTTTGCCAGCCTGGGACTTCAAGAGGCAGAGATACATCTCCAAGATCCACAGTCCCTACTCTCTGCTCTCACATTACCCATGAGAGTGAAAAGAGTTTTATTCCAAATCCCACAGGACCTCCTAGGCCTGGCCTCACTATCTTAAGCTAGCAGTGAGTTGCCCCATCTTGCACTGCCACCTACCCCAGGCCCCTGCCCCTCACTAATTATTTGCTAGAGCCATTACCCAGCAAACTTAGCAGGGCATATGAGCCCTTCAGATCATCCACAGGGCACTGATGCCTTAACTACTCACTGCTGCAGACTGTTTCCCTAGGGAGTCTTGTTTAAGGATTGAGAAGTATTTGCTCTACTGTGAAGTAGACAAATACCAAGCTAGTCACTTCAGAGCCATTTTGTTGACTCAAAGAATTGACCAGTTAGTGGGTGTAAAGTAAGTGATGTCTTCCGGAAAACTTTCTGGAAACCTACTAGTGATCTTGGTTATCAGGAAAAACTAAAAACAAATATGTTCTCAACAGAGAGGGCCTTAAAATTTTGTTCTGTTTCTAAAGGGTTAATTTTATTTTTCACTTTTTTTTTTTTCATCTGCAGTCGCAATGCACCAAAATCTGGCAGCATTGTAACTCAAGAAGACAGTAAATTTTATGGAGAATATAGCCATTTCTTTTTCATCTGCATATAAAATGGTCACAGATGAAAGAAATGTTTTCTTCTGGTGCAATCTGACTGAACATGTGACCAATATTTTACAAACTAATGCATTTTAGGTGCATTAGTTAAAAGCTGCTGCTTTAGGCAGAAGAAGTATGAATCCTAAGGCTAGTTGGTACTGGATTTGAACTGACATTCTTGTGAGGGCAGATTGCATTCTCTATACGCAAGGTATTTAACAGCAGGCTTTTAAATTAACATCACCCTGATGGCATGCTTGAGGTCAGGCAAGGTATGATGTGATAGTATTGATGTGATAAAAATTGTGTCACTCTTGAGGCTGGTCTCGTTGGGAATTCCAGAAACAAAGCTGAGACACTGCACATTTCTTAGGGGACTGACAAGTAAGACACCTCCTTTCAATTGACCTCAACAATCATGGCTAAAATGCTGCTGAGAGCAGTGCTGGGCCACAGCAAATGTGGTAAACATCACAGGGGTCCTGAGAAAAATGTGTGAAAATCACACTAATGTGCTATGAAAATGTGCCAGCAAACCATTTCAAGAAATGGACTATCTTTTTGTTTTTCCTATTACCAGACTTCTTGGGTTCTTCCAAATAGTTATGGAATAATGCCAAAGAAAAATTATTACACTCATGGTCAGATGTCACTTAAAGAAAATGTCTTAATGAATATTCTGACCATTGTAAAGGTCAAGACAGACAGAGACAGACAGCTGGATCTCAACTGTGACAGGGATGGTGGATTCTATATAGGATTAGGAAGCGTGCCCATGTTCTTCAGTGAAACTCTGTTAGCTCAATATCCCAGTGCCTTTATCTGTAGTACAAGTGGCCTGAGAGAAATTAGCATTTTTGCCTCAATACATTAAGCGCACAAACTAGCATAAAAATTGAAATTCTCACTAACTTCATTAACAATTATATTTTGAAGTCAAACATCTGTCCTCAAATTCTGTCATGGGGTAGAATTCAGAAGATGGGAAAGTCAGGAGTAGTGGAAACCTTCTCAAATATTATCTCTAAATACATCAGAGCTGAACTATTGATCCTGATTTTTAACATGTTTTAATTATTGATTTCTATTTCAGTAGAGCGTATCTGTGAACAGATTTGTATTTACAAGAATTGCAGACTTCAAAATGAAATTACAATATTCTGGTGTGTGAATACTGTAATACAGGCCATGTTGGCTTACCCCCACCTAGCTCCTGCTCTTGCTCACTCTGTAGACACACACTCATACACACAAACAAATCTTTGCATTCTTGCATTCCCAGATTTCTTTGTGACCCTGAGCTGTGACATGAAGAGTTTTGATAGAGTTAAGTGCAAATGGCAGTCAATTTTTTTTTTTGCTGCTGTCCTGTTGGTTTTTTTGTTGTTGTTTTCAGGGGTTTTTTTTTTCAAGCAAATATTTGTTTCCTCTAAGGTTTTGGATTTTTTTACATATTGGCACTAAGCATTTCATGACTTATCTCTTGTCAGATTCCTTTTGTGCTAGCTCCTCTGGTAGGAAAAAAGGATAAAATTCTTAGCATTTTTCAGTGTTTTAATACTCTACGTAAAAAGACAGCTTGTTTTGACAGAAGGTTCTTAGAAATGTTAAGACATAAGTGATCTAAGGCTATCATGATGGCTCATTATCACAACCTAGATTGGTGTAATTGAATTCCACACCTGTAAAACAAAAGAATGCAGTAGAAGAGTGTTTCTCCAGTTACTTGGTGGGCCTTGACTGTGCAGTACACTTGGCATTGCATGAAACCTTGGCAAAACTTGCAGCATTGAACAGATCAAAAAGTGTTTTACTGTAATTTTAGGTAGAAAGTTAGACACATGTTGAGAAATAATTTCTCTTTCCTCCTTTGGCTCTAACTTTTAAGATTAGTTTGCCATGAGTTTGTAGGACTGAAACACCCTAGTGTGGATAAGTGGTGTCACTTCATGCCAATATTAAACTTTTCCTATTTCTTCACTTACCGCCTTGACTTACAAGGAAGAGGCCACCATCAGAAAAATACATTTTTATTCAGTCACTCCAAAAGGAAACACTGCGTTCCAGATAGTAAGGAAAGTCTTCTTTGACTCTGGCACACATTTTTCTGCTTTTCTGAGAATCAATGATCTTCTGGGATTGATATTTCGGTGATTCCTGGTGACCCTTGAAGGCCTCATGGCATTCAAAGCATCTATGTAACATTAATTTCTAGGTTCCCCTCTAAATAAAGACAGCTATCCTCATCTAGATAATATTCTTGCATCAATTGCTGCGGAATGCAGAACTGATAAATAGTTACAGACATATTAATGTGCGTGTCTATAGCAGCTGAAGAAATTTGCAGCAGATAAAATATAGACATTTAAGGGAATTAAAACAATTTTTAAAATCATGTTTTAGCATCCAGAATTCACAGACTGAAACTATGTATACTAGTTTTTTGTTTAATCAATTTTTAGTCATTGGTTTTACTGAATCATAACTTAACAGATAACAGACTTATCTCTAAAGTGCTCTGGCTCTATCAGAGAATCAGATATAAGTACTTTCAAGTATTTGGAAGAAAACTTTTCATCTTTGAGAGTCATAGATTCAGTAACCTATTTCAGAGCTCTTAAGAGTATTCCATGCCACTTCTCCAGACAATATTGTCTTTATGTATTTATTTGTGTGAGGAAAGGGAGTGAATTAAGCACTGTTAATACTAAATTACAGAAGAATTCTAACTTATGTTTGTAGGTAATTGATATTACTGATAGGGGTCTGATCTCTAAAAGAGGCTGAATATTTTTACCATAGCTGAAAGTGAATGGGTTGTGTAACCTTTGTCTTCTGGATGTGAGCTGCTAACAACAATTAGCTGAAAAACAAATTGTATTTTAAAAAGCCGTTTACTATGTACTATCTATTTATTATAATGGTAGTATTTCTCAGTAAATTTTAATTGAATAGAAACATCCATTTTGTCTTTCAGTCTCCAATTTTAGTGCCTGCATGGATGCAGCTCAGACTTCAAATGTAACTTTGGATACAAATAATGAAAATCATTTAACTAAATTTAGTAGAATGGGCTATTCTAAGATACAGTTCATTTCATCCTAAAGTAGATGTCTTTCTGAAAATTTCTGTTATCTAACAAGTTACACAGGCAACATCAATACAGTGGATGAGGTATGAGTGTTCAAGATCTAGAAATTATTCACTACTTAGAAAGCTCAAAACAAATTTTATTCAGTTCAGTCATTACAAATGTCATTCTGACGTATTGTTGACCATTTGTGAACTACAGGAGCTGAAAATTACAGTAACGGATGGTGGAGATGGGAAATATGGAACATTGCTTTCACATACTCACTAATGTGCCTTTTTTTCAGTACTATGGTAGTTAATAACAGTTGTTCAACTTTGCAGCTGATGAGGCAGGTTTCTTCAGATTTTGCCTTCAATCAAGTTCTATTTTATTTATGTTCTATGTTAAGATAATGCGGGATGTGGGTCTGGTCGTGGTTCCGCAGCGGGAGGGGTTCGTTTCTGGGACAGTGGTCCGAGAGACTAACGCCCTGCAGCTTCCGGCACGATCGTGCACTCCCAGATGACAATAAGAAAACCAACCAGTGAAGGAAGGAGGACTCCACACGACTGCAGGGATCCAGCGAGGTTTATTGGGAGGGCAGAAGGACGGGTCGAGGCAGGGTAAACCGGGAGCAAGGCAGGAACTAAGCAGGAGCACAACTTCGCCAAAGGGATACAGCCGTGTGGAAGCCCCGAGTAGGGCGGGAACAGGGTTTTTATACAGTATCGGGTAGGCGGGGTAAGGGTACAGGGAGCCAATGGGAAAAGGGGCCAAGGGAGGAGCAGGAGTGGGGTGATCGGGGGAGAACAAATGAGGGAAGAGGAGGGGGGCGGTGCTGGCACGCAGGCCAATGGGGGAGGGAAAGTAACAGAAGTTTCTAGGTGTTTGGGAGGGAGCCCCAGTTGACGGACGTTTACGGGGGAGTGCCTTCCCAAGGCATCTCCGCCCCGTCAACCCCCAGGTCCACTCCCACAAGATAACATTTGCTTTTTCTGTTTGCTCTCAGCAGAGTGTAATGGTACTGCATGTTTTTAGTCTAATGGTACACCAAGCACCAACGTGATTAAAAACACAGAGCTTGTTCTTAAGTCACTTTCACACATTTATAGGCTACATTGCTTTTTTTTTTTTAATTTTAGAAGCTGGTTCCATTATCTGCCTCTACAAACTAAAAGCAATAAATTAACCATACTGTCCTTTTTCCATATACAATAAAAATAATTATTTCTCACCAAGTGCCAACAACTATCACTAGGGAAGGATGGGATTGTCTCAATGTAAATATATCATGTTAGTGCTCAGGAGGAAATAGCATATTGTGCACAAGATTGGAAGGACAGCACAAGATAATAGTGATAGTATCACAGTGGGATTATTTTAAATTTATTTTTCTTTTTTTGTTCAAACAGCCTCTGTCATTGCTTACATTTCAAATAAAAAATATACTTGAAAATATAAATTCATTTTATTAGCACAAATAAAGCAGGAATATTTTTCCTAATTCTTTAAAAACTATGTATCTCTGAAAGTCTTACCTTAGATATAGCAACTGTGGACAAATACAGATCAAAAAGAATAATAACCACCAATGTGTCATTATACAATGTCTTTGTCCCTACATACTGGAAATATTATAATGCTTTTTTTCCCAGCAGTAGTCAGATTCTTTGACGTAACTCTAGATAAGATCTTGGAGTTCCAGTTGTGGTGTTTTTCTGTTTTTAGTTAAAAGTAACTGCAAAATCTACAGCATGCTTACACCAAGCTGAAAATAAAGAATCAAGAAAAAAACTAGAAAAATTGATATATGCAAAAAAAGTAATAGAATGGCTTGAAACTGAAGCTAAAATACTGATAATTCTCAGGAAATCTTAGGGAGTTAAGTATTCAAAAACTGAGGTACATCAAAGTAGAAGTTACTAGTAATATATTATTTTATCAGAAGCACCTGGCTGGCAAGGTTTGGAGAATTTATATATTTATTGGAAATTAATCAAGGTTTGTATTTGAATTTAGACAAGGATCAGACTAATCCATTGCTGATACTCTTCTTTCTACGTCTTTCCTCTATATATTTGCTTTTCTGCCTGTGTGTATATATATATAAAATTTAAAATGTTTGTATATGTATAAGTCATTGAGACCATGACAGGCTAATCTGTAACACACAGCATGGTTTTAAGGTAAAATCTTAATGCTTTTTAAAATATATTTAAGTTTCAGCAGTCATATTTGTATAAATGAAAAGAAGCTGATTTTTCTTTAAGTCTCAGGATTATATCAGGAGAACCGAAGGAGTTATAAATTGAAATAGTTATCAAGAAGGGAATAAAAGTACAGTTAGTTATCTAGATAATGGTATTGGGCAGAAGCAAGGCACTTTTGTTAATTAAATTTAATTGAAAGTAATTATTTAGCAGGGTTTTTTTTTAAATACAGGTGTAAGATCCTTTTGAATACTTCATTTTATACTTCCCTCAATTGAAAAATTATGTGAAAGAAATCTTTACCTTTAAATCCGTATGTGAGAGATATTCATTCTTCCGCATCTGTCCTTGTTCTGAAAATAATCTGGCTTAATAAATGCTCTTGCACCAGTCTCAAAGGAAAAGTTTCTTCTTGTTGCTGTTGTTGTGCTTAAGCGTCCTTAGTAAGACCACGAAAGCAGCTGCCTTTCATTCTCTGGAAAATGGCTGGACTTTCATTATTGCACTTCATTTCAAGGATCACTCTTCATCTATACGTGTGTGCAAGTTCTGTGTTTGCTCTCCCCTGAATTCTTGAGAAGGGACAGGGAGAGGTGAATCACAAGCTTTCTTTTGAAGCCTATAATAGTCCTTTGTGTAGTCATAATCATAATACAGTGTAAAGAAGACTTTTCCCTACTGATAACCTTGAGTTATTCTTTCTTGTGTAGAAGTGCGTAGGAATAAACATTTTCTTATCAAACAATATGACCCTTGTAAAAGAACACAAAGCATAAAAAAATCAGGTGGAGGTGAACTAAAATAAAGTTGTTCTTCCCTTGTCCTGAAGAATGTGTCATTTTTCCTTGAGCTTTTGTTAGGTTTTTCATTTCCTTTGTTTGAATTTCTGACAGTCAAATCCACACAAAGACGAGACCCAAGCAAAGAGATTTCAAAGAAAAGATAGGAGATGGTAGGAATAGTAGGAAAATATGGGATAGTGGGCAGAGAAAGGATTTTTAGGCTCATTTTGAGTATTTTGGATTTGGGTGGTTTTTTTGTTTTAGTTTGGCTTTTTGTTTTTCTGTTTTAAGATCAAATCCTTGCTCTATATATTCCTGGATAAAGCCTTCAATTGTCTCACTTAAGCTGGAAGAACTAAACTTGCCTCATTGCTTGGTTTTTCATGATCTTCCTGAACCTTAATGTGAACCTCACCACTGCTTGAACAGTTAAGCCAACAGGCTGCTTGCAGTTTAGGTACCCAGATGCAACTGCTCATGGCTTAACTGTCACAGATTCTAAGTCCTGTAAAACTTTGAGTAGCAAAACAAGGACCACTGCATTCAGTAGAGACATCTTTCTGGGGGAAAGAATCCAATTGCAGAATGCATTAGAAGCCCTGTCATTATACTTTTTATTTATTCTTTATTATAGTGTCTCCACAGCACCAATAAAGCACATAGAACGTTTATGAATGAATGCGCCTTTATCTGGCGTGCCTGCTCAAACATATTTTAGTGATGAAGGAACCTGATCAAAAGTGTTTGGAGACCTCTGTACTTGACCTTCTCCAGAGGTACCTTCCAACCTCAGCCCTTCTATGGCTTTTTGATTCTGAGATTAATTGACACATTTCCTACAAGTGTCAGGAAAGGGTTTATATAAGGAATAACTACAAAATAATTTAACTTCTGAAATATACATCTTGTCGTACTGTAAGTGGTTTTTTAAATAAAACTACCACTCATTTGGAACTTTTCTTATAGTGTGAAAATACAAGCTTCAAGTTTAAAATATTATTTACCTATTGAATTCCCTGATTCTCAGCAAAAAGCTCCTCTCTGATCTTTCTGGACTAATAAGTAAAAACTCAAAAAAATGCCTACTGTATTGGAAGAATGTATTTTCCTACATTGCTTAAAAAAACCTCCAGTGTATGAAAAGAGAAAACTTGTAGTTATAAAGGATAGCCTTTCCCTGCCGCCACGGGAGCGAATCAGTCCCGGCTAGCTGCTCCCTATGCTTGGCCGGAGGTGGCCACAAGATCTGCCACTCCCAGGTTCCCTTAGAGGAGCCCAGGTGGTGGTGCCGTCTGTGGCGTGGGTGGCACAGCCGAGGATATCACTACTAGGAGTCCGAGGTAATGGAAGAAAGAGAGAACACCTGCTTGGCTGTCAAGGAGGCTTTATTCCACAACGGGACCATTGGCAAGTGCCAAAGGGGAATGGCTCGGGAAGGAACTGATAAAGGGAGTGGGCGTGGAAAGAGGAGGCTCAGGGTAACCAATAAGAAAAGGGCTAGGGAGGAGTGAACAACATATTCGAACCAATGGGGATCATACATAGGAGGGGAAAAGCTCTGGAGGCAAATCATACAACAAAGCAAGGATGACTGGCACTGAAAATTCTCGAACAAAAAGGGGGTGGTCACAATAATTGACAAAGGGAGCAGGTGGCACCACTGGGAGGGGAGAAGACTTATAAGGGCAGAGGGGGAGGAGGGAAGGATCCCTGGGTTTGATGGGCAGGCAACTGGCGGGAAAAGAAAGTGACAAACAACTCGGGACAAACCATTCTGAGGGGAGAACATGGGGGGAACCAAGGACCAAACCATTTTCTTAACACAAAGCAACTAACACAATCATAATTAACAAATCTTCAAAACACAATGCCACAATAAAGTATCACATTTATTCACGTTCCTTTCCCTAACATAGGCATTTATCAATGATTTAGCCAAAAGCATGAACATCCTGTTTTCACTAAATCTAAGTGGTAGGAATAAAGGGACAAGACTAATGCTAATGTAATTTTCTTTAGATAGCCCTTAACCACACGTATTTGCAGTTAATATACATTGCACAAAAGAATTGTACTTAGTGGTACGGGCAGTATGTCTTTAACACCACAAAAGTGGTTGTTTTCTGTTTACTGTTTTCTGTTTTGTGAGTTGCTTTCTCTGTTTCATTGTCAGGAAATTATCTTGCGTATTCAGATGAAATGTGCAATGTGATTATTTGTATTCTGAGACTCAGGAAAATTAAAAGTTCTTAGTTTTTCTGACTCTGCTATTTTTTTATTTTACTATATGATACATACTAATTTTCACTGCTCCTCTCAGGAATACATTTATTTAGCCATACCCTAACCTAGCAGGTTTTGAAGGAATATTTAACATGCAGTTAATATTCAGTCTGATTTATGCAGATTAATGCAACAATGTGATGTGCTGTCAGATTTTCTCATTATTTTGTGCACTGTTTAGGACACGCATCATTAAAGTGATCAAGGCAGGTAAGTATGATTCCAAACACTATTGTCAGTGAGTTTACAGTAAAGTCTACCATTTCAAGGATAAAGAGGTTCGCTTTTTCTTTAGATTTGCTATTCTCAAGTCCAATAAATTTTACAATGCACGTTAAAAATATGTAGCACTTAAGTTTTGTATGTGAAATTACATTTATGTACAGCTGTAGATACTGCTGCAAAGAGTAATATTACCTTGTTTCCAATGAGGTAATAGCTCACTATTATAGTATATTCCTGTACAATGGAGTGTGTTTTCTTTTTTCCCATGGCTGTAAATGTTTAAATCCTATCATGTGGTTTTAGACTAAATTCGTTATGGTCAGTTTGGAAAATGAAATTTTTCTCAAAAGAGACAATAAAAAGATACTCTTTTAAAGATTTACATCCAAAACTCTTTGCTGTATAAAACCACATACAACTGGAGGATGCATGATGAATAAGGTGTAAGCAATACCAGTTATTTATAAACAAAGAGCATGTTTTATGCCCAAAACACTATAATGTTGATTGTAACATGGCTAGAAGCAAAGAGAATTTTGATGCATAATTTTTTCCCCTCAATAAATAAAATCAGAAATATTTATATTTTTTAACTCTGTTAGGGCATTATGGGATACTGTTCCATTAACTTATTTCTTTTGTGAGCAGGAATTTTCATTTAGGCTCTACTCTATGAGGTGACTTGTAGTCTGTTTTCTGAATGAGTAAATAATTGGGGTATTTTACTCACATAGCCACTTTAGAACTTATTATTTATTTAGTTTTCCAAAACTCCTCGTGTTACCAGGTTGTGTGTTCACTTTAACCAAAAAAAAAAAACCAACCAAACACACAAAAAAAATTAAGAATGAAAGCGTTAATCATGATGTTAAGCCTATCTCCTGTACTTTCTGACTGTAATCTGCATTTACAGATGCAGTGAGATCTGCGCTTCACAGAAGTAGCTGAAATTATTAGTGTCTTTCAAGTACTGGAAATATGCTTAATTATTATCTTTACTGTATTTAATCCCAGTGAAAAATGAGACTCTTTACACTTGAAAACTCATGGTTGCAATGGTAGGGAATAGAAAAGAAAGGAGTACTCTATGAACTAAGAAGCAAAAGAACAGGAGCATTAAATCCATGGATGGAAAAGGAGATTGGCTAAAATCTTCCTCTGGGGATCCTAGGTGAGTGAACAAGTGGATAATGACTACATTAGAAGCAGTCTCCCATTGACAGATCCTGGTCCTTACAGGAACTTCAATCACCCAAAAATCTGCTGCTTAAATAATATACAGTGATTTTCTCTGACCTCTAGAGTGGTCCACCCTATTGAGCAGGAAATTGGGTAAAAATCCTAGGAGGCCTGCATGGGTGAACAAGAACCTCCTGGTAGCACTCAAATGCAAAAAGGACTTCTACAGAGAGTGGAAGTAAAGACAGGTAATTTGGGAGGGATACAGAGACACTACCTCAGCATGAGGAGATACAGCTAGGAAAGCCAAGAACCAAGTGTAATTTAATCAGGCCAAGAATGACAAGAGCAGCAAGAAGGGCTTCTGTAAGTACATAGCAGGCAAAACAAAAACTAAGCAGAATTTGAATGGGATGCGGGCCCCGGTGACAAAGGATATGGAAAAGGCCATGGTCTTGAATGGTGTCTTCACCTCAGACTTTACTAGCAAGATCAGCTTTTAGGAATACCAGGGCAAAAGTCTGGCCCATCAAAAATGTACACTTGCTGGGAGCAGATTAGGTCAGGGAATTCATAAGGAAGCTGGACATACGTAAGAAAACTGGGCATGCATAAGAAAAATGGACATACATAAGAAAACTGGACATGCATGAACCTCTGGGCTCTGATGGGATGCACCCACAAGTGCTGAGGGAGCTGGTTCTTGTCATTGCCAAGGCCACTTAATTATCTTAGAAAAGCTGTAGTGGTTGAGAAAGTCCAGTCCTCAAGCATCCATCTCTGATCCTCAAGAAGGGCGAGAAAGAGGACACAGAGAATTACAGGCCTGTCAGCCTCATCTTGATCCCTGGAAATGTGACAAAGCAAATAGCTTCCAGGCAAGGACAAGATGTGGGTGTAGTCAGCATGGACTCAAAGAGAGGAACACCTGCTTGGCTAGCAGGGAGAACCTGTTGAACCTATTGGGTTAATTTTGTAAATACTAGGATCTGAACTGGAGAGGTACACAATGCATATGCCCATACAAGTGAAGTGATCTTCATATTAAAAAAAAATTTGCAAAAAGCAGTGGATTGCATGAGAAATATTTATTCATAGGTCTTCTTTCATTCAGGAATTTTGTTGATGGTTTTTGCACTACAGGTTTTTTTTTCTGGGAAGTCATTCAAGGTGAAGCCTTGAAGCTTCCAATTGCAAATGAGATAATGAAACTCCTATTAGGCAGAGTCACGACTCATAATTTTCAGATTTTGGTCTTGGTTGTAGTTTGGTTCCTAGATTTTGTGCTCCAAATGAGGAAAAGACATAGTAAAGATTAATAATTTTGGCCTGCATCATGCAAAGAGGAAAAATGCAGATGGCTAATTAACTGATTAATTACTGGGAGAAAAATGCAGTTTTTCATAGCTATTAAGTGAGAAAATCTATGAAAGAAATAAAATTAAATAATTTAAATTTTAAAAATTAAAATGCTATATAAAACCAAAAATATTTAAATATTAAATCAATTTCTTTATTCATTTTTATTAGGATCATGGACTGCACTAGTATACCCTGCAAATGTGTGAAAATTGTCCCAAACTATTGCATGGTTTCAACCCATCAGATTCATAAGACTGTGAGCTGTTCTGATGAAGAACAGACATGATAGCAGCTCCATGTCTTTTGAAATTATCTCTATCATTTACCATTTCCCACAGAAATGGTTGGGAAAGCTGATGAATTCTGAGAGAAAAGTTGAATGTACAGTGTCATGCTAGCATTTATTTGAAAGGAAACAAAATTCTCAGCCCAACAGATCTGAATTTTTTTCTGCAAGGTTCCAGGTGACAGTCTTCGTAACAAGTTCAGGAGGGACTTGCTCTGCACATACATGATTTTAATAGAGTGAAAATAATTTAAAACATCATATCTAAACATAAGAAATGATTGAGTGATCCTAGACATTACTAAGAGGATTATTTTTATAAATAATTCTGGTAACTAAATATCTGGCCCTTCACAAAGCTCTTAAGATCAATTTTGTTCTTGCAAATTAAGAAAAAAATAAAGGATGTCTATACCTGGAATAGTACTGATAAATTGTCTGCGTCTAGAGTGATGTAATGTCTCCAAAATTTAGATCAACATTGTTTGAGTAAGCCTACTACGATCAAACAGCAGAATTCTTACAGATTTATATTTTTATCTTTCCCTGACTTGAAGGCCATTACAACTTTATACCCTGTACATTTTAAGACAAATATTAGCCAAAAAAAGGCTCAATGTATTTATTTTCTGTTCAACATTGCCCTAAGGTAGATAGTCTGAAGGTATGGTCAGTGTGGCATACAGTTTATCAAGCTTCTTCTTTATTTCAGTAACAAACAATATTCAGATGTGTATAATAATAGTGCACTGTTCTACAGATACAATTTAGGTTATGTTTTTATGGTAACGAGAATGAAGATTTAAAACAAAGCAGTTTTATGGATAAAGCCAGGCCATCCTCCTTGTAAAATTCCTTCCCATAAAAAGGGCCACTTTTGTCTGCACAGAATTAAAATTTATTGTCCTACTCTTGGACCATCAGTCCTTCAAAACAGTGTGAATTCACTTGAGAGAATAATAGACAAATAATTTCAGAGAGAAAAGAAACTTTAGAGAGATATTAAAAGTGAGATTATTCAAACATTTTATTAAATTTTGGTTTAGATAAATGTCATAAAAACTTCTAAGAAATATTTGAGGTCACGGAGGTCACTGTCATGTAACCGATGATGAACCACTGAATTAAGACTCAGAAACCTTGAATTCTCATTCTAGTTCTGCCAATGAGGCATCACGATGTCAAGAGAGTCACTTGTCTCTACTTCAAACTGACAGCCTTGAAAATTGAGATAATTGCATGTCTCTAATCAGATCTCTTCTGATATGCTCATGTTTTACAATCTACCATTTCAACTGACTACAAACCATGGGACAAAAACAACTTAGAAATAACAGGTTACTTTTCTTTCAGAATTTTGATTCTTCAAAGAACCATTACCAGTATAACATATAGTCCATTTCAGTTGTGATACCAGCTTCTACTCTCCATCTCCAGCCTGACAGGTCATGCTTTAAGTAATTTTGGTGGTAATTCAAGATTCTTACTGTTTAGAAGACTGGGATGATTTCTATGAGAGTCAGTTGTTTAAAGATAATCTATTGAATGCCTAATCCTCCAAAAGAGGCACAGGGCCAAGGTACCAACCACTTGCAGTGATTATTTCCCATGGCTCAAAGGGTTTAATTGGTGTTGAGCCAAACTCTGCCCATTGGTTTTACTGAGATGGTATGACTGCAACAGATGGCAGAATTTGTCTTGTGTTTCTCTGGCCTCCTTCCAAATTGGGTAATTACATTCGACATAACTACAGTTGTGTAGAGTTTCAGTTCAGTTCAGTATTTTTCCTCCCCTTCATTGCTAAGCAGTTTTCATATTTGAGGAACCTGTTTGAACTTTTAATGGGTTCACAGATGATAATTTTCTATAATTAAACCAGTATTTTTTATTTATAGCAAAGCAGCGTGCTAAGAAAATCTCTACACAGAAAAACACAATACAGGTTTTGAGAATCTTAGAGTCCATTTAGATTGTTACAGTTCTAATATATTAAAGTATGCTGGCAACTGTGTTTATATAATGTGAAATGTATTGCCAGTGTAAGAGTCACCACTTCCAGTCCTGCAAGCAAAATGAATTAAGGATGGTGTGCTTTGTGTAATATAAATAAATTATTTTGCCACCAAAAACCATTTATTTCATGTGAACCCCTCAAACAAAACCACTCAAACAAACAAGCAAACAAATGAAACAAAGCAAAAGAAAACAAAACAAGACAAAATTCTTTTTATTGCAAAGTACTATTGTGTTCCAAAATGCATTGCTAACGACCTGCTTCAGTCTTTTCAAAATTGTGGTTAAGAACAGATGCAAAACAAGAAAATTCTGCTGCAAGTTCTAGCCTAAAGATAGGAAAACAATAACCTGAATAAATCAGGTACAGAAAATTAATATCTCTGTGTGAGGAAAAAAATTATGCATGTAAGCATAGGCTAGAGAAGTACTTTCAAAAGTAGTTACAATGATTTCAAATCTTACTAGAACTAATTCTAGATTTAGTGAGAGCCTTGGTCTCAAACCTGTTAATGTTACGTTAGAAATATCCTTTTCAGAGTCCTTGAAGATTTCCCACTCCTCCTCTATCAAAAAATAACTTTTACTTAAAAGTGCAGATTTGCGCCAATATTGGGTTAATTATACAGTTTTGAGATGTTTACTATTTAGAGTTCACTATTCAACTGTGGACATTACCTTAGTTTTTAGTTGAATCCAGCAAAAGTGAGATTCCTGTATTCTCATTCTTCTGTGTTCATATAAAAAGATACTGAAATTTTTGGATTTAAATGCTTATAGTTCCAAAAAACATTTCAAGTGATTTGAAATCTGTTAATTTGGAATACTTATCAGCTTTTCCAGTTTCTTTTCATTTAGATGCTTGTTTATTTCTTAGCCTCTTAATATCATCCATCATTGCAAATGGCAAAGTATTTACCCACCAAAAGTTTAGCATTTACATTTAGTTGAAGCAAACAATATAGATTTGTGGGGTTTGACATACCATCTCATGGAGATATTAAGAATGACTACATTTCTTTCCTTCCAGGTGAGGATTCACTATTGTAAGGAATTAAGTTATATGTTGTATTCACATTGAACCCATTTATCTGAAACTGCTCAGAAATTCACAGGATATCTTCAAGCATTCCAGAGGTCATGATTAGGAAAGACAGTTACATATCTGTAGTTTTCTTAATTACTTCTCTTTTAGAGAGTTTTATTCTCTTGACTCCATTACTGTGACTAAAGCATCTGGCTGGGACATGTTTTATTATTTCTTAGGGACTATGCTAACACAGCTCATTTTGTGGCTCTTGTTCACAATAAGCCCTGTGTAAGGACAGTTAGATCCTCCCAGATAAGTTCATGATGTTATCCTGGTGTGAATAGAACTTGCAGTAAATGAATCAGGCATCCTTTGGATGACATAAGCTATTTGGTCTATTTTGAATAAAATGAAACTCCCTGAGTGCCTTATGTGTAGGAGGAACTTTCTTGTATGCTGCAAACTCACGAAGAAGACAATGTTTGGTTTCTCCCTCCACCAGCATGGCAGCCAATGTCACTAGAGGCACCTTATTGCCAGAAACATTCATGCATGCTTGGAGAGGCAGGTGAATCATACTATTTGTTGGGAATTAATTTAAGAAATGAAGAGCATTTGGGCTTTTAAACTGAAAATTTGTCCATTACATCTAGACAAGAAGTTGGAGGCCATCAAAGACTTTACACTGAGTAGTTTGTTTCTTGCTTCCTCCATTTCCAGTTGGGTGAATACCACACTGTGACAACTGATGACTTCCCTAACACTGCTGTGAATGGTTCTTAAAAAGCATTTATTTTCTTTTAAGTCTAGGTGGCCCATCCTTACTTAATTTGCTTTCCTTTTAAATAAATATGTTTCACTCTTCTAAGAAAACTGTAAAATAGCACAAATGTTTATTTTCTCTTTCCCATTCAGAACTTGCCTGTTTATTGGTTTTGACTCTTGAGAACAAGAAATATTATTTTATTATTATTGTTATCAGTGAGCATCATCAGTTTTCTTGTTTCTTGTGGAAAATTGCTTTCTTTACACAGTTACTGAGATGGCTGTCACTGTCAATTCTGTTAAATTCTGACAATTAATTATATTATCAAGATTTAGTTCCCTGTGAAAACAAAGAGTAACACATTATCTCTAGGATATGTACAAGTGATACAACAAGAAAAAGTTATTAATACTTGTGTACAGACATGATCCATCTAATTATGGCACAGTCATGATTTTTTTTATTTTGTCCTCTGTTTCTAGGGACTTTTTCATGTCTGGTCAAAACATGAAAATGAGGCTGGTTTTACTTGGAAATGAAGACAGGCAAAACTGCTACCTCTAGTGGAAAACTTAATGAGTTCTCTGTGCCTTCTATTTAAAGATAGAAGAGTTTAAAAAGATCATCCAAATGCATATTTTATTTTTACCTCATACTCCAAGTTGACTGAAGAGGTAGTATTCCTTATAATGAGATATATATATATATATATATATATATATATATATATATATATAT
>LTAT01000004.1:99970114-99983716 GCA_003286495.1 Chlorodrepanis virens | reverse complement strand
ATATATATATATATATATATGAAGCAAAGCTGTAATTCTCTTTCCCTTTGCAGTGTTGAGTGGTCTGGTAAATTCAGGCAAAGTCATTGACCTGTCAGAGTCTGGCAGAATATTTTGTCCTTTTTTTCAAGGTAATCAAGCAACAATAGCTGTACAACAGCAGTTTCTTCCATGAGTGATAACAGTCAGAAATAAAATACAGCCAAAGAAAAAATAAAAATGTGTCATGTTTGTACAGAGCCATAAGAATAAAAGAATAGATCTGGAAGCACTGAAGAACAGCTTGCTCAATAGCATTTCTTTTTTTTTACATTTTCTTTGTTTCAGTTAAATTACTTTATACAAATTATTCTCTTTAGCAACTAGTGGAATGAAAGTTGAACAGAAATGTAAGTGGCTTTTCCCATTTATATTTGTTTTTCAAGTCACCTTTTCAATATGAGACATTGTGCATATCTGAATCATATTTCCTGTGATGTGAATTTGTCTTATGTAATGCAGAGTAAAACATATAGTCTGATTAATGAGATTACACTAAATTAGGATTGAATACCATTCCATAAAAATCAATATTTTTAAAACTAATTTATTATATATGTCTTCATGACAGTTTAAAAAGCAAAACTGATTTTTTTAAATTTTATTTTGTTATATCAAACATTTTAGTTTCAATTTCAGTAGGACATATTTTCATGTTTATGGCATTATATGTAGTATGGCAAACATATGAAAGGCTTTTGAACGATCTTGGAAAAAATGACATATTAACCAACAAAAATAATTCAGTATGCCAATCACCTTCTTCTTCTTCTAGTGCCTTTCCCTAGAAAAGAACCAAAATACTTTACAAGAAGCTCAGTACTAATTGAAAAGAGTCTCCTGAATCAGAATGGCTTTTGAGCCATAATATCAACCCTCTCATTAACAGATTTTTCTCTGTTTTATTAGCTGTTGTCACTATATGTATGTATACACATGAATACACTCAGAATTATTTTCACAAGTATAAATGCAAGATTTTGGCCTACCAGGTTATGCCTTTGAGAAACTTGACACACTATAGTCACTTCTTCTTCAAGATTCATTTTTGTTCTTGCGACTAAAAATACCTAACTCAGTCCATCAACTGTGTCTGAAAGTACAGAAGGCCATGGAGCTTGCGAGCTTGGATTGCAGCTCATGCTCAGTTAGAAGCTTTTCATTACTCCTTTAAAAAAAAAAAAAAGGTTATACATGGATTGTTAATGTATCAAAACAAACAAATTTTAAAAAAGGACAAAATCAAACAAACAAAAAAATTCATCCGTTACCAGTTTTGCTTGCAGAGATATCATAGGGCTCAAATTACAGTCCTGCAGTGAAAGTTATGTGTGACTTATTTCTTAATCATCTCTGCACTGTATTGCATTTCCAGTCTTGTGAATGTTTTTTTGTCAGTAGCACAGGAACGTACATTAAGATAAAGGGAAAATACATCAAGATAAAGAAATATCCTTGTCTGTCATTAAAAGGAAAAATATGTGTAATGCCCTGTTGTCCATAAACTGTCATATAACATTTTAATGGAAGAATTTCAAGGTAGCTAGACGTGTATAGCCTAGAATACATGTTTTATTACAATGATATGTAATAAAACATGCCATAAGATCTGACAACTTTTATTTCAAGCATGAGAAGCAGAATACTACTCTTTGAAGTTAAAAACTTTTAAAATCGAAACATACATATCTAGAGAACACTTTCAAATATTCTTGGATGTTACTTTGCACTGTAATCAGCTTCAAAATAAAAAATGTGCTTAGGATATTTGAAAATCAGTCTATTCATTTTGAATTTAGTGTTTTGCTAAATTAGATTCAAAAGCTGCAGCAGTGCCTGGATTAAACAGAAAGAAGCAAAAGAAAACCTGCAATTTTAGTCTAGGCATTTGAAAAGTATTTAGATGACATTAACAGTTGGGTCTCAATGGTAATGTTCAAATGGATAAACTAAGGGCAGATGCACTATATTTTGATTTGCTTTCGGAACATTGATTTGCAGTTCGCAACAACAGTTAAGGTGATTTTTTTTCAATTTCTGTGTTTCAAATCTAAAATGTTGGGTTTAAGGTCAGATGGATGTAGCAACGTTCAGACAAAATACAGACAAGCAGTGTCATTTCTGAAAGGAAAAAATCTCATGCCCCTGCAGAAGGACTTTCATGAGGGACAGTTAATTTTGCATATTCATATCATGCCTATATATTCTGTTCCTAATTGTTTTTGTAGAAAGAAAGAGATAGTTAGCAATGTGTTAGATACAAAAGATTTAACATTTACTCCATTTCTAAATATCCTTTCAGTTACTCGACCCACATTTGACCCAAAATGAAACACCAGATCAGCTGGCTATCTAAGGTTTTTTTAATGTCAGCTCTGCCAGCTGCATTACAAAAAGTGGTTACCACAAGTAAGCAGTTAAGCTCTTAATTGCAATATTCTTCTGGCCTTTGTGGTTCTACATTCTCAGGATAGATGAAAGCTTATGTATTTAATAAACCAAGAAAGTGTTAATCAATTTGCTAAAGTTGGCAGACAATTAGTGGGGTCTGAGTGTACTTTTGAAAGAATCTACAGATATTGGAAAAGCTCCAAACCACATAGGAGACCTCTATATTCACGTCAGCAGATGGGATTTTGTTTGAAAATGCAGGGTTGCAATAAAAATTTGGGCTACTGCTGGAGGTGTTCAGTTCTCTGAGCTTTTAATGACCAGCTGTTTCCTGTATCCATGGTTACCCTGAATGTTAAAATATCCTTTTCAAAAAAACTATTTCTATATTGCTCTTTATGTTATACTGCTACATGTAACTATGGAACAATATTAAACAAAGGTCTCTAATAATATAATAATACAGTACTGCTTTTGCCTGAGAAAACACACTTAGGTAAAATAGCCTAGATATATCTAAATGAAAAAAGAGTCATTTCTTTATATTTATTTTCTTTTAGTAATTAATAGTCATAAAGAAATACATTACCGTATGGACTAATAAAAATCTTACATAAAAACAAATGTGATCATAGAAGAGAAATTCACCATTTCAAGAAAAGTAATATGTACAAATATCACAGATTGAGCTGTCTTGGCATTTTTGTTAAAGTGCTGATGTCAGATTGCATAAGGTATAAATTATAGAGTTATGAAGTCCCAATAGACATTAATTAACATTTATGGGATTGTCACAGAAAATTATGCAGCTAGTAAGATACACAGAGACTTTTGTCTATGACTATACTGTCTATGACTCTGGTCTATGACTGCCTTGGTCTTTGTGCACAGCTTCAATGTTTATCACTTCATCAGAATGAAAGGTCTTTTTTAATCTAAAAAAGTATTTTTGTAGAAAAAAGGATACAAAATATTTGTAAGATATGAATTATGCTGTGTTATGCACTTAAATAGAATTATTGCAGTTAAGCACTGTGTTTAACAGCTGCCTGCATCTTCCTGTACAGTCAAAATTTTAAAATGAATTTCTACACTCCCAACCAGTCCAAGATATTTTCCACAGTTTTCCTACTGAAAATGTCCTATGGCTGTCCTGCAGTCAAGTCAAAGTTACTTACCATCTTAAAGTAATAGTGAGAAGAAGATAATTTATCAGGAAGTAATCCAGATACTTAAGTAAGTATGATAGTATTCTTCAGAAAAGTGAGTATCATGCATAATCTGCTTCTCTCTCAGTCTTAAGGGCAGCCAAGTGAACTACCTTCATGAATTTTCAGAAGCAGAATCTTCACAGCTTCAGAAAACTATTTTATGACAAGATAAATAATTTTTTATCTTTTGATAATGGTTCTGCCTAATATCATAAAGGTTCTTCACAGTATGTAAGAAATACAGGTACTATTTAGATTAAATGTCATTTTTCATTTTTTATGAAAATCAAAATCCTTTGTATATATTACTTCAGAGATATTTAAAACTTTGGCTGATATTTTTAAATTTTTTTGTAATATATGTTTAAAATAAAAGAATATTTTTGAGAAAAAAAATCATTTATGCCCACTATATTTAGTAAATAGCTTCATTTCAATGGACTAGATTGTAAGGGACAAAGTTGACACACAACTATTCTTACATATTGCCCTTAACTAGACTAAGGTGATAGTTTTAAGTAAATGTTCACTGATTTAATTTGAAGGAATTTTCAATTTCAATTGAAGTCAGTTTTTATTGGCACAAGGTGTTAACATTTTAGCCTTTCCACAGTCAGAATCTTGGCTGTGTAATTGTCTAATTTAGTGTCTGTCAATATTTTAAGATTGGTTTGCTCTTTTGTGTTACTCTGAAAAAGAAATTTTTGTTCCCAGTAAAGATGTGAAACAGCATACCTGTGATAAATTCAAGGTTTGGTATCAAAATGATGACACATTTATGTTGGGAGCAGTACTGAAGAGTGTCTGAACTTAAAAAAATCTGCATAAAAATCTGCTGAGATTTTTAGGCAAAGGCAGGTCCCAGCTAAATAGCTCTGAAAGATTCAAATTAAATGTAGTGATGTCAAAAAGAAAAAGAGTCTACATGTGAAACAAGCCTTTAATATCCTTTCTCACTGTGTGTAATTCTAGTGGATAATAAACCTTCATTATGTTATGAAAGCACCATTAACTGTTGGTGACACGAATGCTGCTGCTCTGGTTTATCAGCTGTCTGATTAGACAAGGATTTGGGACATGCTGTTCTCTGGCAGTGACTCTGCAGTAGATCTTGGATCAATCACTTCTCTGGTGATTCTCAATCACTTCTCTGGTGATTCTCCCTTCTTGAAGCAATCACTTCTTCCCTTTTTTGCATCCTCTCTTTGTCTCTTAATTTTAATTTCTTGTCTTTTTAGACTGTGAAATGCTCCCTAGTATGCACTTCTCTAACATCTAGAACAGTTGGGATCTAAATTCCACTGTAATTTTAGCACTTCAGCATATAAATATTCTTGAAGGACTTTTAAAATCACAGAGGTTGTAATAATTACAATTATATGAAGTGTTTAAGATAAAATAACTTTCCTGAGTCAATGTTGTAAAAATTTAGCCTGCTGATTTCTGAAACATTTAGAGTGAAGATTGTTTCAGAACATCTCTTCATTTTATTGTTGGAGGATGCTCCAAGTCTGCTTTTCTTATTTGTGATCTTGGGGAGTAAAAAAAATATTGCTGCCAACTACTGTTTCAGCCTCTTTCTTTCTCTCTCCCCTTCTCCCCCACTGTTAACCCTGTCTTGGTTCTCTTTTTTTTTTTTTTTCGTTTTTTGAAATGCAAATTTCTATTTGAGAGGAGAAAGAATATCACACTTCTCTCTGTTTTGCATAGTAGCTTACAGATTCCTCTACTTCTTTACTGCTGGTGTTTTGGCAGCAAGTATTAATCTCTTATTCTCTTTCAGTCTCATTTTTTTTGGTAGTCTTGTTTTGTGGGGTTTGTTGTTGTTATTTTTTATTTTTAAGACAGACAGGAAGCCATGAGCTGTCTTTTGATAGCAATGCAATTGTTCAATGGAACTTTCACTTTGCTGTTAGTTAGATAATGTAAAATTGATGTTTTCTTGAGTACGGATTACCACAATCTCCAGTCAGGTTCCAGGTTTTGAATAGCTGTGCCAGTGTGTACAACAAATGAAGCGCTAAAATGCATAAAACCAAGCTCCATCAAGTGTTGTTGCCAGTTTTATGAGTTCCAGATCCGTCAACTAGGAACAGAATGCAAACAAAATATCCCTATATTTTACTCTGCACTTGTTTAGACAGGGTGGAAATGAGAATCTGTCTCACACTCAGGTAACAATGTGCAGTGATAGTATACTCTGAGAAGGAAAACACTTCATTGTTGATTTGGAGTAGTGTTAAGCATAAAGAAAAGTCCTGGTTTTTGAACATTGATGTTTTATGTAAACTAGAATGTTGATATTTAAATGCAAACTACAAAATTCAGTTAGAAATTCCCCAAACAAAAAAAGCAACCCCCACACACAACGCCCAAAAACTAGTAAAATTTAAAGTATTATGTGCAAGTCTTGCTATGGATCTCAGTGGTTGCAGTACTACAGCACAATGGCCCTTATATATTCAATCTTCGTGGCAGTCAAAAATGATACTTTTAGTAAGATGTCTTATGCTTATTTTATGTTAGTATGTTAATTTCAACATCATGATGCAATCTAATCTGACTACATGTAAGTACACAGGGTACCAAGGATCAAAAATATTTTGACTTATTCATTCCAGTGTGAGTTTTATTTGTCTGTAACAAATAGCAACTTTACTGTAGCAAAGAGTCCCAACCTTGCACTATAGAATAAATTCTAACAATAATTATTAACTGTTAATATACTTGCAAAATAAAATTCAAGAATAGTACTATATTTTGTTACCAAATTCAGAAGGAGTCTAGGAAGGACAGGTGAGCTAAATGATATTGAAAATTGATCACGGCTCAGTTTCTCTGTGGATAAATTTCCTGTGTGTACTTTCTTTGCTATACCTCTTTTCCTTAGATTAAAAGTTAAAGCAATAAATATGTTTAAAGTTTACCTTTTTTCCCCCTGACTCGATGTCTTCTTTGTAATACTGACTCACACACGAATTACATCCATCAATAATACTCAATACATTATGGTTTTGCTAACTCTACTGAGTACTTTACTCACAGGGTAGGATAATAATCTAGAAACCATGTTTCTACTAAATAAAGTCAAATAAATCACAAATATGTTATGTGTCTCCTTAGAGAATGGCTTTGTGGTTCTGCTGTTCATATCACATATCACAGCAAGGTCAGGGAGCAGACTGAGCATCTCTCCAGGCATTTTATCTCATTTTAGAAAGGATGCTGATAGTAAATCGTCCAGAAACACTTTTATTCCCATTTTCTCATTATGGCACTGTGGTTCTTTTTTTTAATAGCCAACCATTTATTTATTTTTACATGTGTACTAAAATATTTTCCCTCCTTGAGCTCAGGGTCAGAGTCCATGAAAATGTAGCTGTGAGCACTGGCTAAGCTGCTCCCTCTGTGATAATTCTGAACTTCAGTATAATTTAATGTTGGCATTTGCTGTACTCTGACTCTCAGTAGCTTGTTGCTCCTGTATCTTCATATATTTTGAGTTTGACTTTTGAAATCCTGCCAGTACAGCCATTTGAACTGTGTAATATATTTTAGGCAAATCATACAAAAAGGTTCAGCTTGCCATATTTCACATTCACTTTTGTGTAATAAATGTTGGGACCAAGTTTATTTTTCTTTTTACAAAAGTGGCAGCTGTGACTTGGAGTCAGATTTAGAAAATAGTTTTCAAATCTTCATGGACAGAAATTTTCATAAGTTAAGGAATTATTATTACAGGTATTTTTTTAAAGTTGCTTAATGTATATGACAATCTTTTGATGTTTCCAGACTGTTTGCAGTGGAACCAGTTAAGATGGAGTTGTTCTTATGCTGGCCTTTAATGTACAAAATTGCTTTTAAATAATTTTAAAGAAAATATGTAATAATTCATACAGAAACTGCCAAAATAACTCTTTTGATAGTTAAAAATTAAATTTAACAGATTTCTCTATGAAAATATTAAATGTCTCAGTGCAAAGTACCATGTTTTACTTCAAATTAATGATTTTTCCCTTTATCTCTGAGTATCTTATTTTTCCCATTATGCAAAGCAGCGTCTGCTTAAAACATTTATGTAGCATTTGAAGTCAAGTGAAAAAATAGCTGACACACAAAACAGTAGGTGTTGTATTCAGTAAACATGATTGCTTATTGGAATACACTGAACTGGATTCTACTACTACAGACCACTAATATGTGTTGCAGTATAAGAAAGGCACAAGTGTTCCTGTTTTCTTTAGCTTCTGTGCTCAGTCTGGACATTATTCTCAGGTAAAATTTTAGGAAAGAATTTTTTACATGTCATTCGAACTTATCTTAACAGAAAAAAGTTTTTACATTTACTGTAAATTTTATAAAACGTTGTCTTCAGAATCTAGAACTGCTTTCCCATTGTAATTAAAGTTCTGGTGAAAGGGACATGCTGCCCTGCATTGGTGACATTACAATGAAAAATCATAGGCGCAGTGAGATTTTTCATAAATAAGTAAGATAATGGAGAACTGGAGTACAATAATAAGAAGCAAAATAGTCCAAAAATTAATCAAATAAATTTCTCTCTGAACACTCAGTAGGCTGTTATGAATCTGTGGATGTTGATTTAAAGTGAGGACAGAGTAAGGAATATTTCATCTTTCAAAGCTCTTTGGGACTAATACTTGTAAAAATTAGAGCAGATTTGCACTGAATATGCTTGATCTTCAAAATGTATGGCTGGGTGGAGTGGATGAGCATAGATTTAGATGTGTGCATGGGAGCTCTGTTCAGTGTTTGCTACAAATCTCTACCTCCAGACTAAGATTACACCGTTAGCAGAAATAGCAGGAAAGAAACTTTTCTTTCTATCACTTTGTAATTTTGTTAAAGATGAGGTTTTCTTTTTTGTTTCTTTTTTTTTTTTTTTAATAAGCTTTTCTCCTGGCTTTATTGCATGAATTGGCTGGGAAGCGTGCAGAAAGAAAAACCCCATGCTCTACTGGCTAAATTCTTTGTGGCACAAAGAAATCAAAATTAAATCAAACCTAATCAAGCCTCATGAATGAATAATCAGGTTGTACATTAAAGCTTAATTGTTTTTTCTAAAATATAACAAAGATATTTGAAATCATTTTTGCAGCAAGGCAGTGCTTACATTAACACTTCTCAGTCTGATAATGTTTCATGTTCCCTAAAATGGGTAATGAGTTGCCTTCTTAATTCCTTTCAATATTTTACTATCTTTCATGCATCAAAATGTTTACATCTCTTTTTAAAATTACATGGAGAAAAAAGAATTTATGACCTTATGGATTTAGGCTCTCTGATACATTTCCATGAACTATACAATGACACAATGATTGAGCTGAATTATCTCAGTAATTTTTTAATTTATATTCACTGTTCTTCTACATTTGAAGTAATTTATTTTGTCTGATCCTGCAAATGATGCATCTTCTTTGCAATTGATAAAAACCATTTAGCAGCATATTTCTAATGAGGTATGGAGATTTCTGAGGTGTTCTGCCTTAAAAGACTTAATTTACATATGATTTTCTAAAAAACCCTCCAATTTACAATTGATTTTGTGAAATTTAAGGAAAAACTGTAAGTTCATTTGTGCCCTGTAAAGAGAACAAATGGATAATGGAAGAAAATATTTGATGTGGTGCTTTTAAATGACAGAAAATGCCAGTTAAAAGCATATAAATGTAATAATATAAATGTTTGAAAACAGAAGTTCAGGATTATTTGTGGCAATTAATGTGTATTTCATATTCCTAATACTTACTGCTTCCTGAAGTGACACCTTCTTTGGCACAAAAGGATAATATTGAGTTGTACAGTATATTCAGAATAATTCAGGGTGTTTTTAAATTCCACTTCATGTCCTTAGGATGAAGAATTCTGTAGACCTCAGTAACCATTGTTATTTCTTCACATTGTGCATTTACCACATAATCTCATATAATTAGTGCAATAAGGGGGGTGTTGGGGGTGGGGGGGTGGTTTCCTCTTTTTTAAGGTGATTCCTGCCTTGGGATTACTAGGTTTGTTTGTTTTCTATCATATCCCTCATAAAGCATTAAATGCTGTGGCTTTGGTTGCTACGACTCAGCTGTTGTTCACACCATCCGAGATTTCCAACCTCACTTTTTGTAGATCATTAGTTTCATGTAAATCTGCTCATTGCATATAAAACCAATGTTGCTTTTCAGGTTATGGCATAGCAATTGGAACATAATTTATTCAAACTGCTGCAAGTTCACACTTCTCTTATTTTTGTGTTCAAGACTTCCACACTCAATATTTGCTCCGGACAGTCCAGCTTGATTATTCATGTTTTCTTCTTGTCTTGGTCATATGGCAGTGTTGCCAAGGAATGGATTTTATTCTCACTTCTCTATCACATCAATTTGTTACTTCCCTGACAGATTTCTTTTGCTGTTCGTATCTATGGGGAAGATAAAATGCTTATAAACACTAAGTGCTTCAAGTGCCTTGTCTATTCCAATATAACTTTCATGACTCTGCAAGTTCAAATTTTGGCAATTTGAACCTGTAGATCCAAGGCTTGACTATGTTATTAAAAAATTTAATTGTTTCTCTTTGATAGAATATCTGTATTTTGCTATTATATAAAATAGTATTGGTTATTGATACTAATATTTTTTTCCTGAGAGCCTACTTCATCACTTCAAAACACACTTGTTTTACAGTCAAATTAAACCCAGTCCACTTCCAGGAATTCCAGCCTGGAACAAAATCAGAAAGTCCTTTTTAGGGTGCAGGTTCAAGGTTAGGCTGGTGTATGAAATCACTGATAGGACAAACCTATTCCTTATCAATCTTTGTGCTATCTTGCATCCTTTATGTATGCCACTCCCTCCAGAAATAAGCACAATTCCCTGAGCCTGTGTTGATTCCCATTATTTCAGAGTTAGTGAAAATACAGAACTCCAATTCCTTTGTTAATTTCATTTGAGTATTACTATTTTCTATTACCATTTTTTAGCCTTATTTGTATTACAGGAAACAAGAGGGACTCTATTGTAGCAAAGATAACACCAGAAAATGTTTACATTGTAATGTAAAATGTATAGAGTTGGAATTGGAATTGTTTATTTTATGGGGGTGGCAGTGGTGTTGGGTTTTGTTGGAGTTTTTGGTAATTTCATCAGTGAGCCTGGGGCTAATGCTCTTAGCGAAAGATTTGAATATAGAGAAATGACAGCAGAGGAATTTTGAGAAAATACTCTTAATGCTGCCATTATATGGATAGGGGAAGGACATTAAAGGCAATTCTATTCTGAAAGGGGCAATTAAAATGGTACACTCTTGGATACTGTATCTATTGCTGTTCTGGGAAGAATCCTATTTGTTGGATTACATCTTTTTATATGAGTAGTCCCTGAGTCACCCACTGATCAGATGAGTCATCAGTGTTTCTTAATTTTTATTTTGTTAGTAAATGTCAAATTTATTGATTTAGCTAATTAGTTGTGGATTTTTCTCTTTCTTCAGATTTTTTTCCTTATTGGACTGAAATTGTTTAGGTAAAAGTGAGCATGTTTAGTATTTCAAGCTGTGCTTGTTAGAAGGTTTCACTGCTCTCTGATTCTTCAAAAATTCTATGGAATTTCATGCCTGCAGTAGAAATTGAAGCACATTGTGTCTTACTACTCTTTCTTTGTTGTTACTCCCAAAAATGACCAAAGTCTGCAAGACATCTTGGCAAAAATAAAAATTTGTCCATTTAAAGAAGGCAGGTTTTTGAACCCATTTCTCTAAAAAGGCCAATTAACTGTTGCATAAAAGTAAATTTAGTTCAGAATATTCAGAAGAACATACTAAGAAATCAATAACTATTCTAGCCTAAGTTTTGAGAAGGGAAAAAAGAAAAAGTCTTCATTTTTATAGCATGTTTTTCTACTTTAAATTGCTTTACACATTTTTTCTTTTCTTTTAAAAATTTGTTTTTATTGCCAATTTTCCTTAATATGAATTAAAGATACTGTAAACATTATAGCATATAATTTGATACATAAAATAATTTATTTACAGTTTGTACAACAGAAGATCTGACTATTCTTAGTAAATTATACTTCTTACATAAGCAAATCCATATTCACGCCTTGTGTCTTTGGAAATTTAGATCCTCTCAGAAATTAACAGAGATTATTGAAGTTCTGGAACTCATGTAGATTTTAGAGAATGTTTGTTTTTAGTATGTTCCAAATGAAATTAATTGCAACTGATACAAATATAAGTTTAAAATTGATAGTGTTTGATCTTCAAACTACAAATATTGTACTTAAGCTTTAGCTGAAATCTTTAGCAGTATCTGAGTTGAAAAACATTAATAATCTACATTTATTCTATTTTATTATCAATCCAATTTATTTCTTTAAATCAGGCTAATTAATGTATACTATTTGCACTTTTTATGCTTAATAACACTCTGGAAAATAGTCAATGTACCTAATTGTTGATAAGAGTCTCTGTTGTAGAATCCAGCATCATCTCTTAATTCTAATTGAAATATTTGGCAAGGAAAATCAAAAAACATGCCGTGTTTTTGAAATCTTTCAAAGTCCTTAACAACCATTACATTTTCATCAGAAGGAAAACTGAAAAATTAAGTTTTACATTTTAGTCAGACATAAATATTTCAGTTTCAGTAGCATTTTGGAATCAAAATAATTTAGGTTGGAAAGGGCCTAAGAAAAGGAAGAGATCCAGCCCAACCCAATGCTCAAAGGTCGACTTTGAGGATAAATGTGGTTGCTCAGAGCCAGTCAATGCTTTAGATGTTTCCAGCAGCAGAGATGCCACAATTTCCTCAGAAAACCTCTTTATCTGGAGCTTTACCTGCATGCATTTAACAAGAGTCACCATCCTAAACACAATATATGACATCACTACTGACTAATAAATGATAAGTAAATATTGTCTGAGGAAACAAGCACAGTGGGCTTCTGAGACACCATATATCTGTATATTTGAAATAGTTCTATGGCAAAAAAGCAAAGTTTTTGAGAGGATTCTCAAAGATTGGAAGAATATAAATAAAATGGGTAAATTCATATCTATTTTAAGCAAGTATAATGCCTCTGATTTAGTCAAAGCAATGCTTTTGTATCTCAGACTAGGAGCTTTTTAAAATCTTGCCAGTTGTAATTTCACCCTAGTTTATATTTATTTTATGTTCAGTGTTTTTACATCTACTTATTTCTTCATTTAATATTACTTTTTTATTTATTCAAGACCTTTTAACTCTTATATAAATAATTTTGATTTTTTCTTTTACACTGGTTTCAAATTGGTTATGACAACTGTTGAAAGTTAAATGTACCAAAATTATGAATCATTGTAAATCTTCCAAGCCCAGTGCTGTAAAATAAGAAGAAAAATATTTCATAAAGTGATAGAGATGCTTCCATTATTTCCACAAGATGCAAGAGTGAAATATAAGTTCCCTTTTTTAATAGGAAACTCTCAAACTTAAAAATTAATATCTGATACCACATAATGGGATAAGGGCTAACACTGTTTCTGTTACAGTCAGGAAGAAGGATATTTGTACCAAGCATTGAAGGAAAGGGCAAGATGTATTTGTCTCTATCAGGACATAGCTTCTTCCCAGAGTGTTTGAAAGCCCTTCTTTTAACAGCTCGCAAGATTCCGTTTCCCTTCCCGAAAGGAAATTTCATTTCCTTTCGGGAAGGGAAACGGAATCTTGCGATTTCAATGGGCACCAATTGGGCAAGCTTTGGTGCAAGTCCCTGCACCGGATGTCATGACTTGCCTTTTGATGGCTTTTGCTCTGGAGTACTTTTTTTGGGTTTTTTTTCTTTTTTTGTAAGTATCTATGCCATGTCCCTCCTATCTTCCAATCCAAGTTGTGTCTGCTTCCTTGATTGTTCCCCTGCTTTTGCAACAGCTGTGAGCTTACTTTTGGCCTCTTTTGGTCCTTTGCACT
>LTAT01000004.1:99947879-99970104 GCA_003286495.1 Chlorodrepanis virens | reverse complement strand
ATTTCCTTTCGGGAAGGGAAACGGAATCTTGCGATTTCAATGGGCACCAATTGGGCAAGCTTTGGTGCAAGTCCCTGCACCGGATGTCATGACTTGCCTTTTGATGGCTTTTGCTCTGGAGTACTTTTTTTTGGGTTTTTTTTCTTTTTTTGTAAGTATCTATGCCATGTCCCTCCTATCTTCCAATCCAAGTTGTGTCTGCTTCCTTGATTGTTCCCCTGCTTTTGCAACAGCTGTGAGCTTAATTTTGGCCTCTCTTGGTCCTTTGCACTGAACCTGATTTCTGCCCCGGCCACTTTCATATAGTCAATATATCTCTAGTTTTTCCGTTTTTTTTCCTTAAGAAACTAATATCTGATAGCACATAATGGGATTAGGGCTAACGCTTTTTCTCTTACAGTCAGGAAGAAGGATATTTGTCTCTAGCATTGAAGGAAAGGGCAAGATGTATTTTTCTGTATCAGGACTAGTGCTGGAACAAATGTCTGGATACACAATGTCTGTGTTTAGACATTTCTATGGTCAATATACATTCTTATTGCCAAAGTGAATTTGTCTCTCAAGAGAACAAAAAAATAAAATTCTGAAGTTTTTGTTCTGAACAACGCAATTACCTTGCAGTGAAAATAAACAGACAACATTTCTGCAGCTGTCTGAATCATCGATTCTTTCTGTATCATTTTTCCCTGTGGTCCAAGAACAATGTTCCATCTGCAAAATGATTAAATGGATTTCATAGGTAAACTCATTTACGATTCCATTTTAATGGAGTTAGCCTTCATTAGAGGCTGTCATTCAAAATTAATATGAGGAGCTATTTTTGAGATACTAAAAGTGAAGAGCTTAATGTCATAGTACTCATTTTTCATAAGTATGGATGCTCTTGAAGTGAGAATTGAGCACTGAGAGCAGATTGATCAAATAAATATTTGGTGTAGTACTTAGTTACATTTTTATGTCAATTGCTTCTGTCAGTCAAAGCATGGCAAACTAAAGGAGAAAATACAACAGAACAAATATTCAAAGCAACAAGCACAAACAAAATATTGTCCTTCCCTTGTCCTTTCTGCCTATATCACTTCCACAATCATGGAGGAAGGGTCTGGGTTTATAGTTTGTTGGGTTTTGTGTTGGTTTGTTTTGTTGGTTTTTGGTTTTTTTTGGTTTTAATAATAACTGAAATTACTGACTATTCAATAAATTCATATTTCAAAAGAAACAAATGGGCCTTGAGCCAGTACAAGTTTAGTGAGCTAGAAGACAATTTGTATATCACCACTGGACTTATATTTTTACCTAGAAATTTACCTGACAATGGAAAGAAAAAATAAAGAGTAAAGGAGAAACATCCAGTAAATTTGTATTTTCAATAAATACAGTGTGCAAAATATCTCTGTTGGCCTTTCTAATTTATTTGCTGAGTAATATATATTGCCAGGATGATGTGATCTTATATACTTCCTAATGTAATTCATACAATTTTCTACTCTTGTTTCCTAGTAGATATCTATATTTCTGTTCTCTTTAATAAAAGTCTGTATTGTCCTTCATATGTTATCATAAATTTTAGAGTAGGACAATATGTATTCATAATTGGTGTGGGTCTTTTTTCAGGGTAAGCTGTGGGAAATGGATTTGTAGAGAGTTCTCAGGGCCTGAGAACAGAAGGTCCACACAGTATGCATCCATATGCAAACTTTGAAATAAGAAATGCTGACTTGAAATGCCATGGAATAGGACAGATATTGTTGAGAGAGAAATGGAGCTAGAAAAGTTTCAAAGGATGGCCTTGTAAATAAGACTGGATACTTTGGAGAACTAGAACTATGAAAGATGCACTGGACCAATGAGGGGTAGTTTTAGATGATTGGCTTTAAGGCATCTACAGCATGGTGTGGCAAAAAGCTGACAGGCCAAGAAACATTTATAGTGTGTTGTAATTAGGAAATAGTTAGCTTCTGATTGTGGTGGTGTGAATTATAACATCTGTATTGTCTCACCCTTCTCATGAGACTGAAAATGGAATAAATGTTTTTAAAATGCCTCTCAGTTGCCCCATCTCTGGGTCAGGAGAAGGGTATTGTCCGACAGTATGCATTTTTGAGTCCTTTCAAAACACATAGCATCTTTTGCTGACAGCTAGTCAAGGGGAGGAAATATTTCTTTGCAGCTATTCCGTCACCTCAGCTTATATTTTGTCGATAGAAATGTGTAACGAGGCGGGAGTGGGTCAGAGACAGAGACAACACATACCCCAGGATTCCCATGCAACAGCAGATTGCTTTATTGTCGGCATCCTCCTTGAATAGGAGGATTTGAATCTCCCGGTCCAGACAGCTCATTGGTCTGGCTGTGGCAGTGACATGTCTGAAGCTCAGGGTGGAACATGATTGGGTCAAGTCCCTGTATGTGTTCAAATCCATCCTATCACAGCTCAACCCAGGGGCTGGTTTATGGATCTGGGCTGGGCTTCTTATTTGTACCCAAATTATTTGTTCAGCCGCAGACCAGCTGTGACAGTAATGCTATTAAAATTTACATGTAATAATTAGTATTGTTTAGTTTGATTAGAGCATGCATCTGCTCCTGAAAATTATGATGCTTCAATTATTATTTTACTGTTTGCTCCTATTACAATGGCAAACCATTGTCAGTAATTAGACTATTGTTTACTTCAAGAAAGCGGAGTAGTCATCTGCCTTCAGCAGCATCTGTGTGCAGCTACCATCTGTTCTTCTCAGGAGGTCATGAAGTACTGACTGTAAATTTTCTTCCTTTCACCCTGTGAATGGTGTCTAAAATATCTTAATATTTGCTGCTAAGGAAAAAGCAACTTTTTGTGTATTAAGTTAATAAGAGGTGGTATAATATAATTTTAAGATATAGAAGACATTATGTCTCGGGAAATATCTTCAACCTTCAGAAGATGAAGGTCCACAGAGACTTTACAGCAGCCATACAGTACCTAAAGAGAGCCTGCTGGACAGGGTCTTTTTACAAATGCCATGTAGTGATAGGGCAAGGAGGAATGTCTTCAAACTGGAAGAGGATGGATTTCAATTAGATATTAGCAGGAAATCCTTTACTGCAAGAATTGATGGCCACTGGAAAAGGTTGCCCAGATAACTTGTGCATGCCCCATCCCTGCGAATGTTCAAGGTCAGGCTGGATGCAGCTCTGAGCAACCTGGTCTTACTGGAAGCTGTCTCTGCCCGATGCAGTGAGGTTGGAACTAGAGAATCTTTAAGGTTCTTTCCAACTCAAACCACCCTATGTTTCTGTATACATTATTATCTACTAATCTGCAAAGTCTATGATTCCATGATGTGAAATCCAGTTTTCACTATTGCTTTAGCATTTTTTAATAATTTCCACAGGAAAATGTGCTTAAAAGTGAGATGGCAATAAACTAAAGCCTTCTGTAAGCTTAGAACTGATTTCATTATCAGTAAAATTTAGGAAATTTTTCCATCATGATAATCTGTCGTTAGGTTTAGAAGGTTACAGTCAGACTTCTGATGATTAAGTCAATGTATTTTTTCTCTTGAGGAAGTTAAGAATTAAAATAAGGCCAGTTTAACATGTGCATCTCGTTTATATTTTACAAAAGTCCCATATATATGCTCAGAGAAACTGTATTAATCCTGGCACATGGTTAATAGACACTGTAGAGAGTAATAAGCCTCATTTTAACCTTAAAATTATTTGATTACAGAATTGTTTTCAAAATATCTTTAAAACAATAGTAAGTTGGAACTTATTAGTGTTGAATTCATCGCTAGTATCACAAAATATGCAGGGCAGAATTCTGTACAACTTCTGTACTGCAGTTTAGGATGTACTCTGTGATTCTGACATCAATAGTGATAAGGTTATGGATGGAAGGCTTTATAAACCTGCATTTGGGGCCCACCTCTTGAACAAAATAACATTTGAACTGGCAATATTTTTGCATTTTATATCTGTTTTCTATAGCAAAATGTTCTTGTGGGTTTTTTTGTGTCATTGCTTGTCAACAAGTGGGTATAGACATCCTTGTTGAAAATGTAAAATGTGGAAAATAATTTTTAAAAAGGGGCAAAAAAAAGGAGAAAAAGAAGAGTAATATTGCTAAAACGATTGAATAAAATTTGAAGACTTCTTTCCTGAAATTAAAGTAAGAATACAAAGGCAGGTACTTGATATACCTATTATCTGTGGTTTATATTTTGCCTTAATACTTTTCTTCCTTCTGCCACCAGATTCTCAATATTAAAATGGAAATGTCAAGAATATGGGATTATAGACAGGGTTTGGTTCAACCAGACGTAAAATCATCATCAACTATTCATACGTAATCTGCAGTTCTTAATTTAAATGCAAGGTTAGTGGTATGACAAATTCTGGGCAAAGGGATATGGCTATGGTGGTCAGTCTTTTCCGGTTAGTCTTAATGTATTATCAGTGTTTTCTTTCCACTACTTTATATTTTTTTTAATACACATGTATAAAAACCTGTGTAAAAATAAAAAATTTAAGGCATGAGAAAATGAAACACACTGCAGTATTTTCATCAAATTTTAAATATGCATTATTAGAGTGCTGGTATTTCCAAATTTTTGACAATATTAATCAGAATAAGTGAAGATTGATCAAGTGGTCAATGTAGGTTTGTTTCAGGAAACTGGAAAGATGAAAAATGCCCACTTAATACACGCACTGAAGTGTTAATTATAAGCCAAGTTCTGCTGATTTCATAAAGCTGAAGTTACATTTTCACAACAGCATTCAATGAACATAAATAACTAATGAGTAAAAAATGTTATTTCTATTAAAGGTTCTTAATAAACCATAAAGAGTAGGTTGGAAAAATGATAGTTGTTCAATTTTAGCATAAATAAAAGAAAAGCATGAGAAAATTAATCTAATAATCTTTATAGTGACAAATCAATTTTTAAAAATAAATTTGTAGGACAAAAAGCCAGTATTTTGCTGATAAGCAGCAATTTTCTGCTTAATAATTATCTTTTAGGGAGCAGTCACATTTTATTAAAATGACTAATTAACTCACTGTACTGCTGTGCTAATAGTGAAGGAAGCACAATAAATTAATATTGATAGCATGATTTTTTAATAGGAAAAGAATTAAATAACAATGTGTTCCCATATTTCATAGCAGCAATTTAAATGCAAATGTACAATAAAAAAATTACCCCCAATCTCCCCCTACGCAGAAGGAATATGCATTCTGGTAAAGGACATTCTTATTCAGGAAGAGGCCTGAGAAAAGAGATGAGCTAATAGGGAGATATCAGTTGTTAAAATGCAGTTGATCTGTTCAGCAGGGGGAGATTTCAAGCAAGGTTACCTTCCTTGAACTGAGATTCCAAAAGCTGTAACCTCCAACAATCTAATTTCCTTAGTTTTATGCTTCTCAGCAATCGCAAAACCCGCTTGTCATTTGGAACAAAACTGGGAGTACAGATTTTTGGAGAACAAAAATCTTTTCTCTAGGAATGTGATAGATGTATATGGTATAGGACTAATCAAGGCCTCATTGCTACCAACTGCACTTCTCTCACATACTATTCAGAATTTTTGCTTTTCTTGACAGGCAATTCATAATGATCAAGGGGGCTACATAGAACACAAAGTAATGGCAGGAAACTTGAGCTGATGGAAATTTTTGCTGAGAAAGAGAACATGGAATAAATAGTAATGTAAAAGCAATTTGGAGATTTTCATCAGTCAGTATTTTTCCATGTCTAGTCAGATTTGAGTCAATCATGTACATAGACCAATAGGAATTTTGTAGTTAAAGAAGCTCATATTAAACAGGAAGATTAGAGTTATGTGGTGATTCAAGGCTTATGTTAATGACAAATTGTTTAACATAATGGTTTATATATTGTTTCAAGAAAGCAATATGCTGTTTTGGAACAGTCCTTACCTTCTATAGAGAGACCTGGCATCCAAATTTTATATGCAGCTAGATATTTGAACACTACTACCATATTTATGGCTTGATAACCTTACTTGCTTTGGCATTTCTTATTTATAACTATGCAGTCCTCTAAATTATTCATGCTGAATATTTGCACTTGCAAAGTGGAGAGAATTGAAAGACTATGAAAGAAAAACTTTCTTCTAGTACCTTCCAACTATGCTTCCAGAGTGATGAAGGGAAAAACAGAAACCATACTGACATTTGGACACATTAGTAGGTGAAGTGCTACGTTGTGTGTCAATAAGAGGTTTAATCTCACAGTGTTAGTTGTGTCATTGCAAATGCTGCTAACAAATATCTTCCTACTATGGAAATCTAGTATGAAAGCACTTGCATCAGAAGGTGAGCAAAATACAAATAAATATTGCCTATGGAATTCTTCAGATGATGCTATAAGTTTCTATTATTATTATTATTATTATTATTATTAATACTACTATTATTTTCATTCTTACATCATATCATCTCTCTAGTTGAGCGAAACCTTTTTTCATTTCTTTTGTATCTTGTTTTATTTCTCTTGCCCATGTTTCTCTCTGATTAGAGTAGCCACAAACATGAAAACTGTGGTTTTTTATTTGAATTGAAGCAAGAATTGATGAAGGGACTTTCAGCCTGAATTTATAATGGGAGTTATAACAACCATTTTCTTCACAATGTTGCATTTTCCTACAGTAGTTGTAGCTAAAAGTACTGAGAAATTATTCATGTCAAAATTAGAATAAAAAATGAAGCTTAAAACTGCAGAAAGCAAAGAAAGCAAGAATTAGGTTTTCAAAAGCAACTGTAACCCAAGGCTAGGCTCTTTAGAAACATGGGAGCTGATAAGGGTGGAAATTAATAATGGAACTCAAAAAATGTTATGAATAGCTCCCAGGGCTAGAAGTAAATAAGATGTCATGCAACATTTCCGAAAAATAGCACTGACAATCAAATGTAATCTTTTAATAACAGCCTCAGACAGGACCATACTAAACATACTGTGCTAATATATACTGTATTCCTGCCATTCAGCTCCACATCATTAGTTAAACGAGATTTATGTCTTTATAAACATATCTGTAAAGAAGCTTTTAACTGGAATTTTGATTTCGGTTGCATTCAGTTAGGAACTACCCCTGTTCCTAAACAGTATCTGTGCCACTAAAATGAAATGTACTCTGGAATTTCCTGTGTTCCTATCACCTTGTAATAGCTCAGTAATGAGAATCTCCATCAGGAAATGGTGGATTGGGTTCCTACTTTGCTCTGCTCAGATTAGCAATTTGTTGTTCCAGCTGTAAAACTCAGAAATAACCCCCACATTCCTGAGCTCCTACTTCAGTGCATTTCTCCAGTCTCAGTATGGTAACATTTTCTGCCTGTCAGAAAGCATTCTGAATGAGTATTCAGGTACAGAAAATCACTTAATTTGCAATTGTAATAATTATCAGGTATATAAAAGGCTCACTTCTACAGCCGTTGGTCGTATTTTTCAATCACAAACCAGTACATGTTTATTTATCTCTAATATATCTCTACTGAAATGGAGTTTCTTGCCAGCAAATTAATTGAATAAACAAACAGAGACTATTTCATATACTGGTGCTCCATGACAAGCATTGATCAGAAGTTTGGCTGTAGTTCATAATTTAACTAGCAGCTTTAACTAGAAACATGTTTAAGAGGTGTTGTGACTAAGAGAAAAACAAGAAATGCACATTATGCCAGTCTGCAGCCATTCTTCGGTAAAGATTAAGTACTTGTGTCTCTTTTGGTTTTACACTTACTGCAGGTCATCTTCAAACCTCCTTCTTTTTAGCCTTTAGAAAAATACTGATGAAGAGACTCATTTGAGACAAAATAATAGATTATATGTGAAAATACTCACTATCCATATCAAATGCTTTCAAACAATGTAAATGGTCAAATCTATCCACATTCTTCTCACTGTCTTTTCTTTTGATGAACACAGAGGCAAGAACCAATTCCTCTGCGGGTTTTGGATCAGAGTTAGTGTTTGGAAAAACAGGTTGAATGTTTTCAATCGTATTATCAAATAGAGTTATGAAGGAAAACAGACTTGTATAAGACTTTCCTACTTCAGTCAAAGTATAGCATGGTCTCCATAGCCTGCCTGAGCTGTGCCCCAAAAGGCAGTTTAGAAAATGTGAAATTTTCACATCATTGGAAGATTGTGTGTCCGTACTGACTACAGACCTTCTTTTCACAAGCTGATACCTTTGTGTGCAATATTTTATGTAGCACTTGTATATGTTCTGAAATTTGATGCAGTTTGAGGTTGAAATTATTCATTTGTAAGGAATTATCTACAACATCCATTAACTTTCTCATAATTTCAATTCCCTTTCAAAAGCTAAAAACCTTTCTTAAACACTCACAGCACTAGAAGGATGTTAATCTACAGCTCTGATTTTGATGATTTTGTTCTTGTTTTACATAAGAGGTATGCGGAATCTCATCAGAATGTAGCAATGTTTTTTTCTAGTGGTGTTGAGAAATTCTCATGTGTAATATGTAGGCAACTGTTTGGACACATTAAGAAAAATACATGGCAATATTTCATAAAGGTATGCCTTCCTGTGTGAATAGTCAAAATTTTAGCTCTCTTGGATTGTGATACTTTGTTGGCTTACTAAAGACTCTCAGCTAGGGAGCAATAGGCAGCCTTATGTGGCTTGCAAAATCAGTTATGCTTCTTGAGTTTTTGGTTAGCATTGGCCTGAATCCTTGATTTCCCACTATATAAGCCCCAGAGTGATATTCTTTTATATGCTGGATCTCATCATTAAACCCGAGCGCTGGTAAAAAAATTAAAAATTAAAAAAGATATGCAAAGTTAATTTTTTAAATTAAGCATTTGATGACTAGGAATATAATGTACATGAGTTGTTTAAAACAAATATGAGCAGAAATTCTTCCTATAAACAATGATTAAAATGACTCAAAACTATAGTTGCTGGGTTGGCTTTTTTGTAATTCCTAAATGTCAACTAAACACAGACTGATGGGCTGCATGTAGCAGAGCACTCTGTAATTACTGTCAGGAGTGTCACCACTCAGCCTGCTGAGTGAGAAGGCTGGGCTTTGCGTTGTCGTTTTTTCTTTCTTCTTGTATAATATCCATGCTTATCTATTAAAGTGCTGGACTGTCTGACTAAGTTTTTATTGTTGAGATAGCCTTCTTCAGAGCCAAATTTTTTTTGGGTGAAGACTTTTGTTTTTTGTTTTTTGTTTTTTTTTTGCGTCAGTGTTGTTAGGTTTTTCTGTAACACTAAAAACAACAAACCTCCAGCTCCCTTCTGAGGGGCTTCTGAGGTTATGGAAGTATACTTACATCCCACCATGAGAAAGGTTTTTTTAAATTTGTTGTATTTTTTAATCTTAAAAAAATATGTGAGAAAATATTGCAGGCTGCTTGACTAACTTCCACTATTGCCATCTTCCAGTGACTCCTTGCAGTCCCCAAAAGTTTCAAATTTCTTACTTAAATTTTCAATATGGCATGGACGATAATGCGACTTCTGAAAAATGTTCCTGGAACAAAGATTAAACCTATATATAAACCCTTTAAAGTCAGAGACATTGAAGAAAGATTTTATTTAAGGTTATGTAGAAATACAAAGGAAATCTCTTCAAAAGCTCATCATATTCAGGATTTCAAATGTTTTGTATAAACTTCATTGTAACACACAGAGAAAATATAGTGAAACAAAAAGCATAAAAAATGCTCAAAACCACACTACAAAAGAAAGAAATATTACAATTAAGTAACCTGTGTGGTTAATTACAGAATAAGTTATTTGAAAGGTTTAGGTGGATGTTGCTTTTTAGACTACATCCACCACTCACCCTGCATCAACCAAACTTGTCCTGTAGCAGGACATCGGATTTGACAAGCACGATTTGCCCTTGGTGAACCTATGCTGGCTTTTCCCAATCTTCTACTTCATCTGACTTTTGAGAACCTCCAGGAGCATCCATTCCATAACTGTCCCTGGGATGAAGTAAGCCTGATGGGCCTGTAATTTCCTGGATCCTCCTTCAAGACATTCTTGTGGATGCGGGTGACATTAGCCTCTTTCTATTCTTCAAGGACCTCCCCTGATCTCCATGGCCTCTCCAAGATCATGGAGAGTGGCCTGGCAATTGTGTCAGCCAGCTCCCTTAACACCCCTGGGTAGATAATGTTGGGCTCATTGTTTTTTAGGGGTCATGCTCATGTAATCATTCACATACAACCATTTCTTCACTGACAGCAGCTCTGTGTTTTCATCAACCTGGATTTTTGTTCCCAAGGCCAGGAAGCAAGCAGGCAGAGGTAAAGAGTCTGTTGGAGACCCCTACCTTTCTAGATCTCCTTTTAACATCAGGCTAATATTTTCCTTCTGATTTTGTTATTTACATACCTGAAGAACCCTTCTTGTATTTTTTAACCTCTGGCCAATTTCAATTTGAACTGAGCTTTTGCATTTCTAACTCCATCTCTGCATACCCTGGCAGTGCCCTTGTAATTCTCATGTGTGTTTGTGCACCTTTCCATTTCTGGCACGATTCTTTTTTTTGCATTTGAGCAGACTCAGATACTTGCAGTTAAGCCAAGGGAGTCTCTTGCTTTGCCTGCTTTCTCTTACCTTAAGGAGGATGAACTGTTTTTGTGCTTCCAGAAGAGTGTTCCTAAAAAGCTTCTAGTACTCAGTATCTTCTTTATCCTCCATGGAAGCTTCCTGCAGAATCTCTCCCAACCAAGCTCTGTGCAAACTGAAGCTTCCTCTTCTGAACCCAGAAACTTTTGTCTTAGAAATAACCTTCAGTGTGCTCAGCAGGATCCCAAAGTCTACAGTCTTGTGATCACTGCAGCCAAGACTGTCAATAACAGAGATAATACAAAGCACGGATTCTTGGTTTGTGATCAAATTTTGATTGAACTCTTAAGACTTAGTGGCTGCAATCTATTTCCATAAAAACAGCAAGAGAAGAATAATAAAAACAAAATTATTTATCCATAATAAATGGTCTGGTCATTGGGGTTTTTTGGTTTTTTTAAAATAAAACATAGTTTTGTATAAAGAACAATTAGTAGCACAACTATAGGATTTTAAATTTATTTTTAAAAAATAATATTAGAAAGGTTTTCTATCTCAAGTTTATTAGTCAGTCACAGCGTAGTTGCTTGAAGTGCATTTCTTATTAGTTCAAAAATTGATTTAGAAGAACAGTCCATTTTCTGAAATAGGAGAGCAAACTGGGGTTGAAATTTCACAATTATACAAAAACCTAGCACATGATGCCACATTAGATTGTGAAATGGCACTTAAAGTTTTCTTAAACTAATATTCTCCAAGTTTCCCAAAACTAATATATCTCCTGTGTCCTTATATAAATAATATTCAGTGGTAGACAAGAAATGATTTGAATATACAACGAACTGATATATGTATATGACCATGAAGAGTAAGTATTCACAAGAAGCAATATACATCAATGTCAGCACCATCCCTAACCCTCCTTGATGTAAACCAAGTGGTCAGGAGAGAACATAAGGCTCCCTTTGGTTGTCACCTTGGTATAATACTTTTTTTCTCTCATTTTATTTTTAAGTGATTCCCTTTGACCAATCTTGTCAGGCTGGAATAAAGGTATAATCTGTCAGTAAATCTCAGCTCCCTGAGCAATCTGGTCTTGTATGAAGGTGTCTCTGCCCAGGCAGGGAAGTTGAAACTCGTTGATCTTTAAGATTCCTCCCACCTTCTGTGAATCTATGGTGTATCTTTTTTTCTCTCTGTGTTTTGAAGGAGATCCTTTCCTTAGATAAGGACTGTTTTAGTGCACTTTATTAGCTAGAGATTGCAAACTGTCTTTCAAATATGTATGAAATTTGCAGGTCTTTAGCAAAGCAGTGTAAGATAATAAAACCCTTGGCAAACTTATATAAACAATTTGGTCTTTAACCTGACAGCTGTCTTCTAACATATTTTCTAGGAACATTTTGGTGACAATATCTTGTACAGAAAGAATTTGTTTAATTGATCAGTGTAGATCATCTACAGTCATGTGGAAACAAGTATTTACCTACATATACTTGCAAATACTTTTAGTTTTAAAAATTAAGTATAGTAGTGATGCAGTAGGTTTCACACCAGCCATACAAATTCATAACAGAGCTACTATGGGTGAACATTTAGAGGAAATTTTCTTTTTCACTGTGTCCTGAAAGTAGAAAAATGCCAGTTCAGCCAGATCAAGGCAAGAATGCAAAAATAGAGGGTTGCTAAGAGAGAAGTATTATTAGCTCATTCCTATCTCTCAAACTCTCCTTCTCTCAAGTTCTCTTCCCTCCCATCACTCTCCTCCCCTCATTCACTCTATCTTTCTCTTCCCCACTCTGTCTTTCCCTCTTTTCATTTTTAATTTTTTAATACCATGGATTACCAGCTTCAGTATGGTTGTTTTGCAACTATGGTGGCTACAGGGAAATCAGATTATAGACCAGTGAGTACCTAATTCAGTTGAGTTAGCCCTGTCTATGTAAAGCTTACACAGACCTCAGTACAGTGACCCATGCTGTTTGGTTCAAATGGCTGGTCATTTAAATGTATTACACCTTGCCTGGGCCCTATCATGTGTCTTGCCTAGAAAAGCCAGAGGATGTATATTTTTTGTTAGGAAGAAATGCAAAAGGAACACATTTCATGTTATTTAATCCTTGAAAATCCAGTGAGGCTTTCAAATATAAATTTGAGATCCATTAGGTGAAGATTGAGTTCTACGCTGTGAACATGAATAAGACATCTATTTAGAAAACGCTCTGTGTAAAAATAATGATTTTGACTTTGGTATATAAAACTAGATTGGAAGGAGTAATTTTTAAAAATAACTTATTAAAAAGTGTACAAAAATATTTGACATTATGAATGACATAAGCTAGAAATTTAAAAGAATCTTAAAATGCTAAGATGGAAGAATTTGTAGGAATAAGATTTTCCTTTTTTGGAGGAAATAATTTAAACAGGTTATTCCCTTATTATTAATGTTTTTTTTTAAATCTGAATAATATCCAAAGTTACTGATATTATTTCTACCAGAAATTGTCAAGAAGTGTTAACTAAAAATTATTTTCTTTCCAATGTAATGGTATTTGTAAAAAAAAAAATTGGGTTTGCAATTAAGAGCTTTTTCATTCCAGCATCTAGAAAGATTTCCTAAATACACTATAAGCAAATGCCATCATCTAGATCCTGTGTATTTTTTTTTGCATAAAGTATTCTTGCCCAAAATTTATAGAGGCTCGTGACCTATAACAATTGCATCAACATGGAAAATAATCCAAATGATAGCATGTAGTACTTATGCCTATCTTATCTATTTAGATCTTGCCCCTTGTAATTCTGCATGAGATCTGGATTTGTCTCAGGAGCTAATGAAGGGCAAAATACTTTGGCAGAAATGTGTCTGTATGACAAGTACTGCTTATTTTTGCTACAAAGCATTGAAGTACCATTTTTATTTCTTGCCTGAAGTATTTTCCACAGCACTGTTGACTACTCCTGATTATCCTAGATTGTCTGACTGAAATGAGATATTTATTTGCTTGTTGGCTCAGAACTTTCAGTAGTATTTTGCATCTCTAAAATTGGCATTAACATTGCCCATTGGCTTTGATAATTAAATTGTACACCTGTTCAAAAACAAGCACCAGATTGTTAATGGTTCTTGGCCATCACACTGCTGGTTGTTTTCCAACAATATTTCTCTTCAAATTATCAGAACATTTTTGTATTCCTCTAATTGTGACATTAACTATTCCAAGTCTTCCATGGCAATGCCTGGGTAAAACCATTAACACCAGTATTCTAAATCAATAACACTCTAGCTGAAGTGGGGAACCTGATGAAATGAGGGTCATTATTATTAAGAGTTTCTTTAATTAATCACTTCATAATTTCTCTTAATAAGATGTTTCATTTTAGTTAATTCTACAAAGAAATAAAAACTCCACAAATAACTAAATCACTGGAGGTTAAGTAGTTTAAGTAAATTAAAATCCATCATATAAAATTCTCTGGAAAAATTTGCTTATTATATTTAAAAGTACATGTTACTGAGTAATTAAAAGGAGACTAACAGAGGCAGAGAATATTGAAGAATAAAGCATCCCACCTATGAATTTTATTGGTTGATATCTTTTTGAAGTAATAGATGTGATGAAACACTATCACTGTTTACCTGTTAGAGTTTTATAAATAATCCTTTCTTGCAAATTCCTTTCCTCCATATGTCATTACAGGATTTATTAGCTTTGTGTTTCATGTAGAACCTTTTAACCAGAACAAGGCTTCATTTCACCAAGTGATTGTTGAAGAACAAAGTACAAAAGGGACTAATAGAGTGTATTACAGTCTTTCCTAACTACATTACTATAGTCTGATTCATACATTTCTAGGCACCAGAAGGGTAGAAAGAAGAATCATTGGATAATTCTTGAGTACTAAAACAAAAAAGAGTGTTGTCTTTTGTTGTCATTCACTGTCTGCATATCTGAATTCCTTCTACAGTTGAAGTTCAGCTTCTCAAGGACTGCTTTTTTTCTTCTTTTTTTTTTTTAATGTCATAAAATAGAGTTAATCTTTGCTTACTTGTAAACACAATTCCAAATTTCCTTCACAAATGATTTTTGACCTGATTACTTGTGGTCTGTACAATCGCTAGGACATGAACTATTTTGCTCTCCATAGCATCTCATCCTGCTCAGTTGGGTCTCAGCTGCTGGGCTTCCCAGACCTAGAAGCAAAGATACAGCATCAGTGTCTGTTCCAAAGTGCCATCTGTGTGGTGCTCTGAAGTTGGTTTACTGCATCTTGGCAGCACTTCTGCTCTTCCTGGGCTATGCCTTATTCTCACCTTGTAGAGCTGGAATCTCTGTAGCTGGCTCTGCAGAGAGATGAGCATTACATTCAGTAGTGTCATCTCCCTGATATGTTTTAACAGCTACTGCTCAGAGTGCACATCTGCTGAATGGCCAAAGGCAAATTGATGAAACTGTCCATGCAAAGCATCATAACCAGTAACTCCTTCCCCATCTCCTCTCCCCTTCTGATACGCACTGACTGACTCCTGCAGTTATGCAGAGTACCAAGGAGCATTGACCCTTTCCAGGGGTGGTCTTACTGATTTCTTCGAAGGTTAAAGCCCTTGATTTTTTGTCTTTTTTTCTGATTCTCTTTGCGTTACCCTTTTCGAGGTTCTGTAAGCTTCAAATAAATATAAATGAAGAAAAGAAAATATTGTTCAGGCCATATGTATCATTAGACTGTATTCATGTTTGTAGTGAAGAGATTTACATCATAACTGGCAGATAACTGAGGCATCTCTCTCTAATGGTCCCAGAGGTCGGTGTTCCAAAGTATGGTTGTATGCTGCACTTATCCAAACCTTGTATTGTCCAAACTTTCTTCTTGGTTTGGGAATATATCTTTAAAAGCAGTCTGAGATGCCCTCACAGTATTTCTTATATGCTTTTTTGATTTTTCTTTTATCTTAGTTTTGACTTTCCCTGGAGTGACTCTAAGTTTCACGTCCCACTGTGTAATAGCATAAATAATTTTGTTTATAAAACCAAATAGGTTCCACTTTTTAGGACAAAACCAGTTTGAATGGACTTGTGAATACAACTAGTATTTCAGAAAAGCTTTCTCACATCTCCTCCAGTATTTTCCCTTCTGTAGCATCGGATCCTCTTGTCTTTCTTTAACCTACAGGCAGATTGGTGTCATTTGTGACAGAAAAATAATGTCCACATCGTCTTTATAGATTTAGCCTGAAGAAAAACTGAGAGAATAGTCCTTCCTTCCTCCAATAAGAGGCAAAAGAAAAGAAACTATATAAGGGAAAATGAGTTTTCCTAATCTTGTAAGTGGAAAAGCCAAGCTCAAAGAAATATCAAAATATTAGTTCAATGTAGTGAGGCCATAGAAAAAATTTCTGAAACACATTATATATATAAGAGCAATTTAAACCTGTATTCTCTAATGGTGTTCAACCTGTATTCTCTAATGGTGCTCTGTTATTTTAATGACCTTAGGTAGCAGTTTTAGAAGATACCATATTTCTATCAAAAAAAATAAATAAAATTGAGGTTTGTTACTATATGGAATTTTATCAACTTATGTGATAGCTGTTGTCATTTACAGCACAGCAACCATGAACGACAGTAGTCCAGAGCTGTTGCTGCATTATAAGAACTGTCAGGAGCACCTGGAGAAATATGAATGGTCTGGCTGCACATTTCAACATGGGTCTGTTTAACAGAAGATAAAATTAATGAGAAGAATAGTATCACCAAGAATATGGAGAATCTCAAAAATAAAGTGCCAGTATTAGGAATTGAGATCCTAGCATCTTTATCCCAACTCTGTTGTAAGTCATTAGGAAGTGCCTTTCAATCCTGTGGCATCACTGATACTAATGAGCGCAATTTCAAATGCATTTGCAAGACTAAAAAAGAATGGGAACATCACATGGATAAAAATGTATGCAGACAGAGTCAGATGTAACAAATAGTGGGAAAGATGTATAAAACTCTTAAATCCAGGATTAAGGCAAGAAGTAAATATCTATTATTAAACAAGTAGGTGATTCAACTGTTTCAAATCAGATTTAGTAGAATTCATATATATATCTATCTATATATATAGATATAGATATATATATATATGTATAATGGCTGATACTCTCTGAGATTTGTGAAGAATCTTCACACTGAAATTATGCTGGGTCATACACAGACATCTGGTATACCATCTATATATATTATAGGTGTCTGAGACAGCTGCATTTTCAAACACAAAAACATTTTGGAGGAAAACAAGTGAAATGGCTACATCTCCTTTTTTGACAAGATACTGATATTGCAGCTCCTTTTGTTTAAACAATGTTTACACTAAGTAATATACTATGTAATGAAAAATTGCAAAAAAAAATTAAGAGGTGCTTCACAAAGTCTGTAAAATACTCTTTCTGTTTTGGATTTTACAGGAATTCAATTAAGGTTTTTGAATTTTTTTTAAAAAACACCTTTATAGAAAGAAAACCTTTTCAGGTATTCCAGTCATACCTGCATTTATAACAAAAACCTGAAGTAACAAAGGAGGTGATATTTTTAAGTTCATTTACTCTTCACATAACTTAAAGCTTTTATTTGAATTCTTGAAAAGGAGAATTCATTCAGTGCATTTACTTTTGGTTCATTTTTAACTCGGTGCTGTTTCTATGTTTTAGCTGATGAATATCCCACTTTTCCCTCCCTCCTTGCCACCCTGAGGGTTCCTGAACTCTGTCACAGGATCCTGCCTGTGCTATCATGTGCCTCTTCTTTCTGTGTGCAGTAGGGACATAATTAGAACCAGTGCATTCAGCTCAAAAAGGAATTAAGTCTAGGAAAGAGTCAGCAAGTTATAGAGTTAATGGTGGTGGTGGACCCCACTGATCCTGGTACTAAAGGCTCTGATCCTTTAATTGATTGAAGTTTAACTCTGTATAGATCAAGTAAAACACAGTAAAATCTGTACCATTTAATAATTCCTTCTACAGAAATGGTGCTGGTGTTAAACCTAAGAAGAGGAATTTATATATAGGGGTTATGTTAATCTTTTTAATATATATAAAGGTAATGGGAAAATATCTAATAAAATAAGGCACACAATTTTAGAAAAATATAAAATACTACAAATTTTAGGCAAATTAAAAAAAAAATTGCAATTGTATAATGAACCTCAAAATAGTGGAAGAATAACCCATGTAATTTTCCTGGAAAAAAGATTAATGTACCTACAGATTTGTATATTTTCTTCTAGTCAGTTCTCTAGCTTGAGAGATTATGCTGTTATCTACTTTATGAATTTTGTTAATTAAAGTTGCTACAAAAGCATAATTACCAGCAAATATGACTTAATGAAAAAGGAAACTCAAAAAACCATGCTACACTTTTTCTCCTACATCATTTGTGCCATCCTTTTGCTATTCCTCAAATGCATAATGTCATTTTTAATGAGCTAGTTTTGATTTGGAGCAGGAGTACAGCAGTGAGTTGACAAATTAATACTACAGACCTGAATAAGCACATTTTTCAGTCCCATCTGATTTAGACTTCAAATTCTTTACTCATTTATCCTTTGAAATTCCTTTAGTTAAGCTATTCATCTACTGTATTTCCCATTTACTTAAATACAATGACAAAAAGGTTGAAAAAAAAATAGCAGCAAAATATTTCCAAATTAATTGAATTGGAAACCAGAGGCACATTATGATACAATAAAAAATACAGGTTTTTTTTTCTTTTTAATATTATATTTTAGAATATGGTATAATATGCATTTGCTCTTAGAACTTGCTCTAAAAGAAAATTCTGACCTTTATCCTTCAAAATCAATTAATCTGTTTTGAAATACATGAACCAATATTTCTACTGTCTCGATTCTTCCCACTGTAGTTTTAACAGTGTAACAGATAACTGTGGGTTTTTGCACACTTGAAAGAATGTGATAGCTTCATGTCCTGTGGCTTACTCTGGAAGGATGACAAGATTTTAGGTCCGGTATTCACCGTAGGCTTTAAGCCAGAGGAGGACTTGGTGACTATTAAGAAACATGCAACTCTCTGAAATTAATGAAAAATGCAGCTGTGCAATGAATACAATTTTGCTTCTGTGTTTAGAAAGTTAGAAAGAAATTATGGACATCTGTAAACCAGCTCCCATAAATGTTGAAAAGTTCTGCTCTAGCACAGTAGCATAGCATGCCTGTACAGCTTGCAAACAACAGGAGACACCAATCTTGATGTTCATAATAATGCATGGATCAGAATCTCACAAAGTAGACTCTTCTATTTGCACAGTCTCCTATAGTTGCTCATGGTTGCAGTAATAAGCAGGCAGGACTCAGTTTCCTCATGCAGGAAAAGCTAATTCTTTATTCACATAACTCATTTTTATACAGTTTCCACAGATCTCGTGTCCAACTCCAACTGGCTAGTAGTTTTCTCGCCACTCAATTCATTGGTAAAAGGTGTTTGTGTGTGTACATGCTGAGACTCTCTATTCTTAAATTGTTTATACATCTTCCTCACTGATCCTCATGGGATAGATTTATTGTATTTGCAGATGTGAACAGTTCTGTTACCAGAATAGCTTGTTGTGCTAGCTGCTTGCATTCTTATGATTTTTTACATGGGGAGTTACAAGCTGACTGCTAGCTGAGCTAGAGTATCAGGGCCTAAACCATATTTTATAAGGCTTTTCTTTTTAAATATTTCTACCTGTATGCAACAGCTCATGTACCAAAAAAAAAAAAAACAAACAAAAAAAAAGGGCAAAATTAAAAAAAGACATCTTATATGGCTTTGTTTAAAAACAGCTTATGTTTATAGCAACCTTTGTACCTGGATATGATGATGATGATGATGATGACGACGATGGTGATGATGATGATGGTGATGATAATAGCAACTAAAAAACTTCATCCTATTATATTGTACATTTGAAAAACTTCCATGGCAAAGCATTACACTGTCTGGAAAGGCCTGAAGCTGTGTGTGCATGGGTCTCTGTGAGTGTACATTGCTATATAAATACCCTATAAGGAATTGCAGCCTCCATGAAAACACAAATATTTGCTTACTTTAAAATAATACCTGAGTTTAAAATTTTGACTCACAGTGCTTTAGAGTACAGACTTTAAATCAGGTAAATTGATTGTTCTGCTGTCAGATACATGCCTTTTTTCTTCCCTGTTAAAACATGGAATATTCTGATGAAGCTGGCAGAAATCAATTTCCTGCGCTGAAGACTCGTTGACAGTTTTAAAGCAAAATGCTTCACAGCTTTTCTTTGCAGAGACCCTGTGGAATCAGCAGTGTTTGAGGCAGGTTCTGTTCTGTGTGTGCAGCTGACATTGCCCTCTGACATCCGTGCTGAGATGGGCAAAGGTCAGCAGGACAGGGCTTGATGTGATGCACAGTGGAGGAACTGGGGGCAGAGGTAAAATAGGAATGGCAAACACAGGAGTACCAAATAGGAGGGGAAGGGACAGAAGGAGATTAGAAGAAGAAAGGGTGATTAACAGGGCAGATGTGAATAGGGATGCAATTCTCAATCATGCATTTAAGACTATATTTTAAATAAAATCTGGGTCCAACAAAAAGTTGTGAGTGTCAATTCTTCAACATTTAGCTTATGAGATGTTTGATTTTTGCAACCATAAACTTATATGGATTTTGTAGCAAGAGGCAAGAGGAGAGCCTACCCATAAGTCTTACCGTTCCATCATACAATTCCTCCACAATTTGGATTTTTTCATTTTTTTCCCTGTCCTCAGTGGAGAATAAATTCTGAAGGTCTGTACCACTTCTATCCACCCCAAATGGCTGTCTTTCTGCCAGTAACAATACGTTTTCCAATAGTAAGGGAGGAGGAAAAAGCAGACTTAATGTTTCAGAATGATGTATCTAACTAAACTGATCAATATCTCCATCTTTACTGAATAAAATTATTTTTTTCTTTATATAGGATTGAAAGAAATAGAGAAAGTGGTTTTTCTGTGTCAAGGGACTTCCAAACCTCCAGTCTGTGATCTTAAGAGGCAGCTATCCAGTGTAACTCAGTTCTTTCTGAAAGTATAAGTTATCTCCATGGAAGAACAGTTTGAAAAGAATATATAAAATTTTCATTTCTTAAAATGAAATTTGACATCTGGGAATAAGGTTCCAGGTTTTAGACTATATGAAAAATGAATTATTCAGATGCTTACAGGGGCAGTATTCTTATTTGATGTAGTTTAACCTTCTTTCACTGAAAACTTGCCTTCCTGAATAACCATCAAATATTCAGCCAATATTCAGACACTGATTACTCTGAGTTTGCTTTTTTATCCTTTTTTTTGTGTGTGTGTGTTTAATGCATAAAAGCTTTTGATGAGGGTTAGATCATATTTAGATACACACAGAGGAATTTTAAAAAATTTAATTAAAAATTATATAATTGATTAACTCACCAACAGCATTAAGCAACAAACCTTTAGAATAAGTATTGTAGTAATAATTTCAATAAATCTTCTAAAAATAAAAATGTATTAGGCAGATTCAGAGAGTCAAAAAATGTCAAGGTTTCAATTACATACAGCTATATGCATGGGACTTGGACCAGGCAAACCTGGAAGATATAAAATATGATTGGTGTTCATGCTATAGTATTGTATCCTTCAGGGACAGTAAATTATGGCTACAAATGAATACATTGTAGCATCAGCAACATTGCTAAATTTTATGCTTGTATCAAATTCAAAGTGAAAATTTTATTTGAAAATTGTGTCTCAAAAAGGACTTTTTCCCCTTAGCAAAAGAGTGTGAAAAATTGCATTTGATGCTGTTGCCTCTGCAGTGGAGATATTAAAGGAAAGGAGATAAAGGAGAATAAAGGAGATAAAGTTGGGTCGTTTGTCAGATTTTCCGTTTTTTTTTTAATTGGATTTTTAATGGATATACCCATTTTTCATAGTGGAGTTGGCAGTTCAAAGAGCTCTGAACCAGTGGGTCTTGGGAAAAGAGTCATTTCATGCGGATTGATTCATTCCAAACTTCTAGCACCCTAGCAAACCTTTCTCTAATCTAGACCTTAAATTATTCACATTTTTGCTGTACCAAAGTGACACCCAGGAATCACGAGAATACTATTTCAATGAGTGTGAGCTATTGCATTGTCTTGTGAAAAATGAATGTGGGAAAAGAGTATCAAGTGATATGTAAAAGTTTTGTAAAGACAAGATTTTGCACACTTCTTCTATCAGTTTAAATGTTCCAGGCAAAAGGCAAATTGTAGTGTGTCCTGATGCTATTAGCTTCTGCAAAAAATATGAAACACTAATATTGTTCCTCTATAGCTTTAGAATCAGTGTTCCAGATAATTCAAACCCATAACTACATATATCTTCTATGTCCTTCATTCTTAAATTGAATGTGTTTTCTAAACTGACATCAGAGATGAATTTATCTTATGACATACTTATTAAGACCTTGAATGACTTGTTTTCATTCATAAAGTCTTTCAAAAATTTTTTTGTCAGATGCAGATGGAAAAACCTGTTTCCCCAGGTGTTTAATTTGATTAAGGAGTCAACTAAGGAAATTAAATTACAATTTTTTATTATTTTAAAATTATTCTATATTTTTAATATTTTATATTTCTATATT
>LTAT01000004.1:99907431-99941262 GCA_003286495.1 Chlorodrepanis virens | reverse complement strand
GTGAGAAACAGAGAAGAAGAGACAGCAATTCTTATTTCTACTTGCTGCACCTGTTGTTTGGCACATGTGGAATGTGTTATGGACATTGTTTACCCAAAGTGACTTGTTAATTGGACACCAGTAAAGGTTGTTTTGATTCCTTGACCAATTGGATCCACGTGTGTCGTGACTGTCTGGAGACAGTCATGAGTTTTTCTTCAGTATTCTTTAGTATGGTATCCCATTAAAATGTAATTTGGTATAGTATTAGTGTAATATAATACAGCTTAATAAAGAAATTGTTCAGCCTTCTGAATCATGGAGTCAGAGCACGTTATTCCCTGGCTGGGGGATCGCCTGTTTCTCCAATAGGAAACCACAGGACAGTCAGTCCCACCTTGACCCCTGAAAAGGTAACAGCTAAACCTGGAAACCATTTCCAAGTGTACTGAGGACAATGAGTGCATTGTCTGGATCCACAATTGGTTATCTGAGTTTCTGGGCAACAGGACAGTAAGGGAATCCTGAAGTGCGAAGCAGGAACATATCCTCAGATGTTCCTGATGCAATGGTTCTGGATGCTAGAGAACTACCAGAAAAATAGATGGTAGAAATGCAGTCATTTCATTATTAATTTTGTCCTGGCAATGTCATAATCCAGAGACACTAAAATTGGACATTTCAAAGGAGTGTGTAGGTAATAGGTCAATTTATCCTGAAATACATTGTGACTTAGGTGTATTAATAATGTAATTGAGGCAACTTTTCTTACAAAAAATTAAAAAAAAAACCAAAACAACCAAACTTGGAAAAGCAGTATGGTTAATTTTTTACCAGATCTATGAACAGTATTTGGCAAATACCAATTTGTTTTCCTAACACATTGGTAAATAGATAAAACAATGTTGTGAGAAATTGACAAGGGGGGGAAAAAAAAGCATGATGTATATCTTATCTACTTGTGTTTTACCTAGTCTTTACCTGCTTTACTCTTTCACTATTTTTGTCTTTGTCAGTTTTACTGCCATTTTGGCATCAGAGGATTTCCCCCTGCTGTTTGCATTCATAAGATAATTTTACTGGTCCTGAGAGCCCTTGTACGTTTTTTATCAGACATGGTAGGTCGTTAAATAACAAAACCTTCATGTCACCAGATTACCATCACCATTTGTTGCTTTTCACTTCAGCTCCCACGTGATTTCAGCAGTCAAAACCTTACTAGCCACAGAACTGGAGATTAGTGCTTTGTGATACTTGAAAGCTGAGGTTCCAACTTCCAGTTGTATGATTTTCTGGCTGCATGCTATCTTTAACAGCTGGTGAGATAGTAGCTGCTATCATGTCAGAATTTGAAGCTGTGAGGAATGGAGAGGAGCAGAATGACTAATTGTTATGCACACATTCCCTTTCTATCTCTAGCTTTGCAAGTTTTAAAAGAAATGCTTTCACTGTTGCAAAGCTCATAATCATAGCACAGCAGTAGTGCACGGTATTTGTTCCTACACCAGCCGGTTCAAGAGATACCAGAATTTAATACTGTCAGAGATGAGCAGTGTTTTGGGCAAAGATCCAAGGCAGAACATGGTCTATAGCATAACTCTCTAGTGCTTCCCAGAACTCTCATATAATTTTCATTCAATGACTATAAGTAGGAGGCATAATATTGAATGATACCACAATATACTAAGCAATTTTTTCAGGAGTTAAATTATTTATTTTCTTGAATGCACATGGATATTTTTTCCTTTTTTTGAGGAGAACTTGATTGTCAATCTAAATTTTAGCACGGTGTAGTGTTTTCACTGTGAAAAGTACAAAGAACTTCCCCAACATAATTCTGAAAATGTCTAATTTAGTTTCATGACAGATTTCGATGGGAAATAGCAAGTGAATAAGGGACATGGGGAGGAAAGTTAATGTCTGCTTCATAGTGGTGTATCTTTCATACCTGGAAGAAGTAAGAGGAAAGCAATGAAGATGCCTGCTGAGCAACTGTTAAAAGTTGAGAATTCTGAAAGGGTAAAAGAAAGGAAATTGAAGCTGGCAGCCATGTAATTGCTAGGAAGGAAAATTGTCATGATTTTTATTGGCCTGGAGATTATGTAGGCGAAGATATTATTGTGGCAAGTGAATCTTAATGTATTAAAAAATGAATGAGAAAAGGGCTTGTGCCAAGTACACTTTCTTAGCCTTTCTTCAATTCTTAAAAAAATTGCTCACAGAAAACATTCTATACAAACCACACTTAAAACAGAAAGGTATATATATATTATTTATACCTTCTTTGTAGGACTAGAAGAAGGTTATTCCTGTGTTCAAAATCAGAAGACATTTTAAAAAAGAAAGAAATATTAAAGCATGTTATACAAATGAGACTTCTTGTGTCTACTTACAAGTCCTAAAACAGCCACCTGTACTATCTTCATCTGTCAATATTCGTGAAATCTCTTTTCAATTTTCAGTTTCAAATGTACTTAAATTTTGAGTGCTTGCAATATGAATGTAAAGCTTTGAATAATGAGAAAGTGCTTTGAATAATGGGAAAAATGCTAAAATCAGTTTGTATTTAGCCTAAATGCATGCTTAGCAAGAGCAAAAATGCTGAGACATGCTTTCTTTTCAAACATAAGGAAATTTTCTGATCTCTTATTGTAATATGCAAGGAATTAAATATTTATTGGCAAAATTAAATGAGTGATAAATGGAGATGTACATAAGAGAAAAAAAAGCATTTTCAGACAAGTTTTGAAAAATGTACTTTATTCTGAATACTTTCACTGTAAAAGCAGATGATATTAGTATTCTGGTTCTTTACAGGAGGTTCAAAGTATTCTAGAAACCAAAGATAGAAAGGCCATTATTCCCCTATTACTACCATTCCCCAAAAGGTGAAAAATTTTACTTCTTGTGTTCATTTTCTTGGGGAGAATGGATTGATTTTTTCTTCTATCATGTAGTTGAAAGGTAAAGTTGTCTTATTTGGACATCCCATATCCTGCCATGGTCAAATTCTAAAACATTATAAATGAAGAAAGATGTTATTATGCAAAGCTATTATGAGAAAAATATCTGAAGGTCTGAGAATAAACAATTTAAGAAAAGGAGAGCTTTTATTTTAAAGGTTATTTTAATTCTTATTGTGTGTCAGAATTATATGCCAGAACAGTGAAATAATTATTTTATAAATGGGAATGATTCCTTTGGAAAACCACAGTTAACGAAGTTTATGAAAGAGTATTCAAAGGAGTCCTTTCCTATTAAGTATCCACTGAGTCGAATTTACCCTCTACCATTCTAAAAGTTCTTACAGTGAGTAACTTTTTCAAAGTTTCAGCACAGTTACTGTGATACAGAATCAAAGGGTCTTGTTTAGTAGCAAAGGTTTGATGAAAATAATAACTTTGTCATATTCTATTTTAGGGAAAATATTACATGTAATTGTATAGTGAATTTCATCAGTATCTGTTGTAATACACTGTACCCAGAAATCTACTTGGGAAATTTATTCTGACATAAATTTTGAAATTTAAAGGGGTTATAATTATATAGGAAAACACAAACATTTTCTTGTAAAGAAAATAAAAGGGTAATTTTTCATGAGTTCAATAAGTAAAAATAATTTTATGAGAAATATAGAAAAAGATGGCTTGTGCTCTTGTGGATCTCAAAGGAAACACAACTTTGACATTTAAAGGAAAAAGTCATGCTGTTTGAGGGCACATGTAGTATTTTTAGAGACTGGAATGGCATAGTGGGTGAGTTTACAGTGAGTTGGAGTAATTTCTGCAGTGTAAAATATGAAAACTAATTCAATATCCATATGTTCACTCATGATCTTTCACAGTCCCCTAATGCTAAATGGCAAATACATTTTAATTAAAGCAGAAGCTGACATAAATCCATGTTCTATAATTTGGACATTAGCTTGAAGTTTCACTCAGAATATTAATTTTATTCATAAATAAATGTCTAAAATTATAGTTTAGTTTATACCAGTAGGTGCTAGCTCAAGCTTATAGTGATTTCCTTTCTGAACTCTGATTTGGTTTCATACCAGAGAACCCTTCCTTCTATACCACCAATGACAATAGCTTGGCACAGCACCACTGTTGAGACAGTAAAGGACAAATTGAAGTAGTTCTGAACTGAAATTTATTATTGATTATTGCTAAGTGAATTCTCATCTTTTATATTTAAAAATTACATATCCATGATATTAATTATTTGTCTAAATTATTTGATCAAAACATTTCTGATGCAAGTATTTGACATTTTAGTGGTAAGGGCTCATTTTCATTCTTATTTCATTTTCTATATCAAGCTTATGACACAGTGTATGCCTTTTAGAAAAGCATATGACATAGTTAAGAGTATTTCTTTGAGAAGAGAACTATTTTTTAGTCTCCATAGGAGTCCTAAATTTAAATAGGAAACTTGATAGGATTGAGCTAGTGTGGCAAAATTCAGCTCATCTAAGAGGCCTATGGAATCTATAAATACCAAAAAGAGAGATAAAGTGTTTTACAAATAACTATAATTGTGTTTTTGGAAATCCATAAATTCCTTAAACTTTAGTTTTTCAAGAATTAATGTCCTTAAAGGAGAAAAACATTTCATACATCTGCATTTCCCTCTCTTCTCCACATGTACAGATGGATATTTATCAGAATATAGTCACCTTATATTTCTTTCTGTATTTTCTTTCACACTGCTACACTAATCCCTTATGATTTTGCCTCTAATCTGTACTCCTGAGAAATGCACACATCTGTCCTTGGGAAGTCATCCTTTATTAAAACAAACAACAACCTTGTAATGTCTCTCTGTAGAATACTTACAGCAAATTGTGTGACGATTAAATAAGATGACAATAATAATTAAAGTATCAAGTGTAGCTACCTTAAAAAAGTTCTATCTAGCTCTTCCATCTAATTAAGGTTTGGAAAGAATCCTACCTTCCATTGATACTTATTGTGCACTTTCACTAAAAAAGAGATTAATTGAAACAGCAGTGAAATTTTTTAAAATATTCTGTGGAGAAATGCATGCACAAACTATATTAATTGAGCTCTAAAACAGTGATGCTAAACAACAAAAGCAAGGAAATGCACAGCGAAGCAGGAAATGTACCATATGTTATTGTATACCTGGGTACAATGGGGACACAATCTTAATGGCTTTCTTAATATTTCTGTTCTACCAGATATTGGTGGACATATGGTATGCTGCCTTTTTATATGCTTGTGTCTTTTCACAATTTTGTTAGCTGACTTTGATAGCATTTTCTATTTGTCCGCTGTTAGGAAAAGGGCTTTAAAATGTTTTGCTTATTTATCTGGAGTTTGAAACCCATGCACCTTATTTTGCTTATTAATTTATACCTAATTTTTAATATTTTCTTCATAGCAGTTGCATATTTCTTTTATTTTTAAGCTTTCTATAGTCTCAGTCCCTGTCTGGAAGAAATTTGAAAAACAGTTGAGTATTTCACATGCAGATAGGTTTCATCTCACTGTCAGTGCTGGCCAAACAGATGGCTAAAGCAACAGCAACAGCTGCAGAGCTCACCAGGCTTTGCACAACCAGGATGGTACAAACATAGAATCATAGAATTATAGAATCCTTTATGTTGGAAAAGACCTTCAAGATCATTAAGTTCACCAGTTAACCCAGCATCACTAAATTATGTCCCTAAGCATCATATGTACACATCTTTTGAACACTTCCAAGGATGATGACACAACTACTTCCCTGGGAAGCTGGTTTCAGTGCTTGACAACCTTTTTAATAAAGAAATTTTTCCTAATATTAAATCTAAACCTCCGCTGACACAACTTGAGTTCATTTTCTCTTGTCCTTTTTCTTGTTACTTGAGCGCTCATGCAACTGGCTTCTTCCCTGACTGCCCCAAGGAACCTCAACTAGCTCCAGCTGGCAGCAAAGTTTCCCATTTCACATGGCTCCTAGTGCCCTTCCAGCTGAGAAACAAAATACAACTTCTTGTGACATCATTTCCTGGACACCCCGTGTTTTTAGCCACCATGTGGCTGATGCAGAATACCAAAGGGAAAGGTTTCCCTAGTTTTTTTATGGCCCAATCTTCATAAATGTTCATTGCTTCCATCACATGGAATACACACATCAAAGTCACAGAAGTCCGGAAGTAGTCAGAGGAAATTTGCAGCAGAGAAGAGCAACTGGGCCAAATCCTTTTGACATACATGTGACTTACTCCAGTTATATCCTGGCAAGAATTCCCTTCATTAAAGCAGTGATCTCAGGGCTTCTTACTGGAGGTGATTGAAGACTGTTTAAACCAATGTAGAAATAAAAGGACATTTTTGTACATTAGCTGGCCAATAGACATTCTTAAGTCTTATAAGACATTACAGATATTGGCTAGTCTTTTAACTAAGATTTAGTCTTTTTTGGCAAATGTGAGTACTTTTGTCTGAACATTTAAAGCTTACCATTCTAATATTCACAGAGCAGTTCTGGTAGCAGCTCATTATATGTGCAGCTGCATTAGTTTAAATATGAAATAGAAGGCTTAAGGAAAGTCTACTAACTTTTTATAATGTCAGTAACCTTACATGGTATTTAGAAATGCCAGACTAATTGTTTCTGTAATGTTTAAATAAGAAATATTTAAAAAAAAAATAACTTGATTTGTCCTGAAAATTTACCATGTATATTCCAAGGAAATCAAGTAATTTAAGACCATAACCATCAGTTATACTAATAATTTTTCATATATTTTAGGGGTTTTTTCTTTAAATTTAATTTAAAACTTTTTAGGGTGCTAGTTTTAGGAATCCTATTTTTAATTAAAATAATATATTTTTGATTAGCATATGAATGGGAAAGGATAGAACTGAGTAATTTTGCACAAGTATTTTAATAAGGAGCTGTTCATATAACTTATCTGGAGTTTTTTATAAGGCAAAGTCATTATTGGAAATCATTAAATGAAAGTAATTAAAAAGGAAACAGCCTTTCAAAAAGATTCCAGTAAAATTCAGTAACAGCAACCAAGTTGCTGCTCAGCCTAGTCTTGTGTATCCAGCAGGGTGAAGAACTTGCCAACTTATTGATTCTTACTGATGTAGGGCTTGGCAATCAATCTGTATCTGGAATAATTAGTGGGGATGTTAAGCAGTAGACAGGAGCATCATGGGGTCCGTGACACTATAAAGAATTACACTGCTATGCCAGCTCAAAGGCTTTTACACTTTGGCAGCTTAAATGCTTTTGACATGTGACGCTGTTTTTTCTAAGAACATTGTTGTTTTATAAATAGTAGGCAGATTAGATTAGATTAGATTAGATCTGTGCGCACAGTGGCATGACTGACCTGTCCACACTGCCAGGGAATGGATTTACAAGGGGATTACAATTGCAAAGAATTAACTGGGTACTATTACAGTGGTAAAAAGTCTCCACATTTTGGTAAAAAGTCTCAGGTTCCTTAACATTTTATTCAGACTTTGTTCACAAGACTATTAGGGTCCCAGGACCAAGAGTAAACCAATGCATTTGTGAATTCCCTTTTCTGAAAACCTGATCAAAACAGATAAAGGGACAAGTAACACAGTAATTGCACCATGGCTTTTGGTAGGATTTGAATGAAAAGGCAAAATGACATGGAGGGAATTGTAGATGTATGGCCCTAAGCTTAAAGCATAATTAATCATGGATGAGATAAAAACTAGCAATGTATGGAAGCAGTTTAGATCTGACATGACTTCCTCACTCTTACATGAAGTCTTTTTGAGTCAGCTTGTAGTATTGCTACTTTGGGTGTACTTAAGATCCTAAATTTTGATAAATGTCTGCTGTTCTGTGCAAGTCTACTGTCTGTTGACTGTGCTCTAAATTCCCCAGAGTGTAATGGCCAGTTTCTGGCACCCAGTTTGAATGGATGTTCTTGGTTTGCTGCATATTGTTATTAGGAATGCAACTTATCAGCTCAAAAATTATAAAAACTGACATACTATTACCATAGTTGTGTTGCAATTATAAATTTTATAGCGCTTATACTATCTCCTTATTGTTATAAATTTAATATAAAGACGTTATGCCAAACTAGTGAGTAGAATTCTGTCAAATGAGGAGTTTGAGACATGTTTGATCTTTTACACTATTTCCCATTTTCCCTTCTTGCCAAAAAGACTCATGAGTTGAAAGTAAGTGCTTTAAATGTTTCTTGAATAGCAATGGAACTGAAGTTCAGAACTGCCAATCAATAAATAATGGCTCCTAGTCATCAAAAGTGTAGCTTGCTTCTCACTGTGAAAGACAATTCCATGTAATTGCTCTGAAACCCTATGCTTCTTCATTTCTTCTAAGGAATCAGCTGAAAAAGTATCCAATGTGTACAATACAGACAGATTTTCTCATCTAAATACTAATGTCTCCTATTGAAATCTTTTTCTTAGAAGAAATTTGAGCTGCAACTGTTTAAACGTGAACTGACTTTTCTGTTTCGTGTTGTGGTCACACCTTTTTAAAAATTCCATTTCAGAATAAAGAGGCAGAAGGAAGTGAACACAGGATTTGGGACCAGGCAAAGTTCCTTGTCTGTTGTTGGAGACTGTGCCACGACAGTGAGTGAAGATATGGGAGATCACCAAAAAGCCTGCAGCAACAAGTCTAACAGCAAAGGGAGAGGCCAACATTGTTCATAAAGACATACAAGAAAGTGTAATTGAAGAAGTGCATGCCAGAGATATACGGGAATACTGTATGCATTGTTTCTATGTATTCCTGATTTTTTATAGGAACGAAGGAAAATTTGCTAGAGTCAGCGTGCATATTTCTAGAAGTTATGTTGGCCATTGTCATTCCTTTCCAGTTGTTCTAACTGTTCTCTTCTAAAACAAAAGGTGGACTTTAATTAAAATGTTTTATATTTTACTCTTGGGAAAAAGGACTTTAAAATGTGCATGGTCTATTAGAGAGGTTCACATTCTGTCCTGGGAAGGTGTTGAGTCTGAAATGGAAGTCAGTGGCTTGTTTCTTGCTTTGCTTGTGTGTTTTACTTTCATAAAGTGGTGGGAAAATACCTGTATCACAGGACCCCCAGTTCTACCAGGGTGACGTGTATTACACTTTTCTTTTATTAAAATAAAGAAGAAAAACAAAATTATGTTAAATACCCAAAAATTATCAGATACACATTTAGATTAAAGAAATATCCTTTTCTTATGTGTTTCTTATACCCATAGCAAAATCAATGCATCTCAAAATTACCATATTGTCTGCATATCACATTTTTATTTAAATTTTACTTTAATAATTGTCCATGAAAAAGAATTGTAAAGGTCACGTAGGAAGTAACATAAATAAGATAAGCTGGAAAAGCAAATTTTGAGAATTTTAGAAAATTCACAATTTATAAAAACATCAGCATCTTTCAGCCATCAAGGGAGACATAAATTATAATTTTGTTTGCCATGTGCAATTGATAATGAGTACGTGCAGATTCTATTTCCCTAGGATTGCTGTAATTGCTCAGCAATATGTTTATTTCATTCTTTATATCCCTATAAACTGAAAACGTATCTTAGGGCTCTAGTTGTATTTAAAGCTGTGTCCTATCTAAGAGGGGGGTGTTAGATCTCTTGATTTCTTTTGTAAACTAGGACCATACAAAAAGTGAAAAACATTAAAGATTATTGATTACACAGGAATCCCATTTTTCCCAGGAATTCTCTGAGCTGCAGATGCTTGAAAGCTGGGAACAAGATGTTCTTATGACCTTCTCTGAGCTTCAGGCTTCTGGCAGAAGTTTCTGTGTTTTGACTACATTTATACATTCTTAACCCTTTTTCGTGTTTGTAATGCTGAACTAATTTCAGCCACTACCCCTCAGTACACACTAAGGGATATACAGTCAGGGAATTCTGTCTTTGTTTCCAGTAGCTGATTCACAAGTTCATCAACAAGGTACAGAGATACCGTGAGACAATTTATTTTTAAATGGAGTTTAAACATGTAATACTTACAAGAATTGACATAAAATAAGATTCATAATTCATAAGATTCATAATAAAATAAGATTCATAATCTTTTTTTCTAATTCAAACTTCCTCCCTTTATTAGCTCACTAATAATCAGCTCACTGGTTCAAGGTTTTTTATTAGACAAAAATCTCTGGTCTTGTTCCATGCATTGTGAAATGGCACACTGACTTTCTCTAAAACTCCATCTGCTTTTCTTATGCCAGCGTCTTCACGATGCACAGTGTGTGAAATGGCTGCATTGAAAATGTTGATGTGAACAATAGAAATGGAAAGTGCATAATTATTGATTTTTAAGTGCTGTAGCAGCCAAATGTACTTCTATGGTTGCACTGAAGCACTTGAAAAAATGGCAACACAACAGCTTACTGATAAAAGCTTGTATCATTTAGATAAACTTTAGAGATATTTCTCTTTTTTCCCCTCCAAAAAGCCGTTAGAAATATATCTCTTTTAGAGATAAAGTATGGTTTGAGCACTGACCAAAATACCTATAAGCTCCAGAGTATTTTTTTTTTAAGCCCACAGTAGTAACTGTGCAAAAATCAAGTCAAATGATATTAGGAATTACTGGGGAAATTGGGATTCTGTCTTTTCTCTCTATATTTCTAAATCTGTAGGAAAAACAAATAACTCTTAATTGGTGCTGGAGAACATTTCTGTGCTAACAGCTTGGTAGTGCAACATGGATAGTGAGGGAAATCAAACCAGAATCTAGTTTCTGCTGCTCTTTCTAACTCTACCATAAACCCTTTCATATGTGTTCACTATATTATATTACCCAGCAGGTGGGATGCACCTGGCTGGTCAAAATGTCATGGTGACAATAAAATATCACCACATGACGGTAGTTTTAAAATTAGTATTTCAGAATGTCAGTACAGTATCTTTTCTTTCTTATGAGAAATTTTTAGTTTCTTTTGGGGTAGTTAATATTGATATTTATCCCACACATATCTTTCTGATCACTTGTTGATCATATTTTACTTTCAGGCACCTTCTGAATAGCACTTTTTAAGTTTTCTTTCTTGCCTCTTATAGGTCACATAAGATGCCTTAATTTTTCATGATTTCTCCCTATTGCCTTAGACAGAGAAAACTCAGCCACTTCCATTATCTAAATAAAATATTTATTTAATCTTTAAGTACACAGAGAACTTCAGAGGCCTCTCTGAAGAAGTAAACCCATAATTTAGTCACTTGAAAGTAAGTCAAAATAAGATGATGTATGATTACCCTGGCTAGAGTTGAGAATGTGTGAGAGTGCTAATTTATAGCATAATTTCCATAATAATTTCCTGATCTTAAATATAAACCTTTGATATTTGCTATATACCAATGTTCCCACCCATTCCTCTTCACATTTTCCATGTGGGAAGTGAAGATACACACATTTGTGCAGGAATGATTTGCTCAAGGTCACCAAGCATAATTATGGGAAAGCCAAGAAAACTAACCTTAAATCTGGTAGCAAATAATTGAGCTGTTCATCTTTTGAGATGAATGGCGCCTAAAACAGGAAAAAATAGTCTTTCCTATTTTCCTTTGTAAGATAATAGATAGCATGAATCTTTTATGTGGATCAATTTTGCAAACTTATTGTAAACACAGTGATAGAATGACATGGAAAAAATTTTCACAATGCTCAATTAAACCTTGTTTAATACCATAAATATGTGTATTATTTAATATTGTTACATGTGCAGAAAGATAGGAAAGAATGATTTATGTGGTCTTGTGGTCCCATACTAGTTGATATAGAAATAGTGGGTAACACTGTGTTTGGAAAAAAAAAACTAAAATAGCTCAGCTGGAAGAGACCTACAATGACCATCTACTCCAAGTGCCTGACCAATTCAGAGCTGACCAAAAGCTAAAGCATTTAATGGTATTGTGTAACAGTTAATGGTATTGTGTAAATGCCTCTTATCACTGACAGCTTTGGGGCACTGATCTCTAGGAAGCCTTTTCCAGAGTTTGACCACACTCTCTGCAAAGAAATGCTCCCTAATGTCCAGTCTAAACCTTCCTTGGCACAACCTTGAACCACTGCTATGCATGCTGTTACTGGACACTGGGGGGAATGGTTCAGCAATTCCCTCTCCACTTTTCCTCCTCAGGAAGCTGCAGAGGGCGATGGGGCTGCCCTTCAACCTCTTTTTCTCCAAGCTACACAAACCTAAAATCCCTAGCTGCTCCTCCAAGGACATTGCCTCCAGCCCTTTCACCTGCTTTTTTGTCCTTCTCTGGATTCATTCAAGGACCTTTATATCCTTCTTAAATTGTGGGGTGCAGAATTGCCCAAAGCACTCAAGGTGAGGCCACGGCAACACTGAATAGAGCAGGACAGTCACTTCATTTGACTAGCTGATGACACTGCTTCAGCCATCCCAGGATGGGATTTGCCGTCAGGACTTCCAGGGCATTCTGCTGACTCACACTGACCCTGGTGCAGAGCAGCACCCCCAGGGTCCTTCCTCCAAGACTGCTCTCCAGCCAGTCCTCTCCCAGTTTATTACAGTGCCCGAAATTACTCTACCCTTGGAGTAGAATATGGCATTTGTTCTTCTTACATTTTTTTCCCATTAATCATTACCTAATGCTCCAATCTGTCTAGATCCCTCTGCAAGGCATCCTATGCCTCAAGAGAGTCAACAGCAGCTCCCAGCTTGGTATCATTAGCAAACCTACTAATGGTGTATTCAGCTCCTGCATCCAGATAGTTAATAAATATATTGATATATTATTGATAAATATATTGAATAAAATGGGCCCTAAAATTGAGCCTGAGGAACACTACTGGTGGCCAATTGGCAGACAGATATAGCCCCATCCAGCCCTTTGAGCTCTGCTCTTTAGCCAGTTCATCACACAGCACACCCTAAAAACACTCATCCCAAGTTGGACAACTTGTCCAGAAAGATGCTGTGTGGCATAGAATTAGTAAAACAGCCTTAGTAAAATCCAGACAGACTACATCTACCACCTTCCCTTCACACACAGGCAGATGACATAGAAATATATCAAATTAGTCATGTAGGACTTTACTTTTGTGAACTTATGTGGTCTGTGCCATGTTGATTTCCTCCTCCTTGAATTAAGTGCTGCTTTTCTGGGGAATGTCTCTATCTCCCTCTAGAGTACTTTGAAATACTTTTCAAGATACAGGCCAAAATAATGTGCACCTATTGCACTGTTAACTTGAATAATAGTTAGAGAATGCTACTGAAATCTTTACCCTTGTATTCCCCAATCTGCCTGTCTCCATGACTTTCTCAACTGAAAAGTTTTCTCAGAAAAACCTGAGTCTATTTCGAATGGAAAGAAACCTTAAATGTTGAGTTTAAAATATGCCAGTAAGCATATTATTTATCAGAAAACATGAAGATTCTTGGATGTCTTTTACCATTACAGACCTTTTATCATGTGACTTCAGGAAGAGGACAGGCAATTTTAGTCAACTGAAATCAAAAAAAGGTCTATTAATAATTTTGTACAGTCTAAATCAAAATGACCGAAAACCCAACACTAATTTCAATCGATATTCTAAGTATATTCAACAAATATAACTGTGTAAGACTGCAAATGTGATTCAATTTCCTCCTTTAATCATGAATAGAATATTTTCCAGGCAATGCCATTTCAGGAACCTATTGATCATAATTAGAAAAGGGCCATGAACGACTGCTTATGCTAAGATTGGCTAAAATAATTCTTAAGGCTATTAACATTTCAAGGAAGAAAATGTAGATCGGAACTGAACAAATAAAACCCTGTTATTTACTGTTTAAGCTTTGGGGTTTATCTTTGTAAGAGAGTTTAAAGCGTAATTTTAGCATCCCATCAATCAGTGAACACATCAGGAGATAAAAGTGGATTTACTAATCATCTTTACTAAACCAAATGCTATTTCTGTTAATAAATGAATGGTTTTTTTCCAGTTAGATAATCAATAAAAATACAAATGGATTTAAAAGGCAATGCATAACCAAGTTTCTCATTACACATTGCACAACTTTATTGGCATCCACAAATAGAATTTAAGAAGCACAGTTTTGACAGAAATGGCAGCATATTTCTGGAGACTCTTAGTTGTTTCTTAATGTCCTATGGGCATTGACTAGAGCTCAATGAAATCATGCCTCTCTCTCTTAGAAAAAGAAAATGAAACAAAAAGGCTCCTGTGTGGAGTAAAAAGTGACACAGCAATTTTCTAAGAAAACAATTCAGAATTAGAAAAAATATTAAGCTTTTAGGTGTTCACACTTAGAAAACACTGTTTTAATCTATAGACATGTATTTTGAAAAATCCCCCTTTACAAAGAAATTAATCCAAATTTCTTTACATAATAATATTAACATGCAAATAATCTCATATATTCTGCTTTCCTTACTGCGTACTAATTCTGCACCATTATTCCTATTATATATTTTCAGGTGTCTTGTTTAAAATTGTTGAAAATGTTTAAAATTGTGTTGAAAAATAGTAAGTTTAAATGCTTTTACTACATCTAATGGAAAAATAATTTCTTTTACAAATTAAATGCTCTATGAAAGCTTGCAGGTAATTACCTATAAATAATCATCAGTCATATTCTCTTTTTGCAGTTTTGTGGGTTAGCCATGGCTGGCTGCCACGTGCCCACCAAGATACTCCTCCATAGGACAGAGGGAGAAAAATTATTAAAGAACTTTAGAATAAAGCTAAGAACATGGTGATTTCTTACCAGTTAGTTTCATGGGCAAAACAGATTTGACTTGGGCAGTTCAGCTCATTGCTAATTAATAACAGTGTAAGATGATGAGAAATAAAAAACTAAACTAAAAGTGCTTTCCCCTTCCTCTTCTTTCCAGGTTAAGCTTCAGTCCCTCACCCCTGACTTTTGTACCTCTTTCCCTCAAGTGGCACAGGAGGATGGAGAATGGGGTGTGTATCAGCCCATAACAGCTCCTCCCTGCCACTCCTTCCTTCTCACTCTGTTCCCATGCAGCTCCTTCCACAGGATACAGTCCTTCATGAACTGTTCCAATGAGGCTCCTTTCCATGGGACACAGTCCTTCAGCAACAGACTGTTCCAGCATGAATTCTGAGCTGGAGCTCCTGCCAGAAAATTTGCTCCTGCATGGCTCCTCCACACGTTGCACCTTCCTCCTGACATGTCCAGCATGGGGTCTTCCATGGGCTGCACATAGATCTCTGTTCCACCATGGACCTCCATGGGCTGCAAGAGGACAGCCTGCCTCACCACACTCCTCTCCAAGGGACTGCAGGGGAACTTCTGTTCTAGTGCCTGGAGCACCTTCTCCCTTCCTTCTTCTTGACATTGATGTCTCCAGAGCTATTGGTTTCACTTTTTCTCATTCTTCTTTGTCACAGTCACTCAGCAGCATTTTTACCTATTCTTAAACATGATGTCAGAGAGGAGCTAGCAGCTGGTGGGCACAACTTTGGCCAACGTCGGGATCTCTTAGGAGCTGTCTGTAACTGGCTTTGTCTGACATGGGGTCACTTTGTGTTGTCCACTCATGGAGGCCACCTCTATAGCCCCCTACCTGTTACCAAACCTTGCCACAAAGCCCCATTATAAGGGCTTTTATTCTGATAGCAAAACACTTCCTTCTGGAGTAATTTGACAGTGGAAAGAGCAGAACTTAGTAAATGTACCCCATTGTCTTGTTTAAACAGATTAAATTCACGATTATTTTGTTGTTGTGATTTCTTATAAACCAGTGTACCAGGACATCATGAGCTATTCAATACAACCCTGGCTATGCAGCAGTATAGTGAACTGTTCAAAAAGAGGTCAAATTTGATATTCTCTATGATGATGAGCTGTTTCCAATACTATCATTCATTATACTAATTAATGAGAAAGAAGAGTGAAAGAATGACACTGAAGAAGAAGAGTGAGAAGATTAATGAGAAGAAGAGTGAAAGAATGACACAAATGAATTTTGTTAAAAACCATAGGAAATTTTACCTAGCTTATTGTTAGCAAAGTAAAATTGTTTTCAAACAAACCATTCCATGCATTTCTGTGCTGTTAATAATGAAAGAGCCGTTCATAAGAGTTCATGGAATCATAGACCAGTTTGGGTTGGAAGGTACCTTAAAAATCATCCACTTCCAACCCCTGACATTGCCTGCCATGCCTTACACTAGACCAGGGTGCTTAGAGCCCCATCCAACCTGGCCTTGAACAGTTCCAGAGATGTGGCATCCAAACTTTCTCTGGACAACCTGTTCCAGTGACTTGCCAACCTCACAGCAAGGAACTTCTTTTTAATATCCAATCTAAGTCTTATCTCTTTCAATTTTAAGCCAATTACCCCTCTTCTATCACTACATGCCTTCGCAAATCATCCCTCTTCAGATTTTGTCTAGGGTCCCCTCATGTCTTGAAAGGCCACAATAAGGTCACACCAGAGCCTCTTCTTCTCCATGCCAAAGAATCCCCAGTTCTAGCCGTCTCTGTGAGTCTCGAGTTCCCACGTATAGGATGATAGACAAAGAAAGAACACCACAAGTTATGGGACAGATGGCATCTGTGGCCACCAATGACTACTGAATGCCCCTCAAATATTCCTCTGAGCATGCTTGGAACATGGACTGTAGATAAGACAAAGGGGTACTACTGTCCAGATGTTACCTCAGACCCAGGGGCAGGTTAACATAGCTGGGGGAGAATGTATAAGTGAAAATGAACAAGAATGAAGAATTTATGGGACATGAGGGAAGCCAGATCATCAGCTGCGCTGAAGTCAGCTCGGACTGGCCAAAATCCAATTCTGGCAGGGGCAGATTGCAATCACCATCTTCCAGCCCAATGACTCAAGAAACCACTGACTCAAAAGAAGAGAAAGGCTGAGCACATGCTTTAATTAGCATTAGAGAATGGTGTAACCAATGGACATTAATTCCTTTGTTTGCTAAAATGTGTAACGGGTGAAAAGTCTTGAATGACATCAGGCTCCTCACCACCAAGAAGCCCAGGATGAAGAAGGACCAACAGGATGTCACTGAATCGTGGTGGTGACTGTCTTCTGCTTGATCCCACTCTTCACTTTCTTTTCTATTTCTCTCTATCTCTCTACATCACATTTACTTTAAATAAAATCCACATTATTGACTTTGGCCTTAATTCAGGCAGTAGTCAAATCTTAGCTATGTTTTTAACAGACATGCTTTTTTTTTGCATATTCTGGGTTAAATTTTAAAAAAATGTTCAAACATATGAGAAAATGAAGGAGTGTTTTTGGAATATAACCAGCACTTCAGTGAGAATGAGGACTAGACATATAACTTGGCAGATTCAAGATAGCTTGGAGCTAAAAATCACCACGATCTTCAACGATAATGGAGTAAACATTCCATTTTTATTAATTCAACTCATTTAAATTCTCACAGTTTGCATCAATCTGCATTCCAGCCTACGTGAGAAGGAAAATAGAAAATATTATCTACATGTTCCATGAAAATCTTTTAATGCATTCAGGGAAAGACAGAACTTTCAAGCTGGATGGCTATTGGGACACTATGCAGAATTGGTTTAAAATATCTTTCATTAAGAAATATGAATAGGAACTATAAATGTGACTGCTCTGTAATTACTTATATATGAAAATACTGCTCATAGAACTGAAAATATGTTCTTAAAGAAACTTCACTTTCACAGTACTTTTTATTAGAAGATCACCCTAGACTGTTCAGGGAAAAAAATTACAAAGATTCTTGGGCACAAAAGTAATAATAAAGATATATTGTATTTATGAGTTTTCTTTCCACTCTTTCATTTGTTCACATTTTTGTATATATGGAAGCACTAACCTTACATTTCAGTTCTGCCAGTTCTCTCAGCAAGATGCAGTTTAATCCTTCAAAATTTAGCATTGTAGTTTGCCTTTGTGTCCACACAGGTGATAGAAAAGTCAGATTCAGTTTTCTATGTAATTTTTTCTTAGAAGCTTGAAAACTTTCTGTGTCTTTGTTGTATTACTATATATTTCTTTCTAAACTGATCTGAATCATGTAGAAACAATTTCTTCTGTGTTTAAAGTCAGCAATTCAAGATGGTAGAGAAAAAAAAAATCAACTCCTGGCTAAGTCAGTTAAATTTTCTTGTATATCTACAAGAAGCAGTTTCTAAACATGAGCATTGGGTAAGGATCACATAAAAAGGGCCAACTAAAGAGTACTATCACTACTTTGTGAAAAAGCTTTTGCTGTTGCTGGTATTCCCATCTTGAAGCTGATCCTAAAGGAAAAAAAATAGCTTCATTTTGCTTTAAAACTAATGCACAGTATAACTCAAAGTCCTCCTTAATTGCCATTTCTTCAGGCTTGACTTGCCATAATAAAACATTTCACCCATAGGAAAAGATATGTTTGGCTGCTGAAGATTTAACCATTTTCCTTAGATGGTGCCCTGTGGGAGAGACGAGGCAAGGAAAGACTTATGTTTTACTACTAACTAATTTTCACACAGTGAATTGGAGATCCTAGAGCTCAAAAAATAGTCTTTTCTTTTATATATTTTTATTTTTACAGCACAATTTTCTGAATCACTGATTAATTTGCGTATTTGTTTGATTTGGCCAACAGCATATTAACTCTATAATATTTCCAAAAGATAGATTCTTCTCAAGGTTAGTTTCTAATTAAAGTCTTGATGCAGTAACCATCTCAGCTATTAGTTTGAGTATATCAAACTAATACAGTGTATTAATTTGATGTACATCAAATAATGTATGAACATCATGATCATACATTAAAAAAGCTTTCGTGCCCTTAAAAGAAGTCAAAGCAGAAAACTGGGGAGTTTTAATATGAAAATATTTTGCTAACTGCACTTTTTATTCAAGCTAGAAAAGGTATAATACAAAAGTTTTGTGACCAGGAGAAACTGATATGACAGGTTTTTTTGCTGAATGGGAATATTACTGAGTGTAGCTCACTGTTTGCTTTGCTTTTTTTAAGATAGAAGTTCCATATTCTCTGTTCTAAACTTTTAGATGTGGGACTATTATTTTCTAAACTTATCACTGAAAATTATTCTTGTAATATATTTATATTGAATTTTAAAAGCAAGTGTTGTTTCATGCAAGTAGAAAAGTTCATAACAAAATGATACAGAAATTCAAACTTCTTCCTATACACATCAAAGCTACCTGATCAAAGGCATGACACTAAAATGGAAGAAAAGTACTAAATATATAAACATCTGGGAACTCATGGGTCAAAGGACTGTAGCAGTTCAGGCCAGAATAACAGGGTTTTGTTGTAGGGAAGAAGACAGAATGAAAGGCTTGCTACAGCTAAAAATATATTTGAAATGTACATCATCTCCAGCAGCCAGCATGTCCCATGCAATCCCAGACTGCTTTTAGCATAATATAAGGCACTGGTATCAAGAGGCTTGATGAAGAGCAAAAGGATTGATGAATGCATCTGAGTCTAAATGTAACAAAATATACCTGTTATCTTCCCAAATTTCCTATCTGCCTCTTACTCATACAAAGGTTCCATCAATGAGAAATACGGAAAAAAGCTTTTAGAAGAGCGCTGTTTGTGTGCGAGAGTGGTTTGTGTGCATACAAGCACATAACTTAACATACAAATTTTTTATTTACCATGTATTTATTTTTAGGCTCAACATCAGTTAGCAAAACATAATTAAACTACTATAGACTGACTTACAAAGTTTTATAGCACAATTTTAAAAGGTATTCAAATATACAGAAAGCCATCAGAAGATTTTAAAAGTAGTTTGCTGTAAGTAGAGGAAACAATAATGAGAGGCACTGGAGGAGACATAATAAAGCTACATAGAACTCTGGTTATTCAGAAAAATAGAATTCAAATTTGAACACTTGCAGTCAAGGACTACTGAGATGGATATAGACTAGAATGTGGGTATATTTGACTAGAAGAACTGTCTCCTTTTATTTTACTGAGGAAAGATGAGGAGGACTCAGAAATACACTAAATGTGAGCAAAAGCAGCAATATAGGCCCCACAGAAATGACAGCATCACACCGTAAGACTGTCAATTGACTATGAAAGATTTGTCTTCACAAATAAAACCACATGTCTGCCCTTTCTTGTGGAGTCATGGTATTATACAAAGTGAGTGATGCAATGATTAAATCATTTTTTTTGAAAATTTATGTCGAAATTTAAGTATTATGTATTACATAGTTTAAGAATAGGGATGAAAATGTGGACTGCAAAACCTTCTGAGGTCTAATGTGTGAGCTTAGTCTGATGTTCTAGGAAAGACAGGAAGTGATTGAATGACTGCAGTAATCCATCAACCCAGCTGCACGCTGTAACGCTGTGCTCCTGCTGCAATAATGTAATGCAAGCACTGATCATGCTGTTCCAAGATTCCTCTTCTCCAAGATGTTTAAGAAATATTGTAGCTAAACTTGTAGAAATAATGATAATATTAAATTATATCTAAGTGAGGGGAAAGTGTGGTACTATGGTTCTATTAACTGCAAGGATCCTGCATCTACTCTCTCTGAAATTCTGCATCCTCTGGGATATCAGGAGTAAATTGTTTACCTGAGTTTGTAGAGTGAATGGAAAAGGTTTCCTGACATGTTTGAAATGTCCCTGAATCTCAGATGAGGATTAATCACCAGATGCAGCAAACAGCTGCCTCTGCCTCTGCCACTGCCAGCTCAGCCTGCAGCTGAGCAAGTTGAGCAGTGCTGGCAATGGTGTGCTCTACGACCCCTGCTCCCTGGCTGTGGAGGGAACTCTGAAAAAATCCTTCCATTCCAAGGGGAGAGAAGAGGTTTGCTGCCTTTAACAACAGGAGAATGTACTTCATGTGGCTGAAGGGGCTTTTCTCAGCTGTTAAAGAGGCCAATGGCCTTCTCTTTAACCTAAAAAGCTGCATAATAACTTGTTATGGCACAGTTCTTCGATGCTTCGAAATAATCCACAGTTTCAGACTTAAGTAAATCCAGAACACAGTCACTCTCTTGATAAATGTTGTTATAATACCTAAATACATAATATTCAAATATGTTTTTAAGTTACCAGAAACTTGAATTCTGCCCTTCCAACAACAAGAGCGATGACAGGAAAGACTTGCATTATTAATTTTGTCCTCTGTGTCTTCATTCCAGAGCAGTGAAGTACCATCAACCCTACCTTTCCCAACAGTAAATTGACATTTTACTTCTTGGACAACAGCAGGAGAATTGATCTCTGTGTGGGAACAACCACGGAAACATTTGGTGCTCTCTGGCAGTTGTTCAACATATGCTCACCCATTGAAACATTCTGCATGTTTCCTACATAATCAGGGCTGGACCTCAGCCATGCACAAAGCCAATGACAGCCATAAGCACCAGGCCATGAGCTATATTCTCTGTATGGCCTTTTCTCAGCACACCTTCTGTTCCCTCCACTCCCCAGAAAAGAACTTGTCTTCTAAACATAAAGGTTTTGATTAAATGCAATTTCCCTTTTTTTGCCAAATCTGGTAATTGTTCATATCATCTTCACTTTAAATTAAGAAAGAAACAGTGTGCTCTTTGGCAGAGTGTTCCTTTCTTAGCAGGCAAACAGGAATTTGTCACAACGGAATAAATTATGTTATAGCATAACTTTTTAAAGCACCATTAATACAAATATATATCCTTCCTTTTTGACAGAAATGCCACTGCTCTATTCAAAATCTAAATTAATTTTCAGACTTTTATTGATTCAACCATTATCCTTTTCATCCAGGACTCTAAAATAATGCATTAACTTTACATGTTAGAGAAGCGCAGCCTGATCATATATCCTTTCCAATGTTCAACATCTTATAAAAACACCCAGAAAAAGTAATGTTTTTTCCCAAATGATCTTTACATGATAGCATTATTGTAACTATAGTCATATTTTATTTTCAGTTTGTGGGTCTGTAACATGTAGCTACTAACAGTTGTATTAAAAGCAGAAGGACATGGAATTGAGAACTTCTTATGCTGGCTGCAAAAGATCTATGAAAGCATAGATGGTTTAATTTTCACTAATCAATTAGAAACTTGATAGAAAGGCTTTATTAGCATTTGAGAAGCCAACAGATCTCTCCTGTGTGAATATGGAGATCATTCATTGATCCCTGAGGCTAAGTGGATGGGATATCAAGACCTTTTCACAGGCTCTGAGATCAAAATCACATAGCCTAGCTCACATTCAGATATCCATGTTCTCTTGTCCCCAAGAAGAAGTGGGCAGCACCACAACTGCCAGTGCGGCTGGTCCTTCTCATGTGCTATTTGTGCCAGCCTCTGTTTGGGCCCAGTGCCGCGCAACAGCAGCCAGAGCTGTAAAGGACCACGGCAGCGACTGAGAGAGCAGCCATAGCAGACTGCAGCCGTGGTAAAACACAGACCATAATTGTGAGGCCATCTCAAAGCTAGCCCTGTTTTATTTTTTGTACAGACAGACCTCTGAAACCTGTGAGATCATAACAGAAAGGTGCTTAATATTTGCAAAATATTAACGGGATAAAAGCTAATGGAAAGATTATAGCGTGCTTTGAAATCTTTTTTGTTTTTGCATTCTTGTTTCTATGAGAGCTATGAATTTTAAAATCCTACACCATTTTTGGTGAGTTCTGAACAGTGTACTTTTATTAGCTATTGAGGATCCACTATAAGGAAGCCTCATCATTCCATATACTTAAAATTATGGTAAGTCTCACAGAACAAATGGAGTACAATCCCCACACACCTTACTATTTCCTTCAACAAATTCCTGAGTAACACCAATCCTGCTTTGACTTCCAGCTCTAATTTCCCCTTTCTGTCTATTTAGCAATTTGGGGGGTTTTATGTCTTTCTTATAGACTGACACAACAGGAGTAAATTCTTCTGTAGTAAATAAAATAAAATAAATAGTAGTCTCAACTCATCATGAAAAGCCTATTTAAATCTTTGAAAACAGAGGAAATTTGAAGAATGGAATGGGACTCAGAGAAGCAGAAACTATAGATTACCATAAATAACATATAGAGTGAGTGAGAATATGTTTCAAGCCCAAATCAATACCAGCAAATGAGCCACAATAAATTTTTTACTCTGTATTGTGTAGTTAAAGTTTTGAAATTACTTGAAGTTCATAAAGTTATTCCTTCTGAAAATAATAACTTATTAGCCAGATTTTACCTTTATTAATGTGTGTACAGAAAGTGCAAATGATCACTGAAGAAACCTGCCCATTTTAATGTTTTCATTCACAGTAAATAGAGTTGCCGAGTCTATGTCTTGTAAAACTTAACAACTTGGATCCAGCTGGTATATCAAAGCAAGTTATGGCCCATCAGGTTTTGGAACACAACCAAAAAACCACAAAAAATTGCAGTGTAAGGAAAACATTGCTTACTTTAAAAAAAAATATAGGTGGTTAATTTTTTTTTCCCCAGCAGCAATCGAGATGGGAACTTCAAGTGCCAGTCAAAACTTGAGTCCTAAACCACCCTGTGTGATTTACTCAAAGTTCACCAGAAGATAAGGGAAGTATTTTTTGTTCTAGATACATGAACAATGCAAAATCATTGTACCAAATATTTTTTCTTAGTTTTTTTTTATTCAGTTTAGGTCTTATTGTGACATTACAACACCTGAAAATCTCTAAACATAGTTAGTTGTACGATTTTTCTGAAAACATTATTGTTTTGTGTCAGCATTTACAGTGTTCTAAAATATTGTTATATTTGTACTCTTTTTTTTTTTTTTTTGCTGGAAGACCATTTTTTGACATCAAAAGAATACAGTTTTAAATACTTTAATGATTTGCGGAGCTGATTATGTGTGATGAGCAAACTCAGAAAATCTTTTCAGTCTTAGTCCTAGACAACAGTGATAATTACACATTTCTGTTGTCTTGTACATGACACATTGCAGCATTATGATCTCCTATGTAAGTCTGGTATCATCGAGGTCCAGTTTGAGCTTCAGTCAAGTTTTATTTTTGAAAGCTAGTGCTAAAAGTATCAAATTGACAGTAGAAATTCTAAGAGAACTCTATTTTCTCCTGTTATTCCTCAATGTATAACCTTGGGAAAAAAAAACGTAAAATGGAATTTTTGTTCTTTTGAGAATTACTCTTTACAAATTATGAAATCCTCTGATATGTTATATTCTCTCTCTGCATTTATGAAATTCTTTACTCCTTTATTTTATTGAATTATCCGTAAAATTACATTAAAAAACTGAATCTTTGGCTTTATTTTCTCTTAGTATTAAAAAATTCCTTATAGTACTCTGTCTTCATTAGGAAAACAATACTTCTATTTACATATATGATAATTTAAGCTCCTATATATCACTGCAGGTGTCTTTAAAATGAGGTGTAAAACACTCTATGAAAACAGGGAGCTTTGTAAATGTACCAGTGTTATTTTTTAAAATATCTTCTTGGTGTTTCTTTTTCTTAATTATGTCTATCATAAACCCAAAAACCTTCCATTTATATTACGTAAAATTATTATGTTTCTTTCAAATGTAAATGGATGTATTTATTTTGTATTACCTGGTGAAGTTGTGCTTATTACTCAGAACTGTCTGCTTTTTAAAGCCAGATGATTACTCATAATAATGAAAAATTCTACAGAGTGCATATCCTTTAAAAGTTAAAATTTTATGCATCATAAATATTTGGACAGTTTTCATGTGCAAAAATTACCTACTTTCCTGAGTACAGGACCTCTAAGTTTCAAAGCATGGCATGACACAGACCAGAACAAGCCTGAACATGGTTTTCCCAGAATCATAGAAGCATAGAATGGCTCAGGTTGAAAAGGATTTTAAAGATCCTCTAGTTCCAACCCTGCTGCCATAGGAAGGGACACCTTCCACTAGACCGTGTTTCTCAAAGCCCCATTTAAGCTGGCCTTGAACACTTCCAGTGATACAGGGTATCCACACCTTCTCCGGGCAGCCTCTCCCAGTGTCTCACCAGCTCACCGTAAGGAATGCCTTCCTAAGAGCCAACCTAAACCCTTCCTCTGCCATTTGAAGCCATTCCCATCACTTCAAGCCATTAGTGCTCTGCAGGTCTGGGCAGCCTGTGGGCTGTTTATTGCAGTCACAGGGGGAGGAAGCTGATGTAACAGGCTGCACAGCAGCTTGCAGTTACACATTTCCTCAGGGGCTGTTAGTCAAAATGCAACATCTCTCTAAATATACTAGGTCAGGGGCAACTTGCACAGGATTTTGTGGACAATGAGACTGCACCACATGCAGCCAGAGGCCTACACTACCCCTCAGATCTGTATTCAGTTTTCTTCTACTCAGGTTAAGGGCAACACCACAGGGCTGCCTGAGCATCCCTCTGGCCAAGCCTCTGCTGGTAGCATGATGAAAACTGCAATAGAGAAGTGCCAGTAATCCTACACTGTTGTCTGTTTTATTTAATGGTAAAACCATAAATCAGGGACAACGACAGTATTATATCCTTTTCACCTTTTATTAGAGCTCAGTGTTCCCCTGATAGGAAATAATTCTCTCCAGAGAGAAAGAGCTGATCCTACATTGATTTCTGAAATACTCTCAAGCTTCTAGGATTTAAGAGGAGATGGAAAATTGATTTGTATTTCATGTGCTACATTCATTCGTGGAACATGTCTTCAGCTGCAGTAATATAGTATTTCTCCATTACAGTAATCTGTATGAAGCCTGATTTGCATTAGGGTTTTATAATATAATTCTCTTTTAACTCCCAAGACCTTAGGAGACAATATCGATATTCCTTACTTACTTTTGGCATGAACATGCGAAATGCTTGAAACCTGTTTCTTGAGTCAGAAGTTAATGCTTCCCTCTCTGCCCTGTAAATGAACTCTTTTCTGAAAATCCCAATGAAGAGGGATAGCATTTTCAAGGCAGGAAGCAGGAGACATTGCTCTGTTCCACTGTCTCTTCTACATGAATTAAGTACAATTAAACTGCTGGCAAGGTTTAACTGTTAAAATGACAATTCCTGACAGGAACAATATGAGGGCTTTTTAAGAAATTATCAGGTAAAGCCTGTATATTAATGAAGAATCTCATGGAATAAGTATCTGGAACATTTGCTGATTGATTCTAGTCTCTCGGTAAGCCTCAGTTTATTGTTTCTTAAGTAGAAATTGTACTGATTGTGAAGACTGCTTCAGTCCCTTGAAACTACTAAAATGATCAAATAAATTTCATTTATAAACTTGACCTTTCCTAAACATGTAATGCCAGATCTCTTCCATGGCATTTATTTAATTAAGTCATAGTCTCGTTTATTTCTGTTATGACTACATAGAAATATGAATTTAGTTTTGGTTAGGACAAGTAAACTGAATGATCTGAATTCCACAGTTCTAAAACTCATTGAACAACAGCAGGTTAGGAGATAAAAAATCAGACCTTGCTCAGTGTCAGGAGGGTATGAATTCACATGCGGATTCCCATTTATGACAGTTGACTTTGTGCAGCATGAAATAGATGTCTCAGTACAAAAATGATGGCATATTGCTTTCATAAAGTCTCTTAAAATTGACAAAGACTCTGCAGGTAATTCTCCTAACATTTTCAGCTTTTTATTGGCATAAACAAATGGGAACATTTTATATCCTCTACCTTTATTTCAGTAGCATTAAAAATACAGTAAATTGTAGTGTTTGGGTTTTGCTTGTTTGGTTTTTTTTTTTCTAGCATACAATAAATGTCTCCTTGATTGAGAAGTACTATTTTTTTCAGAAATTCTTATATTTTTGTTCCTTTCCATCAAAGAACAAAGAAGCAAAGATTGTATTATTTTGTATTGCCTCCTAAAAATACTACATGAAAATACATTTCCCTTTTGACCTTAAGATGTCAACACAGAAATACCAAGAAAGCTTACATCATCTATCTTTATGAAAAATCTTAGTTATTACTTGAGTTACTAAAAATTCTCTTGAGCTTCCCTAGGCACATGATGAGATGAGTAGTAACTGAAGAGTGATGAAACACCATATGAATTGGTCCTTTAGCAATATTTCATAGAATCAGAGTGATTCATGTTGGAAGGGACCTTAAAGCATACAGCTCTAACCTTCCTGCCAAGGGCAGGGACACCTTTCACTAGACTAAGTTGCCAGAACCCCAACCAGCCTGGCTTTGAACACTTCCAGGGATGGGACAACCACAACTCCTCTGGGCAGCCTGTTCCAGTGCTACAAGTCCCTCACAGTCAAGAATTCTTCCTAATATGTAATCTAAACCTACTGTCTTTTAGTTTGAAGCCACTCCCCTTATCCTGTGTCTATATGCTCTTGTAAAAAGTGTCTCTCTGTCTTTCTTGTAGGCTTACTTCAGGTACTGAAAGGTCAAAATTAAGCCATCCCAAAGCCTTCTCTTTTCCAGTTTGAACACAATTTTCTCACCTTTCTTGTACAAGGGCTGCTCCAGCTCTGTAATCATCTTGGTGCCCCTTCTCTGGACTTACTCCAATAGGTCGATGAGTTTCCCATGCCAGGGACCCCAGAGGTGGATGCAGCAAAGCAGCTAGGGTCTCACCAGAGCAGAGAAGAGGGGCAGAAACTTCTCCCTCCCCCTGCTGCCCATGCTGCTTTGGATGCAGCCCAGGACACATTAGACTTTTTGGGCAGCGAGTCTTATTAAACCCCAGGAGATTCCCATTGTCCCACTCCTTGAGCTTGTCCAGGTGCCTCTGCATGGCTGCATGCCATCCCATCCTTCAGGTGCGTCAACTGCACCACTCAGCTTGGCGTCATCTGCAAGCTTGAAGTTGCATTTGACCCCTTTGTCTATGCCGTAAATAAAGAGATGAAAAAACAGTGGTCCCACATGGACCCCTGAGGGACACCACTTGTCACTGACATCTGTCATGACTGAGCCACTGACCACTAACCTCTGGATGTGACCACCCAACCATTTTCTTTTCCATCTAACAGGCCATGCATTCAAACTATTTCTCTCTAATTTAGAGAAAAAGGTGTTGTGAGAGCTGTGTCAAAGTCTTTACAGAAACCCAGATAAGCAACATCTTTAACCCTTTTCTTGTTGACTGATGTAATCACCTAATTTCTCTTGTATCCAATAGAAACCTCTAGACCACAAAATTCCTTTTGTATGATCATCTCCAATAACCATTATTTAAGCAAATGTGGAAAGAACACTTACATTATTGATATTTCAAACAGCATTTCTAAGGAAAGTAGTTTTGAACAAAATTTCTGAAGCTGGTGAATTTTAAGTAGCATCTGACAATATCATTGGACAGATGTCCATACTAGAAATCCTGGCATTGACCCTTTGCATAACAAAGGTCACAGGGACCTGTGGCCCAGCCAAAGGACTGAACAGTGAGAGATACAGCAGGAGCCTCCAGACTTTTATGCACTTGGACTGCAAGACAATAAAAGCCTAGGGATTCCTTTTTTCAGGGTCCCTCCTCTCAGGCACTCAGACTGAGCTGCTCTTCTGCTGTTGCACCATGATTAAATTATTTTAAGGATCAAGACACCTGAGATTCTGGTATGAGAAACCTGGTGTTGAACTGGTAAGGAAACCTGGTCTGACTGTATGTGTGTGTGTGTGTAGGGAATTGAGAGGGGTTGGCTCAGTGGAGCTGGCCACTGCAAAGGGGCCTCTCTCCCAGTTCAGGTGGTGCAAGCATGACTGCCAGAGTGGCTCCTGGAAAGTCACATGGGAAAGTTTCCTTAACAATCCTCTAGAAAGTTGCCACTGGGCTGTTGAGTGTTTTATGCCAAAGAGTCTGAATCCTATGTTAAACATGCTAGCAGCTTGGAGTAGTAAAAATTTACATGCATTTTTGCGGGAGCAAAGGAAATGCACTGTCAAACCAGTGAGCCTCTGCCAGGATATAGGCCTAAATTGTGCTTTAATTTCATCAAGCCGTCAGTTTGTCTCCTAGACGTTGTAAGGTAGGACATTGGATTCCTATTGCTATCCCTTGCTTCAAAGAATGATCAATAGCAGGCAAGATGGACAGTGCTAGGCAGAGAAAGAGTGGTCCTGGTTATATGAAAGATGCCAATTACATTTTGCCCTGTGGGGCAAACTTTCATTTCACAAAAGTGCTAATACAAAACAACTCTTTCTCTCACACAGCACTTATTTGAAGACTTCTGTACTCAGACTTGCAGCTCTAAAAAATATGGCATAGAAACTTTCCAGTTAGATCACTGTCAGGAACATAATGTTTCTGGCTTCAAAACTGTTTACAACCATGCTGTGTCGAAGAAGGCTGCTCTCACATGTCTTTAGCAATTATCCCAGCTCAGCTATCTAAAAAATTTCCTTGGTTTTATTTCTGCTAGCTATCTCTCTGCTGTCTACTCTCTCTTCCCTCTAGTTCATCCTATGGACTGAGTACAGTTCCCTGATCTTCAACCTGCTTGTCTAAAAATTGCCTATTGTCTATCTATATGTTGCTGTTAACTGAGCTGTAGATCAGAATACTGTGTATCACTATTTATTAAATTACTGTGGTTATTACTTCATCTTGCCATCAAAAGAGGAAATATGCCTGTGACAACTCTCTCTCAAATATTTTTGTATCACCGTGATGTGTGAGAATCAAGGACAATAAAATTGCTTTTTCTTCTTTTGTGTCAGAATGAATCTAGTATACTGTTAGGAAAAGTTGTCTCCATCACAGGAAAGCTTTCAATGGTTCACTGCCCTAACATTATTCAACATGCATTGAATGCGGTTTTGAAGAGATGAAGTGACAAATATTTGTGAAAAATGTTGTGGTTTTACCCAAAATACAGAATCTTATACTCTATCTCCATGCTTTCCAAACCCAAAATCAGGTATGAGAGAAGAGGGTCAACACTGAACTTAAAATAAAAAGGCGTAAAAAAAGAAGTGAAAATTTGAAAGATAAGTGTTTTAGACCTGAGCCCTGCTTTAGATAATTTTGAATTCATTTATTTATCATATTCTTACTTACAGATACATATTTATAAAAATAATCATAGATATATATCCCTTCAATACCAAATAAAAAAAAGAAAGAATCTAAAAACTTGCAAATCTGAAACATCATATTGTTTTAAAATTAACATTTAACAATTAAGTTGGCTTACTTCAGCATGCCAGAATCATATCTATGAAGGTTTATGCAGATCACATAATTTCTGACTGTGTTATTCATATGAAATTATCAGTAGAATTCAGATTAAAATATCAATGAATTTCAATGTTTGCAGTTGTATTTTTTCCTGTGTAATCCTATCTCCAGTATAACTCAGAAAATAAAAGTTGTGAAGAGGTATTTCAGAATAAGGATTTTTTTTTTTCAAATTAATATTGTAGTTGCATTGTTGGCTATTGCAATGCTCCAGAATGGGAAATAAATAATTAAAGTTCCCTATTTTTTATGGTCTCTATTTCATGTAGCTTGCCCAGGCCAGCAGTGTAGACAAGACAGAAATATGACGAGGAATTAAACCTCTCATATTCAAAATTTTTATCCTCTAATCCTGCTTTCAATCTACTGCCACCCTCATTTTCGCATGATGTCCTCACAGATTTGCTTTCTGAAATTATTAGTGATTATTTCTCTCATCGTTATGCATATGGCTATCTTTTCATTTCACAGAATGAGAAAAAAATCAACCTTGAAGTCTAAATGTCCTTATCATTTCCATCTGCTAATACTTCAGCTGAAAATGAGCACTGTTTGAAGCCCTGATATCACCATGTCAATATTAGACTAAGGCCTTTGGAGGAAGAATCACTGGTGACTCCAGGTTCTGCTGCTGCTCTTTGAAGTATTCTTGGTAGCACAACACACCAACATTTCACTGTTGTAAGTGCTGCTTGTAGTAATGCCTTGTTTGGGTCTGTCATTTTCTCTAGGAAAGTAACAAGCAACAGGGAAGTAAAGTGTCATGTTGACAGCAAAACACTTGACAGCTTTGACCTGCAGTAGACGTGACATTGACAAACAGCAGCAACAGGATCCGCTCAACTGCATTTCACAGGTGCTATGATGCACAGACAGACCTTTGGTTCTCCTGATTTCTATCCCTTTCCCTCTCCTCTTGGTGAGCTCAGATAATGTTTCTTCTTTAGAAGAGGAAATCTTTTCACAATAAGATGCTTATAAACTGATGTATGCAGCTACAAAGTGTGAGAAGTCCCAGCAGAGTGCGGCATAGGACAACAATTCTAGCAAAGAAAAATTAATTGTGGTATTTTATACCTCCTGGCAGTGAAATCATGATTGCTATTTTGAAAAGTGGATAGAGAAAAGCAAAGCAAGTCTGACTTAAAGTATAGGATGTTAATGATGCAAATAGCAGAAACCATAGTGTTTCTCTACAGTTTTCCATAACTGGTTCCTTCAGTGTGTGCTAACGTGTCCAAGGAGAGTTTATGAGTTTGGCTATTTTTTCTGCTGCTGAAAAAAACAAATAGATGAGGGGAGAATCTCCCAAAGGCTGAGATTCCTTGAAGTCCTGCAGTCTAGATGCCAGGAAACTTTATGCTGAATCATATAGCCTAATTAATGGTCAGTATTTTTGATGTTTTCTCAAACAGCAAACTTATACTATGACAATTTCATTTAAATGTCAGGAAAATCTCACACAGAAGTCAACACAATTATCCCTTTCCTAGAACCCATCATTATCTCATGTATAAGAGGTTTGGCATCATCTTAGCAATAGTTACCACATGATTTCATCTGAGGAGCAGGATCTGCTTTACAATTAGAATATCTAGACTGCATAGTGAAGTTTAACATACCATTTAATATGCTTTAAACAGGATATGAGTAAAGAATAAGAAAAGTCTCATTGCTATGATGCACTTTGGTTCATACCATAATATTTATAGCCAGAATTAATAAGTCTAAGTTCAAAATATAGCCAAAATTCCATGATTCCCAAATGTCATGAAAATAAAGTTTTCCTCAGATAAAAAATTAAGTGCAAGCATGAATAAAATAACTGCAATTTTTAGCACATTCCTAACATTAATGGCTTTGTTATAACACCTAAGACTTCCAGATTACCTCTTTCATGTAAGGGTCTCAGAGGTCATTACTAGTTTAAGAACCCAGGCATCTTTATAAGGTGAGCAAATGTATCTTCATTTTGCAATAGGAATAGTGACAGAAAATTATCTCCCAGGAAAGTCACTGAAATCTGTTTCAGGCTCTGTTCCTTCCTTCCTATTCTAGATTTCTGCATATTTTAACTATCCCAGAACTATTGCTTCAAAACTGGAAATGTTTCAGCCAGTAAGAATCCAGGAATGCTGCTGCAGTTTTGACGGATTCACCTTTGCATCTTAGTATGTATGCTTCTCAGTCAGTCATTTTCTTGCACTTCTATTTGCACAATGATAGAAGAGTTCTATCTTTGTGACTTAGCACAGTATGCAAATTCCCATGTTCTAACGTGCAGGCAGCTACTATAAGTCAGCTGAAGTACAGGGATTTACATTAATCAATGTATTGCTCTTTCTCAGTTACTTTATTGCAATTATCTAAATCTCATAACTCTGATTAGGAAGGAAGAAAGACCTCTGAGAAAATTGAGATGAAGTGAACAGAATTTTTGAAATCACCATGTTGTGTATTAACAATGGCTTTGTGCACAATACATTCTCATCAAAAAATTTACACAGGTGGGAAAACTCCTAATAGTAAAGACCACAAAAATCTGTGTGAGGGCACCATTTTATAAATATCCATAAGATAAAATGCATTGCATCAATCTCTAACTCACCTTGGTGGGTTACGTAAAGCAAGCATTATCCCCCATATCTAGTTTGCTGATAACTATACCCTATGCAAATACTTTGATGCCTAGAGATTCTGACCTGGAACAGAGGCTAGACAAAATCAAAGGAATAAAGTAGGTATTTATTAAAAGGCCCTCAAAAGATGCACCTTGGGCAGCGCAAGAGCCCTGCCATGGCTTGGCCCAAGATGGATGCAAGATGGATATAAGATGGATGACCAGTCAGGAGTTTTCACACTTTTATAAGTTTTGGTCCATTTACATATTGGGGTTAATTGGCCAATTACGGCTTCAGGTTATGAAGTCCCAGTCTGCTCAGATGGATTTCTTCAATTTGCTGTTGTTTATGCTTTCCGAGCCTAAAGCTGCAGTGGTGTCCTTGGTCCTCAGGCTGGAAAAGGATTGTTTTGTCTAACTACCCCATGAAGAAAACTTGCTAACACTTTATATGAAGTTCAGAGTCAAACACTAGGGCAGTACAGAATCTAAAAAAAATATGAAAGCTAAAACTTAAGGCACCAACTTGACACTTAAAATATAAAAAGATAAAAAATTCTCAGCAAAGCACAGATACTTAAAAAATCCTAATAATTATGCCATTAGAACAATTAGAAACATAGGGTCATACTTCTCAATATTATGAATTATCAATACTCTTTTGACTCTGAATGAAAGATGGTCTAAAGAAAATTATCCAAGACATGTAAGTGACTTTGAAGCTCAGCTGTAGAGAACTCTGTCCTACTTAGTGTAGGCACATTTTCAACCCTTTGGCTTATTCCTTCTGGGGAAGATTTAAGAATAAGACATCTTTGATGATTCATCCTCCTCTTCAGGAGCACTCAGGGTGATATAATTGAGAGAAAATATTTCACATAAAATAACAGGCACAATTTTTCTTCATAAGAAGACAAATCCTCTCCTTCACCTTGTCTCCAATATGCTACAGTCTAGTGGCTGGGACACTCCTGGGGAATTGAGATACCCTTGCCAGTGGAAGATTACAGCCAATTTATATCACTAGTTCATTTGGCCATTACCGTGCCTTTTTTTTTTTTTTTTTT
>LTAT01000004.1:99879545-99903505 GCA_003286495.1 Chlorodrepanis virens | reverse complement strand
AAAAAAAAAAAAAAAAAGAAAAAAAGAAGAAGAAGAAGGAAAAAAAGGAGATAGTGATATGTAGAAACTACGGGGGGGTTTTCAGCTTACTTGCCTAATGGCAAATATTTGAAGTTTCATGATACTACCCAAAGATTCATGTTCCTTTGTTTTCACATGTCAAAGGATTAGTCTGGAGTAAACAAGAAACATTCTGAAATATGTAGCAATTACAAAGATTATATGTGTTTGATAGTTTGTCTTTTGGACTTTTTAGATGCAAAAATTAGAATGAGATTACTGTTATTTGAAAAAAAAAAGTGTTTGTCTACAAAAACTAACGTTTAAATTATCATTATTTAAGACTATCCATGGACTTCATAACTTGATCTGGTATCACTTAAAGGTGAAGACCCACCCACCCTTTTCAAAGGAGACAAGGCATAAAAGAGATGGAAAGCAGTGAGCTGGGTTTGTAGTTTATTAGCAGCAGCAAAACTGTTAATGCATTACATTAGTGTTAATGCATTAATTACTTAAGAATCTAAATATTGCATGTGAGCCCAGCTGCTTATAAAATAATATGAAATTAATTCAAATGGCAACACTAAGATGCACAAAATGGTGATAGTATTCTTCTTTCAGTCTTAGATAGATATATTGACCTGGTTTGTTAGGTAACTACATATACATCTTTTGACATGCAGAACTGCCAGTCTACTCAAAATTGCCTCAAGTGTGGTATGACATTTCTTGATAAATAAAGAACACCAGTGCTATTATTCTCTCTGTTTAGCTAGAAATTTTTCTGCTAGAGATGATATAGGGCTTGAAGTTATTTTGATAACTTTCCAGGGAGACAGTTTTTATTAAAGATATGCCATAGATATTTTCCCATCCTGCACCTGCTCACAATGCTGCCCTCTGTCCTATTATCCAAAGTAATGAATTAACTGAGAGTTTGGGGTTCAAATTTGTATGTGGATCTCACTGTTCATTTTGATTTCAATGTTTTTATTTGTGTTTCAACTAGATATGTTTTGATTTGCATTTTGATTTTAACTTTTGGTTTTTTTCTTGATGTCATTTCAAGGCCCATGAATTTCAGGCAGGACATATTTTATTTCTGATTTCTAAAGCTCTTTAAGGATTTCTGTGAGGTTTCAGATAAATTATCTTGCTTTGGCCTGTATTTTTGCTTGTCAACCATTCCATATTGCTGTTGGCAAAGTTTCTTCCACAAGATTTTTGCTGGGTTCGATGCAATCCATATTCAGTTGGGTTATGTTTCCCAACCCAGGGACCATTAGCCTAGTTATATGGATGTTAGCAGAGACATTCTCATTAGCTTCCATAAAAGCAGCCAAAGCAGAAAACTTTTGCAAAATCAGCAAATTGCTGTTTATAGTCTCCAACAATGCTCTAGCTCCCTAAATCAGCAGAATCACTCCAACTTGTTTCACGGGGAGACTGGCCAGAGTGTGTGTTATCACAAAGGTTTTTTCAGAACCCAGCACTATTTAGACCAGCCTCTAGGATGGCATTCTAGTTAGAAAAGAAAAAAAAAAAAGGTAGGAAAAAATCCCTCAATGTTCTTTTCACAGACTATGATGATTTTCTAGTGTTTGTACTGATATTCTTACTTTATTCTCAGTTATTACTCTTATACACTATTGTCTTGTATATAAAAGATAGATCTTACCAATTCCTTTCATCAGGTATCCACTCCTATACTTCTTTTTCAATCCTTAACTGATTGCTGTGTTTAAATTTTACATAAACCTCTACTTCTTCCTTCCAAACTACATTTTTTTATAGAATATCAATCTTCTGTAAGGAAAGAAAGAGCTTCCCTTTTGCTAAAGAGATCTAAAATGTGCACAGCATAAGAAAATAGGAAAAAAAATTTGTGTATTTATTTGCCTTATCATTTTTGAACATACATTAGTTAAGTATTCATACATTATTTATCTTCTTTTCTTTTTCTCTACAGTGTGGAACCAAAGGACAGTGTTTCAGAAAGGCAGTAGTCACAGTTCAGAGAAATAATGTTGAAGGTCATAATTGCGGCAATGAAGCATTTGCTTTCTCTTTGTGCATCAGACTGACAGTTTAGATAAGATAAGAGCTGTTGTTTCTTCCAACTTCTTTCTCAAAATAATGGCTTTTTTTTTCTTTTAAGCAATTGTCTTTCATGTTTACTTAATTTAATTGTGAAAACTGTAGAATTGGACAGGAAAGAAGGTGTGGCATAAACTTGTAATTATTCACAAATATCTTCACAGACAGTGAGGAGAAACCATTTGATGGACATGATCAATGTAGCTGTCATTTGGCAAACAAATGTCATTATAAGAGATGCTTCTGCATGGTGCTGGTTAGTTTGCTTCTGTTAAAGACAAAGTAAGACTATAAGATAAACAGAATATTAAGTATTTTTCTATAATTTATGAGATTGAAACTTAAAATTATTGCAATGATCTTCAACAAACTATTGCAGAAATAGTTCAAGTGTATTTCAGAAAGCCAGAAATTCTGTCTCTGATCTGAAATAATGCAAAAGCCCTAATATTGAACTTGGAAGAAAATAAAATATGTCAGCAAAATAAAAATTGGAAATTAAATACTAGAAACTAATTTTCAAACATAAAGGTCAATTTCTCACATACAGATATGAAAATAAGAAATATTGTACATAGGAAAGAATTAGGACCCAAAACCTTTCTGAACATAATCATTGAATACAAAAATTACAAATTCCAAAGCAGCAGCATATGGAAACAGCAGGGGTTTTTACACATATTAGTGTGATGCAAAAACCTAAATGCTTTAATTCAGCCTGTATTGATCTCATTTCAAGGTCACTGAGAGGTCTGAAAATTGTTGAGGATGGCTGCACTTAATGAGAGAGCAGAGGACTCAGACGAGCATAAGCCTTTCTAGAAGCAAGATCTGGCATCAGAGTAGCTCTTGTAAAAAAATAACTAAGCACACAAACCAAAACCAGGGACGTGCACACACATGCACATGTTCATGTACATGTACACACAGTGGCAGCTACAGCTGTGACACACCAAGTGGATTTGGGGGAATAATTCCCGTGATTATCATCTCTACTTTTTATGAGTCATTTAAGCACCTTTCCTCTCATTTCAGAAAAAGTAATCTCTGATTTTAGTAATGATATCTGGTTGTAACCAGGGCACCTACTTCACACTTTTGCTGCCACAGGCAATCTGGAAGACATTCACACAAGTGATTCTCCACTGGCACAATACATGGTCACTAGACATTTGCTGCCCTCAATATTTTGCTCTCCTAGGTGGCTACCTGGCCTGCCAGTCGGGTAGGACCTGTTCTATGGATCACTGATGCCTCATAGATTTCTTCTCATCTTCCTTTTAATGTTTGACTGCACTACAGCCTACTGATGAGCTAAAATAGCCTTGGTTAACTGGTTATCCAGCTGGTTATCCTTCATCCCTTCCCAAATGCTTTGAGTAGCACAATATTCCTTGCTTTCTAATAACTAAGTTTCATCTGACTGCCTAGCTTGCTACTGGATTTCATTTTTTGGTAGTGAACTCACTGTTTGGCCTTTTGACTTGATTTCTGACACTGTGCTGAACCTACATTAACCTTTCTACCATTTTTCCTCCCCTTGTATGTTCTTTAATTCACTATCTTCTTAGTGTCTCCTTCCTTTCCTTTCACCCTCTGGCAAGCTACCGCATTCTTGTCACTTTGACTGCCCTGCAATAGATGGTGTGTACTCTCATAGCTCTCAAGCTACTGATAACTACCATATTTCTTTTTTTCATGTGGCAGGAAGCCAGACTTAAACATAAAACAAATAAATAGCATAAAGAATTAGAAAACTGCAAGCTCTAACATTTTTTTCTTTCTCGTTTTCATCTTCACCCTGATCCCTAGAGCAAGACTGTTACACTACTACTTAAGAAAAATGATGTAATCATTAAACCTTCAATGTCCACTTAAAAGTGTGAACTTCTCCAAGTCCAGTGCCATTAAATTTGCAAAGGAATATAGTTTTGTTTCATTAATATTGACATTTTGTCCCTGTGGTCAGAGAACAGACTCTCCTGAAAGACCTTTATTCCCTTTTATACTTTTAATCCTGATCATCTGTTATCTTATTCTAGCCCAGAAAACAACAATGAGGACTTTTTTCTTCTGTCTGTAGGTGTGAAATTTTAAAGAGAGACCTAAAATGCTCATGACTGGAGAAAAATAGCATTGTATATAGTATTACCATATGGTTCATGTTGTTTCTAATGACCCACATTTGATTTTTCAGAATTTTAAATTTTAAGATTAAAAAATATTATATTCATATGCAAATTATATTGTAGATTTCTTGAGCAATCTTCAGTGTAAGTAAAATATAGACTCAGGAATTAAGTTTTTTAGTACCTTTGTAAGCTGTTCTGTAAGCCACTTGCCATCCTGGAATATCAGAACCTTTCATCCAACCCAGAATTAATCATTTCACTGTAGAAAGGTTATTTTTGGTATAAACACAAAGGGGCACATCATGGTTTAGCTGCAAGTATTTTTTCTTCCTTAATTCAAGTACCCAAAATAATTGCTGTTCCTGAAAATTTCTGAGGCCTTCTTTATATTATATACATACCATTATAATGACTAGAGCAAGAACAGGGAGAGGGGCAAAGATACTGCTGATGGTTCTTAGTACAAGAATATGGCTAGAAAGATAGTGTAGGGGAGATCAGATTTTTTTTTTTGGCAGTCACAGATTCATGAAAATCTTTAAGGTATGGGCTGACTAAAATAAGATCAGCTGGAATCAGTTGGGATGAATGTGTTTTAACTTCTTCCTCACACTGAAATGCCCAAGACGAAATGTCATAATTAAGCAATGGATACAATCTCTATTAGAATTTATAGTAAAACATGAAAATTCAAACTAAGTAGAAGAAAGAGTAGAAAGGTTTGATGAACTTTATGAGTACAAACTTCAACAAATACTTTAGAAAGCCCCAACGGTCACTTCAGAGTTTTCCTAGCTGCTGTGTGCTCTCTTCAGCAATTTCTGTTTGTGCTGCAAACTTCCAGCTCCTTTCATTAGATCTTCCTGTCTTAAAATCTGCTGTCTGAAAGACTGAGTTTATTCATTTCCTTCCAGGAAAGGAAAAAAGGGTAAAGCTCCTCCTATTTAGCGAGTTTCACCAAAACAAGTTTCTCCCATTTTAAAGGGATGTAGAGTAAATATTCTATTGCGTTCTGTGGGCAGTTTTGGGTACCACAATATTAGAAAGACATTAAGCTATTAGAGAGCATCCAGAGGAGGCCCGTGAGGGTGGTGAAGGCTCTGGAGGGGAAGCCACATGAGGAGCTGCTGAGGTCACTTACACTGTTGTCTGGAGAAGAGGAGACTGAGGGGAGATCTCCTTGCAAATACAATTTCCTCAGGAGAGGAAGAGGAGGGGCAGCACTCATCTTTTCACTCTCATGACAGGTGACAGGACCTGAGGAAATGGCATGAAGGTGACTTGGAGGAGAATTAGGTTGGATATGATGAAAGAGTTTTCCATCAAGAATTGGTTGGGCATTGGAACAGACTCCCCAGGGAAATGGTCACAGCACAAGGCTGACAGAGGTCAAAGAGCATTTGGACACTGCTCTGAGGCACACAGTGTGATTCTTGGGTGTCCTGTGCAGTGCCAGGAGTTGGACTTGGTGATCCTGGTTGGTCCCTTGCAACTCAGCATATTCTATGAAATACAGAACTATTGTCCACCAGAGATTAGAAAAGTACAGTTCTATACCTTGAAGCTCTTGAGAATCTGTCTCAAAATTTGGTGTGCCATGACCTGTGCACTTTAGAACAGCTCTTTATCTCCTTATGATTACCATGAGGGAGTTCCTTGCATTTACCATTTGGGTAAGTCCAATTCAAAGAGAAAAATCTGCGTGCATCTTTCCTAATTTTTGGTATTTTAGAATCAGATTCTTTTTTTTTTCTTCCTTACAGTAATTAACCTCAATAAATATTGATGGGTTGTTTATTTTTAAAGCACTATATATGCATACACGTGTAAGTATGTATATATATGCAAAGTATGTGTATATATGCATACAAAAATGAACATACACATATATATTCCAGTCATCTGCCTTTGCATCCCGTAGCACCGGTACCTTTTTGAACTCCCAACCCCTTGCTGAACACTTTCTGTACATCCTGCAGTTCATCTCAGTGCTACTGTGCAGTGTCAGAACACTTGGCTGCAAATCAAACAAGAATTTCTTTTTTTTTTTTTTTTTTAAGTTCTCAAAGAAAGCTTTAAAAGGCTGAAGGTGACACTTTGGCCTTGAGGCTTACTTCACGTCGTTGAGGTACAGAATTTTCTTCCTTATGCCCTGAAGAAAAATTTCTGAATAAGAAGAACAGAAATAACTTTCCCATGTATGCTGATCTCTATACAGGAGGAGACTGGTGTGATTCACAGTGGGCACCAATATTGCCTACAGCCAATGGTATGTTTTGAGTTCATTGAGAGGGTGTCCAGGTACCGTGCTCATGATATGATTTAGCAGTTTTTTTCCACTGGTTTGGAAATTCCTTAATGTTTTTCATTTGAAACAATTGCAGGTAAAGCCCCTTATCCACTTGAATTACTGTCAGATGTATAAGTTTGGCAGCAGTGCTATTCTTCTCCTTCCTTCTTCTCTCTTCCCCTCCCCTCCACTCTCATCCTATTTATTAGCACTCAAAAGTACTTGTTACTCCAAGACTGGAAATTTTAAATTTAAGTTGGAAGTGAAAGAAAGGAAACACTGAAACAGAAATCAAGGAGCTCTATAGCCCTCACAACACTTTTTGTGCTGACATAAGGTCCCAAGGGCCTCAATTTTTTTCAGCAGAACTAGAAAGAATTCATTATTTTGTTCAGTCAGATGCTGCAACTAACTTTAACAAAAACAACAGATTTTAAAGAGTTAATGTAAATGCAAATAGACAAATTCCCTTGATCTACTTCTTCCTCATGTACTGTCTTGACAGACCTGCTGAGATTTCACTTCTAGGACAAAGTTGTTTACCTTTCCTATCCAGTTTTTTGTATGGTTTACACAATGTCTTTAAGAAGTCAGGGCTAGGGGTATTTCCCCCCACCTTTGAATTACTCCTTTTTGTACAGCGTGTTCCTTTTTGTAGATATTTTCATTGTTGTGATGTGATAAAATAAAATGCTGGTCCAGAAAGATTAATACATGCATTTATATAAATACATTTCTATTTCTTTTCATTTTTAAAGCACTGATGAAAAAATGTTTGCAAAGAATTAACCAGAAGAACTATGCTGTGGCGTGAAAACAAATCTTAGAGAGTCAATCAACACTGCATACCTATTTAGTAGGTATCTGCAAATTGGTTTTCAGCCTGAATTCCAATAGGATTTTGGATGAATAGGCAGGAAATTTAGTTTCCTACAGGGTTATATTGCTTCATTTGGAATGCCTTCTGGGTTTTTAGTATTAGAAGACAGCATCTAATTAAACAGGTTAGGGTTGCCGCCTTTCATTTCATAATTCTTTTTCCTGATAGTCTTCAGATGGTCCTGTCTGAACTACAAAAACACAGAAGAGTGCAATTTAGGTTCCAGTTCTTCTGTCTATGGACAGCATGAAGTACATGCCATGACAACACAAATGACAGTAATAGCGGTGGTCCCTACATCCCTGTTCAAAACTCTTTAAAACACTACCTTTGATCACAAGAAAAAAATTATTCTGACTCTTTGCTCAAAAGTTGAACAGGACATGAGCTGCAGATGACTAGCTGTATATTTTTTGTCTTTAACAGGTGTCAGGCTCCCTCAAATATATCTTTAGCCTGTATACTCTAAATGTGATTGCCTTCATTTCCCTTACATCTGGAACTGCACAGTTTTACATGAAGTAGATGATGACATGCATTGGACTCTTTTCACAAATGTGAATTTTTTTCTCCCCTCCAGTATCTTATGAACAACAGAGTGATTAAAGTTACGAGTTGACAGGTTCTGAATAGACTACTAATGTATTGTTTTCACAATAAATATCCCACAGCATGAAAGCACAAACCAATAATCTCTCCTCTTTACTTTTCCCAAAAAAGCTTTCTTGCATTCCCTTTAGCCCACTTATTTGCATCTTTATACTGAAGTGAGCAGATTGCTCATTGCAATATCTGTCTACATTCCCTCTCATCATTTATATTCAGTGTCTTTCTGTCATTTGCTACCTAGAAATTTACATTCTAATTCACTTGCTCTTGTATCCCAAGCTTAGTCTGGAAAAGTCAAACTTTGCTAGCCTGGGATATACTGGTCTGCAGTTCAGCATCCAAAAAAAATCCCAAAAAGCCTTGGCACTACTCCTTCTTGCTGATTTCCTTGCCCTATTTCTGTTAGTCTAACTTTGGACATGCAGCAGGATATTACCATTACCTTAGCCTAAGGAGCACATAGATATTGCATCCCAGTGTCGGTCTCACAGTACATGACAAAAGGATCTACTTTTATCTAGGACTGAAGTCAGTTTTGACTCCTAGAATACATATGCAGTTATCTGTTCAGATGCATATTTTAAGCCTTTTTAAAAATATGTTTAATTTTTTATTTTTGATACTTAGAAAGCAGTTGTTTTCTAAACCACTTTTTTTTCTATATAAATGCCTTTGAATATATATTCACCAGTGAAAAAGATAAGAGTATTTCTGCTGCATAGAATTTATAAAGAAGTGTCACATAAAATCACATAGTAAAACACTGGAAATTAAATAATGGGAGCTTTTAAAAAGTTTTCAACAAAAATATATTTTCTTTAGAAAATGATGTTTTTTTGAATAGTTCTTCAAAAGATATTGGTTTTGATTTCTCTGGATTTTTTCTTGTATCTGAATAGGCCAATAAAATTGATCCATGCCTTGTTTGCAGTCACTGTTTCTGTTCTGTTCCCCTCACAACTGAGAGCAGATGGCTGAAATCTGGATTCAAATTTCAGAGCTTGGCTCCATCTTAGAGGAAGACAATAATTTTCTCCAGGTTAAAGGCTTGTAGGTCTCCTTGACTTCAAAGAGACCTCCAAACTCCAAAAAGTGACCACTGTAAACAAGACACAATTGCTCTTTTCCAACCAGCAGCTCACAGGAAATTGGCAGTGTTGTGCTTTCCTATCAGTATAATGGAAGTGTTTGCTCCATGCACCAGACTGTGATAAGGATAAATTAAATATTGCAGAGCTGAATATAATAGAGGAGTCTAAATTTAGTTATTCTTTTCCAAGTTGTTGTTAGAAGGCTGTGCTTGAAAAACAGTGCTGGATTTTAAGCATTCCCTTAGGACAGTGCTGTCAAACTACTATCAAACCAGGAAACACAACACCCACTATTCCAAACACCTCTGTAAGTGTGACTCAGATGCAGTCCCTGCTGATGCTAGTGCCACTGCCTTCCCTGATCTTCCAACTGATCCCTGCTGGGAAATATGAATGAGAATTTATCACAACTTCATAACAAACTGTGCGGGTCAGAAATACTTATTTTCTGGCACAGTGTTCACTAAGGGAATGTCACAGACAGGAATGTGTATAGTTCCTAGTGCTAAACTCTATGCTTACAATGATTGACCTAGAAAGGAGGTTGCTAAACGAGCAGCAATCAGTAGAGCAATGGTCGAGTTGAAAACGGCAATGATTTTTTCATAAAATGAATAGAGGGATACCCATTCCTCAGATTTACAATCTTTCCAGGATTAGGTTTTGCCTCTATATCCAAGGTACTAAGGTAATTACCATTTTTTTCTTGTTTGATTATCATTGTGGTAGTATTGCTCACAATCATACCAAGCAGCTCGGTGGAGCTAGTAATGTTTTACAGCAGTGTTCTTAGCAAAAAATCTACATCCATTTACACAGTTCAAGAAGAAATCTTATTTTCCATCAAAATTTTTGAAGCATCCAACTACCTTTTCTAAGCTTTCCCAAGCCCAGCTCCCTCAGCTGCTCCTCATAGGACTCACCCTCTGGACCCTCCACCAGTTTCTTTGCTCTTCTCTGGGCTTGCTCCAGCAATTCCATTCCTGAATTGGGTGGCCCAAAACTGAACACAGGGTCTGAGGTGTGGCCTCAGCAGTGCTGACATCAGGGAACTATCACTTCCCCAGTTCTGCTGGCCCCACTATTGCTGATCCAAGCCAGGATGTCACTGGCCTTCTGGGCCACATGGGCACACGCTGCCTCATGCTCAGCCAGCTGCCAACCAGCACTCCTCTGTCCTTTTCTGCTTGGCCATTTTCCACACCTATCTACAGACCAGCTAATCTAGATACAATAGATTATGGTTCTTGGTTTTAACCATAATTGTATCGTATGAAGACTTGCTAAAATTGAGTAAGCTCAAAAATTTCTTTTAAACCTCCAAACTTATGTTTTTAAGCACTAGAGTTTGAAAAGATGTCTTCCTTCTTCTACCCTCATAACGTTGTGTTTGGTTTTTTTTTTTATGCAGGCAAGAATTAGGAAGTAGATAAAATTGATGATCATTGAAATTATTCTTCTCTTTACTAAAATTAAAATTCTATAAAGTGTGTCAGATCTGATTTACAATGGTAACACAAATTTCAAATTTGACACAACATTAGTATTAACTGGCTTGTTCAGGAGAGGTACTATTCTTCTAGTACCACACACTATAAATATATTTAACCTCAGCTGCTGCTCTTGCAGTAATAAATTACAAAAAAATTAAATTATTAACTCTGTTAAAGACTAGTCACTTACCTTTTTAGTTATAAAGAATGTCTCAGGGTTTTTCCCAGGTTTCAACTCTAATTTTCCATATGTCCTTTTAGGGGAGTTTGGTTTAGAACTGATAATTGAATTTGTCTCAAAGTATTAGTCACTGACATAGCATCAGTGATGGGAAAGCTAGCACTCTTTCTCAACACTTCATTCATCCCATTGTTAACAGTCTTTCTGATCTAAATGCTACTCACTCCAGCAGTGTGACAATGTATTAAAATGCTTGAAGCTCAATTTGCAATGTTGCTAACACTGAGGTAGACAAACTATGACTGAAAAATAGTTATTAAAATCAGAATAACAGTTAGGCCCATTGCTTTAAAATTAGTGACATCTCACCATAAATCTAACTCTATGGTAAAAATTCATTCACATCCTTTTCGATTCTCAATGGAAATTCTTTGAACATTTCCTGATATAAGGGTTTCTTTCTTCACAGATGCAACTGTAGTTCATTTATTGTTTAAGAAGCAGCCACATACGAGGCAGGTACTTCAATTGCTGCTGTATGGACAGCATAAGCCTTTATTCAACAAGTAGTCAAGTAGTGCAGGTAAGAAATGGCAACATTGTCTTGAGTAAGTTGAAAGATATTACAGTATACCACTCATCAGATAATTTACTCCTTACACCAGATCCTACAGATAAATAAATGACTAGCAGTCTCTGCCCCCACTCATTTGTTCACATGAAACATCCTCCTGAGTACAGAAATAAGGTTTGGATGAAGGAGAACCATTTCCCTGTTCTTTTAACAGCACACATCTTGCCCAGTCCTTCTGAGAAAGACTCTAATTTCCTTCTAAAATCAAAAGATTAAGATTTTGTTTCTGCTTTTTGCTTTTCAGGCTGAAGAGTTTTAACGTATGCAGTTAATCAAAAGTTGTAATAATGCTCATTTTACAGCCCAACTTCCAGGAAAACATAAATTACCAAAGAAAGAGCATTTGACCTCTGTACTTTCACACATCTTTGCTCCAAATAGAAAGAATATACATACATGCATACCTGCATACATATATGGAAAAGCAAATGATATCACAGATGTTTTGATCAGTATCTGATATCTCTGGGGAATTTAAGATGATTGCCAAAGTGCCATAAATGCTGGAGAAACAAATAGTGGAAATTAATTCAGCCTGGTGGACTCAGTAGCTTAATGCACATTTTGTGCCTCAGTCTTTTTATGTCAGTTTCTACTACTGCAATGACCACAACAGGATCTTTACCATTGCTGAATTCTTGTCTGTGTTGTTATCCCCTCACAAGAGATTTGAACTCAAATTTTTTCCTCACTAAAAGGAGTATCTTTAATTAAAGTAAAAATTCTTTGCACTTAATTGGTTGCTATCTGAACACTTTTCATCCTGCAAATGTCATCTCTCTTTATCTGTAATGGAAAATCAGAACTTTTCTATTAGCAAGTAAATACTGGAATTCAGTTTACTTTCAGACTTCTGATTCTTTTGTCTTAAACAAAACAAACAAATGAAAAAAAATTATTGTTCTGGGCATGTTGGAGCATTTTCGATGACTGTTCTTAATGAAATATGCCTCTTATCAACACATGCATATTAGTTCCTCAATAAAAATTTATACACTGTAATCTTTACATTATGATAGTTACTATACAAATAGTGCTGGTATTTTGGTTTTTCTATAAGATTATTTTTTTATTTCTATAATAATAAAATTTAAACATGACATTTGAACATATGAGGACCTGATGGTCAAATGATGCCATTTATCCACATCACAGTGCATTTGTCTCTGTTACTATATGTTACAGAATGATCATATAACAGCCAAAAAGGCCAAACTTATCAGGAAATTATTGTGCTATATTTTCATCACGACAAAAATGATTTGACCTGAATTATACTTGATTTAAATATTTAGTTTAGCAGAAACTAACTATTTTCTGCTGAATATACAGTTTAGGATAGCTACTTCAACATCTGGCCATGAATAACACAGAGTGGTACTTCAAAATATGCTTCTTAGTATTCATAAAATTTTACTCCTACCATTCAGAGCCAACCTGTCATTATTATACTAGCTATTAATAGACTATTTCAGCTTGTTTATTTTGGAGGATAATGACTTTTAAGGATATGTATTCATCCTGTTGCATGAGAATGATTCTTGTAATTCCTAATAACATTCTTGGGAGCTACTCATACAAATCCTTACTGAATTAAGAATAAAGGCCAGCAAAAATGAAAAGAGCATTGAAGGCAATGAAAACAATTGTTACATAAGATTAAAAGTCAGATTTTGGTGCTCAGTGGCCAATTAGCTAATTTAACAGTGTCTCAATATGCACAGATAAAATAGTTGTGATTTTCATTGGCATTTCATCTTGTATGCAAGACTATAAGGATTTTTATAAACATAATTAAAATAGATTTAGAATAATGCATGAAAGCTATCACCTAAAGGCCACTAGGAAAGTTTATTTGTCATTTATACTTTAGACTTTTTCTATTTTCTCATCTCTGGAAAAAACATTCCCTCATACATTTATCTCTCCAAAATATGAAGAGAAATCAAGTGACATTTAGCTTCTGTAAATGTCATTATGACCTGTGATGTGAACAAGAAGGAATTGAAAGTTTATTGATTAAATCCTATAAATGTCTAGCAGATGTCCAATGCAAATAAGAGAGGAGTGGAATTTCAGAGCTCTTCACAGTCAGTGACCTGACTTTTCCTCCTGTCAAAGAGACACACATATGACCAGCCCAGAGTAATTAGCAGACACAGCATCTCACTCGTCTTAAAAATGACCTTCAAATTTATTAAACATTTATACTCTTACAGGTATATTAGCAAGAAATAAGCCTTCATATATGATATCCACAACAATGCTACACCCAAATTCTTCCAGTTTAAGGTACATGTTCTTTGCACTTGTGTTGTGTCATCACCAATTGATAAATAAAAATGCTGCATGATTCATTACTTCGAGGAAGAAAAAAAAAAGGAAAAAGAACAGACTGGGATTTATTATCCTGTCTTACAATCTGTGTATTCAGTGGAAAACAGCTGGACTTTGAAAAAAAAAATTACTGTTCCTCTGCTGTGTATGCAATCTTTGTGTATTATATGAATTTGTGAAATTATGCCAGTCAATAGAAAAATAAGAACTTTTTTGGAATTAAAATAAGTTTGGGTGAGAAAGAGAGAAGCTGGAATATTTTTTTAACATTTTCAGACAGGCATATATCAATTTGTCCTATGAATTGCCTGTAACAAGTAGTTTCATTCCACCAGGATCATTACATATCTTTTTCACTTAATTGTTGTTAAATGCTAATTGGCCTTTGGAGAAAATCCATTATCATTTCTCAAGGACAGAAATTAAATTTGTGTATTAACATTATCAAATCCAAGAAGAGAAAGTTATTAATGTTTTATCATAATTAAAGATTCATCCAGTGCTTTAGAAGTCAGTATGCTACCCTTTGTATTAGTGATATTACAGACTGTGTAGCATCTCCTTGTTTTCCATTTGTTATGCAATCTGAGATGAAGACTGACTATGAAAGGTACAGGATGCCACAGGCTTTCTGTGGTTATAAATTTAATTAATGTCAAAATGGTTAAAGTGTTGGATAATGACTTTAGAATATTAATTAATACCTCATTAGAAATATTAACAGTATACAAACTAGATTATCGTTATGGTTCACTACAAAGAGCTGTAGTGAAAGCACATAGCCACGTGCTCAGTTATCATACTTCTCTTAAACATAAAATCAATTGCATGGGAAAAAAAGGAAAGTGATGTTTATGTACAGCAGGTAACTCATCTGGGTTAAACATCATCTGAAATAAAAAAGGGAAGCTATTGAACTCAGTAAAAATGAAGTTAAGAGAGAAGATAAATAAGAATGGCAAGTATGAATGGCTAATTTGCAGATTTGGGTCTTACCAAAATTATCTGGCAGTGACAATGATCCCTAGGTGTACTATTTTCCATAGGCTTTGTTGCTGGTACTCCAGAAATACACATAATCAGACAGTGTAATACTAGCAATCTACACACTCCTTTCTCCATTTCTTTTTGGGGTTGGAGGTAACTCACCAAAGCATCTACTCAAACTGGTTAGATTAAACAAAGAACTTCATCCCTCAGCTTGGCTGGGAACTAGTTTTCAGAATTGCAAGGAATAAATGATCAAATTTAATGAGTAGGACAAAAATTTGAATGCTGGTGTCAGAACATGGTGTCATCTTCTAGCTGGCAGTCCAGGGCTCATTGGACTTTAAAACTAAGATACCTTGGTAGGGTAAAACAAAGGTGAAAATTAGAAAAGGAGATAGTGTTATTGAATCCTACAGTTTCTAATATTGCTCTTAATTTTATGATATCTTTCATGGCAAGGAGAAGAAGTAAAAAGGCCCCCCAGATAAAAATAACTTAAAAGAGTAGGGAAAGGATACACAGAGCAACAGGAAAAAATGCAGCATAACAAGTGTGACATAACTGTGGAATAATAAGAACAGAGAACGGAAAAATTTTGTTTGAATATGTGGATATTAATTGGAATGTAATTGTATGGTATGGAAATGACAGGATTATGTGATATGACAGCTTCATTGTAAGTGGTGGGAGAAGCCTTTTTAGTGAAGGCAATTTAGATACCTGGCAAATATGTGACTGAAAAGTTCAAAGGTATCAAATGAAGAAGAAACCAAAGCTATGAATCTGAATGCAGCTTGCACCAACTCAACTGTGATGGCAGAGCCTCTGCACCCACCTGCTACTACCTTCCTAACAGGGGAGCCTAGGTGAATGAGACTGGGCAGGTGCCCTGCCTCAGGCAGATATCACCATCCTGTTTCCAATACTGCGTCATTCCGGCAATGAAGTGGGTGATGAAACTCAGCTATACTCTCCCTCCACTCCAAAATGAGACAAACCCACAGGTTAGGTATTAATGACTGCCCAAAGGACACAGGTGGGTAAGTGATTATATTGAGACAGAGGAGCACTGTCCCCACCACTTGTTACTTAGTTTAGAGACCTTTGATAACACTGATTCTCTCCATTGCTTTATGCTTCTACTTGAGGCATATATTTTCTGCATCTTAATAATTCAATTTGCTTTCCTTTCTTGATGGAGTCTTGAAAACAAAACAAGCAAATACCCCATGAAAGTAGGTATCAAATAGACAATGCAAGACTGAATGTGAGTGAATAGAAAAGTTAACTTAAAATTCTCTTAAATTTATTTTCTGGAGAAGACAAGGTTGTGTGATTCTCCCTCTCTATTCTGCTCTTGTAAGACCCCACCTGGAGACAGGTCTAGTGTCCCCAGCATAAAAAGAACACAGAACTGTTGGAGCAACTTCAGAGGAGGGCCAAAAAGTTGATAAAATATCTGGAGCACCTTCCCTCAGAACATGGGCAGAGAAGGTTAGGGCTGTTCAGTCTGGAGAAGAGAAGGTTACATGGAGAGCTTGTAGCAGCCTTCCAGAATCTGAAGGGGTTTGCAGGTAAGCCAGAGAGGGACTCTTTATCAGGAATTGTAGTGCTAGGACAAGGAGTAATGGGTACAAATTGAAAGTGGGGAAATTTAGATTAGATGTTAGGAGGAAATTCTTTTCTGTGAGGGTGATAAAGTGCTGGAAAAGCTTGCCCAGAAAAGTTGCGTGTTCTCCATCCCTGCCAGTGTTCAATGCCAGGTTCAACAGGATATTGAGACTCTGGTCTAATGGGAGATGTCCCTATTGATGGATGTTCATTAAGGTCCCTTCCAACCCAAACAGTTCTATCATTCTATAAGATTAGAGACTAACAATGTAAACCTTACATAGAAATGAAAATTATTTTGTTAATTAATTTATAAGAATTGAAAGGGAGAAGGAAAATTCAAAGAGTTGTAAAGACTGGTTTGATGCTAATGAAATAAATATCCAATTAAAAAGACAGAAATTCACAGAAGTTTAAAAAGTTTGGTATGATTTTTTTTAAAGACATAAAAAAGTATTTGGTTTGAGTTGTTTGGGATGTTTTGTTTTGCTTTTGTTTTATATTACAGTTCTGAAATAGGCAGAAAAGGCTTAGAGGTAGAGAAGAAATCACTTAATCAAAATACTGTGATCTGAAGACCAAAGAAGTGAAACTAAACATGTAAGTGCACACCAACAGAAATAAAGCAAAGAAAAAGGGAATGTTTCTGGAAAAAACATTGGACACTTGATACAATGTAGCAGTCTGGGCAGTTATGATTTTAATGGGAAATCATTTAGAAGAGGTGTTGCATAGATTAGAGAAGATGATACCGTTCTATGGAAAATTAAAAGGTCCTCCCTTTCAAATCTATAATATTACTAGAACGAGACTACTAACTTTAGGAAAGAACCTAAATCAAACAGTCCCACTCAAGCTACAAGAAGATAAGTGGATCCAATTCAAAAGCAGATGCTTCACAAAACAGCATTTTCACAGACTGAGAGTACCTTGCTCATGATGTCAAATTGTAAAATTATCTACTTGGAAGGGATAGAAATGAATGTTGTTAAAAAATTCCATTCATATTCAATTGCTGTTCATCTAAGTCCCCTTGAAGTGAGGTAGTTAATGAGGTTGGAAAAACAACAAAAACAAATCATACCATCAATGCAAGTAAATGATGATTTGTGTATACAAAATAGGTAATTCCTTGGAATGCACAATAATGAATAAGTATAATACTTTTGGAACCTCTTTTGCATAGATATTTTCCATGTCATTCTGTTCCTTTTTGCTGTCTCCTGAACTTTAGTCCTAAAAGTATTTGGTATGTCTGTATCTTTCCATTTGCTTCTTCCTCCCAAGAGGGTATTTCATTACCTTCATTCCAACTCTGAGCTGAGTAATACTTTTTGCAATCTAACACCACCTCTTTATAGGTGTATAAGCAGCATAACGTGCAGTGATATGGAGCAACAGAGGTGGCATCCATCACTTTGAAATCTGAGGTTGCAATTCAGAGCCCAGAGTGCACAACAGTATCAGCAATATTGGAGCATTTCCTCCATGCAAATATTGCAGTTGCTTCTCTGACCCCAAGAAGTTTCTCAGCAGATCAAATTATTTATTTTCAAGGTTTAATTCTAGCCTAACTCCTTTCTATGGCAATTATTTTCCTTATCACCACTCACAATTACTGTGAAAACATTTTTCTGAAATTGTTTTCTGAGCTGCAAAATAAGCAAAATTACTCAATTGTTCTGAATAACAAAAGCATTTTCTGAGGAAATCTTACTATCATTTGTAAAAACATTCAAATCTGCCAATTCTCCTAATTAACTGAATGAATTTGAAATGGAACTATTCAAAGTAATTATGAAGATGTGATATGCTTGTTTTATCTTATTAAGCAGCAAGTTTTACTTTTCAATGTCATTTATATTACTCATTGAAATGAAAGTCAACTGGAGTATAGTTTAAAAAGTCTGTCGACCATTTTCAAAATGGCCAGTCTTCCATGAAGAATCAGATTTTTCTTCTGAGCAATAAAGGTTATTAATATACAACTTGGGTGTGCTTATTAGTCAAGGAGTCATGAAAGTTTTATATTCTCATTAGAAAGATAGTCCAGTCCAGAAATATCTGCACCTTGCCTGTCCTTTCTCCTTCACTAACAGCATTGAGATCTTTTCCTAGTTAAGCAGCAGCTAGAACTCAGAGCAGACTATATGTTTCATCCTGGCCCACTGATGTTTATTTCTGAGTTCTTATGCAGTGTTCTCTATTGCTCTGTAGTGAAAATATTCATTCCTCCATCATAATTTCTGAAATTTTATTTCTTTAACATTTTGCCTCATCACTATACTTACATGAACACACACATATGTATACTAAAAAATTTTTGATCTTTTTTAATGTTTCCTTAGAAAACCTGTTATCTTCAAAATATATCAATATTATACATTGCAATGAAAGTGTCTTCTTCTGTTGAACACTTTTCATTATTCATATATATGGTTGAACATGACATAAATTCTTGAACAGCCATTGCACATCTCAGTCCAGCATGCTTCTTCAGATGTGGTGAAAATATCACATTCTAAGTTTGCAAAACTATTAAAGGGAATCATTGACTTTTACTTGCAGTTCATTTGATTTCTTGTAGAAGAGTATAAGGTCCAATGATATTTATCTTTGTTATTTCAAGGAAAAAATATTCAAAATGTGGCTACTCTTTATTCTTTTTGGTTCTTAGCTTGTGACTCCTTGTCCATACACATGCATTTCTCCTAAGAGATGCTAGACTTAAAGCTACCTACATAATAGACCTGTAAGCAGTCATGGATTTCCTCATCTATATCTCATTTCACAGCTCCTCCACTGGACTGTCAGAATCAAATGCAATCATTTGCATGCACAGTTCCATCTTCATTCCAATGGCTTAAATCTGCGTGTCTGGAGTGCATGTACCTTGTGATCCTAATTATGATTAGGTGATGAGGCATTACAGAGAGTGTGGAAATAAATTCTTTTTTCCCTACAAGCATTACTCCTCCTAAGAGCTGATGCCATTGTTTCATACCTGAATTGTTTTTCAAAGCAACACATTGCATACTTGAATTATTATTGATCATCTTTTTCCCCTGCACTGAGAATATTCTGGCCCTGTATGACAATTAAGTATTGTCAGCAGTGTGTGGCACTGCTGTGTGTTAATTGCTACACAAAGGGGTAACATCTCTTGTTTCCTGTCTTTCTTACTGACAGACCACGTGCACCCAGTTGGAATAACAACAGTTGAATGAATGGCAGCTTAGTTTCCTTGAGAGTAATGAGAGAGTCCTTTACCCACACTGAGGGTCATGAGAGAGATTGCAAACATGCTACAATTATCTTCCCTTTCATTGGAAATTTCTGCATCCTCTATCTGTGCAAGTATTGTGTCTCTTTAGATCTTCCTGCTGTACTTTGAGTATAGCGAAATAAGTATTCCTGTTTCTTAAAATTTTTCCTCTGCATTATCATTTGGTCTGTCTTTGTCCTGTGGTCCAAATTAATTCAGTTCTACTCCAGTTCCTTGTGCTGAATCATAGATATGCAATTTTAATTCCCTTTTATGGAGAAATCAACTGCTGCCTGTATCCTGGATGCATGACACCTGAGTTAAGTCTCCGTCTTTCGGCTGAAAATTTAATTTAAAAATTTTAATTTATTTTTAATCACAGGATTTTTTCACTATCCATAAAGCAAATCAGTTCCCAACTCAAGCAAAAACGTTTTTCTGATTCTCAGTATCAGGCAAAAAAACCCCTTTGCATTGTTTCATTTTCTAAAGGTGAAGTAATTAGAATTTTATTAGTCGTGCCCATGTTTCAGATACAATTGCTGACAGTATTTTCACAGACATGTCAATTCCTATGTGTCAGACACAGTAGTGATTCATGAGACTCCATTCTGAGTTACTTGAAGGCTCAGTCTAAAGTCTTTGTTACATGCACATGTGTAACCCTCTTCTGCATCTAGGTACCAACTGACCACTAATATATGCAAATACATTTTTATCTGGAAGTCCAGAATTCTGTTCTGTTTCTATAATTCTCTGATACACTTTTCTCTGTGTTTTGAATTACTTCAAGACTTGCTTATTAATCAAGAACTCTTGTTCTGAGTGTCCTTAAACTGGTAGTTTCCATTGTATTTCACTGATTTATTGCTAGGAAAAAAGTAAAGATGAGATTTCATGAAAATTTATGATCTTTGTCAAGACAGACATTTATCCAAATACTAAAAGTAGGCCTAACTGCACACCCCCTAGCACTATTCTCTGGAGTATTAACCAAATACATGCCTTCATAATTTTTATTCCTTCATCCAATTGTTTTCATTTTAATGACATCATTAGAGCAGGCTGGATATATCAGCAGTGAAGAGGTCTAAGGGATGGGAAGAAGGAAAACAGTTTCTGAATTGTGTCTGAAGAATCTAGGATATCTAAGTGAGAATTTAGAGAGTCAGAAAGAATTAAGTGGCACTCAGAAAATATGGCAAGATGTGTATATTTGAGGGGAGTGAGTTTCATAAAAATAAACATTCACATTTCATAAAGATAAGCATAAAAATTCCTCCCTCTGCTCTGATCTCAGCGGAACGATTTTACAGCCCTCTCCTCAGGCTTTCCCTTCCTTCACATAATACCCTGTGGTGACCCATCCTCTCCTCCCCATGTGTTTGTTCACCTTTCTGCAAGTGTGTATTTTCTCACACAGACTGGCTTTTCCAATTATTCATTACTAGCTACAGTGTCTGCAAATGCCAGGCTTTAAGATGCAGTAAAGTATTATGCATAAGAATATGGATTTCTTATAAAAATAGATTTTTCAGATGGGATACAAGGGTTTTTGAGAAGCAAGTGATGACCTAAACCACACAAAATAAAATGTCAGATTACTAATTTCTCGCTTCTCAGTTGGACAATAGACCTTTTACCCTTTGGAAGTTGTAGTGAGAAGTATGAATGCAAGCCTAACCATGATTTTCTTAGCTGTACACTAAATCACAGGAAATGTGAAAGATAGAGCACCCAGCAGGAAGATCATTTGCTGGGCAGATTATGTTAGTGGTAAGTCAATTCTAACTGTGTTCCCTATTATTGCAAGTAGTGCATAAATAGAGCTGTGTGACCTGAGAGCGTACATCTGATTTTGTTACTGCAGAGTAACAGTACCGACAGAATGTCTGTAAGAAAATGAAATTTATATCTCAGTTGGAAAAGACAAGCAGTAGATCCCGTCTTGTTGCCCTTGCTACAGCTAATGTGATTAAAAAACCCTGCTGTCTCCTCAGCCAGGAGGCACATTCCTTCAGCAAATTTGCTTGAGGGTGTTGAAAAGCACTACCAGAAACACTGGTGAGAATAGCAGTTAAGTTTCAATAGAAATAAAGTATAAAATATTCACAAGAAGCCAAATATTTGGCCATTTTTTCAAAATTGAAACTTTTGCATTAGGGTCAGACTTACAGTGGTGAATGGAAGTCTCTTCAGCAGAGTTCCCAGTTTAGGACATGAACTGGCCTATTCATTAAAGATCAGCTACATTACTTCATACAATTCAAATCCAGTTAGATGTTTCAAATCAGTCATGAATTAACCAAGGTGATAAAAATAGATATTTTAGCAATTGGATTCATGAATTTAAAATCAAGTTTCAGTTTTACAACACCCTTGACTCTTTATTACATTCTCTGCCCCTCCATCTGACGTATTTATGAAAGACAGTATTTATAGAGGCATTTGAAAAAAATAAGGATAGCTTTCTCAGTGTCTCTAGTATAATCATGCTAAATTTTAAAGTGTGTAATGATGATAGAAAACATAGTGCTTCAAACATAAATACCAGATTATATACCAGTGTTAAATAGGCAGAGATTCCTGATGGAAAATGAAGCAGTGTTTCTGGGGTTAGATTAGATTTGGTCTGTATAATGTAGAAAATGAACATACTTTATAGTGTAGGCTTGTTAATCTGGTTGGGATTTTTTCTTTGTAATATATACATGCAAGCTGAGGTAAGTAATTTTTTTATGTACCCATCTGGAACCAAAGCCCTTAATGATTCAAGAACAAAGCAGATTTGATGCACTATTGATTTTTCTACCTCAGCAATAGAAAAACAATTGCTCTATGCAAAGATCTGTTTTTCTGGGCTTCTGCCATCAGTCTTTTTAATGCTTATGTAATGTAGCATTTACATAGAAAAAGAATTTCACACAAGGTTGAGAAGGAAAAAAATACTCTTCCATAGGAACTTTAGGCAAGTCTTCACGTTGCAAAATAACTTTTAAAAGGTATTTAATGCCTTTTCCACTATTAAGTATCTGCACTTCTCTGGAGTACCTAAATGCACTCTCACTTCCCTGGTCTCAGACCACATGCTGGTCCAGCTACCTGCAGTGGTGTGCTGAGTTTCCTTTCGTGGAAGCCTTGAATAAGGGGGGCTTGCCTTAAGCTTTCCTGAATCAAACCATAGTTTGTGTGAGAGGCATCAGTCAGACAGCAGTTTGGAAAATCATTCCAAATGCCCCTAAGGAAACGTAACAAGCAGTGTAAAGGCAACTCCTGGCTGCAATGCACCTGAAATCAGAATGAGTTTGTCTCTGTTCTAGGATTTCTTTGCCTGTGATGTGCAGACAGTTTGGAGCTCTTCAGAAGTGGAGAACAAATCACAGAAGCAGTTACAGTGTAACCTTCCCATGATATATTGTGCTATAAGGGCTATTTTACAGCAGCATTCACAAGTCACTAAAAAGTCCAAGACAAAGCAGTGATTTAAGTGTTTATAGGTGCAGACAACAGAACATTTAAGGCAACAATCCCATCAGTTCATAAATCATTAAAGGTGAAACTGCCTTCAGCCCATTACAAAGTTCAAGAGTAATACCCTGTAGAAATAGTATATGACATCATTACAGAAACCTGAAGCATTTATGCACACTGAAAATAATAACTACCTTTCTTCAAAAGGTCTGTTGCAAAACTCCCTAGAAGATGTGTCATTGCATTCCACTGTCAGGTCTAATGCTATTTCATTTATTATGGATTGCAACCAGGAATATGTTCCTTTACAAGGCTAATCAAAATTCAAACTGAACATTTTCTAAAACGAGTGTTTTATGGAAATATTAATAGGATTCAACTGACTGTTTGAGCCATGGGGTAGTGTGAGAGAATGAAAGCCTGAAATAGTTAATGTAAACCTGAAACCCTTAATGTCTCACAACACTGGCAGAAGAGAATGTTACCATGCCAACGAGATAAGGTATGGTTTGAAAAGAGCATCTTGTGGAGGCAGAATGCCGCTTTTCTGGGACCAGCTTCCTTATCTCGGGCAACTATAGCTAAAAACAAGTTTGAGTCATCAGTGCATTTAAGTCTATTTTTGGGAGACAAACTGAAATCATGGGACCCTCCAAGTCCCTTCTGAAAAGTTTGAGAATAAGAAGATGCACCTGCATGAGGACAAGTCTGTAAATAGCACAGCTAAGAAGGGCTGTGGATGTACCCACCATTGGGAGGAACTGGACCAGGGATGGCTTTGGAACACTGGGTGGTGACCTGTATATTTATTCTACTTCTCTTTCTCTTTCTTTCTTTCTTTCTTTCTTTCTTTCTTTCTTTCTTTCTTTCTTTCTT
>LTAT01000004.1:99854099-99879535 GCA_003286495.1 Chlorodrepanis virens | reverse complement strand
CTTTCTTTCTTTCTTTTTCTTTCTTTCTTTTCTTTTCTTTTCTTTCTTTCTTTCTTTTTGCCTTTAAAGTTTAATTTGCTTCTGCCAGGAGCAGTTCAGAAATCTCTGTTACCACGTGCTGTTCAGATGGTTTACTCCACGAGCCGTTCAGAAATGTTTAAATTGTTGCTGCCACAGGCTGTTTGATGTATCACAAGTTTTCAACCATTGTACCGTAATAAAAACTTTTAAATGATTGTTTGGTGTTGTTTTACCTTAGTTTAGCTCAAGGGGATCTGGAATGTCAGCTGCCTCTGAGTAGGCAGTCCAGGACAGCCCTCGAGTTGACAAGGTGGTGTTTGGCCGTAGGCTGGACTTGAATATTGCAAAGTTCTTTTCCAGCCTAGCTGAGACTGTGATTCTGTGATCACAGTTCTGATTCATTCCTTCAGTAGTGGTATTGTGGTATTGTGGTATTCTTCTACCTGAAGAGAGCTCCCATCCTATAGTCTAAAATTATAATATAATGACTTTTTCTTCCTCTTTTTCTTCTTTTTACATTTTCTCACATTATACTTCTGCTATTCATATTTTTCTTTGCCCAGTCTCTACCTCTACTCTCCAAACTTGTTTAACTTTGTCTCTTCTCCATACCTTCTGTCTGACATTGCAAGACCATTTGGTAATCTCTTTTTATCAGAATTTCAACAATTTGGTCTATAATCTTTCTTCAGAAGTACTTTATCTACAGCACCAAGAAAAACCAAAACACCAGTATGTTTGTTCCTATGAAAAAGTATACTTATGAATTTTTTTTTCCTTTACTCTTGGATTTCTTTCAAAGAGAAAGAATGTCATTGACAGTCTTTCTATCTATTTCCATATGCTCAGATTTCAACATACATGAGTGCAATGAATAAAATGTGTGTCTTACACATTCAGCATGAAGAATTCCATAGAAAAATATAAGATTAGGGAGAGGCAATTTATGCAAAGCAGCATTATTCTACTAATTTCAGTGGAACTATACTGATTCATATATTTTGAAAATGTCTTGTCCCAGAAACAAATTTATTTAACTTGGATCAAAGATCAGTGCCCCACAGAAGAAATTTGGCACCTGTTGCACCCACCTTATGGGCCACATGGCTTTGAGGAAGAAGTGGTGATCAATAGAGTAATATAAGAGCCAGTATACTGAGGAACCAAATAATTGATTCTTTCCATTCAATTTTACAATTTCATGTTTACCATGCAACCTGGACAGTTCACAGTAGATTCTGAACCACAGAATTAGATAATAGCAGCTGCTAAGTCTTTTCTCTTTTCCATATTTACTTGTTTTTCATTTTCTCTCCTTCCAGTTAATTCTGTTTTTCAGAACTGCAAATGTGTCCTAAAAGCGCCTCATTGCAAGATTTGGCCCAAAGGACTAAGATAATAATAAATACAACCAGAAAAGGATTAAACTGGTGCTGTGACCTGGAGAGAATACTAAAGTTTCTAATTGTAATCTGGTTTTACCAGACTAGTATCATTGGCTTCTTTGTAAACCTTATTTGAAGACTGATTTTCTCGTGTATTTTGTTCAAAGAATGATTCTCATATTCTGGACGATGTTTATGATACTGATAGATTGTATTCACTGTCAAGAAAGCATAGCTTTGGAAAGGACTGACACAGTCAAATCTTAAAAGAAGTGTGAAGTATGTTCATGCAAAGTGTGCCAGAGACAGAGTGACTAATTGATTGAAAAGACAAACAGTTGCAGCTAAATGTTCATTTTTTTTCTTATTTAATTAAAAAAGTGAGGAACATTTTGTTATTTTTAAACTGCTAAGCTTCAGTGAGATTCCAAGAGTAAACAATTCTCATTTCTCACCTAAAAGAAGTTGAGTAAGATTATGTCAAGAAGAGCAAAAGCTGTGAATGAACCATAAGAATTGTCTGTCAAAGTCTGTAGTTCACAGTTTAGGTGTTATAAGAGGTTACTGATAGGTTTCTTAGTATGAAACAAACTTCTTTTCTCCCTTTATTTTTGAGACATTTTTGAGTTTTATAGAGTTCTCCAAGGTTTCAGCAACATTTTGGCGAGACTGTGGTGGTTTATGTGTTTGTAAGTAAAGTCATAGTAAACCAAAAGTATCAGCTGAAATGTCCTAGAGCCTCAATGTATGAACAGAAAGTTTTCTACAGTTCAACTATAATGAATCTGTATTTGGTGGATAGTAATTTGTTGGATCAAGCAGTGACATCCACGAGGGTAAAAAAGCAAGAACTGCACCCCTTAGGCATAAGGTAATCAGGAATCCTTCTCAGCTGAGTGTGAGCAATAATGAAATAGAAGTCCATTTATGAAGTATAAAATAACATAAAATTTCAAATTCCTGCAGGCACACTTTTTCCCATCCTCTTCTGCTTTTCTTTCATTTCAGGAGCAGAAACGAGAAAGAAAAAGGTGTGAGAATTTGGTTCATGCATGCTCCCTTTCTTAAAAAAGGAGCAATAGCTATAAAGAAAACACTCAAAAGTTTTGAAGTTGCAACAATTTGATCAACTTTTGTGCTGAAGTTTAGGGTTTAAAAAATCAAGTTAATTTTCTAATACACTATCAAATCCAAAACAAATATGGAAAATACAGAACTCATTACAGAACACAGGTTTATAACCTCAAGCATGAAAAAAGATGTCGTATATTAGTGCAATTCTAATGGATTTACAAAGTGATGAGTCATCAGGATATCTTATACCTTTTGTTACATCTTCACAAAACCAATCTATGTTTGAAATTTTCCTGTTGCTGAGTTTTTTGCGAATCAGTCAGGTGTGCTTGATTGGGATTATACACTGCCTTGAAATGCATATGACAAATACATATTTGTCATAGCAGAAAAACTGTACCTTGATCTCTTGTAAAAATCTACCTCAAAACTTCCAATGCATATTTGTGCAGTCTGAACAGCTTTGTTTATTTGGTGTTATGAAACCTGCATGCCTGCATTTTTTAGCAGTCATTAATTGCTGTCTCACACTGTTCTTTCTGCCTTCCACTTCATTAATCACAGGACAATGGTAGGCCAGGGGCTGCCTGATAGGAGCATCTAAATTATAAGGAGTAAATTTTCTGCTTCTGCTCAGAATTGTGCAGTAAGATGCCCTTCTAACGTTCTTTTTTTACAAAAAATGTTGTTTGAAAACCTCTTGTGGAAACTGAGCTTTCTCAAAGTCACTGTGAAAGGCACTATATTATGTCTAATATGTATCCACCTTGGCAGTGGATAATCCATGCTGGGAGAGAAACACCCCTGAATGACTGGGTTCTGGTGGGGGGGCTCAAGTATAAAATGCAACAAAACTAATGGGAGCTGGGAACCTGGGAAAATGGGGATGAAAGAGGCTTCCTAAATATTTATTGAACAGACTATGCCTTTTTTGTACTTGAATCAATAAAGAAACATTGCATTAATTGCCAGTAAATTAAATTAAGTAAACTTACCCATGTTAAGACCATTTTGCCCAAAGCAATGTGTTAACATGACCAGTTTTCCCTGGTGTTTTAAGAAATATTGTGGTCATGGAAGTTTTGATTTAAATTATCCTGACTTAGTTCCTCTCTCAGTAATTTGACAATTTATTTTGCTGACCATGTGGCTATAACTAGAACCATAATCTATTGTATTTGAACTGAGGAACAAGGTCAAGGACAAATGATAACAGAATAATTCCTTTTCCATCTCTGCTATTCCCTGCAGGAATATTTTGCATAATGAAAACAACATTCTAAATTAAAATGGTTGCTTTTTTGCCAATCAAGATTTTTGACCTATTCAGGAGATTTTCTAAATATATTCAATGTTTTTTTAATGCTATAGATTTATATTAATTTTCATTTAATGCTAGATTTCTAGTAGAAATTGAATTTCTGGAGTCAGAAAAGGGGAAAAAATGCTGAGTTCCAGCTTTCATTGGTCAAACTTCACATTAAACATTCTGTGCAAAGTGTGTAAAGAAGCATTGGATTTTCAGCACTTAATTACTTTAGCCAGTTGCCATCTGTTCTTTGAATTCTGACCTTTCTTTCCAAGTTGCAGCTACATGGAGTGTCTGCAGTCAAGCCAATTAGATCATGGATGTTTCACGCTGACATTACAAGAGATTTAATGTCCACCTGCAGAACCCTGGTTGATAAATTTAATAGTGATGACACAGTGGCCTTCTGCAACCTTCATCCAGCAACAAAATAACAGTTTATTTGGCTTGGCATTCTTCGTTTAAAATGCGGCACAACGAGCAGTGGCAAAATCACATTTTGATTTGTTTCTTCAGCCCATGACATTAATCATATACTGTCAAAATCTTTTCATGCTAGTTTCTCACAAAGATGATGCAGGTTAACTTTGAAAAGCAACCCCATAAAATTACCCTTTTCCGGCCTAAGAGGAATAGTCACAGACTGAAATAGCTTTAAGCCACCTATTCTCCCATAAAATTCTCAGACAGTCAAGGCTGAACTTTGTAGGAAGTCTGCCACTCTGATATCAACTGTCATCTGTGTATGAAAATGACAGACTGTCTAAAGAGCTCTCATACTGGAAGTTGAAATACATACTAAATACCAACATATTTCTTATAGCAGTTATATTAACAAATTATTGTCTATCAGCATATGATAGTGATACAATAATATTTCAATATTGTTTATTAGTAAATGGTACCAAAGACATTCAAGTCTATCTCAGCATTTAATGGGGACCAACCACTTCTGTTAACCTCAAAAATGTCATAATTTCTGAATGTAATATTATCATTGGCAAGTACCTTTCTATGGGACTTGTTACATAAAAGCTTCTTTACAAAGAAGCTTCTGGAAAAGCATATAGTTTCTTGTCTGAAAACATAAGAAGAAAAAACCCTCTTCCTTGAGGAACATTTTGAAGCTGATTATAGGTACAAAGGTGAGCTGTGAAGCCTATCAACGTCAGTGAGAGTCAACCCTTGTATTGATTTTAATGGTCTTTGAATCAGGTCCTAATTGTGAGATTCTGAAAACCCATTAAGGCACCCATATTTTAAAGCTGAATTTCTTGTTTTGAACCTCTAACTTTGAGACAGAAAATAAATGCTACATGAAGAAGCACAAATCCCTATCGTTGTATGAGAACACACTACTTCAGCTCTTCCTGTGCTTACAGAGCTGAGCCAGATGGCAGTATATGTAAAGCACTGTGTTGCAGTGTCAGAAGCAATTTTGCTGAGTTTTAAGGAGCCTAATCTCTTAATAGAACTGCAGATTATCTGTGTGCTCTTAATAGGAATCTTTTGTTCCTCTCTCTGCTTCCTCGACCCTGAAAAGTGCAAAAAAGCCAACTTCCACCGAACAGAATCCACTCTATTTCGATGCTAGGTGGTGACAAAAATTCTAATGAGCCACTTTGCTCGTTATGTTTATTTGGCAGCATCAAACAGAAAACTCATACATTACAGAAAGAAGTCTGGCAGTTATGTCATCTTGCTGAATCTTTACTGCTAAATGAAACATTTTTAGAAGTCTCGATAAAGAACTAGGCGTTATTTCATCTTAAAAATTGAGTCGAAATACTGAATTTCTTCTGTAAAGATTCTGAGATGCTTCAACCATTTCACAATAATATCTGAATAAAGAGAAAATTAAACTGAGTTAAACAGCATAAAACATCTTTGTCAAAAGTAAACACATTACAAAGTGTCACACAGAAATTAACTGTATTTTTAAAGTGATCTGTGATGCATATACATCAATATTAACTTTTTCATTTGAAATAATTAGTCACAATAATGTGCTTCTTTCCAATGAAAACTAAAAATCACAACAATAGAAAATGTCTCATTCCATAATTTACTAGAGCATAACTGCCACTTCTGGATCTTTCTTCATTGCCATTTAACCATGTCTGTGGCAAGACAATCTGGAAACCAGGAATGATGTCCTTTTGATGCTTTCAGCCATTGCTTTCTACACACTTCTTTTTCAATTAAATTTGAGCAAAGAAAGAGTAGCATGCTCCATGCATTGTGGCTTTTTTTGTCCTTTGCAATAATTAATACTTAAACTTAGTTTTGTATTTTTATTCTATGAACATAGTTATCATATGTGTGTGCAAACACACTGTCAAACATGCTCAGTATCAGTCTTGTTCAGACCTTCTACTGTCCAGAGTACAGACAATATTCAAGCAAACAGAACTACTATTGTTTTGGGGTTGGTTTTTTGGTTTTTTTTTTTTTTTTTGTGATGCCCACATATACTTGTTTTATGTCCTTATTCTCACCTGCCTGGCATTTTAAGATTTCTTCAAAGAGCAGACTTTCTAACAGCATGGTTGCTATGGGTTGCCCATGATATCTATTCAAGCTCTTTATCTGCTGTTACCTGTCATTTTTGGGCTGCAGTCATCTCTTCCCTGATGGAAGGCTAAGACCAGCTCTAACCTTTTCTTTTCTCTGAATTTCTCTATCAAGGGGATATTTCTACCTCCTGCAAGGTTGTACTCATAACTGTTGCAAAGCTGTAGACTTTGGGTGAATTTTCTCCAACAAATCTATTACCCCTTTCCCTTCTGTCCTTCCCCTCACCTCCCTCAATGTTGTCTTTCCCTTATTCCTCACCACCACAAACTCTATAACTCACCACCACCCTATAAGCATATAACAAAATCTATACCAGACCTCTCTTGTCTTTATCTAGGCACCCCAGTCGTCCTTCATCCTATCTGTACTCTTAGCTGTTCACCTGCGCCGTCCTGGACTTACACTGTCTAATATCATGCCCACTTTAACTCCTAATCCTTCTGTCCAAAGATATGGCTTGTATTGACTCCCTACATTTGTTTCTGCTCCATCTCGATGAGGTTAAGCAGCAAGGTCATTGTGCTTTATAAAGGGCTCTCCAACCCTTGTTCTCAATTCTGGATCCTCAGCATCTCTAGATTAGATCTCTAAATGCAAAGAAAGTCTACCTAGCAACACCGCTGTCAATTCAGTGTGTCAGAATACAACTAAAGAGAGGAAATGTCCTGCATGGGAACAATTACCCTGTGCTGCTTGTTCCTTGTGCCACCAGGTGTGTTCTGCTCTGTCATTCATGCCATCACTCATTAGTCCACTGTGGTACTGGCATTAGTGTGATGCAATCATCAGAGGTGACCAGGTCCCTAAACTTCCAACGTCTATTTTTTCCAGAGAGTGCTAGTTTGTTTTTGTCTGTTCACTTGCCATTTTTGGAAGGAATTATTCAAGTTCAATTAGAAGACTACGAAGAAACATTTGACCTCCATGGATAAGGCCAGATTCGTGCCGTGTTTGTAAATTTTTTATTACTCTGCTCTTGAATTCACAGTGATACTACAAAGTGAATTGCCTCTAAGCAATTATGGACCCATCAAAACTAATGTTCTTGCTATTTTTATCTTTTACAAACAAGAAATAAGTACCAGGGAGCATGTAGAACAGACCATTTTTAGGAATAGATTACTACCTCATTAGAAAGCAGTTTGCGCTGCAGAGTATTAGAATATTCTTGCTCTTCATTCAGATTAGGCAATCACGGAGTTAATTGCTCGCTGGCTAGATGAGCTTTCATTAGTTCTGAAGTCAGCTCATCAGTTACAGTAGTGATGACAGTGGAAATCACTGAAGGGAAAAAATACTACATCATCTTTTTAAAAAAAAAATTAAATCAAAGCAGCAAAACCTGGTCTGTATCCTACCAGAGGCTACGCAGCTCATATCAATAATCAATGATATACTGAGATACAGCAGCAATAGTCATAACAGCTACTAATAATAGGTGATACTGAGGAAAAAGCAAGAGGCCACTGTTCCAAGAAATAATGTCAAGAAATAATAAAAACAAATTTGCTGACATTATAAATTACATATTTTGACAGAAAGTGGTTTGATAAAAGTAAAGGAGATAGAGTTCATGTTGCTGCATTAAAGAGCTAACAGAATGTTATGGTCAGTGAAGACTAGGAGAATTATTGATTATGTGTACAACAACTCAACCGTTAGTAAAATTCCAAAGGTATCTCTCAGTCACAGTCCTAAAACCAGAAGTTGACATGGGCATATCTATCCTACTCCTGTAAGTCATCCATCATTGTTATAGCCAGCCAGAGAAGAACCTGAGTGATACCCACAGTCATTCCAGCTGAGCTGTGGATTTAAGGCTTGTATACTTTATATACACTACATAAATGTTACCAGTGATTCCTGGGATTTAAGAAGAAACTGAGCACTCTGCAGGAACAAGGCCCTAAATAATCACCCGTATTCTATTTTAGTACAACCTGAAGCAGAAAGCCAATTCACATTTGCTCATTGATTTCATTACAATGTACAAAAAGAAACCAGTCAAAAGTAGCAGAAATATTCCATTTCACAGCTTTTTGGTTTAACCACCAAATTAGACAAGAATAGCAAAGCAAATTTCCTTATTTTTAATGTCTGTGATCCTTTCAAATTTTTGAAGAAATTGATTTTGCTTCCTTGAAAAAAAGATTATTTTTATCCTTTTGAAAGCAGTTAATGTTGCCAATTATTTCTTTTCAGGCGTGCCTGAAACATTTTAATGGGAAAAATTCATCCTGGTGACATTTTTAAGACGCAGATTCATGCATTCTTAGTTTAAAACTATTCTTTATTTAGATTAAAGAAGCTGGGAAGTTTTTAATACTGCAAGATATTTAAGACATTTACTACAATTTAAGGCATTAAAGCTAACTATTTAGGAGAAAAGATTAGGCAGATAAATTTTATTCTCTTAAAATTTGAAAATTATCCACTCAGTAATAAATTATGTGAAGCAATAATTGAAACAATGGAAATAATTTCTAAAGATCAATTTTTAAAATTACTTAAAATACTATTTTAATTTAATGAATTTGGCGTATTAAGTAAGCGTTAGGGGATAATTTTTTCAAATCAAAACCTAGACTAGAATTAATCTGAAGATATCAAAATTAAAGTTTTCAAGTTTTTGGGGGGATTTTTTGCATTTAGCTGGGTGGCAACAGTGTTCTACCTGAACACTGAATTTGATTGTGATAAATCAACATTTTCTGAGAAAAGTGATCTGACAAATTTTTCCTTACAAACTAAAAAGCTGATGTTTAACCAAGCATGGGCAAAAAGTTTGCTATTCATGATCATTGAGGACAATCAATTCCCAGCAATGAATAACTAGAGCAGCAGTATTATTCCATTTGGTTTCAGAAAGCCAGAAAAAACTCTCCTAATCTTTACCTTTACAAAGCCTTCTTTGTTCTTTGACACAAATCAAAGTAGATAACAGAATGAAAGTTGACTCCAGAGTGAAGAAATTTACTAGAATTTGTTCAATACTGAGAGAAAAAAATAATGTTTTTTACAACAGAACTGGGACAAAATTCTATGCTTGGCTAATATAATATGAACTATCTTAGAACAGGAGAGTGTTAGAATAGGTTTCCTGGTAACCAGGATATGAGCTAACAACCTATATCATCACAAAAATCATATGAATGATAAGAAATTTAATTGCCCATAGTTAATTTGCGTGAGTCCAGCTTGAAATGTCTGGAACAATCCGTAAACTATCTGAAACCTCTTCAAAAGCTTCAATGATTGAGCAACATGAATGTCATACTAATACTTATGTTTCTAAGTTACAAATTAATTTACCTGTGAACCAAACCTTATCTGTGAATTAAACTTTCCAAAGCCCAGTCTAAATTATTTAGGTCTTGTCCATGAAACCATGTATTCCATGGAATCATGGAATCATGGAATGGTATGAGCAGAAAGAAACCTTAAAGATCATCTAGTTCTATGCCCCTCCCAGGGCATAGAACCTGCCATAGAACCTCCCATGGCAGGGACACCTTCCACTAGGCCAGGTTACTCAATCTGTTTTAACATCTGTAAACGGCAGAAGAAGAATCTATTCCAGACTTCCTGAAAAAAAGTAGTGAGATGGGGGATGGTTTCTTCTGCCAGGTCTCACGTGAAAGGATGCGAGAAAATGGCTCTAAGTTGCATAAGGGGAGGTTCAGGTTCGATATTAGAATTTTTTTTCACTGAAAGAGTGGTTAGGCTTTGGAATAAGTTGACCAGCATGGTGGTGGAGTCACCCTCTCTGGAAGTGTTGAAGAGGTGTCCAGATGTTCAGAGAAGGGCAACAAGGCTGGTGAAGGGTCTGGAACATAAGTCCTATGAGGAAGGCTGAAGCATCTGGGGCTGTTTAGACTGGGAAAAAAGGAGGCTCAGGGGTGATCTTTTCACTCTCTACAACTGCCTGAAAGGAGGCTGTGGCCAGATGGTGATTTATTAAAATTATGGATATTGATCTAGTACCGATATCCAACTGTGACGGACAAAGACTCTCTAACAGTTTAAAGTTAGAAAGTGTATGTTTATTGTGATGCCGGGCAACGTGCAGGATGGCTCCCAAATACACACCACAATTTACAGGTGGTTACAGAGTCCTCTTACCTATACAAGCGTTGAATACTCAAAATACAAATGTATATTCATAACTTTGGTACATCCCATTCCCCGCTTGGTATGGTAATTAGTTCAAAAGCTATGACGAATGAGTAGTTTGTTCCTCGAAATGGGTCGGTGGCCCTTTTCATGGGGAGGGGTCCCAAAATGAGGAACTAAATGAAGTCTTCCTCGTTCTGACCTTACTGTCTTTTCAATGCAAATACGACAAATGAACCCTTGATAGAACTCCCATTCCCTGTCTTCAATTGGTTTCAGAACAGAGGAGGCCTACAATTGTCTTATGTTCCTAAAAGCTATTTGTCAGTTTCTATATTTTTCATTAAAAACCCAGCTAACCAAGCATTATGTTGACAAGCAATCAATTATTAGTTAGCTACTAACTCTTAACCTCATCAAAGCCCACCCATTGATTTTGATTAACTCTAATAAAGCTTATCTCTAACTAAAACCTCAGCTCTTCTAAAATCTCTAATTTTTTTTAAAGTTTATGTCTCAATGGGTACCAGCCTCTTCTCCCAGGCAACCAGCACCAGGATGAAAGGATATAGACTTAAGCTGCACCAGGGTAGGTTCATGTTGGACATTAGGAGGAACTTTCTCATGGAAAGGGTGTTTAGATATTGGATTATTGCTCAGGAAGATGGTGGAGTCACTGTCCCTGGGGGTGTTCAAGAAAAGACTGGATGTGGCACTCAGTGCCACGGTCTAGTTGTCCTGGTGCTGTTCTGTCAGAGGTTGGACTTCATGATCTCAGAGATCTTTTCCAGCTTAATTGTTTCTGTCTGCAGCCCCAAGCAAACAGCAGTCTGGGCCTAATTTCTATCACATATTTCAGAGATGAAATTTTATTATCAAAACTTCTTACATAAATGGTTGCTCCAAAGAAAAGCTTCACAGAATCTTGCTGAAACACAGAATTTTTAAGCTTGCCAAATAGTTAAATCATGGATCTGTAAAAAAATTAGGGTTGAAAGAGATCTGTGAGACCCTCTATCTCAGAATATGACTAATTTGGATGTTGGATCTAGTTAGAAAGTTAGATCAGGTTGTTCAGCCCCTCAACCAACAGAAATTTGAGCCTCTCCAAGGAGTTAATAAAACTGTCATTATATTTTCCTGACATTGTCAGTCAGCTTCCTCTCTAGTTCCAGCATGTCCACTTGGTGAGGCTCCTTAGGTTTGAAGGATTTGGATGGTGCTTCAGAAGCATTTATTTCAAGAAAATATTTGTGAAAATTCTTTAGTGCCAGTTTCATATACAGGGCCGTGTCCACAGGCTGGCTGTGAATGTGGGATTTCCAAACCTTGTCAGAGTTAGGCTAAACAAAGTAAGTGGCTCCTATCCAGCCCTGAATGAGAGCAGAGCTGTCTCATGTCTATCTGTAAAACTGACTTTATAGAATGGATATCCCTAGTATGGTATATCTTATTTGCCTAAGGAGCCTGAAAGAACCATCTGGTCGGTTTTGATCCTCATAGTTATTGTGATGAGAAACTCATTCAGGCAATTCTTTCACAGCTGCAAAAAAAGTGGTGAGACAGGCTTTATGTGTGTGAGAGGAAAAAAAACCAAAAATGCTGCTAAATATGTTTCAGGATAATAGCATCAATAGCACATCTGATGAGTATTTAGAATAAGTGAATGCTGAATGCCTTATCAGTGATAACACAGACAAAGGTTATCGCCATGTGCCACACATCAAACATTGATCCCACTGCAATTAATCTAAGTGAAAAATTGTCTCCATCAGCAAATGCTTTTGCACAACATCAAAGCCCATTTCTTTTTTGTTCCTCTTCTGTTTAGTGGGAAGCTTTGACCTGTCCAACTCAGTTAGAAATCTGTTTCTTTTAATTTATTAGTTTCCCATGCTTTGCAATTAACCTCCCAACCTTGGATCCTGAATGAAAGTTTCTTTCCTGAAGAAATTTTCACTGATGTTTTTGGTAAATGAAGGTTTTTTTCACCTTCTGGGATTATTTTTATAGGAATGTAATTGTTGTAATATATATATGATCCAAATCACCTTCCACCAGTTTTGAACATAAGAGACCTTCTACTGATTCTACTTTTTACTATTAAAAAATCACTCAAAGCCCATTTTAATGAATGTTCATACTCACTGGAATTTTGATTCTATGTTGATGTTGCTGTTAGAAGGTACTAGTAACAAGGTGAGTTTCAAACTGACAACAAGAACCTCTTGAAACATGACAGCAACTTAGATACCACACACTGATAGAGTCAGTGTGCCTTTGCAAAGACACTGAAGAAAGTAAAGTCATAATGAGAGAGAGGCAAAATTCTGTCAGCAGTTTCTTGAGCACAAATAGAAACAATGGGCCACCTTAGATATTTGTTGGAAATACCAAGTACAAAATGTGCAAAATAGAAACAGTAATTAGAGCACAGGGTAACTTCACTGTGCTCAAAATAGATTTGGGACAAATTCTTTGAGCAATAATTATGGGGATAATAAATCAGTTTTAGAGGTCACTAGAGGCACTGAACAGTGTGAACACATGGCATGAATTTCATACACACTTTTCATTTTACTCTGCCCCAGTCACATCATGGAACTGATTAATTGGTTGCAGTCAATGCCATAGGATTGACTACAGAAGGACTAAGGCAAAAAGTAGAGTAAACAACTTTGCTGAGCAGAGCACAATCAGACATTCCAGTTTGTTTACAGCTAATTGTGTTACTACCTTTATCTTCTTTTTAAATAAAGGCAAAAGAATTATTATTATAAATGAAAGTCTGGCAGACTTTTCAAAAGGACAACAAAAAATATGACTAGAGGACCAACAGTAGAATTATTATAAGGCATTTGGAAATTATAGGTATCATATATAAAATACAGCATTTCTGTAATTATTCTGATTAGTTTAATATTCAATTTGAAAAAAAGTTGCTCTCTTAAAAGAAAAAAATTACATTGATTTTTCAGTATCTAACTGTTCAATACCTATATACACATTATCTTTTTAATACATTAAATCTTTTCATAAATTTTGCATGAAGATTGATTATATTATAGTGTTGTGAACTAATATTCTATTTTTATAATGTTCACTGGAATAAGGAATGTTTCATTTAAGTTTGCTTGACTTTATTCTAATTTGTAAGGAAACATTGTAAGGAAACATTTGTAAGAACCAGTGAAGAATGGAGAGTAATAAATACTCTTAATTGCAATTTATGAAGTTGACACACCATCATCCAAAGTTATAAAATTACAGTTTGGCACATAAATGGATCCATAAGAAATTTTAGCAAGATGATGATGTGATTGTTGGCTGACAAGGACCCATGTAAGTGGCTGAAATAGGTATCCTGCTGAAAAGCACCTCAGCTTGCTTTTGGAGATACATGTCAAAGCCTCTGGACAGCCAGAGCACTCCACAGTCAGAGCAGTCCACAGTCAGAGCAGTACAGGTCTTGTGGGAGAATTTCTAAGTGATTATTTGAAGAATTATAATTTCCATAGAGAAGAAACGCTTCTTATGCTCTGCAATACTGTGTCTCTCTTGCATTCACAGCAGATACAGGAAGACCATCAGGATAAATAGAAACCAAGGAAAAAGGTGAACAAGGCACATGGGCGGAGTGACTAAAATACAGGCAGATCCCTAGTCCACTAGTCACCTGACAAGAAAAATAACTGGTGTTTTCTCTGTGCTTGCATAGTTCTGTGAGCTTAGAAAGCAATATCACTGCGCCTCCTTTGTCCCCTTGTCTAATTTTTCCCTGGTTTCAGAAGTCCTACATAAGGAACAGAGGTTATATATACTTGCCTGGTGACTTTATACCTTTCACTAGTGCTCTCCCTGCCACAGAAATACTATCAGATCATTGACTTCATGCATGGCACTTAGAACAAAAATCACACATTTCTAGCCTTGCTTGGTAGTATAGGCAATAAGAACCTGAGACAGTGTCTGCTGTGTAGTTAAACCACCTCTTTCCAAATTTATAAATCACAAATAAAAGCCAGTTTTGAAAGATTTACAGTAAGATTTAGAAGGCAAACCTAAATAACAGAGCAATAGTTATCCAGATTTATATCAGAGCCCACAATCTGATATAAATCCTAAAGCTACTAAAATCCTTCCAGCTCCTGACATCCAAGTTATATGATTTGCTGAAATTAAAGCATCCAACTCATTTTCATAATGGCCCACAGCTTTTCTCTACCTCAAGCTTATATATCTTTGGAAGGCAAAATAGTTGTACACCTCTACCAAAGCAGTAAAGCATTTATTTATTACCAGATGTGAGAGGAAGGTCTTCTGCCTTTAAATTCAGCTGCATTGAATTAATAATAGCAACATACTGTAATTTTAATATGATACAAGAAAAACTAAGTAAATCACCTGATGTTGCTTTTGCAAATGCACATTTCCACGGAGAAGCAGAAACTGGGTTTATTTGGAGCAATATATGACATTAGTTCACCTAGAAACATAGCTAGGACAAAATATGTATTTTAAATACTGGATATGAAAAAGAAAATCATTAAAGGGTCTAGCATTCTCATAGAGAAGTTTCTTTTGTTAGAAGAAAATATTCTCCAGCCATATCATCAGTGAGCTATGTCCATAGAGCAGAGTATTAGCATACTTAAATTATTCTCCTGGGTTTAGACACACTGCAATGTTATCTAGGACTAACTTGAAAGTGCAGTGTAGTATAATATTGGCCAACAGTATACAAAAGAAGAGCAATATTTAAAGTGGATTGAATCTAAGCTTGTAAGCACTAGGGGCTGGTGGCTCTTTCTGGTCTACAAAAATAAAAAAATTAACGTTTCCAATTATGAAAGAATTGACAAATAAAGAATATTATTTGTCTGTAATATTCTAGGGTATCATGTAAAATATAACTTGACCACCCAGCTTAGAATTCATTCTTAGCACATTTTCTTTAAAATATTTTTTAACTGATTGGGAAAAGGTTTTTGTCCTTTTTTAGTGTGACGGTATCGTGCCATCCAGAGGCCAACTGAGCTCATTACAATGTTGGCATCCTAGGATTATACAAAAGATGGCCATCTTCTGGTCATCATAAGGTTTGGTCCCTACTTCATCATTACAAAATATATTTTTTACTATAAGAAGACCTGAATTTGGACTGAAATAACATTTATGTCTTAAATGACTCTCAATATCTTCAGAGTTGTCTCTATGCAGTGCTGTTGAGTTGGTGGCAAACAGGAAGTTCAAGAGGAAGGATTAATGCGAAGAGCTCATAAGCAGAATGAAAGTAAAGCATTAGATAACTAATAAATTAAAGCATTTAGCTTCCCAAAATTCCCAGTTCCCTCACCTCCATTCTGTCCTGCAAATCACAATCACTGAATCTCATAAATTTGGAGCAGAATGTCCTCTCCGTTTTCAATGTCAATGGCAGAAAGTTTATATTCAAAAATCCTTTAGAGTTCATTCTCAAACAGAATTCTGGTCACTTACTGACTATTTAACAGTAAATCCAGAGCAAAACAAACACACAAAACCTCTAATTCCAGATTATTTATCTTTGGAGCTAATATCAAGACAAAGTAAAGCATATAATTCTGGTAAGTTATTTTCTAGCCTACAGTATAAACTCATTATAATTAGACCATAATATTTTCCTCTCCTAGCTTAAAAAAAAAAAATCAATTTCTTCTATGTACACAAAAGATTAATTACACTTTAAAAAAAATTGTTTAGAATAACATTTTTCTATTTTTCCTCTGAAAAGATATGTTAAAAAGATTTATGTTGCTTTACACTGTGACAAAATCATTGCTTGTTCATTATATAATTTTTTTTATATGAAAAAATTAAAAATGCTTTAAGACAAGGACACATTAAAATAAATTCTCATTTCAAAGTTTAGAGAAAGGAAGCCGGGAACTGCAAATAATCAATAATTAAATGGGAAAAAGAAAATAAAATTAATTCAACATTTTACTTCTCAGAGTGACAATATTAGACTTGGTTCACTTTGTTGATAAACCCCAAGCAAAGATTGCAAACCCGACCTCTGTGACAAATTAGTTATTTTCCCAAAACTGGAAAAGCTATCCCCAAAGATTTTGTTAAGATATGAGAGAAATTGACAGGAAAAATTGTGACCATGCACCAGTCAACTCCTACTCACAGATTTTCTGGGAATCATCAAGTTGATTTTTTAACTATGGATCAGGAAGTAGGTAATGAGTAGCAATAAAAGCAAAGGATAACCTGGCAGGGAGAGACTCAGCCAGCAGCAGAGAGCACCCCTGTAGAAGTGGGTGAATCCGAGGAGGACTATAAAGGAGTGAGAGACAGATAAAGAGACTTCTGAAACCACACCCTGCTCTCCCTGGGACAGGTTCCAGAGACAGACAGGATGCATGATATGGAAGATTCCCAGATGTCCCATTGCCTGACTGAACACAATGAGTGACTGAAGGGACGGGGGGTAGCGGACATGAGTTCCTTTCCATCACAAGGGACAATTGTGACAAGCTCCTTCCCAGTGCAGCATGTGTAGCTCTCCAGTGACCACTCAGGTGCCCTCACATTGTAGGTATGTGGCTCTGCAAGTGGAACCAAGGAATTGATGGTACATTTAGCATCGATGTGTCACTGAGGTTAAGTTGGTCTATGCATTGTGTCAAAACTACTCCCATAAAGAAAATTAAATGGGTCACTTTCATGAGAAACTTCCTTCTGAAGAGAGCAGAAAGCCCAATATGCAGCCTGAACCCACTTAGGGAAGTCTGCCTCATATTAAAGGGCACTCTCAGCAAGTTTGCACATGACACCAACTTGGGTAGGAGTCTTGATTTGCTGGAGGGCAGAAAGAGTTTGCAGAGAGATCAATGGGCTGAGGCCAATCATACGAGGGTCAATAAGAAGTGCTGGGGTCTGCACGTGGGTCACAACAACCCCATGCAGCACTACAGGCCGGGGGCAGAATGTCTGGAAAATGGCCTGGCAGAGAAGGACCTGGGGGTGATGGTTGACAGCCAACTGAACATGAGCCAGCAGGGTGTCCTGATACAGGCCAATGGCATCCTGGCCTGTATCAGAAACTGGGGGGCCAGCAGAATTGGGGAAGTGATCAGCCTCTGTACTTGGCACTGGTGAAGCCATGCCTTGAGTACAGCATACACTTTTGGACTCCTGACTGCAAGAAAAACATTGAGGTGCTGAATTTTGTCTAGGAAAAGGCAACAAAGGTTGTGAAAGGTCTCGTGCACAAATATTATGAGAAGTGGCCAAGGATGCTGTTTAGCATGGATAAAAGGAGGACTGGGGGAGACCTTATTGCTCTCTACAATTACCTGAAACAAGATTGTAGAGAGGTCTCTTCTCCCAGGTAATAAGTGACAGGACAAGACAGAATGGCCTCAAGTGGCACCAGGAGGGATTTAGAATGGATCTTAGGAAAAATATCAAAAAGAGAGGGTTGTCAAGCACTGAAACCAGCTGTCCAGTGAAGCTGTGGAGTCAGCATCCCTGGAGGTATTTAAAAGATGTGTAGACTTGGTGCTTAGGGACGTAATTTAGTGGTGAACTTGGCAGAGTTGGGTTAATGGTTGGAATCTTGGAGGTCTTTTCCAACTTAATTCCATGATCATCACAGACTCCAGAAATGTGTACAGAGTATTGATGGCTTACACAAATCATGTCAAAATCAGAGATGTTCATAGTTCATAACCATTAAATTGCTTAAGCCTTCCTGGTTTTCACTTCAGAGATTCAATGTAGAAAGGGAAGTTTGCTTCCTCAAGGGCCCATAAGAAACAAGATGTTTTGGAAAAAAACTTTGGAGTCTTCCTCATATTTGCTGTTTGGACTCATTTGTTGGAAGTATAAGGGCAAAGTCTCAAGAGATGTCATTTCACTATCCCAGCTCTCTTCAGACACTCCATTCCTCTTCTCCAGAAAGTTGTAACGGAAAGGTAGCTTTGAGATCAATATGGTTGTTTCTGATGAAATAATATAAAGATCAAGTGTTTACTGACATTTGCCACATAGCACATGGTTTCCTTATGCTACAAGGGGCAAAGGCCTATACTTTTTACTCCTCCTTGAACAAGCAGTTGTAATCATAACCAATTGTAATCACAAGCAATTAAAGAATTTAAAATTTACAAGAATTTATTTTCTTAACAATATTTGAAGTTCTCCACTCTCTCATATACCAAGTTTTAAGCAGTGAGGTCAATGGAGTTTAGGTCTGTGACTTACATTAAAATTTTCAGATTAGAATTTTTTTTAAATTTTAAGAGAGAAAATTTTTAAAAATTTGAATAGAGATAATATTTTATGTGGTTTGGCTAGGTAGTACTAACATTGATAGAAAAATCTATGGAGACTGTTACATGATCTGTTATGCTCTAACAAATTCATGAGTAAAGAGAAGAAAAAAAATTGAAATTAATAGATTATCATTATTACAAACTCTGTTCAGTCATTGAATTTTTTTCCTCTGTGTTATTCTATGAACTGAAAGACTATAAAATGAAAATACCACTAAATTAAGCATAAATTACAACTTCATTAAACTGGTCTTCTGTAACTAAGACAAAATTAGAATTCACAATCTGTTATGATAGATTTAAAACAGCAGGGATGATTAATCTCAATCAATCATGATACATTGTAATTTAAGTACTAGGTAAATACTGGAGCTGCTTTTGTAAAACTATGGAAAACTTTTACCCCAGTCATCAAATAGCAAAATTCATATTATAAAATTTCATTGTCCTGTTGTCTTTGCATACAACCAGTGGTTTTATTATAGTTCATTAGTATTCTTACTGTCCTTTGCTGTATTCTTGTCAACTTGCCTGTGTTGGAATGAGAAAGCCAATACCTTAAAGAAAAAGTTCATTTTATAAATAATCTTTTTTCCCTCTAAGTGTCCATGGGGAAAACAAATCCAAAGAAATGTTATTCTGAAATTATTTTAATTAAAAAGTGAGATTTCCATTTGTAAATACTTTAGAAGGGCAGAGGTGTGGCCCTCTGTTCAGTAATCTCTGGGTTATTGTGGTTATCACATTAAAATCACACTTCAGCACTCCTTCTGCAGTCTTGCTTCTGTAAAGGTTTATTCAGCCACTTGATTGTGTACAACCCAAATGATCATCAACGCAAGCAATCAATACAAAAGTAGGTTTTCATGGAATTATATATTACATGTAAGGTTATGGTTCTGGCCATTCACTAGAAAGTTAGAATAGAAGTGCATCAATGAACAGTAGAACAAAAGCACTCTGGACTTCAAATGAGCATATCTATGAATTTACTATTTACAGTTTCATCCAGAATTTGAATTCTCAGGCTGGTCAAATGGCCAAATTCATAACCCTCTGTATCTGAACAAGAAGAAGGCATGGGAAAATTTGGGGCTGAGAAGAAAACATGAACAGGATCACTTTTTAGGCATGGACTACAGCTATCCCCAAAAACTGTTATGGATAATAGGGCAAATCATGTGGTATGCAACATGCAGTACAAAAATTGAATTTTCTGCATCTGTTTGTACTTTTTATACAGTGCAAATAATGTGTCAGTCTTTATTTTTTTAATGGCCATTTTTTGGGTTGGGGGGGTGTTCTATATTCCTAGTTGTACTGTTGAGTACTTTAAGCAATATTAAGAAAACTGGAAGTTGCTTTCCATATGAGAGCTGAGCTGCTTCCAATTATGCCAAAAATGTCAGTTTTCCTTAGAAGAGTAATCAGTCTATAATGTTTCATTGAAATGTTGACTTCACTTGCAATAAGATGCAGTTAATTAACTTGAGGCAGTATGAAGTTCATGTTAAAGAGTCATTTGAACTGAGTGAAAAAGTAAATTCAACTGAAAATCAAAAGGTAGAATTATCTTTTTATCCTATATTTTGACTTACTGCAAATCTTAGAAAATAACATCTCAATGCTTTATTACCTTCTTTTGCTAAATTTTCTGCCCTTCTTTAGTCTTTTACTTTATTTAATTTTTGATAAGGTTAACTTTGTTTAGACATTTTATTTTTTAATTTGAATATGCTAGAGTTGATCAAACAGAAATTTGTCAGTGAATTCCTGAATGCCACAGCACCCCAGCTTCCATCTCATTTTTCCAGGCTCTTCTCTGAGCCAATATTTGCATTTGAAATGCATTTTCTGTGACACACTGGTCTCGCCTTTGGTTGATCTAAATGTTAATTTGTGGCATTTTCATCAGGTAGCCTCATCTCCTGAGGAAAAAGAAACATTCAAAATGACATCCCTGAATTTATCTTACCATTGGCAGAAAAATTTCAGTACATTAAGTAAAGGCAACCATTTTTTGAAATCCTAGAAATTAAAGAAAATATATATCTGGCATTGTATACTTATGTGAAATGGATATCTCAATATTTGATGCTTATATTTTTGGAATTCTGTGGACAATGACAAAATTCAATACTATTGAGGACAAAAATAAATGTTGAAGTGTTTTAATTTATTTCAGAGCAGAAAAATCCAAATTTTTAATCAGATTAATTCATAAGAGATGGTCCAGATTTCCTTTTTTTTTTCATATAATATCTGTCTTCTAAGTATGAGCTGAAAAGGCCAGCCCTAATTTATTCTTACAAACTATTTCTATGGGACAAAATTATTCCTTGTCTCATTAGCTTTCACTATTCAGTGAACTTGAACATATTTCAAGATTAATTTGAAGGATGCAATTTGTTTGGAGAAACTTGCAGCCTAGAAATTAGTTCTGTTTCTCCACATTCCTTCTTCTCAAACTGAAACTTCATTAGAAATGGTGATTTGGTCTAACAAACTATTTCGATTACTCATAGTTCAATTTAAAAGTTTTACAGTCCAAAGGGAAGTTCAGCCACATGTATCATCAGATTATGAACTCTGAAGTGCTGGTTTTTTTTTTTTCCCCACAGCATTTCTTAGTCTCTTGGTAGAAAATGGAAGGAGCATAAAGGGCTTATTTTTATATCTTTTGCCAATAACTGTGATTCATACTTAGGTGAAAGTTAATATTGACTCAGATTTTAAAGCAGGAGCAAAGCTAGTGCTAGAGCATAGTGTCAAAAATGTATGCATGGCAGAACCATACCATCATGGAGTGGGTGATGCTGGAAGGGACATCTGGAGGCTCTCTAGTTCAAACCTGCTGTTCAAGCAGGGTCACCTATACACAACACCTCCTGTGCTTCATTATTGCCCCGGTCCTGTGCTGGACACCACTGAACAGAACATGGCTTTGTCTTCTTTGTACCCTCTTTCAGCTGTTTACACACACTGTAAACAGCACTTCAGGTGTGGTTCACCACTCCTGAGTGCAGGGGAAGGATCACTTACCTTGACCTACTGGCAACACTCTTCTTAGTGCATCCCAGAATACCATTAGCCTTTCTTTATCACCAGCATACATAGTGCAGGCTCATGCTCCTGCCGAGCACCAAGAACTCCAGTATCCTTTTCTGGAAAGCTGCTTCCCAGACAATCTCCTGCATGTACCAGTGCCTGGGGTCATTCTTCCCCGGCTGCAGGACTTTTTACTCCCCCTTGTTGAACTGCACAAGGTTCCAGTCAGCCCATTTCTTTAGCCTATTGATGACATTCTGGATGGCATCGCAGCTCTCTGGTGTGTCAGGGGCTCACACCAGTTTTGTGGCATCAGCAAATTCTCAGATGGTACCTTTTGACCCATCATCCAGGTCATTAATGAAGTAGTTGAACAGTACTGGACCCAGTACTGACCCCTGGAACACACCACTGGCCTTCAGCAAGACTTCATGCCACTGATCACCACGGGTTCAGAACATCTGTTTAGCCATTTTTTCAGCCTGCTTCACTGGGCTGCTCCTCCAGCCCATGCTTCACCAGCTTTTCTGTGACAATCTGGTGGGTGGCATTGTCAAAAGCCTTCCTGAAGTAAAAGTAGACAATATACAATGCTGTGACCTCATCTACCAAGCTAGTCATAGAACACAATGGGCCAGGTAATATTGAATTTTATAGCCCCTAATAACTATGATGAACGAATAGTAGTTTCCTCATGTTTTTACTTAATGAATGAATAATTATTTCAGCAATAAGTTCACAACAGTGGCAGCAGTAGGAAGGAATAAAGATACCATAAATGCAAAAACCAGCATCATGATAAGTAGGCAGTTACCAAGCCCTTCAGAATACCTCCAAAGTAATGATAACTGAAAGACCATAAATAGTTAAAGGCAAAGCAGATCATTTGGGGTTTTTTCTGTAAGCCAGAAATAAATAGATGCATTAGTTAATACTTTTACTATCTGTAGAATTTGGAGAAACTCATCATCATCATCACCAGACCTACATAATATCTAATTCTGTCACAACTTTTTTCATTAAATTAGATTTTTCAATTAATAAAACATTTAAATAAATAGATGCAATGCTAATATCCCTAAAGCCTTATTAAATTCTCAAAAGCTCTTATATGGACTAATAAATTCTAGCCCAAGACCTATACAAATAGGTCACCACTGTGTGTAATATACTTATATATATATGTATATATATCTCACAGCTAAGTCTAAAACAGTGGTTTCTGAAGGCTGCTACAGAAGCTGAAATGCATTCATAATTGTATCTCTGAAACTAGGCTATATGTCATATTTGTTAGTGTACATAAACCAGTGGAATTGATAAATATATTGAATTGTTAGGTATGATTTTATGAAACATATTAAATGAGTTAGTAGCACAGTTCATATTACTGTAGAAGTCAGACAATAAATCAATAGCTTTTATGCAAATGCAGCATCTGAAATAATACCAGCACTTAAAAGTAAACCTATGCTTTAAACCTGGAATATTAATGCTAACATTCAGAATACAATGTAAATCTCTTTTTATTCAAAATGCATTCTCTCGTTTTTAAAATTTCATATTATTAAACTTCCTCTAAAGCAGATAGTTCATAAAATTCAGGAGTCTCCAGGGCAATTCTCTGGTGGGTTTCTAGTTTCACCATATAAGCCTATTCTCTAAATACATCAAGATAGAGTAAAAAAAAAATAGATGAAATGTTATTATCAATATGTTTCATGCTGAAATACCAATAAATTCTCACGTTACAGTGTGAGGAAACATGCCATGTCCTCATTTAAGCCCACATCTGCTTACTTTACTGAGGAGACATTGGATTGAGTGTTCTTTTGTGACCTGATTTACCGACTGATTTGTGCAGATAATTTAAAATTAAAAAGTAATGCAAAGCCTCTGGCACCTATTTTTCCTTGTTTATAGAAAAGTAAGTTTGTGACTGCTTTCATCTAGTTGGAGGGAGAGTGTTTGTGTGGAAGGTACTGTGAAGCTTCTACTTCATTTATAAAACAGATAAGATTTCACAAGACTAAAACTGTCCAAATATTGATAAAATCTTCCCAAAGGAGAGAAACCTAAAAGAGTATCCGAAACCATCTTAGAGAATTTATGAAGAGAACTGAGGAAGAATTTAAAATGAGATTTAAACTAGGCATATGTCTGAGGAGTGGCTTCTAGACAGATTGCAGAGCCACAGAGCTGGACTTAAAATATTTTTGCTCACCCAGAAAAGCTGCAAAGCATCTGAAAGACCCTGAAATTCAGTTCTGTGTGCACATCAGATTCAAGAACCATCAGCAATTTCACTGTCATAGATAAGTGAGAGACAGAAAAAAAAAATTTAAATTAGTGGAAAGCTTTGGCCATTGAAGAATGTCTTGCTTACAGGGAGCTGAGTAAAGAAAGCGGGAAAAAATTGACAGGAGGGAGAAACAACTGTGGAAATTATCTGTCTGAATAAAAAGTGAGGGAAGCCAGAGAATTTAGGACAAGAAATATCAAAAACTTCTATTTTTCAGCTCAGATGAAGAAAATAAGACTAAGTCAATGGAAAAGTTTGCTTTTAATGGAAAACAAAACTCATCAGATTTTCTTTAATCTCAATATCGTATTTCTACTGAATAAATTGAGAAATTAATAGGAACAAATATTTCTAGCAAGGGCTTTGAGGGGTGCAATAAACAATACTATGCCTATAAAGAAAAATCTTAGTTAAACAGATCTGGCACAAACATTTGATATGTAGCTTGGATCCATAAAGCATCTTCTGCAACTCTGGTTCTTCTAATAAAAATAAACAAGTGTCTGGGGAAATAAATCTCTCTTGAACTGATAAAAGATTTGGAAAAAATCACAGAGTCACAGAATTGTTAATCTTGGAAGGGACCTCAGGGGATCATCTAGTGCAACCCCCAGGCAAGGCAGAGTCATCTGGAGCACATTACACAGGAGCATGTCCTGGTGGGTTTTGAATGTCTCCGGAGGGGAGACTCCACAATCTCCCTGGGCAGCCCCCACCAGCCCAGCTCTGCCACCTTCAGTGTGAAAAAGTTCTTCCTCATGCTGAGATGTAATTTCTTGTGTTTCAGTTTACGGCCATTTGCTTCTTGACATGTCACTGGGCACTAATGAAAAGAATCTGGCACCATCCTCTTGGCACCCACCTCTGTGATATTTATATGCAAAAAATGCAAACCCATCTCAGATTTGTCATTTTCAGACTAAACAGGCCCAGTCCCCACAGTCTCTCCTTATAGGAGAGATGCTCCAGACCCCAAATCATCTTTGTGACCCTCTCCAGTAGCTCCTTGTCTTTCCTGTGCTGAGGAGCCCAGAACTGGACTCAGCACTGCAGATGTGCCCTGGTAGGGCTGAGCAGGGCAGGAGGATCAGCTCCCTCAGCCTGCTGGCCACACTCTTCCCAATGCACCCCAGGGTCCCACTGGCCCTCCTGGCCACAGTGGCACTGCTGGCTCCTGGCCAGCTTGTCACCCAGCAGGACTCCCAGGTCCTTCTCTGCAGAGCTGCTCTCCAGCAGGTCAGCCCCCAACCTGCACTGCTTCTTGGGGTTGTTTCTCCCCA
>LTAT01000004.1:99838000-99849026 GCA_003286495.1 Chlorodrepanis virens | reverse complement strand
CCTTCCCTTCCCTTCCCTTTCTTGATTTAGTTGTCAGCTATAGCTGGCTATATATATAGAAGGCTTCTTATGCTAATATGATACATTTAGTTTTATTTCTAAATCAATAGCCTGAAATCAGAACAGGCTGAATTAGCAGTATTTTGCTCCCAAAATGTAACAGTTAATGACAGCATTACAGAAATTTTGTATTATACAAACTAAATTCTTTGTCACTTACTGTTTTATTGAAGAAAAATAAAACATATAAAATGTTGAAGACAAAATGGGAAAAACTAAATTCTTATTTTTAAACTAGTTTTCATCTGTATAGTATTAAAATGTTTGTTCTCACAAACAAAAATTTCCCTTTTTATCTGATAGAGGTAAGAATAACCCTGTGCTGCTTATGTGAGCATGACAAGCCATTTCTTTGAACTTCTAATGGCTGTTGAAAACTTGCCTTAAGCAGAAGATGTGGTGTCAAAATTTGAAATGGCCACTGGCAGTTCAGAAGAGAACACAACATGTGCTCAAGTCCCTCAGCCAAGTCCCAAAGCCCTGAGGTCCCTCCTGATTGTTCGAAGCCTTCTTGATGCTGCCCACCTGGAAAAGCAGTAGCAGGTAATAATCAGTGGGCCATAACAGGCTGGGACACTTCTTGGTGGTGTCCCTTACCCAGACCCTAGGAAGACAACACATCTTCCCATGGACTGGACCTGTTTGGCATATTGGGACCTCTGCTTGTCTCAGAAGGCAGTCAACAATGACTACTCCCTTCTTTTTGCCTTAACTGAGGAGGTTGTGATGCAGGGGGTAGGCTGTTCTGCCGTAGGTGACCCTTCCAGACCAAATGGACATTCAGCCACATTCTCATTTCCCTGGTCCTCAGATTCCAGGGCCTGGCACCTACTGCATAAACTCACTTGTGAATGTGAGGCAGGTTGGAAGGGAATGCACCTGGTAACCTGAGCAGACACCAGTTTCATTCCCCTCCCTCTCAAGGTCCCCTCTTTCTGGTGGTGAAAGGGTAAAGGATCCATTGCTTCTAGTGAAGCAGACGGCAATTGAGTTTCTCTAAGGCATGGTAGAGTGTGGCTCCACCAGTCCATCTCCTCCTCAGAGTCCACAGTCCTTTTTAGTCTTTCTACTTCCTCTCTCAACTCCTCCACTAGGCTGGGCAGATTGTGGACCTGGGCACACCTCACACAGCTGTGGCCCTGCTGTCCTCAGAGAGTGCACCAGGCTCTGGCACTCGCTGCAGCCTGAGACAGAGCCTTTTCAGCTCCTTCAGAGCTGCCTCTGAGTCATGACTCCACCACTTTGCTCCTGGGGGCAGGGGAGCTGGGACACCTCCCTCTGCTCTAGTTTCAAGGTCTTGCCATGTGGGAAAGTTTACCTTTCTTCTTCAGCATGATTCTTTACTAAAGAGAACTTCTGTCTGTGCAGTTCAGAGAAGAGCCTTCACTGAAATGGTCTCTTCTGTTTCCCAAGCAGGGAAAAAAAAAAACAGAACCAGACTTTCCACATTGAATGAACTCATCAGCTCTGCAGCCATGGGCACAGAAGTTGTCTGCTGAAATGTTCATTTCAGCACCAGGCCTTTGGAAGCACCAGGTAGCCTCAGCTCCACTGACAGCGACGTGTCATGTCAGCTGATGCACAGGTGGGTTATCAGTCCTGAGAAGTCTGGACCCACACCTGCAAAAGGGTGTCAAAATCTTTCCCTCTGCTGTTTGCCAACATAAATATGTGATTGAGGGTTTCAAGAATACTGCCTTAATTCTTGGACAAAGAGGCAGAGGAATGGAGGTGATAGACAAATTCAATTTCCTTAAATAAAAATAATGCCCGTCACTCACACTGTATGGCCTTAAAACTTTTTTTTTTTTTGTAGAGAAGGATTTCAGGCCAAAAATTATGACTAACCCAACCTAATTTACTTAGAGAGCTCTGAAAACCAGCTTTCTTCCTGTTTAACACTTGGATAGTCTGCCTTTTTCTTCCATAAGATTTATACCCATAAGGAGGAAAAAAAAACCAAAAAACAACAAAACCAAAACCTTTTGGTGGAAAATAAGAGTTAATTTATAGCTCTGTTTTTAGTTCAAAGCATGCCTGAGATTGATGACTAAAATATTTAATTGTACTGGAATAAGCTTGATTATATTCAGTTTTCTATATTTAGAAAAATAAGATGTATTTTCAAGCATCCTGCACTATTTGTTTGCAGAACTGTAAGAAACATGACAAAAATAAAGATTTCTAAATATTAGGTTTCCAGAACATTATATGTGATGTTGTTTCTCTAAAATCCCTATTCTTCCAGCCTTAAATGCCTGCCAGTTGACACCTGAAATACAATATTGCCATTGGGGATATTGGTAGGTGAAGCTACCGGCAACACAGTGGAGTAACTCTTGTAGTTTCAGCTGTGACAAAATTTCTGGTATCGCCATTACTTTTTTGGCAAAGCATAGAAATCCCTTGCTTGCCAAAGTACTTTCAAGGTCAATGACAAAGCATTTACTGTGAATTCCAGAAGCTGTTTTTATTTTAACAAAATTTCTTGGAAAAAATAGCCTAGTTGCTAAGCTTAAAAAACCCACAGAGCCTCTCAGCAGGTCGAAAAGTACAGGACTAATAGTTTGGAGTGAAAAAACAAATAAAATATATTAATAAACAATGAAAATTTATAGAAAAAGTATTTATGACTTCACTTGTCATTTGCTCCCTCTACAATTCTCTCTATTCTGTTCAAAATATATAATTTATCTTTTTTCAAAAATTTAAATGGCACAAAATATAATATCTATTTATAACAGTATGAGAATGAAAGAGAAGATTTACTTAGGGCTTAATATACTTTTGGGACCAAGTCTTGAACCAAGTCTTGAATGAATGCTCTGGAGGCGTATATAAACAATTTTGTAAAGCAGACATTGTTGTGTCTTAGCACTGCAGTTAAATATATAATGGAGTACATGTGCTCCTCAGAAAGTGATTAATAACAATTTTCTGATCTTTGAAACAGTGCTAATTAGTACTATTGTTTTTACACACAAAAAATTGAGAATTTCTGTAGCCTGTTAGTTTGGAGACTAAAGTCTATGAGGATGTACTTGGATAACACTATGCTTGAAAGGCAACTATACATTTAAATTCTTTACAATTAAAAGAAAAAGTTAATTTTTTTAAAGCAGAATACACCTCACAGAATACTTAGGGGCTAATGTAACTGCCTTTCCTAACTCTTCTTTTAGTAGATTCCCGCACCAAAAAAGGGTGGAATTTTAAGAGCTTGACTTAATTTTGCATGACCATAACTAACCCTTCTCGGCCTCTTCACTGACATTATCTGTCTTTAGAGAGACCATTTTACTGAAGGACATGCATGCAATTGCAAGAGACAGCCTTTTCTTTAGTGGTGATCAGGGATCAGTGTAAAGTAACTTCTCTCAGTTGTTTCTTTGGAAAGCTTTTTATAAGCTCTGAGGTTGAACTGAAAGGCACAGTACTAGGAGGCTACAATAGTTTAAAGGTGAGGGTTATGCCCTATGTAGAGAAATATTTCTTATGTTTTTAATGTGTTTATGAAGCTACCTATGAAGAACAACGTGATATGAGTTCTGCTTATTCAGAGACTAGAGGAGAAGGTAAGCTGTATAGATTTTCTGAGTCTCCTGCAGGTTTGACTGAGTTTTCTTAATGAAGAAAAGGGGCCCTTTGTGAGGTATTTAAGGCAGCAATAGGGAATGAGACAGGTGATATAGCTCCTAAGCATGAAGAGTACAGAGGTGCATGCAGAGAGAGAGACAGCCCAGACTGAATGTTGCAGCAAGCAAGAAAGCAAAAAGTACAAATTTCCTAGAGGACTCTAAGAGTAGTCAGTTATTCAGAGCTGTTGGTACAACACTAGATTATCTTTGATGTTCAAAATAAAGTCAGCTGGGATATACAATGACAAAAATCCCTTGCAAGAAGGATCTCATATGATCAAACAGTATTGTATTTGCATAATGAGACTGGATCTTGTTGGTTCACACTGTGCTTTACACTTTTCTTAACTAGGAATTATTTACTTCAGGTTCCAATAAAAGGCTGAGAATCTGAACAGAAGACCACTCAGTTATCTTGGAATAGAATAGATCTTGCAGATGAGTATGATGTCAAAACAAAAATATTAATTAACCCATTTTCCTACATGGAGATTTTGAGTAACATTATACTTGACTCCTAACATGACTTCCCTACAGGGAATGAGTTACAAATGTGCTTAATGGAGTCTGGTGGCATGAATGGTGCTGTAGGAAGCACCCTTGAAATACGTGGTGCTCCTTTGCTCTCAGTTGTGGAGGAGGAAGACAGAATTCAAGGCTTATCTATACAAAAGCTAGCACACTCTTGCTTTTTCACTTTTGATTACCTTCAGCATTATGGTGGTAGCTCAGTGTACTGTTCTCATTTTACACCACCTTTGTGAGCTGATAAAGGTTGAACCTGCACTGAGTTTTAACAAAAAGAGCAGGCAGGGGTATGAATGAGATGATTTCAGAGACTCCAATTGTGACTTTTCAACATCAGGATAATATATTTCTGAATCGTGTAAGAAAATGCTGCCTAAAACTTTCTTCTGAAAGAAGAAAATAACTACTTCCTCTAAAGGAAAATGTAGTTTCACTTTTACAATAAAATACTCCCAAACCTCATCACCAACAACATAACAAACCACATTCAAGACCTGCAAAAAGTAGCAAATTTCAGATGTTTCTCCTATAACTTGTTGGGTTGTTGTTTGTTTTTTGTTTTTTTTTCTGTACTGCTTCTTCATGTAAAGACAGAATTCATTTTGGAATGCTGTGAAGGGTCAGTTCGTAACATGTCTGCCTTCAGTCTAGCCTTCCCACTGGGCAATTCCACCCCTTTGATTGCAATTTCCTACTTCATGTCACTCAAAGCATATTTCTCCCTCCTCCCTTTCTTTTTGCCTGTATTTGGCCTCTGAACTGAAAAAAAACCCATCAATTATTTTATTTAAATCTGTAGTTTACCCACTGATAATTTTCTCCAAGGTTCTTCTAGAAAGTGTCTTGTGGATAATCTTTCTGTCTAAAAGATTTAAATTGCTTGTATAATGCACTTGGAATAGACAATACATAAACAGAGAATCATAGATGTGATATGCCTGGTGGTATCAAAGTCCTATTGGTCAAAATAGAACAACAACAAAAATAGAGAAAAATAATTAATAAAGAGAAGGTATTCTCAGCTTTCCCCTTCAACCACTCACCACTCTCCCCTCTCCCCCCACTCCTCTTTCACAGAAAAAATAAACAATATTAGCATGTATTCTTTTTAAGCAATTACCTTCTCCAACTGTGCTGGTCAGCCTGCCAGTCACATAGGTTCTCTCATAACCTGCCACTGCTCTTATCCTATAGCCACACACTAAATCCTTTCTCCAGGACAGTTTGTCTGTAGTTGAGTTACATGAAGAAATTTACAGAAGATGGTCCAATGAGAAGGAGGGAATTACATTCAATGCTTATCATCTTCTCTCAGAAATACACTTGGCTTTCAAAAGCAGCTTCAGTCAGTACTCCCAGTAAACCTCCTTCTCCAAGCAATTTCTTTTTTTCTTGTTTCTTTGTCATCAAATTATGGGCAAAGTCCCATTCCTCTTGTCACAGAGGCTCTGGCATCATGGACTGTGCTTGAAACCAAACCAAATTGCCATTCAAAGAAATGCAGCACCCAAAATGTCCATCCAACACAGTAGATAATGTTATACTTATTGCATGCTTTTGCTGAAATCTTTGCAAAACCATTAATATTATTAAAATTTCTGCTTAGTTCTCATTCCATGTTGGTTTGTTGAGAGTCTCTGGTTAACTTGGCACTCACTGCCTGTGTGAATATCTGGTGAGTCTGAACACAGCAGCACCTGACAGAGACAGAGAGCACATCTCCACTGCAGCAGTTCCATGTGCATTGTCTGCTCTAGATGGATTTCACACTCACTGAGAGTTAACTCTCTCTTCTTTTGGACAAATTTGAAATGTGGGCTTTCTGAGGGTGTGGTGAGATGGTACTGATTTCCACTTCTCCTAATATTATATTCAGAATGCTTTCTAGACCATGTGCATCTATTGCAGTTTGCGTGTCTCTTCTTCTTCCATCTACTTGCTCAAAGCTTTTCTGCTCTTGCTCTCTTCAGCTCCACCACAATGTGTCCCTAAGTGGCACTATCAGGGAGCTTTCCAGGTCTACTTCCACCATTTCAGATTTAAGTCATTGCAAGATCCCTCCCACCTTCAAATGTTAAAAGGGATGTTAAAAGGGTGTAGCAATCTCAGAGACCAATGCAATTGTATTATCTACATACAATCATTTAAATAAAAAAGTGATAGTTTATTTTTATTAAGAGAAAATTAACACTCTTATTTTTGTATTATAAATGCCTATTCCTGTGGTTCTTGGCAGGCTGCTATGAAAATAAGCTATGCCAGACAAAAATAAGAATGAATCCTTATCCAAGTTGCTCAATTAACTTAATGAATCAATTTAATGTTATTTCAGTTATTGTTCTCTTTTTTCTCACCCCAACCTCCAAAACAATTAAATACCAGTTCTTGTTTTATCCAACAGACTGTAAGGGTTGTGTTCTTGGATCTGGAAAGACTGAATTTAACATTGTTTTTGTTGGTTAGGGTCTACTCAGTTTACATATTGAAGTATCATTTTCTCAATCTTCCTTAATATGAAGAACACATCACAGTCCACTGGAGCTAAACCTGAAAGACTGGAAAATCTTTGGAACAAAATGCTTTTTTAGTTGGTTGGTTGGTTGTTTTGTTTGTGTTTTGTTTTTTTTTTTCCTAGCTCGCTATTGATGGAGCAGATTGAAAGTAAAAAATAGCAAAATTTTAAAAGACTAGTTGTTTTGAAAATTTTGTTATTTTGACTAGGGATGGTCATAACAACTTTGTTACAATTTTTGTATTGTGAAAAGTCCAGTAGTTATTCTTAAGACACTTTTTCCACCAAAGTGTTATTTCTATATTTAAAATAAATAATCAGAAAATATGCTTATAATTATTGAAACTTCTAATAACACTTTCTTGCATTACTCTCTCTGTAGGAAATAATATTGAATTATCGTAGTAAATGTATATTGCATCTAAATACAAGCTTTAAAATCCGATACTCATAATGAACAGAGAGCAGAGCTGTCTGCTAAATTTTCATTTAAAAAGTTTTTAAGTTTGTTATAAATTTTTTATAAATTCTTAAAAGGTGAATTGTTCTGTTCTGACCATTCACCTTGAGAAATGCAAAATTTTTAGGCCTTGAACATGAAAGTCCATGCCCATTTTTCTGATTTATTGTACTACTGTGTAGCTAATATTAACCTACGCTGCTGTGCAAGTTTCACTTTTTTCAAGGTTAGGACAATATTAAAGCCAAAACATGTAACATGTAAGAGACACAAAAGAAGTCAAATTAAGAAATCTTCTGTTTTCACATTCCTTCATGCTACTTCAGGGAGTCTTATTCTATGTTTAAACTGACCAATGACATATTTAAATTAGGATTTTAGGTCACTTCTTTCACACTAGTAAGTTCAGTACATGCTAAAAAACTTCCAAAGTAAGGCTCAATTGAATTACGCAGTAGGGTAATTAATGTTCATGCTTTGATCTTCTCAAAATTAGGGTGAGGTTAAAGTAAATGCAATCTAGAATGGATGCAGTAGAGAATGAAGAGAAGCTCTTAAAATCTCAACTTTTTTCCCCAAATCCCTAGGTCTCAGAAGAAATTTTTCTATTTCTTATACATGCTTTAATATCCTGTTGACTTCCTTTGCACATGGATTTTTGGAAGAAAAATAGTGGGCTTTTGTTCACTCATCACACTGGGGGAAAAACTGGAAACAGAAGTTTCTGGAATGCTTTTTCATGGAAAATATGACTGGAAAAAATCTTAGCAGTAAAACTATAAACTATAGATCTATAAAACAATAAAACTATAAAGCTAAGGAAAAGCAGAAAAAAATTTAAACCATAATTAAATTATTTTGCACCAGTATCTGATGCACTGATTTGGAGTTCCTTTTCAAAGACCTGTTAAAAAGGTCAACATAAGCCAATGCTTGCATTCATTTGCTCTGTATCAGCCCTGTGTTCTTCAAGTTACAGAGTGAAATGTTTGAAAGCTAACACAAGGAACAAGTCCTTGTCGCTGTACATAGTCCAAGGACAATCAAACCCCCCCCACGAAAATCTATAGTATGCCAAGTAACTGAAGGCTGTGCTACCAAGCACTTCAGGAAAGAGGTGGCTTGAGGACTGTGTAATCAATCTGAATTCTGTCATCTCCAAATCCATCTCTCAATTCTCTTCCTTCTTCTGCTTTTGCAGTAATGGTGTACTTCCAGCCAGCCTGGTGTGTGGATGTCATGGGACGGGGAGAGGGAAACAGCAAGCATTTCACACAGCAGCTTGTGAGAAATTTTAGGGAGCTGGAAAGATGTGATAACCTGTTGACTATAAACAATTTGCAGGTGCTGTTTTTCTACCTTGTTTTTCTGTTCCTCTTAAGACAGTGCATGAGAAAGATGTTTCTGTTTGTTGGCCAATAGAATAGAATCTATCGTACCTCTCTATAAAAACCGCGCAGTTCTTTTGAATAAAGCGCTTCTTCATCTTTGCTACGATCCTGCCTCTCGTCTGTTCCTGCCCCAACCCCAGCACACGAGTGACATCAGTGTGGCTGCTTTCTACATTGCTCAGCAGTAGTATAAACCTGGCTTGGGAATGTGCCAGGGTGAATTTAGCATGCAGCCAAGACTTTTTCCTGAAAAACACAAGTTAAGAGAAGATACATTTCATTTCTTTGTACCTTCAGTCAAATGTGAATGTGATTCCACAAAAAGAGAAAATTCAGTCTTGTCAGCTTCACGGATTTGCTCCCTTCATGCTCCCCAGTCTGCAGGAAATAGCAGAAATGTGGACATTTTGAAAAACTTCAAATTGGAAAGCATCAGACATTTTGAATATATAAGCTCTAACAAGCTACTATTATAATATTCAGGAAAAGATTTTCTGAACTCAGGCCTTGACACAAGAAAGAATATGTCATTCACCATTAAAAATCAACTAACGAGAAAAAAAGCATTGAAAAGCTGAAAAAAATAGTGCCAATAGATTAAAAGAAGTCCTGTTTGGTCCCTCTTTCTCAAAGCATCTCTATAAAATAGGTTTATTTTTTATGCAAACATGTGAGGCAAAAAAAATCCCATAACCTAAAGGGAAATTTTATGAGGTAAAAATCCTCAGTAGCTTCCTATATAGGACATAGATGAGGGACTGCACATTTTTCAGCATGAAAGTGGAATTATCTTTTTGTAAGTTATACATTAGAACAACTCAAAACCCAAATGCATTCAAACACACCGGTGACAGCAGAATAGGCCTCCAGCTGCACAGCTTTATTAGAAAGAGATGTGGTAGAGCACTACAGGGCTTTGGAACTGCTGTGGAACAGAGAGGGAGATTTTCACCTGCTGCTGTATGGCTGAGCTGTAGTAAGACATGATCCTTAGGAAGGTATTAACACATATAAATATATACACACATATAAATCTCTACTTAAGTACATAGGCTGTTTAAAATGCATCAGGAAAATTATGTAAAAGCATTATATAACTGTTAAATAGAAGGGGGAAAAATGAAGAAACCATAAAATAAATGCAATCAAAAGAAGAAAGCCAGCTCACACTATTTCAAACTTTTTTTACAAGATTAGAGGAAAACCAGTAAAAAAGCTAGTTCATATGTTGGAGCTGTTCATTCAGTCCTTTGCAAAACCCAAACTGTTTATGCCTTATAAGAAAATAGGAAAGTGTGAAGAGATTCCTTCCTCTGACACTACACTGTGACTACATCCTAACAAAGGTTTGATTTTTTTTTTTTTTTTGTTGCTCTGAGGACCCCCATTGAAGTTTTCTGAGTATCTGGCTAGTTACATGTCAATGATCTTAAGCAATTTTTGGGAGTATTCAGAGGAGATCCTCTGTTACCTTTTTTTAGAGTTTGATCCAATGTCACAGTAGCCATTGAACACTTGTTAGACATTGCCTGATTTAGAAAGCCTAGAACAAAAAATGCCAGCAATTAAAACTCATGGTCACTCTCCAGAGCATGAAGATATCTCCAGGAAGATTTTGAAATGGTGAGTTTTTCTTCTTAGCTTTGTGTAGCACTGTACATCTTTTGGATGATACATAAGTAGGTTTTATATTTTTATGGTTTTCAACTGGCATTCCTAAGTCACGGGATTACATGCACTTTCTCCATAAAAACCTAATGTCATTTGTTTTGTAGGGGAATGCTGAAGAACAGACTGTGTATTTCTCACTGCTGCAGTGACCCAGCTCTATGCAGAGGCAAGAAGTTTCCTAGGACTGCTTCATCTCTGGTTGCTTCTATTGGGCTCACTCAAGATGCTATGTTTTGCCTTTCTTCATTAAAAACAAACAAACAAAAAACCCCAAAACCACTACTTCTAATAGTAAGCAGTAAATGAAATTATTTCAATGAGTTTCCTTTAAATAGGGTAGGAGTGAAAAAGAGACTTTGTTTTCCATTTTTCATTATTGGTTGGGATTGTTTGGTGACCATAAGAGCACGGTGTTGGGGTGAAGAAAGTGTGTGAAACCTGCCTTTATCAGTTACCTACTGTGGACCTAAGTTGCAAGTTTTCATATTGCAGAGGAGGGAAGATTTTGTTTCAGATGTCTATAATTTTATTATTAGAAGGTAATTTTCTGTAAGCATACTTATCTATAGAAACTATTCTGAGTACCAGAATCCCTATAGTATCCCTCATAATAAATAGTAGTGAATTTGTTCATTAAGTTTAAAATTAAAAAAACCCCAAAACATAGTATTTTGTCAGAGGTAGAATGTTATTGGTTGTGAGATATGTTTTTAATTGGAAGGGAACTGCAAGACTTAGCTGTAATAATAGTAAAGCCATTACAATC
>LTAT01000004.1:99808571-99828583 GCA_003286495.1 Chlorodrepanis virens | reverse complement strand
TTTGCCGGACCTGCCCGGGGTGGGGGCGAGGCGCTGGGCATCGCCTCGTCGGCCTGGGGGGCGGTGGTGCCCCGGGCCGGGGCCGCCAGCGTGGGGCGCGGCGACCTGCTGCTGCTGGGGCTGCCTGTGGTGCTGCTACCGCTGGTGCTGCTGGTGCCGCTGCCGGGGCTTGGACTTCGCTCCCGGCTCCGGAGGGGTCGGTGGGGGTGCGCTGCCATTGCGCCGCGCAGAGAGCCGGCTGCTCCCCTCTCCGGGAAGGCGCCGCTCCTCCCTTGTGTCTCAGCGATCGCCCGCCAGGGTCACTGTCCGCGAAAAGCTGCGCCCCTTGCCGCTGTCCTCCTCGAGTCCCCCAGCCCAGGGCTGGCACTCCCCTCTGGCCGTCCCTGCGCTCTCCTGTCCCTCGCCTTGCTGCCTCCGGCAAGGGCTGGGGTGGGGAGAGGAAGGCGCAAGCAGGAGCTGTAAACTTTGTGTACAGATTCTCCCTTTCTCTATCTCTCCCATTTCGGAGGGGGATGTTTTCAGTCAGGCAGGGTCAGAAAACACTCTGCTGATACCGGAGTAACAGAGAAAAGCAGGCGTGGAGGTGTGATGGTGCTCTGCCTTAGGGCACGGGGGACTGGGGAATGGGAGCCTGCGGCGCGCCGGGGATGGACAGGGAGACAGCGGGGTGACAGCCTCATGAACCTAAAGGCTGATATAGAGGCTGGCAGTGATTAAAACTAGGGGCAGTCTCTTAGGGGGGGGTGGCTATTCGCAGTGCCCACCGGGATGCTCAGCGACACCGCGTGTGCTGTCAGATTGGCCATGGGCACTTTCCCTGAAGGGGTGCAGCAAATCTTGAAAAGGCAATGAAGTTGGAATAGAGTGTGTGCAGAGGTCAGGATTTTCTAAACTTCAGTCGGTGCGGGGAATCATCGGTTTGGGCTGTCTCCTACCCTTTGTGAGTGAACAGGAATGCTTGCTTGCACAGCAACTGATGTTGCCAGTAATCCTGAAAAGGTCCAAGTTCCTGTTGGCCTGAGGCTGGGAGGAGGTTTGAGGTTCTTTGTGTTCGCTCTTTCAGTTTTTCTTCAGGTGTGCAGAAAAGTGCAGGGTCTCTACCAGCTCTCCCTTCCAGGGAGGTGGTCCCTGCTTCCCCTGAAACGAAACAGCAGGGACCATGTGAAATCTGCCCTCCTCCAAGTCGTGCTCTGTGAGCTTATCACAGAGCTTATCTCCTCCTCCCCCTGTCTCCCTTCCCCCCCAGATGCTGTGCATTGCTTGCAGACACAGTGTGCAGGATGGTGGGACACTAATCATGAATTGACCTTTGGAGCACTTTGGTGACTTGGCAGGGCTGTTAATTTCAAAAGAGCACAGGAAAGTTTGGTCCAAACCCTTAATAGCCTCAACTACAAATGTTTGAGAGGTGGTGTAAATTCAAAGAGACTGGATGCTCTTAATGATTTTGCAACCCCAAAGTCACTCTGTGCATCAGTCAAGCATTAATCTTATCTGAAGAAGCAATTTCTAAGCCTCAGTTTGTTTCTGGCAGTCCTCTGCTTAACCTTTGTTCATTGGTTTTTCCCCTGCTCAGCAGTGTTATTGGATGGGCCCAACACAAAGCAGAGAGATGATGGAACCCCATCACCTTGGTGTTAGTAGTTGGAAGCGGAGTTAATCTGTTTGCTTTGCAAATCTGGCTTTGAAGCCATCTCAAGTGTCCTTTAAGTGTGAAATTATGTATATGCATATCTCTATGTATGCAAATACTTTTATATATCTATGACTATGTCATAAGTGCAACAAATGTAGAGTTCATCTTGCAGTAATCTTGAATGATACTTGCTGACCTGTGTAAAAAAATTGTGAAGAGAGTGATATTTCATTGCAGAATATTTTTTGTAGCTTGAATATTTTGTTTTGAAGATGTTGTATGATTTTTTAAGGGAGACACATAAAACCTTTTTTTGCATAGATGCTTTCTGTGGTCATAACGATTATTGTACCTCTGCACTAAGCAGAAGGGAAATAGTTCATATGGTGTCTGTGGAGGATTTTCTCCTACTGAAGTGTGTGAGGGTGACAATTCAGACTATACAGCCTCAGGCAGGTGGTAGTATAAGCTTAAATATGACATATGGAAATGCACATCTGAATATATCTATTAAATACAGTTTAAAAGGGATTATATTTTATAGAAAATAGCATCAAAATTCAAATGAATGTGATGGTTGAAAGGTATGAATATGTGTGTATATATCCATAGCTAATTGGATTCTTGTGACTGAATATCTAAATTAATGCAATTTTTATTCACCCAGTGGAACATTAAAGGTTTGTCTTTTTTTCCTTTATGTCTGTCTCCAAGTCCAAACCTTAATGACTTACACTGGAGCCATCATTATGTAGGTGAATACATCACTTTTCAGGGATATAAATGTCTGCTAGCAAATGAATATTTTTAACCTCCAAAAATACTGAAAAGAGGGAAGAGAGCTATAGGTTCTGGAAACTAAGGCTAAGATAATTTTTAAATATGGCAATAGAATTTTATCTCTTGCTATGTTATGTTTCATTCTTACACACTGGAAGTTACTGGGTAGTTTTTTTGGGGCATAATAGTCTACATTCTTTGAATATTTCAAAGTCTCCTGAAAAGCAGATTGATTAAAACTTGGAGAGCTGAGGTGTCTAATACCAATTTTAGTGCTAGACTTGGGCAATAAAACTAATTCTAACCTTTAGGCTGGTGGCCAATTCGTTATGGAAATTCTTCCAATTCAGCTTTTATTCTGTTTTGTTTTGTGATTGAAGGAGCCCTGGCTATGAATCAAATGGAAGATACTTCAATAGTATATTTATATTTTATTGAAAAAAACCGACAACAACAAGCTTTCATTTAGGGAGACCTTTCTGGTAGAATTTACTTCTTTAAGAATTTAATTTACAGAAACTGAAGTAGTAAATCTTCATCTAATTGTAAAATAGAAATCTTCATGTTTTTTTTTAAGAAGAAGAAGAATGTTTACTTCTGATGTTTTACACCTATACCTTGCTTTAAGTACTTGTTACCCTTTCTCCCTATTCCCCACATACCTTCAATTCCTATTCATTGTATTCATGGAGCCAGGACTCAAGCTGGTTTCCCGTCAGTAATTGATTCTGTTCAGAAGAGTGATTTGAAGACAAAAATGATGCCTAAATTATGGAAATACATGGCAAGAAGAAACTACAGGAATTTGTTCTTACTTTTTTGTTTAGTGATACTTAATTATTAACCTTTATTTTGCCTGCTTTTCACTGTAATCCTTACGTGCTTGTTTACAGAAATTCATTAATAAGTAAATTGAATGGTATATTCTTCTAACAGTCCATTATTTTCAAGAAGATCTCATTGTTTTGATACCTTTATGATGCTAAAGTTGCTTTTGTTCTAAGGCTGGAGAGTCAGCTGAGGAGGTTTACCAGCCTCTCCGTTGTAGTATTCTGACTCTGGGAGTATCATGGTTTCTGCCATGGAGATGTCAGACCACAGAGAGACATCCAGCCAGTCTGAACACTTAGTCTGTCTCCTTACTTTTGTTAGGCATGAACTGTATGTGAAACTTTTCTCTGGTGCCTTGAAATGTCGAATATATGTTCAAGGCTATGCAGTAGGCAAGCTCATGTGTGTTCGTCACATCTTCATCAAGGTATCACGGTGACTTTGAAACTTAGAAACTGTAGTGATTGAGGATGACTGTAATTAATACATCTTTATAAAATCTGTTTCCTTGCAGCCTAAATATACCTTTCTTTTCAGTGCCCTGGCATTCCCACATTGTTTGATATTTTGCTTTTCTCTAATACTACATAAAGGAAATACTCATTCTAGCAGCCATTACATTTGATCTGTGTGACCCTTCTTTGAAATAATTTTGATTGTAATGTGGTGTGCTGTTCAGATCAGAATAGGTCATTTGTGTAGTGTGGAACAGGACTGTGCTGCCTTTGTTCTTTTGGAATCTTTCATACTTGTGTCACATTAAAATTCATATGACACAATTTTGTACTGTACTGGCTGTGCTTATAGGCTGAAACTTTCTTGTAGCAGATTGGAATCCCTTTGTTGCCTCCTAATAAAGTAAGCTGTGAGTATTTCATGCCTTGCTGAAGTGCTGTTTCTAAGAAAAAAAACAATTTGATGTCGCATTAGGAAGTCTAATTAAAAATGAATGTTGTGTCACTTTGATAGTCTTGTTTTGACCCATATCAACCTTTGAAGTCATAATCTTATTGTTTGTTTGTTTTTGTCTTTTTTTTGTCATGCCTTGGCCATAGAATGAAAGAGTCCTATCTCTTGGAAATTTTTACTCCGTTTCTTAATAATTACTAATTTTTCCATGTTTCCACATACTAAGTGGAATTGTTTTCTGGGTCCTTCAGTTTATACTCTAATACACCTATCTGAAGAGAAAATTGTACCTTCCAGTCAGTCTTGGTTGAGTAATAAATCATATTGCTCTTAGTCACCAAATTAGAAGTTTTACCATATAACCTCTCTCTATTTTTAACCATACTTTTAGATCACTACAGGTACCTTTTCTGTAAATGAACACAGTGTTTCTCCTTCTGCAGTTAACCCCATTTTCAATCAATCAGGATTAACAAAGCTATGAATATGAACCACTGCTTGCAGTGTGGTTCCTCTTGAAATAATGCAGCATGTGCCTTACAAAATCCTAACACCCAATTGATATTGTGTGTATATTTTGGGTGAAGAAAGAAAAGGGACCTGCAAAATTTCTTGGATTTGAAATTACATTGATTGATCGCACTGGCTCAGCAAGTGGGTCATTATGAATACAGAGGGCAAAATAAAGGGTCTTCTATTTCTTTGAGTTGCCACAGCATATAAAAAGAAACAAACAAACACATGAAAAAGTAGAAACAAGTAGTGCACCTGGAATGGATAACCTTTCCATAGATTGTTTTATAGTATTATCTATGGGAAAGGTGCTCAGCCTGATTGTAAGCACCAAGACTGCCATTTTTATAACTGCATCCTGACCAGTGATATAAACTCTGAGTTACATCTTGAAGTATGATAATAATTCAAATGAAACTATCAAACCTTACTTCCTATTTATAATAAATTCATTTCCATTTTTATAAAGCTCCAGATGGACAGGATTTAGATTGCAGATTCCTTCCTTGTAAAGGAATTTCTTTTTCACCATAGTTCAAGGCAACCTGAGATATGGAATTAAAAGGATTTCACCATAATCTGTTAAAGAAGCTAGTCACGTTTGCTTCTTAATACTGAAAGTATCATTTAAAATACCAATAATTACTCCTTTCATTCTTCTTGCTATAGTTATGTGAATGGATTTGAAGAATTAAAAGGAAAATACATGGATTTCCAATTTGGTCATTATGGCAAGAACAATCTTCTTGAGCTTCTGACCAGTTTTTATTGATTAAGCCTATTGTCCAGGAAATTGAAAGAAATATCTTGCAGCCACGGTAAACAAGGACAAAAAGTCCCACAGCTTTATATGAAAATGGTTGTGTTAAGGCAACTTGTGGGTCAGGTTTGTGGTAAGAACTTTGAAGTTGCTGTCCTTCCCAGTTATTTTCTTGATGTACTTTTCTACCTCTTAGTTCCCAAGAGGCGTGATAGCCAAAGTGCTAGTAATTTTGTAATGGATGGCACTTACTTAGAGTCAAAGAGTTCTCTTTTGTAGATAGCATATCACATCCATGTTATCAATGGATTATAGAAGCTTCTATTTTTACTCTTGTGTGTAATACCATTGGCCTCAGTGAGATTAAACCTTAGCTATGTGAAGATTACACAAAGAAGTGTTTGTACAGACTCTCTCTCTTTCACTTGCATATTGTGAGATGGTAGAATTTTATTGAGAATTTATTCTATCTCCTGCAAGGACTTCTGTTTTTCATTTAGGAATCTGTCATTTTTGTCTTATAATGGACATTTTAACCTGCTGAAAAGACCCAGCGAAAAGACCCTGAAGTCAGTTTAAGGAACCCATTAACTTTGGTGGCTTTGGTTCAGTGTCATTAGCCACATGCACAGAACATGAATTTCCTTGTTGTAAAATGCCTTTCAAATCCTACTCAAAAGAATTGTCCTTTCTGAAATTGGTAATTATGGAAGGAACATGCTCTATGAGTCCTTGAAATATACAAGGAATTATTCATGTAATTCCAGTAGTGAGTTTTCTTCCTAGTTTTTTAGAAATAATCTCTCTTTGAATCATTCATTCAGATTTTTGCAAGCAGTGCAAAATGCTTTATAGCTGTTGCCTGGCAACAACATATTCAGGCAACAGCATATGTGAGTCAGTTGTTATATGTTTATATATGTGGCTGTGTATAGAGCATATATTTTAGATAGATACTAATGAGACATTTTTAAAAAAGCATGCTGTGAAATGCTCTTTTTAAAAATAATAAAATTCAAATAAAGATTTTGGGGTCTATGTTACCCTGGAAAGTTTGTCTTTTGTTTTAGGTTATGTGAAAGATCAGCTAGCTGAATAGCTTTTCACAAATGTCATGATGTAGTTCATATACTTCCATTCAGTCTGAGCAAGCAGTGTAAAATATTCTCTTTGTTGAAGAGAAGCAATGTTTTATATGTATGGATGCTAAATTATATCCCTCACAGTTCTTTAAATTAGTAATATGTTATTGAGCCAAAAACTGGGTCTTTTGCTGTGTACTGTAGCCTTTCATGTATTCTATATTTGAAATAATAATTGCAAATGTTGCACTGCAATTTTTGTTTTTAATATTTGCAACTTGCAGTGCAACTCTTAAGATTCAAAATTATTTTGGTGCATTATTGTAATGAATTATAGTTTGATTTAATTTTTTTTCCCGGAAAAAATACAGACTTCAACTCTAAATACTATAACATTTCTTGAAGAAAATCTATAAAGAAAAACAAGGAAACCTTTGCTACTGTGGAGAAAGTTTCTATGTGGTAGGACAAAATTGCAAACTTAGAAAAAAAGATTTTAGTGAGAGTAGAGTGTGTGCAGTAACTGTCTTCACACTTGGGCACATAAATGCTTACTTTCAATTAATGCTTTTTTAGTATTCAGAAAACATGTTCACACATCATGTCTGAGGAAAAAAAGTCTGTGTGATTTATAGATTCAGCTCATGAACCACTATATCTGAAAACTTTGTACAAGTTGAGAGAGTTCCAAACAGTGAAATTTGCAGCTGGCATCAGAATTGAATCTGCTGCCTCCAGGAGTACTCTTACTGGCTAGGATAGGGTAGGATAGCTTTCTTGGAAAGAGTTTTGAAGATGAATGTTAATTTTTAAGTCTACTTAGAAATTAAGGAAAAAAAAAAAGCCTTTTGTAAGGTGGTTATGAAATATGCTTCTTCTCAAAAGTCATCTCCCCTGCAAAATAAGTCTTCCACATTCTGATGCTTTTTAACAATTGCAATGTGTGAAACATGGCATCGCTGTCATACTGAGAGGTTACAAGCCCATGCAAATGGAGCCTCACAGGAATTACTGTTCACTTAAGATGCACATAAATTAGGAAGATAATTAAGGGAAGTGTGTAAATCTTTTAAAAGATTGATCTTCTTTCTCTCTGTTGTTCAGTTGCCAAAATGTCCCTCATCATCTCCGGCTTATCTGGGCTGAACTTTGGAAAGGTTGTATTCATTAACATGTCAGTGAGGAATTAGAAGCACACAGCATTGACTAGACCTGGAGAAAAAAGTTACACTGTGTCTGCTGGAGGAAGGGCTCTTTGGCATATTTCCCCTACCTGTTCATTGCAAAAAGAGTTAATAGCAAAGTTCAATATCGAAAGGCTGTCACCACTGTAGAACCAAATTACTGCCATTTCTGAGAAAGAAATCCTTGATATTTCCATTACTCTTTGTTTGTCCCTGGACTTTGACTTGATTTGAGACAGTCTTGCTCGGAGGTACCCTGCCCTCACAGTGAATTGTATATTCTCATTCCCCATGCAAACACTTTTTTTCCTGCAAAGAGAAAAGAGTGCATGAGTTCTTACAAAACAAGAATGCAAAAGAGTTTTCTGAATGAGTGGTCATAATTATTGGCTTTGTATGGTGCCTAAAAAGAAGAGGAAGCTTCACTTTAACTGAAGTTGACATGTTGAGTTATTAATTGCTAGATTAGTATGATGATAATAAGGTGTGTGATGTGTATAATATATATAAAAAAGTATGACAATAAATCCCCTAACAGCAAAGGATGTAGGTTAATTTTCATAGCTGTAGCAAGTTTATTAAAATAAAAGTTATTTTACTGAGATTTATTTTCTGTAGTTCTAGTATCTTAAGCTACAGAATGAATTCTAGAGCTTTTTGTGCTGTGGATGAAATAACCTCTTTTGAGAAGACAAAAATCTTTGTACTTATATGTTAGACTCAGTATTAGAAAAGTTAAATTTTAGTCTTTTGTAATCTTGAGCACTTTGATTTGTTCCAGCCTTATTCTCAATTATACTAAGCCCACTGTACACGACATAAATTAAATCTAAAGCTGTGTTAAGGCCCCTTATACCAGCACAGTGCATGCTTTTAGTGTAAATGGGAAACAGGCTTTCTGACCTTAACTTTTCTGTTTGTAAAATTAGTATAATCTCTTCTCACCCATGACTGCTTTATTTTGTTTGTCTCAACTATAAATTCATGTTAAGTTCTCCTTTAAAATGAATATGTTGGCTAATGCTGACTGTGGTCAAAATTTTTTTTAGGTGCTACAACTCTATAGAGAACTCCGGAATAATTCATACTTCGTTTTTGATTTTTGAATTTCATAACTATGGAATGGCTGAGGTTGAAGGGGACCTCTGGAGGTCACCTGATCCAACCTCTCTCTCAGGCAGGGTCACTGTCTATTTTAATATGGTTTGAAGAGTTTTTGATTGAAAAGAAACTTTTGGTTGTGTTTCATGTAATTCTTCTGTGGATTTTTTTTTTTTTTTACAGTCAAGATTTGTTCTGTAATTTATTTTAGATTTTTTTAATATAAAGAAGGAAAATATTGTTCATTTTCTACCCAGATCCTACTGATAGAAATGACTGCTCATCAGTTTTCAGTTTTCTTCTTAGAAACAAGTGTCGGGAACAAGTCTAGGAATGCTAGAAGTCTGAAGCTGGTAACTTTGATAGGCCCTATGTTTCTTTTGCCCTGAGACAAAATTATAGCACAAAATCTTAAGTGTTGTAGGGGGATACAATATAAGAAATTAAAGGTACTATAGAAAGTAACCTTACCCCTAAGGATCTGCAGCTGAGCCAACTATTAGAGATCAGGAACAGGCCTGACTTTAACAGGCTTCACATGTACCCAATAAGAAGAAGAGTGTTATGAAAGAGTGGATTGGTTGGTTGAGGGGGAGCTGGAGTCACTTGGCTCCTGTGAGAAGAAGGAAGAGTCAGAGTCAGTGCTTAGAGGAGCTGCCTACGAGAAACATCAAGGAGGTATGAAACTCTAGCAATATGGAACATTTGCAATATAATGATGATAGAACCCTTGCGGATATAACAACAACAAGTGTTGGAGAACTTCACTTTTTAAAGTGGATATTGAAATGTTTAAGGTGGAATTGTTCACATCTTACTTGGCAGAACAATCCTGAAAGCTGAATATGGCACATGCGACAATTCCGTAACTGTTTGGGTTGCTCATCTGTGGTTGTGGATGTAAATTTCTGACCTCGGCCATTCAGAAAAGCTGTCTTTGTCAAATATATGGCACATAAAGTTACAGCCTTATTTTAAAGCAGGCCGATGGGTTAAAGATGTTACTGCAACATTGTTTTCCTTTCTGAGTGCAGTGCATTACTGGTCAGATTTTGAGATGGTATCAGTTGTCTCATCTCCAAATTTTATAAAAGGCATATTCTTCCACAAAGAAGAAACCCCTTACTCTGTAGGCTTATGTGAAGCATTCTGCTAAGAATTGCTAATACTTAGCCTTAAGATTTATGTTTTACCCATATCTTGGAGCCCAGCAGGGGGAACGTGTATTTGCATGGTCCTACAGAGGAAGGTCTGTGGGACTTTGTGCAGGTTGAAGGGTGAATCATTTGAGTCCCCTCACAGAGCCTAGAGATAACAAAATGCATTGTTTCTTGAGGAATTTTATCTACACAATATGTGCAATCAAAGACCACTAAAGAAGCATTTATTCAAAGGAAATATATAAGGTTGTAAAAAAAAATATATAAAGAAGAGAAAAATCAAATTATGGTTTACCCATAATATTAATACTAGTCTGAAAGGTTCCAGAAGATTTGTAGCATTCAATATTGTCAGGGTACTGGTTTGCCTATAACAAAAAAAGTTGTTGGTTTTTTTTTTTTCTGCAAAAAAGGAGTAATTTTGAGATCACTGAATGATTGGTATCTTCTTCAGTGTGTCATACCTTAAAGAAAAAGGTTGAAGATGTAGTGGGTAGCCTTTGCTAATAAGAGTATTTCTTGAACCTTTTTCATTATCAACATATGTAGGTGGTGATGTATTAAATGAAGTCGAGTTCCCTCATCATGTTACATTTTTCCAATTATTGAATAATCTGGATGTCTGGGGTTTTTTTGATAATGAAAATTCGAATGTAGAACCATTTTCCAAAAGAAAAATAAGAGAAAGGAAGCTACTTTTGGCTTTAAGTGTGAGCATGTAGATGAATTGGATCATCTATTTCAGGTGTCGGTAATATTTACCTTGATTAGATCTCACTGCTCAGTGTAGGCATATCTTTAATTTCTTCTGACGAGTTGTAAGATCAAATGTTTTTACTGGGAAAGCTGTGCAACAGACAAAAAGTTTCTCAGCACTAAATCTGCATTTGCACATAAATTTTGGCTGGTGAGAATTAGTGAAAATTAGTGTTGCAAAAAGCAGGGTGAAAAATTCCAAGATGTCTTCCCCAATGGAGCAAAATCTCAGGCAGCTCTTAATTCCCAATAATGATGTGTGATGTAGTAAATTGATAAATATTTTAAAAAATGTAGCAGAAGGAATAAACAAAAGGAAGGAAGCAGTCTGCTGTATTCTGATGTTCTTGCAGAAAAACAAGAATAGAATTATTTTATGGTCCCAGTGGTCTTAATAAAGAAGAACACTGCAGTTTTTTAAAGGTGAAGTAGATACATTAATGCAAAGGCTCTATTTCTAGAATACAAGCTAGTACACATAGGAGTTGCCCAAGACCCAGGGGCCAAATGGAATATTGCGGAGTCACAGCCATTTCAGAAGGTTCAGGTTGTTTTGAAGAATTAGGTCTGAATGCTTGTAGTGTTTCATTAGAGATGACGCTTTTCAGACACTTCCTAATCATTTGGGATTAAGATAATGCTTACAAATCATGAAAGGGAGCTGTAACTAATGGTAACAGCTTAGCAGCTGGCAGAGAACATTGGCCAAACTATCGGAATTAGGAATCTGAGGTACATTGAAAATGGAAACCTCGCAGTGAGATGTAAGGAGGAATCTGTGGAGCAGCCATGGAATAGATTTATGAGATTTATGGCCAATGAGAGGAAAATTTATACTGGTGGACCTCATAGTGTATTTATTTGAGGATAAACTTTGCTGTAGCAGCTTTTATACAATAATATACCTATAGCGTTTAGATGTATTGCTTTGGGATTTTTTGAACTGAAGGAGAAACTGGAAAAGTAAATGCTGCTTGTAAATATATTTGACATGATTATAACATAATGCAGTGTATGTCCCAAGAGACCCCAGAGGTTAAATATGTTTCAAAATGGTTTTGGAAGTGTATTTTCCAGAATTCTGGATGTCAGAAATAATTTTTGCCTGCATTTTTTTTCTTTCTTCTCTGAAATGGAAAATCAGTACTTTCTGCCAATATTGTTTTATGACTTAGTCATTACACTTAAAAAACCAAATATTCAAGGTGAATCTATCCTATACTGCAATCTAAACAAAATGAAATTTAAAACTAGCGTGGTTGTGCCTCTTGTTCAATTCTTCAGAATCTTTTCTTTCTTCTACCCCTGACTTACCTGAAACATTTCTTAGACCAGCATAACTAGTTGGTCTTCAGACAGCAAAACTAACAGTTTTTCTTTCTGTAATTTGGAAGTTACAGGAAAGAATATATACCCATTCTCATTTAAACAAACAATACTTACTCAATTTACTTGTACTGATAAAAAAGGACTGAACTAGTGGGCCAAATATCTGCTTGTGAGTAGAAAAGCATATGAAGGAATACAGTGTGCTTCTGTACGTGCCAGGCTTTTAAGTTTAGGAAAATGTAAGAAGTTGTAAATTGCATTGATTTTGTCGACCTGAGCTGACTTGCAGTGGTGGCACAGCGGCACTGTCGCTGGTGCTCAGGGCTGAGCCGAGTATACAATAGATGAAATGAGTTAAGCAGGAGATCTGAAATGGGAAATGCTGCTAGCCACCCTTTGAAGTCAGCTTTAGAGAGCTATAAAACAAAGCAGAGCTGACTGCATAGCCATTAAGATGATCGTGACTGAAATAGTGAGAATGGAAGCTCAACTAGCAATACATAGTTACCAAGAGATTCTTGATTTTTGTCACTAGTGTTTGTTCATTAAGTTGGGCTTGCAGTGACTTTATAAACAAATACAGAGGAAAGACCTCTGGTAAAGAGGGCCAAACCTTCCCTAGATTGTGCAAGTGTCTCTGAAAGTGTGTGTGTTTGCAGGTATCACACACCAGCCTCAGGGCTCACCGTAGCAGTTCTTTGACCAAGCTTTATTCAGTCAGTCCTTTGTTACAGCAATTTCATAAAATTCTGTCAATCCCAGCAAATGCTATTAAAACCTAAGCCAGGCAGAGCAGATCCTCATCTTCAAAATTCTTTTTCTAGGTAGGCAGGTAGTTTTAGGACTGCATCCCATGTAAATGGGATTTGTTCAGATTTCATGCCTCAGCTTTTCTTCAGAATCAGGAGGGTTAAAAATCTCAATTTCTGAACCCAAAATTTGAAATGCTTGTGTAATATTTTGTCCTCAGGACCAGATGCCTGAGGCATAGGCCTTTAATCCCTGTGCCCTAGTTACAGCAATTAAGGTTCATGAAATATAAATTTTGTTACATATGCATCTTGGTTTCTTCTTTTTTCTTCAGTTTCAAAATCAGTCTGAAATATTAATGATCATATTAAATGGACTCCGTTATGTGAATTGCTGTTAATATTGCATTTCAGTTACCCTTAACAGATGCAGTGAATGACATTTTCTAACATTTAGACTTAAATGCACGTTCTCTTGCTGAAGGAAATCTTGTCTTTAATAACAGTTTCTTTGTAGGCCTGCTTCTTTATCTGCATTTAAGTAAAAAGTTGCTGAAGGTATGCAGCACTTTGGAAAACCACGGCTTATAATTGCTCGTGATTTCTGGTGCAGCAGTGCAAACTAATCATTGTGGAACTGTGCTGGGGAGAACAGAAGTGCCTAACAGCATTGTGGTCCCTGCCTGAATGAGCTTATGCTCCAACATCTGAGATGTTAAACCTATCCTTCAAAGTCTCATGGCATCTTTTTTTTTCACTGAAAGATTTCTCTCATCCTAAATCCATCATCCATTTCTGCCATCCTGTCTATGCAAATGGATTTCTCAAGCTTGATGATAAGAGTTCCTTTCTCCCCCCACACTGATGAAGAAATGGTCACTCATTTGAATGAAGTGCCCATCAGTGCAGGTGTTTTTGGGACCAGTAATAAGCAGTGAGGGAACAGAAGTGGAAAACCAATTTCATTTAAATGGTTCAATAAAACAAGTGCTGCCTGCATAGCAACAGGTATAGCCATGCAAGATTATATTTCACTTATAGAGATAGTATAGATATGAAAGTCAGTATAGATATGAAAGCTCTCAAATGAAAAATTCGCAGCCTTCTGGGGGATTTGTTTTTATTTTTGAAGGCAGAGGCGTATGTCACTGTAAAACAACTATATGTACTTTAATGCGGCCAGAAAAGAGGCACTTAGCTGTTCCACTGCAAAAAGAATGAGTTAATAAACCCGGCACACAATCTGTCTCTGCTGTAGCTCTTGGCACACAACAGCCCTAATTGGTGGAAGCTATTGAGGCCTTAATTGCTGATTTTGCAGTACTGCCATGTTTACTGATAAGGTTTAATGCAAACTAAAATTTGTTAACTAGAGAGAAACAGTCACACTTGCGTGAAGAGTGTGAGGACAAACAGCAGGCTTTTCTGAAACACCAAATGATGATGAGGTGCTTCAGCACGTGGCATCGTTAGATTTGTCCTTTGGGACTCTTGAAAGGCCTTTCTTTGAGCAAAGAGCAGGAAAAACTTCGTGTTATGCAGCTAGTGCTGAAATAAGCCTATAGTTGAAGTGATAGTGTTCGCCTGCCTGATTTACATGATGTTGCTCTGTTCTGAATAGATTGAGGACCATTGTATTTAAACATTAAGACCTTTAGTTCTTGAACTGAGATATCCTCACATTTTAATTTTTACATTATTACTACACTATAATACAATGGCCTTTTGAGCTACTAACCTGCTGTTTCATTTCTGAGCTATTAAGTTAAAAATCATTGTTCCTTGTATTTGAGTTTATGTAGTAGTAATAAAAATACCAAGTAATGATGTTATATATCTGTTTATGTCCAAAAAGCAAAAAGGGAAAATAAATGGAAACGTGTTTTGTACTTAACATAACACTCTGGAAGTGCCATTTTTTTTGTGTCTTAGCATGTTTTTCATATACTGCATGCATAGCTTAGAGCAGAGGAAAGTGTAAGATGCTAGCTGAGTGAAAACCAGATGCTGCTGTGAGCTCCTTATGAGTTTTTCATTCATGTTTGAAAAATGTGACAGTATTCAAAGAGATTTTGTGCTTGCATATGATTAAGATCTATTTAATGCTGTTACTGGACATACTGTGTCTAGAGTATATTCTCCAAGCATCTCACTCAGTTCATAAAATGTGTATCTGCATGGGTATGAAAGAGCAGATATTTGAAGTACCTTAACACAGTGCTTTAATCTAATATTTATTAATGTTCAGGAGGTGAGAAATGTCATGTTTGTCAAGTGTACTGAGAAAACTAATAACAATTAGCATTACATTATTTTTTTTCTGCAGCTTAAATGGAAATTTTGCCAAACATACATTAATTATGATTGTAAATTTTCTCTACTCCTTAGACCAATTTTGTTTCAAACCGTATTCGGTTAAGTAAGTTGTAACTCCATGTGGATCTATGACACTATAAAATATTAAGACTTGTATTACATAGTGGTTTAGATATAGCAAAACAGCTTTACAGCTGTTTAGATACATAACAAGACAGGTTGGTTTTGACATTTCTCAGGGCTCTGCACTGCTGTAGTAGTCCTTGTTGGTTCAGTAGTTTTAGCCTTGAAAGGCTGATAGACAAAACAAACCTATCATCAGCGAGGCCATGGTTAAAACTTATCTATTCAGATGTGAGAGGAGCTCCCAAGTCCAAGTCAACAAGGGCTGTATCTTTCTGATTTTAAAAACCTTGGGGGTTTGCAAGTCTGCCTCATAAGAACAACCTTCTTGCCAGGCTGTTTGGCAGACTTGTGTGGATATCCATGGAATGGTTAGCACTTTGTTCTATAAGCAATCTGATTCAGAATCCACTAATGTCTGCTGATGTTCTGTTCCCCTCAGATGCAGCAAAATGTATCTAAATCCTGTTAGTTTTACTAAAATTTGACTAGCAATGTATTTCCAAAAAGAGTTATAGAAAATGCAAAATAATTTACAGTAGCACAGATCCATTGCCTCTTTAACTCCAAAGCTGTGTGCTTCCTTATGGGGTTAAAATAAACCCAAACGAAACCAAACAAACAAAACCACCAAAACCCAAACCAAAAATAAAGAAAAAAACCCTAAAAACCAGGAAAAAACAATGACAACAACAACAACAACAAAAAAAAAAAAAAAGGAAAGGAAAAAATGTCACTTTCTTTCCGTTGCCAAGAAACAGTTACAGAAATGAATCTATCTACGCCCTTACCATAGGAAAGGGTCTTCAGTCAAATACCAGTGGCAGCGAATCATGAGCTTTTCTCTGCCTTTTCCTTTCACTTCACTGAAGTGTGAAACAAACAATCTAAGATAGTAAGTTTTTAATAAGATAAAGTGGGAAATAAACTAGTACATTCGTGAACTAGGTAACATTTTAGAGATATTAACTCTTACACTTAATCTGGATGTGAGTATTGGCAATATTATGTTACAGTTCTGTCTTTAATTTTCTAACAGTGATTTTGAAATAGCATTTCCTGCATGAACTTAATGAATCCCACTTGTGCTAATTCCTGTATAGTGCTTTACTGTTAATGGCCATGTAAGTTTTTGTTTTATCTCCTCTTCCAATTCTTTTCTGGGATACCTTTTTCCCCTTATAAATTGTGATGCAGAATTAAAATTTGGAGGACAAAGTTTTAGCTGAATAAAATGTGATTTGTTTTTATCTTTCTATAATATATATTGGCACAGACATAATGATACTTTTTCTGCCTGCCACTATGCTAAGAGAGATGGTAATTCCAGTGTTCTGTGTAAATAGCAAATCCAAAGTTATGAAACATAAAGTATGGAGTTTAATGCACATTAAAATTGTGTGTTAATAGACATTATTATTTGCTTTATATTCTACAATAATAATTCCACAATTTGGTCAGTTATTAGGCTTTAGCTATTCAGAACTTTTATTTGCTTTACCAGAAGTAAATGAATTTCAAATAGAAAATTGCCTTCATCAGTAATTGACACTTACATATTTGTCTAATCTGAAATCAGTGGTGAAATAAATAGTTTGTTATTATTCCTTTCCTCACTGTAATCAGTAGAGGGCTCTACCAAGCTAGTCAGTTTCTGGTCATGGTGTTTGCATTTGATTGAGGGTATTTGGGTGATTTGAGTAAGTAGTTAGGATGTTTGCAGATGAAGGTGGGAAGGAGGTTCTTGATAGATAGTGGTTTTTGGTTTTTTTTTTTTCCCATGTAAATCAAGAAGGAAGTTCATGGATAAGACATACAATGTAGATATTTCAGGTGCTAATTGCCCTTAAGTGTTACACTCCTGTGATTGATAAAGTCATATCCTGGGGCATCTCGTTTACTCATTTACTTTGTATGTATATTTTTCAGCAAAAGAGAATTGGACTAAAGAGTCAGAGAATTTCCTGCTTTAAAAAGCAGTGGACTAAATAGTTTAATTTGAATATAATAGTAATAGTAATAAAAGATTTAATAAGAATTAAATAATTGATATTTTCATGTCTCTATTCCAGTTGGATTCCTCAATTCCTTTAAAAAACTTTCCTGTGAGTTCTTGTCCAGTATATTTTTCTATTTGCTGTTGTCATTAGTATAAGGCAAACAGAATGAATAATAAAATGAATAATAACTTACATTCTTTTCTGTGATGTCTGGTTTTAGGGCAGACATCTGATGTGATCTAAGCAAATAGAAGTTCTTCTACTCCAAGAGAAATTCTCCAAACTTTCTGTGGACAAAGGCATGCAGTCTAGGAAAAAAAAAAAAATTAAAAAAGAGGAAGAAAAAAATGCTGAAATGAAGAAACAGTTTGTTTCCATAGTTGCATTTTCCCCTAACTCTTTGATGCATCATAAATGTAGCAAACATGGCTATTAACTTGATTCACTCTCTTTCACAATACAATGTTGCTACTCTGGAGAGAGATTTCAGACAGTGCTGGACAAGCAGAAAATAGATGTGGTGAAACAGAAGTAAACTGTGGAAATGAGCAAATGAAGGAAACTTTAGAAACAGTCAATATAATGTATGAAAAACATTTTCTAAATGAGGAATAAAGGAATATAAGCTAGGTAGCTAAAATTGCAACTTATAGTTTCCAGCATTGTTACACTTGTTATAATGGGACTTTCAGCCTGCAATACTTGGTAGTCTTGTGTAGAAGGGATTTTCTGCAGGAGAAAAGGTCCTTCCTGATTCCTTACCGTGGGGCTATTTTAACTGCACATTAATATAACGGCATGTGCTAACAGGATAATATATAAGCTGCACACATGTTGCAATACAGTCATTAAATTTTAAATGTTTGGCTAGATCTGCCTTTTGAATTTACTTTCCTGCAACTGCAGTGGTTACTAATGTATTATTGATGTAACTGGAAAAAAAAACCCTGTAATATTTCAGTCTGGTCACATTTGAAAACATGGCTAAACACATGATGTCAGATACAGTTTTCAAAGAAGATAAAGCAGGCCTGTGTTCATCCAGTTCAGTGATGCTAGTCATATATAGTCAGGATAAACATAAAAGGGAAAGAATAGGGAAGATAGGTTCATGTTTTAGTTCCAGGCTTCAGGTGGCCCTTTACTACCTACATTAAGGCAATTCAACAGTCATCCATGATGAATAATAGAAAATAAACAGCTACAATTTGTGTTTTGCTTTCTCAAACTCTCTGAACCTTTTTCTTTTACACATCTGCTGCCAGTGCTGTCGAGTCAGCAGCTTACTTCAATTCCAGTAATCAAAACTCTGAAAAATTTCTTTCCTGCTTTTGTTTGCCCCACAAAAGCAACTTCTGTCAACATAATCTCCTTTCATTTTATAGAATCATTAAGGTTGGAAAAGACCTACAAGATCATCAAGTCCAACTTTTTACTTAACACCACAATGTGAACTAACCCATAGCACCGAGTGCCATGTCCAGTTAGTTGTTTAATGCTCCCAGGAATGGTGACTTCTTCCCTCTGCAGCCCATTCCAGTGCTTGCCAATACTTTCAGTGAAAAAATTCTTCCTAATGTCCCACCTGAACCTTTGCTGGCACAGCTTGAGGCCATTTCCTCTTGTCCTGTCCCTACTTACCTCTGTTCTTCATCTTTTCCCTCGTGGAAATCTACCCATGTGTCTGCAAAGATTTAATTTCTGTCCAAGGTCACAGGACTTTGGACTTATCAAGGTTTGGCAGCTGGAAAAATTACATTTGGCAGTATGACCATTTTCTTTGGAGCCCAGTGAATGCCAGCACACTGCTCAAGCTTTGCTCTTAGCTAATATCTTCTCTACTGGAGGCCTTGAAAACTGCAGACAATTAAGATAATGTTTCTCTTTGTTTCATCTCTGCAAACAGCCATCCTACTGCCTCTTTGTCAGCGTTGTAAATTCCCTTTTTCATATTAGAAGTACTAGTTGAGGTGATACACAAATCACAGCCAGTGATTGCTGGTTGGGCATCTTTTATTCAGCAGGGCAGTGTACCCAGAAGCAGGGGACTGTGCAGGCATGCCTGGAGGGGCTTCTAGTTAGGTATTGAGGAAGAGCTTCAAGGGGCTGTTCACTTATTGTGTCTGCAAATGATGCCATAACCTTTGTCTGTGTGTACCAGGAGCTGCTTTCTTGGGTGGCATGAGCTGTACAACATCTTGTTGATGTCTGTGTGTGCCTGTGGCCTTGTCCTTCTAACAAGCCCATCAGCATCATGAGTGTAGCAGCTCTTGCAGTCTCAGTGGGACAATTGGTCTCCAGAGCTTATCAGTCCTTGGGAAACTCTCACATGCTGCTTTCTCAGCATTGTTAAGGGTTCAAATGTGTTTCCTCTCTTTGGACAGTTTTTGCTAACTAGTTTCTCCAATCGAACATTTAAGAGCCTTTTGATGGCACAGGAAGTCCCATGGTTTGATTTTCTGCTATGTGATTCTTGTCTCATCAGTGATGAGAATAATCTTTTTCAAGCTCTGTGTTCATATTTCACACTCCCTTTTGTGCCTGTCGTCTTGGTAATAATCATCAGTATTAGATGAAATCTGTAGAAGAAGCTTCCAGCAAGTGGAACTGATGCAAAACTGAATGCTGAGTGAGAAGACAGCCCATGCAGAGTGAAAGAATGCCAAGCTCTTTATTAGTAAAGTGCAGAAACATGTGATAAGAGTAACAGTCTCATTTATGGAATTGAGAATCAATCTCCTCTCATGTAGTTAATGTGGCTGCTCAGCAAATTTTTTTTTTTT
>LTAT01000004.1:99754300-99808561 GCA_003286495.1 Chlorodrepanis virens | reverse complement strand
AATTTTTTTTTTTTTGATTGTGTGTTTATGCAATGATGCTACACTGATGGAAAAGCAAGCAGGAGGTTGATTGAACACAGCATTAAAAGCCCAGCTTGTTTTGAGAAGGTATGTAAGTGCAGACATCCTCATAACATTCACTGTTTTTCACACCAGTTCAAGCATTATGTAAGTCTGTTGATCTTTGTAGTCCTCCCTCTATACGTTGCTAGACAGATTTCATGATGCCTTAATTTAGGCTGAATTAGCTGAATGTTTCTCTTTACTGGTAATGTTGATAGAGAGGTTGTTGCACAAGCAAACATGCATTTACACTTGTGAATATAGAAGTCATTTTATCCTTTTACCTTACAGTTTGTGGCCTTTCATACCTGAATAAAATGCTGATTTATTAAATGAATACTTCTTTCAATTGTTTTATTTAATTTCTAGCAAAAGCATAAATAATTGTAGTAATTAAAGGACAATGTTTGACATTTACAACTCCTTGTTGCAGTTGAGTTAAACTAAAATATTAACTTTTTGTTGCAAAAATAAAAAAAGAGAAATTACCCATGTGAATAATAATAAGCTCCATTAGATAGAGTTGTTATCTGACATTTTTGTCTAAACTCCAAAGTTACTTCCTATAATAGCTATGCATCTAGATTGTGAAAGAGATGACAAAGGAGCAGGATTCAAGTAAAGGAATATATTTAATTTCACCAAAATTACTTTAGACAAATAGCTGAATGCAATTTAATTTTTTTGAAAAATTCTCTAAGAGATGTCTCTGCAACTTTGCTTAGAAGGCCATGCATAAGTCATCATATAGTAAGAACTTCACCCATCTAAAGTATTTCTGAATTGTCAGTCAGTGAATAGCAAGGCATCGTACTGATTTTAAGTTATTATGATATGTACTATGGCAGAAGCTTCTTCCTCCATGCATGCTTCTGTGGTGTTTCTCAGGACTTCTATTGAAAAGTCACCTCTGGAATGACAGGAATGACAATATTGGTAGCTTAGAGTCAGATTCTAGTATAAAAGGAAAATCTTGATTTCAGTCTGTGGGATTTTAAGCTATTTTTATCTTACATAAGATAGGATTTTCCTTCCTTATGTTATGTGGTCTTTAATCTTTCCATCAAAAATGGGATCATGTGTGGTTATCTTCTCACAGAAACTTGAATCTAAGAACTTACCAAATAACACTTTTAGAAATTGAATTATGTGGGTTTAAGACTGACAATTATGTGAGTATGTGCTGTACACTTGTAGGCCTGGATTCAATATTTTGCTGCATTTACTTGAGGAGCATTGAGACCTCAGGCATTTCCTGGCCTTTAGATAAAGCAGCTTCACAATTTTATGTCTGAAAGGCCTTTGAGCAATTTCTATGCAGTATTGGCTTGCAACTTTCTTGTATTATCAATGCTTTAAATTCTTGGAAGACAAGTGCTCCTGAAATGTGTCTCCTATATGGAATTGTTTTGTGGGTATTTTCCTTGAAGCTTTATGGAATGATGCAGTACAATCTTATGTCAGACTCTGGTTTTATATGCTATTTCTGGTTCTCTGTACTATTTCACTCTCCTTTTCTTATAAATACATCAGTCTAACACACTGACATTAAAAGAGAGCTGAGCTGACTTCAGTACGTCTCCAAGCACATAGGTAGCAAAGCACTGAGAGGACAAAGGTGTCTTTTGTTTTACATATGATGCAATATGAGGAAGACTCTCAATGTAGAATTAATGCCACGGCACTGTTAGTGGTCCTGCAGAAACCATACAGGAAGGGAGAGAGGTTGTTCTTCCCGTACCACAGATTTGGTCACCATGAGGCTGCAGGGAGAATTTTGCACAGGATAACTAGAAGTCTTCCTGGTTTGAGAGAGCTTGGCCATCCCTTCTCTGACAGACATTTAAAGGTCCTACAGCAGCAGCATTCAGAGACTGCTTGCACAAACTGTTGTGCTGGAAAATGTGTTACATACCAGTTATATGTCTACAGTGTGTAGTACAGTGTGGCTCAGGGACAAGTCATGCAGTAAATAATGTGTGTCTATATGTTGGAAGCTTTGCCTTAGCACTGAGCAGGTCGTCCTGCAAGGAGAATGGCATCAGATGGAAAAAGGCCCATTTTTGGGAGGCATTTTTGTCTCTGTGTTTGTTGTTGCACTATCACTGCTGTAGAGCTGTTGTGTGCATCGTTTCACATTCCCACGTACCTAAGGCTGCAGGGAGTGATGCCCACTGTCCTCATGGCATCAGGCTGTGAATTGGGTAGGAAACTCTGTGCTGAGGGTGCAGTGGATGCTGGATGTAATCATGTATTTATCTGCCAGGCATAATTCCTAAGCATGTGCATGTCATGTTTCAAAGAGCTGGCAATCCTCTGCCCTGCTTTCAACAAGGGTGGCTGAGCTTAGACATGCAAAGCTATTGAGACTTCATGTTCTTTTGGGTTAAATCTCACTTTTCCTTTAGGTTTTTCAAGAGGATCTAACCCAAATTCTAAGATCTATCGGATATGTTTGCTCAGAATCTTTTAAAACCTGTTTTTATGTGGAAAGCACAGCTGTATGAAACAAGACTTCAAGTGTTGCAACTCTTTTCCTTCCTTCACACCCATAATGAAATGCCCTGCCGTTTCCTGAGATCTTTTAGAGCAGAGAAACCAATTTGTATAATATAAATTGGTTTCATTTTGTGATGTCTTGTTACTATTCAATAACAAGATTAAAATAATTTAGCACCTATTTTTAGCTTGGTTAGCATTCATAGGGCTGTTTTAATCAACCTGAGTTCAGAAAGATTCCATTATGTTAAGCTTATCCCTGGCTGCAGATGAAATAATTCTGGATTAATGTCATCAAGGTGTGCTTTGAAGGTGGGAGAGTAGGCCTTACATTGATAGCAACTGAATTAATAGCTGAATGTATAATTTTTCTTTCAAAAATTGGAGAAATTTTTCTTTGGTTATGCATTCACATGAGATTCAATCTTTTTAGCATGGGTTAGGTGCCCTGAGAAGAGTATGGATGCTGACAGAAGAATAGGAATCAAACTATCGTTTTCACACTTGAGATTCAATTTAGTATTCTACTAGTTCATATGAAATTAGTTGCCTCAATACTAATAAAAGTGGGTTATTTTAAGGGTGACATTTTATGAGAGTGGTGTAGAACTTCTCTAGCAAGTCTGACTTACTTTCTCGCTCTTTTTTTTTGTTTTATCCTGACTTCTCAGTAATGCTTTAACTGATTTCATATCTTCTTTACCAGAACTCTGTATCATTTTATCTCTGTTTTCCTCTATAATTACTTCAGAGGTTATCCTGAAGCCCTTGTGGTCCACTTTATGCCTTGCTCACGATGTGTAAGATCGTCAGAGTTGATCTTTCCATTTCATTTTTCATTGGTAAAATGGAGATGATGTCAGCCAAAAAACACATAACGTGCCTTTTGTCTTTAACACAATTAGGACCTGTACTTACAATATAAACCTTATATCAAAAATTCTGAGTGACTGAGACGCTTAAACCCTCTGCAGATCTTTGATTAGAAGTGTAGACTTTCATGTCTAAACTTAAGCATTTAAAATTCAGTGAATAAATGTGCTATGATAGGGCAAACTCAATCTCTTTTAATGAAGAGGTGCATATGCTACTCAGTGATATAATATGTTGGATTTTTTTTTTTAAATTGTGAAATGAAATTCTTTCATTCATGATTGCCAAAGAGCCTGGTCCACTAGTCACATTTGGAAATGGACATCTTCTACCAGTCCATAGTGCTTTTGTAACTACAAATTGTTTTTCATAACTTTTTGTACTGACAAAAAAATGCAATTAAAATTTATCCTTCTGGGGAGAAAAATCTTCTTAGGGGATTATGCCACTTATGTCATGGTTAGACAAAGTATTTCAGCCCTGTTTAATGGTTTATTCTAGTCATTATTAGGGCAATACAATTTCAGGTGGGATAAATACTAAGTATTTATACATTTTCACATTATAAATGTGGTTTTCCCTTCAGAAAAGACAATCTAGGTTCTTTACGTAGCTTAGGTCTTAAGCTGCGCTTTCTGTAGTATGTAGAAATCCAGCTATACATACAGTGATAAAAGTGTAGAGTTATAGCATTATGATTCTAATTATTTTGTTTCAGTGATCTAATTATTTAATGGTGTAATATTCTATATATAAGCCTAAAGCAGAATGCAGAATTCCAGTTTTGAACTCCTGGAGTTTAGTAATTGCTCATAATTTTCAATTTGTACTTGTTCTGGACAATAGATATGTTACTCAACAAAACAAACTTTTCCATGTCATTTGCTTCATTGTTAGAGGGCAGCTGAGGAATAGTAGCAGAAATATGTTTGCAGAAGGCAAAGAGATTACAAAAAGACAATAACTGGTGGTAACAAAATATTTAATAATAGTATTGATGAAAGGTTTCAAATGCAAGTCTGTGATAGGCTACAAAGTTCACAGTTGAAATATTATGCATATGATTTTTCTCTGTAGTGTTTGGGAGCTAGCGTGAATAAGCTACAAGACACTGAATGTGGATGGAAAGTGAAAATGCTGTTTACCTAAGGACGGAGAATGCAGCCATTATTTTGTTTTAAAACATTGCCCCAAAAAATTAAAAAAAGAAAAATCTGACATTGTGCTTGGAAACAGTCTGTGCTTCAGTTTCTGGTGAATTCTATACAGACAGATTATAAAATTACTTTTGTGGGGATGTTTTTGTTGTTCCATATCTCTTTTAAGGTGGCATAAATATAGCATGTCTCTGGTGTAGGAAAAAAAAAAGATTTCTAGCATATAAGATTAAAAATAAATTATTTTAAGAGAAATATCTAATGTTGGCTTGATTAACTGCAAAACATCAGAGAAAGTATAAATTAAAGCTAGGAATAAAAGCATCTGTCTAATATCTAGGCACAAACTTCAGAAAACTCCATCATTTTAAGCAGCACACAAAGATAATTACCTTAGTTTACGGTCTTTGTAATAGTGGAAGAAGCTTCAGATAGTTTTTTTTTTTTTTTGGTTCTGCTTTTAACTAGGGACCCATCTTATACTGTGTCTTTAAAAACTTTGCAATTAATTACAGAGTAAAAAAAAAATAAAACAAAACTAACAAACATTTCCAGCAAGCCTAAACCTATTTGACCTTGGTAACAACTGGTTTCTGTGATAAAGTAACAGTATTCTACCTCAAATTAATGTTTCCACATAAATCACTGTGGTCAAAAACCAAGACTCCTGATTTGAATGTGACAATTAAACACAGTCCTAAAATTCTCGTTGTTCTGAATTGGAATGAAAATAAAATTATTTGTTTTAAAGTGTCTGCTTAACTTTCATGTTATCAGATGTCTATAAAAGTAGAAATGTGAATGAATAAATTTTAAGAGGAAAATATGTTGGAATTGGAGAATATAAACAATGCAGACAAACGTTTGAATAATTCTGCAGGATTTGATTCAGTAAGTTCACTTACTGAAGGGAAATATGTTATTCAACAAATACTCTTTTTACTCAGACTGCCTTTTAGATTACTGCCTGAAATTCATAAAATAAGGGAGAATGTTTATGAAATATTAAGATATCGTGACAGTTGAAATGCAGTGCTACAGGGCTCACTGCATAAAAATTATATCATTCTGCTGGCTTTGAAATGTTTTATGATACTTCTTGAGGGCCTCACAACATTAATTTTAAATCAAAAAAATTATTCAAAAATTAAGTGGAATAGCATGTCTTTACAAGTGGCAGAATGAACTGTTAGAATAGGGATGAAGCCATACAAACCCAAATCCATTTCAATTCCCTGGTGTAGTCAATAATGCTTATCAATATGCTACTATCAGAGTGTAAGATTGTTCTTCACTTTAAACCAGAATTTCCTTTACAGAAGAAATTATGAATATCATTGCAGCTCAATATTAATAAGTATTTCCCATTCTTAATGATCAACGAGAAGTACTTATACAGCAGACTTTCAAGATGAAATACTGTCATGTTTTCCAATTCCTGTTCTCTCTGCCATTTCTTTTCTTCAAAAGCATCTCTCCTGAACAAGTTACTGGGGAGAAGATGTGGCATAGTAACAATGGATATCTGAGAGTGCCTTTAAGAAGCACAAAATTGATGGGCTTGTTATGAATCAGGGGATGACTGTAAGAAAAACTAAATTTTTTTGCTGAAGCACAGCTTGCCCTTTCATTATGATTCATAGGTATAAGGGTAATGTCTTCTTCCAGTTGATGGAGGACTTGAATGACATTTCCTGTTTGGTGGACTGATCTTAATGTGACCGTCATGTTCTTGAGAAAGATAGTGCCAGCACTGCTTCTCTTTTAGCACCACTGTGTCAGGGATAAATCGTAGCATTCCTTATCCTTCCTTTGCACTGGTAAGTACAGTGATCATTCATTTCTGATCTTCACTTGACTCAGGACTCTAAAGCTGGGCAGAGAAAAAGCAAGCTGTCATCATTAGGAAAACAGCAGGTTCACGAGTAAAAACAATTCTTTCTTATTTGGAAGGAAGGTGGAATTGTTTTCCCTTAGGTGAGGTTAAAGAGATTTCTTGCCCCTTGAGTGAAGGTTGCACACTCCATTTCATACTCAAAAAGATTGATCCTAACTCCCCAGAAATCAATGATTTTTAAATTTTTCCCTGCCTTAATGGACACTTTCTTGTGTCATAACTTTACATCTTGAAAAATTTGATCGATTTTTTAAGCACTTTGAGTAAGTCTATAATCCTTCCTCATTTACCATAATACATCAGGCACATTTGAGACAGGGGATATATCTTGCTTTCAATCATAAAATAACTTCTTATTTTGCTCTATAGAAGCCTTATTCTGATATCTGTGTGGAGTAGATCCTACAGCTACTTACTTCCTGAGTAGCTGGTAGCTGTGCAACTGCTTGTGTGGGGTTCTGCACAACGTCACAGGTTGGCCCCGAGTCCCACTCTGCTGGCACCAGTTGTTGAGGCAGCAGCCGTCGCTTATTTCGCTGAGCCGTGCTGCAAATGGCACTGGGGGCACATACAAACCCTTCCCACAGAGGGGATGCAGGAACTGGAGTTTGGATGCTGTGTCATCGTACACGGCGTTTTTTCGCTGCTGACATTTTGAATGAGATTTGGATATGTGATTGTGAGAGACGCTTAAATGAGAATTTAAAGTCTCCACTTCTCAAGAGCATTTTTATAAAATTAGTGCCTGTTTTATTACTTATGCCAAGGTTATTTTTTAAAGTGTTTATTCAGTGTATTAGCTTAAATGATGGAAAGCCTTTCCTCCTCACAGCTTTGTTCAGTCTAGTTTTTTTATTTAAACACTCCATGAATTGTCATGCCTATGTTTCAATATATTTGTGGAACATTTAATGCTAGGTATTATGGGATTAATCCTCAAAGATTATGATGTCCTCAAATCTGTGTATAATTCAACAAATGCAGATTAAAAAGCTTTTAGGTATTGAAAATCATGGATCTCTTGGGGACCTGAATAATTATTTCATTATTTTGCCAAGGTAACCAAGCCATTAAAAATCATGTGCTGTAAGTTCTCTGAAACCAGAGGGCTGAGTGATACTATTGCCTGTTTTTAATTTGCTTGATCGTTTATTTCTTTCCAGCTGGCTCCTTAGAAGCTGATTTTGAAGCTTCTCATACTCATTCATATGAGTATGAGAAGCTCATTCATATGAGCTTCTCATACTCATTCATATGAGAAGTATACAACCAGTTTGCACAGATACCTAAACTTTGTGAACAACAGAATAATTTATCTTTCACTTGATTGCAACCCTTTCCTTCTCATATTTTTAAAGAACATCTGTTAGAATTAAAAATGTAGTTAACAACTTTAGCCAGTTATGTGGAGCTTAGCAGCTGTAAAATGAGTTGTAAAAATTCTGTTTGGCCTAACCAGAGATAACCATTTTCTGTTTTGAGGTATGAATTCTGAATTATGGTAATTCTTATTAGGAAGGCCTCCAAAAGGTGGGAAGTTTCAAGTAAATTCAACTGATACAAATTTATCTAATTTGGTGTGTGAGTTTTGTGGAAGTTAGATTCTTGTTACCCAAATACTGACTGGTCCATATTTTTTTTTAATCATTCCATGAATGCAGTTCTACCTGAGTTTGCAAATTGATTATTTCTCTTAACTTATCTCTCTGTTAGAGAGGAGACTTTTGAGTTTGGTGTTTTGTTTTGTCCTGTTTTGTTTTATTTTTTTCTTTTTGAAAGGAGTATCTTCAAAATGGCTTACAGTAAGAATTGGGTTTAACACCAGTAGGCTTGGACCATGATATAGTAAGGACTTGGAGTGACAAACTGCTGTCTTTTACAGGTCAGAAGCCTTCCAAAGGAAGAAAAAAAAACCAGTTTGATGATTAGTCAGTGTTTTATCCTAGGTGGTAGATCATATGTATATATGATCACTGAAAATACTTGAAGTTATACTAACATACTAAAGTAGGCAGATGCATTTTTTGTTGGCTGTTCATTGCCATAAAGGTTTCTTGCAAAATGCGAAATTGTAAGCTCTATTTATTAGCTCTGGAGACATAGAATGATACATGATTGCCCAGGTTTAGGCTGAAAAGATCTGAATATTCAATCCTCTGTTCTTCTCACTGAGCTACTTACGTTTGGTTGAGATGGGTAAATCACCTGTCAGGAACTCAAGAAAATTTGGAAATGTACAATCAAGAACTAGGGACGGATACCTCTAAAGTACAACATCCCAGATCCTGTAGAGATGTGGGTCACAGTTCTGAGATGCTCCTCTGCAGGTATGGCTTAGGAAATCCCAAGTAGAAGTCAAGGATGCAGAAGATGATACTGGGTGATCATGAAATCCTAGATGAAATATTGTTAGTAAGACTGTGAGACAGAAAGTAAACATAGTAGGGAAAGAAAAAGTATTATTCAAAGCTTCTGATTTTTAGAACTTCATGCTTCTCTAACTCACCTAGGAATGTGATACTTGGCTGAGTGCTTCCTTACTTCTTTTCTGCATGTTTCTTGTTACAGTAATAATTAAAGGTTGTTCATTCCCCACATTATCAGGAATTCTAATGGTTGTACCAAGGAGAAAATTTGCCAAGAACAATACCCTTTGAATCACTTAAAGATAATTAGCTTTTTTTCCCCCCATTCTGTTCTTGAGACCTTTTTTTTACTCTGTAGGCATTTAGAGGAAGAAAAGGTTTTTGCCATTAAAGGACTAAAGGACTTTTTAGGATAAATTTAATGGTGGGCTAAGATAGTGTTTGTCATGAAATTTTCTACTTATTAAAGTATATATTACAGTATATGTTCTGTCTACAAGACTTCAAACTAAAAATAAATTTTATCATCATCATAATAATACAAAGTTTATAATTTTTCCACTCAGGTATGATACCTGACACTAAGCACATCACTTATTCATCACCAAAGTATTTCAGTAGCAAGAAGTAACAGAAATGGCAGAAATATTAATTACCCACTTAGAAGACAGAAAACATATTGGAAACTTTTTTCAAACCATTGTGGACATTTTATTGGACCACATATACTGACTATATTTTCCATATTATCACCTCATATATTCTTTCATCTTGTCCTAGTTGATTTGTTCTTATATTTCTCCACGACTCCAGGAGATTTATTCCATGGAACTGAAATATGCTTTTAAAAAAGCTAAAATTCTCCTGAGATTTTAGGTTTATACAAGCTCTATTTTTTGTATGGTAATTGTATAAAGAATTTAGAGGCTGACTCAGTCCAGGGTTGCTGCTTTGCTTACACAACATGTTCTCTGCTGGAGCACTCACGAGGATGAGAGTACAGGCATGTGAGCAGGTTTAAGTCAGTAGGTTAAGTACTAACAGAGGGATGCTCTCATTACAAGTATTAACTGGTTCCTGGAAGGAGTGTAGTAATTTATATCATAGAAACAAGCCAGCAAATAAAATCACTCATTTTTCTTACACAATTAAGTTGAATTCAATTAAATTAAATTCATAATGAAGCTCATTGTTGATGGCTGAGTGAAAGGCCATTCCAATTCACAATGCAAAGTCAGGATCAGAAGAAACTTAATTCGGGAAGATTTAGTGTCTCTTCTTCCTCGAGTATTTCTCTTGGAAAGGAGCTATGAAAGTTTTTTAGCCTGTATTAGAGAGCAACCAAACTACAGGTACAATCAAGATGATGTCAATTTTGTGATGTCTTTAGTGTCTTCTGCTTTTCTCATTTTACTGCTGCTCTTCATGATTTCTGTGCTCTCAAGGCAACAGCATAATACGAAAAGGTTAAAAACTTAAGTTAACATGCTAAACGCCATTCTTGGAAGTGTATTCATCCTTCTTTACGTATTCCAAAGTGTGATGTGACCCGTGGGCAGCCTGGAGAACTCTGTCTGAGTCCAGCAGAACATGCAGCTGCTCTGCAATCAGAGATATTCTAAATCCTTGGGTATGAAAGGGAACCTTTAATTAGACTACCTACCACATCACACGTTTTTCCTGAGTTTGACTTCTGCCTGCTTGAAAAGGATGTGGCTGTATTTTTTGCAGATTCTAGCACCAGCTCTACTTATTATACAAGTGCATTGAATTAGTGAGTGAAGGGAGAAAACTCAATGATTGGCTCTGTCATTCTTGATCACGTCAGACTTAGTCCTGAGGATGAAGTTCAGTGCTGTGGGGTTTTGAGGTGCAGCATGCCTCAGAAAATTGCAGCTTTTCTCACTGTGTGTCTGCATAGTATCCTTGTGAATTTTCTTTGTCTGAGGCCATTCCCATCCCCAGGTACTTTCATGTATATTCTTTCTTTGGTGGCTTAGCTGGTTTTGCACTGCTGTTTATGGTCTCTCTTGCTTCATGGGTTGCTAGAAATCTATAGGAATTTTGAACAAGAATGCTGATTTGACTGTTTATGTGACTAATCTATTAACAGCAAGTCTACTGACTTCAAACACACAAATAGAGAGACAGTTACTAAAATTTCACCATATAAAAGAGAAGTTTTCTAGATTGTTAGTTTTATTTCTTTAAGGAAAGTGGGATGCCTTTGTTAAGCACTTTAAATACATCTAGCCTTTTCTTTTAAGGGCCTGCATTCTCACAAGGGAACCACTCAGTGCTGTGATTGGATTAATGCAAATTGGATGGGAAGATTGGGCTGGGGTAGGAGCAATTGAATTTGGAAAGTTTATGAGAGCTGCTAGTTCAGGGTGAATAATAAAATAAAGACAGCAGTTTTGCAATTTTGAAAAGCTCTGTGCTATGTAATAGACTATAATTTAATTCTGAAAGACTTTTTTATTAGATTTTTTCCCAAGTAAAATCACAATTCCTATTGTTCCTTATCATATGTCTCATTACTGCTCCAAGTATTATCCTCTTTATATGATTAGAGTGACTCATACTTCACTGTCTTCGTTGTTTTGTACACAATTGCAGGTAAATAATGGAAGCAATTTGATGCTTCTGAATAGATCAATAGGTACTTTGGGTTTTTTTTTTCAAAACAGGGATGTATATTTTAGCAAAGGAGTGATGATAAGCCTTACATTGATATCATCAACAGATGCATACCTCTGGTAAAATATCTCAGCACTGGTCAGAGTAATAAGCCTGTGCCAAGCAGTGGTTCCGAGGTTCCCAATAAAAGTGCATGAAGTTTGTAATCATTTACCCTCATTATCCTTTGTAGATACTTCTGGAAAATATGTTATTATCATTTGTATATTTAAACATAAAACTGTCATGAGGAATGTACCTAACAAACAAAATAATCACTCTTTGAGGGAAGTTGGCTCTGTGAGAGAAGGAGCACTTTTTGTGCTCTGCTGACTACTTCCAAACCCAGACAAAGCCAAAGAGAATTGGAACAGTGAGGTTTCAGTCCACTACATTGTGGAATTGGAGGGGTTTTGTTGGTTGGGCAGGAAAAAGCACTCGGTTCCAGTCCCTGAAGAAGCAATGGTTTAAGAAATCTAAAACCAGGGCAGTGATGACATAAGAAGTGTGGTGTTGTTGAAACTGTATGATGAAGTGAGGCTTCATTCTTACTGTTGCTCAGAGTTGTGTGTAGCTATAAATTCTGCAGGGTGGCAGTGTCTGAAATTATCTTAGTGTTGATCGCCTGGTTATTTTTTACTTCAAAAATTTTAATTAATGCTTACCTGGGGTAAGAGATACTGCATTTTGGCTTCTGGATTTTACTTGTGGAGAAGAGCACATGTTTAAGTTCTGCTCAAAAAGTATAGTAAAACTTTCACAAAATGGATCAAAGGATATTGGGTATTACTTTTTGCCTGCCTTAGGGCATCTCAAGAAATTTGGTTTAGTTACTGCATGCCCACATTAATTATTGTGTGATAGTGCTAGAACATTTTTTATTTATTAGCTTTTCTACCTCTTGAATTTTCAATTTTAAACTGATGATTAAAACTTTACTAGAGCTACTGACTCATATTTTTACATTTCCCTCCCTCTCCGCCTTCCCCTTTTCCCCTTTGGATTCAGATAGTAATTAACACAGAAGATGTCATTTAAACTAAGTGGAAAATCAGTTGAAAGTATTATATTGGGAAGTGTTCTAGACTAAGTTATAAACTGCATAATTAAAATATTGACAAATAACTGGGAAACTGAGTTGTAAAATAAACGACAAATCCTACCTATATTTTTTTTTGAAAATACTAATTTTAATTTTTTGGGTATGTAAATAATTTCAAGTGATTAGTTGGTCTAAATATCTTGAGAAACCAAGTATTACATCTTTTCTGTAGAAGTCAGTGACACCTCCTTCTTCATCATGGAAAGGTCCAAATGGCTGAATCTGCCAGACAGGTTTCCACTGTTAGATCTATTCACTAGATCCTGTAATAAGCCCACCAATTCAGCATCAATAATTTGTTGAAGTGCAGAGCTCTGTTAAAAAACTAATGCTCCTTCACCTTGGATTATTAAATTTTTTTTTACTATCAGATATATAGTCAACCAACTACATGTACAAATGCACAAGCAAGTATATGTATCATACTTGTCCTAAAAAATTTGGATGCTATTTGCATATTTACAATCTGAGCTACATTCCAAGGTGTAGGTAATTTTTTTTAATGCTTTATGAAGCATAAGACCGACACACTGTTGTTGTTTGTGACAGTTTTTCTCCATATCTGCAAACATATGCTTTAAAATTCAAAACACAAACTATGGTGAAATTTAAGTGGAAGTAAAAGGAGACACTAACAAAGGGAATATGATAATTACAGTCAGAGAAGCAAGAGTTTAAGAATTTATATATATAGGTTCAAGGTGCTCTTCTTCAGGATGTAAATAATACATTACTTTCTAACTATTATTTTAATTTATTGTGTTATGTTAATTTGACTTTGTTTCTTATGAAGAGCCTTCCAGGGACATTTTTCAGAATATATTATCATAATTTTTTGGGTTTCAGTATTCCTTAATATTAAAATAAATATTAATTATTTTTATTAACCTGGGAAATAAATGTAAGAGCAATATTGGGCTCTAATAATGGAAATAATACCTGTCAGAAACTTAGAGATCATCCTTTTAACATTTGTGTAAGGTCAGTTAAATGAATGTGAAAACCATGGATTGATAAGAAGTACCATGCAGTGGTACTTCTCCCAGTGGAAGTAATCTTTAAGAGCTTGTCCAAAATGGTTACAGATGCTTTAAGTGGCCTTCAATTATTTTAGCAGGTTTTATGGATGTTTCTGTTAGGTTTTATTAGCATTTCCACTTCCGGGCTGTGGCTTTTATTCAAACCCAAGATGTCATGATTTCATGATGTCTGTGTTTATGAGACTGCCACATGTTGCTGTGGAAATTATTAGAAAATCATAAATAGAAGGCCTACTTCTGTATGAGGCTTTGCTCTCTTTGCTTCTTATTTATAAATTTATTTAGCTATGTATCTACTACAAATAGTATTATTCAGGATACAATTATGGAAGTATCAGAGCCAAAAGTGCAAGAAATCACCAGATGTTTTAAGACTGGAATAATCAATTGGAATTTCGTATCCTTTTCTACATGAATCCTGATGTTAAAAGCAGTTGGATTAATATATTAATTCCAAATGTCTTTTGATTTGTAGCAGTTATATTAATTTTACTTGTAAGTGCTTTTCATCTGTTTCTAAGCTTTGTTTCCCCAAAGCGTTAATTAAATTAATGTTCTGATGTACAGTAGGTTAATACAATTTTCATTTTACAGATGAAGAAACTATATCTAAAAAGGTCACATTTCATGTCAGTGACGGATGGAGGTACACAGCACTCTTCTGCATTAGCCACTGAGAAAAAAATAATTCTTCAATCTGTGTATTTGCAACTGTTACCATAACCAAACACAAATGCACAGAAATTGAACTTTTCCCTCTAAGACCACATATTTGCATCAGATGAAGGAGGGGAGGAGGTAATGAAAGCTTTAGGAGGTAGCCAAAGCAGAGGAATAGGTCATTCAGGTGGGTCAGTCACTAGACATTGGACAAAAATATGTACATATCATATGTGTTTATGTCAATAGGCATGAGTGTATGTGTTTATGAATTTACATATACTTAATGCATTTTTAAGCTAATTTTCAAAGAGCTGTGGAAAATATTTCAGGAGATTTGCAGTCTAATTTTATCTTGAGGGATATGTCAGAAAGTATCATACTTTGCAGAGATTTCTATTTCCCCAGAGTTTTAAAGGAAAGTGCTGCTCAGTACTCCAAACCAGAAACTAATAGGAAGAAAAAAAATATCTGTAGTGGAAGGAGCAGCTGGCATTTTCTGCAGAACTGAAATTCTAGGAGTTTAATTTTAGAAAAAAATGTTTCATTTCAAACTTATAAGTAGGCTTTTGAGACCCTCTCTCTACTTGAAAATCCTACACATTCTTAAATCCAAGCTCTGCGAGTTTTATGTAAAGAGCATCTTTGTCAGATTGAAGACCTGGTATCTAGATTTTCCAGGATTTCTAGGTTGTTCCTGAGATTTTCAGATGTCTAAATGTATTTCTGGGTTGAATCTGAAAGCTTTGATATCTATATCTCCTCACTAGGCTAGTTCTAGACTGAAAAAAACCTGTTAACTTTGGCTTCAGGATGGTTTGAGATGCAGGTAGGATGTTTCTAGGTGACTTGGAACAGTTTTCTAGAAGAAAAATTATGACTTCTTATGAAGACTGAATATTTCCATTGCAAGTCATGACACTTATGGAATACACATTTTCTACCCAAGTCATTGGCAAAAGAGTAAACCTCAGCCATTTCCAGTAGGGTTATTAATGATTACTGAAGACACTAGAGATGTATGTAAACAAAACTTGCTTTTGTAATTGAATATAGCAGGCTATTTTATATGGTGAGTAATTTGATTACCTAGAAGTGCAGTTAGATACATATTTATCCAAATTTAATTTTTAGCAAGATCCTGAGATAACTACCATTGCTTGTAATTTTTTCTGTCTATCCAGAGTGAATGGCACCACAGCAGAACATCTGAATGATTCATCCTTGTGAATGCACATACTGCTGTCCTTGTGAATGCACATACTGCTGTATTGTTGCACTTAACATTTCATTGTTCACCTGCATAGATGATCTTCTGTCCCAGTCCTGTTTTCATTTATGTTGCCAGGGAAGCAAGGAGGAGCTGTTCAGCAGCACGTGCACAGGACATTACAAGTCTCTCCTCTCCTGTACCTCATCTTAGACTCCTTACCTATGCTGTAGATGACTCCTAGAACCTCCATCTCCCCTCTTGCAGCTCTTGGGCCTGTGAGCCCCTGACATTCATGGTCCCACTTGAGTTGCTGCCACTCAGACCTCACCCTGTGCTTGCAGACTGGTCCAGCTCAAAGTTCAGTGGCTCCCACCTGTGCATGCTCAGAGCTGAGTGTACCTACACAAAACGTAGGCTTTAGTCAAGAGATAGGGTGGGCCATGGTGCAGCCACATCTCTTTTTAAGTGTTACAGAGTATCAAATATTTTCTCTGCTTCATTCCCAAATTCTTCTGTAAAAAGTCTTACATCCTGATGACCCTATTTAATGAACATGGCTTCTTGGTGTGAGTTTTCTTGTTTACCTGCTTCAGTGAGTGTCTTCAACAGGGACAACCGTCTCATTGTTTTCCTTCAGTGGCCTTTGGAGTTGCCAGTGGTGTGCTCCATTTTCCTTTCTTAGGTTACTGAGGATCATATCACTGCTCCTTTGTATTTATGGTGGCCAGCTGTTTTTCAGAAAACCTAGCATTTGCCATAAGAAAAGATCACTGTTAGTGATGTTATTCAGGAGGCCACATAAAAAGTTGCCTCACATTCCTAAAGCAGAGGTTGTGTAGGACTAAGGGTCCTCATGCACAACTGTGATTTGCACTAATCCTTTTTGCAGCTGCTTTGTATGAATTCTCATGCTCTCCTATGTCCAGTGGAACTTTAGTCCTGAGGTTTCAGAAATTAAAATTGCTTCCATTTTTACCTTGGGAAAGCTAGATTTATGAGACATGCTCAGGTCATTTTTATTAGATTGAAGCAGAAGTTGCCAATTTCTTTTTGTAGCATAGCCACTGCACTAGATATATATATATCCTACCCTAAAGCAGTACTTCAGGCAATTAGTGTAGTTCAGATCTAGGTGGAAACTCACCTCACCTGAAAGTTGCTTAACACACAGAGGGAGTGGATTTAAAGAAGAGTTCATCTCTTTTGTCTTTCTGCAAGATATGCTCTGCAAGATATTACTGGAAATATGATCAGGTAGCTTCTTGTGTAATAATAACTTGGTTTAGGTTTCTTCTGTACAGAAAATATATTTATAAGATTGTAACCTTCCCCCTAATTTTCTGGATAAATAGGTATTTTAGTTAGGACAGTTACTTTTTGTGGGATCAAATGTCTAAAAATAGGAAATGATGGATAGTCAGAACATCCAAGGAGTTTATTTCTTTATGGAAATAAGAGTAAAAAGGCATAATCTAAGTTATGGTTTTAAATAACCTTAATGACAGCTATTACTGTCATCTGGGAAAGAATATAAGTAATCATAGGAAAACTGAGATTTTCAACAACTACAGCTTTAAAAGCATTTATATATATAATTATATATATACATATTTAATTTTTGCGTGTCTTAGCTGGATTTATAGCTGGAGTTTCATTTGGAGAGTGGTGAACTCCTGGAACACTTGCTTTTTCCCAGGAATTATTTTATTCATAAAAGAATTGGTATTGTTTGGTGAACTTGCTTGATGCAACTTTATTGGAATAAAAGCAGTCATCTGTAATACTCTATTGGTTAAGCTGAACTACATTTCAAGACAAGTAGTTCAAGCTCCTTTTGGAAAACGATATTGAAACCTGCAATGCCTCCCCCGCCTTCCCTTGAAAAGTGACTTCTGTATTTTATTAATTAAAAAAAAAAAAAAAAACATGCAGAAAAGTAACAGTAGAGGGATTTTTACTGTTAGATGAACAGTTGTTAAGGACAGAGATATAAGGGGACATGTGCCTCAGACAGGTAAATTGTTGAGAGCTTTGTTTTGGTTTAAATATTGATGTTTACTGATTTTCTAGAGTTGGACCTATATCATGCCTCACTGTTTTTTTTTTGTTTCTTCCCTTTGGAGATTAGGAATACATTTTTCATTCTCTTTTTAATTTCTCTTAGCCAGTTTCTGTTGATGTTCTTATTAATGTGTTTTTCATTTTATGTTTTCTTGTATTGCACTTTAGAAGCATTTTGTTTGTTGGGGTACAATGTAACCCGGTGTACTCGGTTCAGTCTTGCAGAGCTCCGATGTCTTGCCTGTTTTGAAATGATGCAGGCATTCCACATATATGGTAATGAAACCTCTGTGTCTTATGATACTGAAATTGTGTCTGTGTTCTCTGAATTCATGTACAAGAGTAATTATAGTGTCAGATGAGATGGTAGGGTAGAAAAAGCCCCACACAACAAACAAACACAAAAGGACAGCTTCTAATCATCTGGTTACTGCAAACTTCAATTTTGTGACACTTACTGAACAGCTAACGCCATTCACTGATGTGGTTTTTAAAGATGTGGTGTTTATCTTGTCCATATAATGTGTTACTGAGAAAAAGAAGGGCTGATATGCTTTAATGATATCATTGAAGGAAGGAGAGGTGACAGAGTTCTTAAGAAATGATTTTGCAGTCAAGTTACTAATATCCTTGGATATGAAAAGCACAGTGCTGTTGGTTGCATGGAAATTTGCACTGTACAATCGTTATGTGATTTTCAGCTCTGTTCTGCAAACAGAGTGTGCTAAGAGCCACATAATATAGGAGAGCATGTCACTGTGGGCTCTGTGGAGTAGCAGAAGGTTCTCTTCAGAGAGCTCTACTCTCTCTTAAGAGAGAGTTCTGCTGTGTTTTACATTAAGTACGTAAATGCTGTTTGAATTGAAAGCTACATTTATATAGCTTTGTGTAATGAGTTGGCTCTAACCAGCAGCCAGGTACCCACATAGCCACTCACTCTCTCTCCCCACCCAGCAGGTTGGGGGAAAGAATAAGAAAAACGAAACTGAAAAATACATTCATTGGATAAAGACAAATTAACAGATGAAGAAAAGAGGGAGGAAACTGATTCAAAGAAATCACCTCTTACAAGCAGATTGTTTTCCAGCTGTTGACCAAGCATCAGCCGCATTTGGAGACAATCCCTTCCTCTATCTCAGTTCTTACTGCTGAACATTATGTTACATGGTATGGCTAATTTGGGTCAGCTGTTCCAGGCTGTTTTCCCTCCCAGCTTCTTGCCATCCCATGCTGGAGGCAAAGTAGTCAGAAGAGAAAACCTTGATTCTGTGCAAACACTGTTCCAAGAATGGCCAAACCATTGCTGTGTTACTAATATGTTTGGCTACAAATCCAGAACACAGCATCATGCAGGCTGCAGTGAGGAAAATTAACTTCATCCCAGACAAAGCACAACTTTTAGAAGAACTAGTAAATGGAATATCATATACTATTTTTGGAATAATATCTGAAATGAAGGGAATTTGCAGCAGTAGGTAGTAACACATTTGGATGGTGTGAACAGAGATGTACATTAGATAGAAGTGATGGTGGTTAGAGGTATATGAAAAACTTGCAACCCTTTAAAAGTTGCTTTATTTCTGCAGACATCTTTGCTCATTCTGCACTGTTTTCCATTATTTCTGTTTGAAGCATTTTCCATCACTTGTTCATGGCAGCTTACAATGAATGCTTTCATTTGTTTCTCAGTACAGTCAGGCATTAGATGTTGCTGACCTTCAGCAATGCAGTGTTAGTCAGCACAGTCATGATTTTAAGTCTGGATTGAGTAAGGCCAAAAGTAACTGGCTTTATATGTTCTTTTTTTTTTTTCCTAAATCATGCTTAATCTCTTTGAAAACATGTAATACACTGTTTTAGAACAGTTAATTCTTTAGCTTAAAAAGGCAGATAAAAATGCAAAGATAAAGGAAAGGAAAAATAAAGTACATAGTGAATATGAGATAATTGTGTTGTGCAACAGAGAGGGAAGAAATTAATTTTATTGTAAAGATTTGAGCTCTGCATTTTATTTTATTCCAATCTCCATTATTATAATAATTTTGCTTTTTTGCCGAGCACATTGTTGAAGCAGAATTTAGGCAATAATTATTTTGTACATAAGCATACTTGAGATTTGAAGAAGTCCAATACATTCTTTATATAGCTAGTTTTATAAGTCATTAAAAATGGATTTTTTTATAAATCACCTCCAAAAAATTTCAAGAATACAAAAAAATGGGATCTAAATTTCAACATTTACCACCATAAAAAAGAGAGCTGCCAATAAATATTCATGTCTAAGAACATGAAGTAACTGAGGACATACATTGTGTATTTTCAGTATGACTGGTAAATTGGAAGCCGATTAAGGTAAACTAAATCCTGAGGAACTGGCAAGGCATACTGCAGGTCTGTGTGGATCTTTCTGTACGTTTGCAAAAATTAGCTTTACCAAGTATTTGCTTGGTGGTATCTTCAGCTACAGATATTAATTTAAGGAATTATTAATCCTTAAAATGTAGCCTGAAACATTCCAGTCCTCCTTTTGGATTTTTCTTTTACCTTCCCATTGGATATTTTCTCTAAATGCAGCCTTTTTTTTTTTCTACGAAAAGTCTTACATAAATACACATTTTTAAGAAGATATTCAAATGTCCATCTGTTCCCTGAAACTAATTCTATAAAAAGCTGACAGTAGACACGTTTTTAAACAAATTTCAGATTCAATTCAGAATTTATATTTAAAACTGATTTAATGGGAAGGTTAGAGAAGTCCACTTGATGTTTCATAATATCATCCATACTATTCTTTAAAAAGTTTTTCTTCAAATAAAAGCCTATGTTTATCTGTTTCTTAATAAGAGAAATGTAGTGTTTTCAAATATTTTTGTCTTCTAGGGAAGATTCAGCTCTGTGAAAAATAACTGGGTTTACCAGTGGACAAAAGACCAGGGAGTTAGCAAATTGTAATGTAAAACCTGACAAAAATTTATTTACTTTGTGAGACATCTATTGGACTTAAACCCAATTTCTGACTCGTATGTGTAGTTAATTATTTATAATAACATACACAGAGAGAGTCTGAATCAGAACATAAATTCTAACTTCACAGTGAGGCTTAGCTTTATTTCAGCTATTGGATTTTTATCTAGTTATATATATGCATATATATCAAATTATACTGTTGCTGTATTAGAAATGTACAATGTGTTGCATTTGATGCATTCTTAGCCTGTAATAACACATACTGTCAAGTTCAGTACTAGAAAAATTGAAAAAATACAATTGTTTGAGTAGCACAGTAAAGAAAGTGTTGTTTTCTAAGTAACTAATCTTGTCCAAAACTACTATCTGTTCTTAAAAATGTCTTGGACATATGGACTAAATAGTTGATAGCAATGAAAGAATCTTTGTGTATGAGTGTGTAGGAGTTTAGGAGAAGGAAGGAGAAGTAGGTGTTAAGCATGACAGTAAGGTGGGAACAAGTGACAATGGGGGAATGAGAAATTTAATGCAGAAACGTATCTTGTGCAAGTAATCCTTGACACTTATGTAATTTTATGTATGACTGTATCTACAAGCTATATCTGATTCAATACCTCTGCACTCTTACTCTGCTGAAAGTGTGAGGCAGCTTATTCCTTTTTATCTTAAGACAATTTTTGTACATAAATTTTTATGCACATTCTATCAAAGAAAATAATCTTGGGTACTGTCTTATGTGTCTTTCCAGGATGCCGGTAGCTATTGGTAGAAGTTTCTTTTCATACAAGACACATAAGACTCTTCAGTTGTGGCTTGGTGGTCCTTGAGTACTTATAATGAAAATTTGATGTCATATCTTTACTTGTATCTTTACTTGACAGAATTCATGGATACGGAAAAGGTGACAGATTTCGTATTTGTATGGAAAAAAGTTATATTTATCATGTACCTCATACCTTATCTTTTCAGGTTACATTCCTAACAAGTGTTTATAGAGTAATTGAAAATAATAGTTTTTTTATATATTGAAATAAAATCAATTTATTTATAAAGTGTATAGAATGTGGGATATAAGAAAGAAACTATTTACTCTGCTTAGGTTTGGGGAAAAGTTTTCTAACCTTTAACAGCTAATTAATTTAGTTGCTGAGTGATTAAAAGAGCAGCGGATTATATTAAGAAGTTAACAACTCTCAGTAATGACCTGTTCCCCATTGGTATGCCTCTAACTTTATTACCTCTTGTGATAATTAAATAAAAACAGACCTGTGTAAGCTCCCAGGAAACATAACAAAAGTTAAATTATGATCTTGTGTCATGCTGATTTTTGTTGTGTGTTTAATGGTTTTGTTTTCCTTCTGATTGTTCGCAACAGGTTTTCTTCGTTACAAGTGTGTGTTTTAGCATGTGGTTCTGGTTTGCATATGGAAGAACTAAAGATGAAAGGTTAGAAAGGCTGTGTTAGAAGCTCATTGTCATAAAATAAACTTGACAAGGGATTAAGTTTAGTTTTATCAATAACATAAGATTTTAAAAAATAGCTGTTGTGGCTTATGGACAGTTTACATTGTTTAGATCTATGGTTTTCTCTCCATCGTATTAACAAAAAAGGGCAACTAAAATGATCAAGCTCAGACTTGTGTATAGATAAGAAGAGATATTTTCAGCGTTTCATAGGAAATGCAGGTTGTCTTAATATAAAAACATCTCTTCTTTAAAACTCTCATTTCTTCAGGCCAGTATTTAAAATGTGACATTTTCAGTTGCGCTGGCACATTCCTTCTGTTGAACCATGTACAGGAACAGCACAGTGAGGGCTCCACTGGCTGTTTCATCAAGAAGTGACCTCAAAAAGTGAGCTCACAAACCTGAAAGAGCTGGGAGAACCTGTCACCAAGAACATCAAAGTATCCTGTGTAGGTTCTTAGGTCCTTTTATTTAGGGCATGTGCATCCTCTCATAGTTCATTCATTATCTGACAACCACTCAATAAAATTTTAGACTTTTTAATGTATTTTAATTTTTTTCAGTTGTTTTAGGTTCCAGAACAAGCATGAGTAAAGAATTACAATGTTTAGAAGAGAAAATGTTGACAAGTTCATTCCTTTTTGTATCCCAAAGTTAATTCCAGACTTGTATCATACTTGCTCTGATGAACCCACTTCCTTCAGCAGTTTATATACCTACACAGAGTACACATTATATGTGAGAAATAAAACTTTTGACCTTGGTCCTATGTCCCACTGATTTATATATTCCCCTGGTGTCCAAGACCTAATTTATTTATGAACTTGTAGATGAGAAAAAAGACTGTGTCTTGTAAGCAGCCAGTGTGGGGACGTGGTTTATTTTCAGTTTCTTGTATTTCTGAGTATACTCCTTGCTCTCTTGTGAAAGTGTTATATATTCCTGAGGGTTGGTGGCTTCATGCCCAGGTGTGTTGCATTTCTGGAGCTAGGAGGCAGGAAAGTATACTTTATATGCTCTCAGTCTATAATCTGCTAGGATGAAAGTCACTGTCTCAGCCAGCTGTAGATAATAGAACACCTTCTTTACATAAACTATCATCATTTGATATCCTTAATTGAGGAGCAGTTCTACATCGTAGCCTGTGTCAAACAGTTTAAAAACATAAATTTTTAAACAAAGGAGATAACATTATAGATAAAATTCTCAACATATTTTCCTTTGCTAAAGACAACCATATGAAATTTATCCCAAGCTATTATCAGCCAAATATTATTCATGCAGTGAAAATATTTAACTGTAGTGAAGATTGTTTTGGATGATATTGTTTATGCAAAGAAGTTCTGCAATCAGGATATACATAACTTGAATATGTAAAGCAATATTTTGTTACCTGATACACAAGAGAGAGGTAGGACCTATTGAGTTCTTAGTTTAAGTACTAGTGTGCTCACCATTCCTATGTCTTTGTTGACCAGTCAGACAGCATTTTGGAGAGGAATAGTTGGCACCTGTAAATCCCTGGAAAGGTTCTTCATGGCTCCTATGTGTCTTTCTTGTACTGTCAGCGCTGGTGTGGTATGAAATATGAAACTCTCCTATGTTGGCATTTACTTCCTTAGGCCCTTGACCTACTAATAATTAATAACCCTACTTCAGTCTATAATTGCAGCTAAATTTAGTCAGCTGTTTTGTACCTTGCATCCTTGGTACAAAACCAGGGGTTTGGAGTGAGGGTTGGCTAAGGTGAGGGAGGGCTGTAGTGGGTCTGGAGAAAGAAAAGGTGACAAGTTATAGATTGTAGTTAGGTATCCTTTGTATTTGTGTATATTTTTTATACATCATGCAGGTGTAATTTTCCAGACCTTACAGCTCACTTCACATGTTCCTCTGTATGTGAAATAGAATAAGAGTGGTTGCTTTAGGATTCTGAAGTTGAAGAAATTTTAACCTAGGTGATGATCCCTAGCAGAAATCTTCTGGCTTTTTGCTCAGAGCATTTATATACATTCAGTAGAGTGCTCTGCCACTGTCAACAGTTGGAGTAAGAGTGTGACAGAGCAGTACAGGACAATTAAAATTAATGGATTCCCACCAACCAATGACAGCAAAGGACCGCTAAAAGTCATCCAGTTCTGCAGACTGCCCTGAACCTGCCTTATGCCCATCTAAAACTGTGAGCAGGCCTGAGGAACAGGACTGGACATGGGCTGCCAATGCGCGCTCACAGCTGTGAAAGCCGACTGCGTCCTGGGCTGCACCAACAGGAGCACGATCAGCAGGGCGAGGGCGGTGATTCTGCCCCTCTGCTCTGCTCTTGTGAGACCCACCTGGAGTGCTGCGTCAAGCTCTAGGGCCTCAAACATGAGAAGGACATTGACCAGCTGGAGCAGGTCCAGAGGAGAGTCAGAAAGCCAGGGATTGTAGCTCCTGTCCCGTAAAAAACCAATCTGACAGAGTTGGAGTTGTTCAGTCTGGAGAAGAGAGGCTTCAGGAAGACCTCATAGCAGCCTTTTTGTACCTAAAAGGAGATTGCTGTAGGGATTCATGCAGCATAACACGTTTATTTTAGGTCACGTGTGTCTGTGTCTATTAGTTCTTGACAAGGCCTAGCAAAGAGACTTAGTCTATACTTCCTAGGACTCAGCTGACCAAAGTGTGTAAAAGAAAAAATAATTACTGTTTATAAAATGGTTTAATGTTTAGGGTGAAGTTCATCTATTTTTGTTTTATGGAATCTGACCCTAGATATTTAGGGAAGAGTTTGAAAGTCTGTGAAGAATTGCTGTGGACTTCCAGCAATAAATATGAAATAGCAGTATCTCAATAGTAAATCTGAAAATATATATTTTTATATGTCTAAGAAAAATATAGCAGATTTTAGAGGCAATGAAAAGATAACATAAAATAGTATTGTGGCATTTAGGGGTACAGTTTCTTCTGTTGTAAGCATATTAAACTGCTATCTGCTATTCATCTTTCCTGACTTCAACAGAAAGGGCAAAACTATAATGTTTCTACAATTCTAATGCCTTTTCATTGTTTTAAACTTTTATTTCTCAATTATTATTTATGTTGTGAGTTTTCTAGTTTATTAGTCATGCAAAAATACCTTTCAGTAATAGCCTGGTCTTTTCTACTTTTACAGCCATTTCACTATAGCACTGATTGATTTATTTTACTAATGGCAGTGAAGTGGTGTTGCAGCAAACTAGGCTTGAGTTCAATTAGAAAGTGTAATTTTAGTTAAGTCCATGTCCCAAATTCAAGGGAAAAGATTAAAGTACTCTCATGTGGATGGATAGGATATTTTGCTACCCAGAAGAAATGTATCATTAAGAGTTACTTAAGTAATTTTGAAGAAGTGTATTAGATTATTGTTCTACCTCAGGTACTGCTACAGGACCACAAATAAACAATATGTGTTATTCAGCTTGAGTTTAATACAAGTCTCTGCTCCTTCATAAAAGGAAAATATAGTATCAATTTCTGGAAGTTCTGCAGTTTATGGTCTATGGAAGGTCAAATGAAATGAGATCCTTTTCAAATTCTAAACATTTAAAAAAGGAGTTTCAAGGACAATGCCTAAGACATTGGACAGAGTTTCAGAGTTTCTGCTTTTGCATGGTTATGTTTATACAGTAAGATAATATTTTTTACTTCAAAAGGATCAGTTCCTTTCAAACCTTACTTTTTTTTGGTTAGAATTTCATATATATAAATAGAAGCTCTTGACATTTTGCATCATTCTCTACCCTTGCTCTTTATATAGAACTCTCATTGATTTCAATTCTGTATATTGAATTAGACTAGGGTGGATAGCTTTTCATTTGTAAAAGATGGGAAAATATTAACCTCTGTGCTCATAAAAAGTCTGTTAAATCTCCTTTAATTACTAAATGCTTTAAATAACATCTCAGGATTAAATGTTACAATTCCTAGGCCATCACAAATTGAGATGCCATGAATTTATGAAGGAGAGTCCAATGAGTTCTGAACATCTTTCTTTAAAATTCACTGTTCCAAAAGTTGTGTGAAATGCTGCTTGTTTTTGCAATGGACATTTGGAATCATGGTGACATTCGGTGTCCATCTAAGAGTATTTTAAATTACAAAAATGTTATAATAATCACCTTCAATGGACTCACAAGGATGTATTTTCTTTGACTTCCCTCAGAAGCTTTCCCACAGTATTACTCTGGAGAGGAAAAAAATTGTCCATGCAGTTTTTTCCGTGAAAGGAAGGGTTAATGAATTTTTGTTAATCCTAAATCTCTACTACTGAACTCTGCTCTAGACTGATTTAAAGACAAGTTGAACTAAGAAGTCTTCCTGGACATGGATGTTCCTTAAGAGTTGTCTTAAGAGGAAGGTGACAGTGAAGGAAAAAAGGACATGGAAATATTTAATATTTTGAACTATAATATTTTTCCTTTTTTGTTTACTTCTCTTTAAACAACTTTTTCATAGTCTAAGTAAAACTGTCTATGATACTGTTGGATTGCTGCAAACATGATCCTTGAATATCTGAAAGCTCAAGACGATGAAATTTTTGACTTGGGAAGTGAAGGATGAGAGTGGAATGGCAAAACCCCACGAAATTCCAATAAAATGAGTTAATTGTTAGTAAATAAAGGGGATTAATTTTTATAATACACATTACTTCTGCATATACTATCTTGGAAGATACCAAGGCAATGCGTTTTATGTCCAAGCTATTTGATATATGGAAGTAGAAAATATAATTTAATTCCCCTAACATGAGTAAGCTAAGTCCTTACAATGCCTCAGTGGACAAAACCAATGTTTATAAATATAGAGACACTATAGAGAGTGGTTTTTATTACATACAGAACTTCTGATAACAAAGGTATTAAATTGCTCTTCTGTTGATTGAGTGGATATTGGATGTGCCACATGGACTCTACAAGCAGTAAAGAGAATATGTGAGTTATAATAGACTCCAGAAATTGGCATTTCTATTATGTTTGAGTCTCCAAGTTCTGCAAAAGGCGAAGTGACTTGAATACAGCCCTTCTCCAGTATGGAAAAAATTACCCAGCTTTAAAACAAAGCATAACATCCTTTTTTGCTATTTTGCTATTGATTTTCCTGGTTTGTATTTGGCACATGGAAAGATATAGCTAGCATCTCTGAAAGCATTGTCTTGAAAGGAGTGCGTGTGGTTTTAAATGAAACATTTTTCCCTGGTAAAAAAAAAAGAGCTGTTGTGAATATGTTGGAGGGATAATGCACTGTACTCCTTCTGAATAGTTATTTAATATCACAAGCCTTGATTTTAAAGCTTTGAGTAGGTACAAAATGCTGAAGACTTCTGCCATAGGAACCGGTTCTTTAGGAACAGCTCAGTTTTTAGAAACTCTGTTCTTTAGCTACAAACCAAACTGTGTTTTCTCTACAGAAGTAATGCAGAATTTTAAAAGGAGAAAGTGGAAAATACTGCAAACCAGATACCCAGAAAATGAGGGCCTATGTTTGATGTATCTGTGTTTCCTTTTGCAAGGTTGGCGGTTTTTCGAACTAGAAAACTTTTAAAAATTTCTGTATTACTTCTTTGTTTAAATAGCTTTTTTAAACATTGCCTTGAGAACTTAGCATCATCAAAAATTCCTTTATTCAGATATTTCTGTGGAGCAAACAGACTTATTCCTTGTTACAAGAAAACCAAAGTAATAGAATTTTGCATCAAAATACTAATTGGGATTAGCGTTACAGGGAGGAAGTCTAACAAGAATGTTGTTTAGTAGAGAGATGTCTTTATTAATTGCACAGGCTGTTCAGTTTTTCTTTGATATATTTTTCAAAAAGAGTTTCTCAATTAAAAGTGTGGTGGTAAAAGGTCTTATAAAAGGAACGCCATAGGTAGGTGGATTTTTTTCTGTTATTCCTGTGAACAGAAATTATGCAAACAAGAACAAAGAAGGAAATTAATAGAGGTCCTTATTAAAAGAATTTAACCTTATACTCAAAGCGATTTAAAAATTTGTGGCAGATAATTAGTGTCTAATTCCTTGTGTGTACAGTTTAAGAGATCAGGAACTTTGGCTACTCCATTATTTCCTCTGCATGATGGTTAAGCAGATACGGAGTCAGAATAAAATTTGGGGTTTGTTTTGGTGGAAGGGGAAAGATGTGCTATATCTTTCCATTCAGGGAGACAGGATGTCAAGATATCATTTAATTTAGAAAAGTAGGAAATATTGATCTCTAGTACATAACGCTTGAATTCATAAAGTTTTGTGGTTCATTATTTTATCCAGGCCTTTGCTTCAGGCTTAAGCTATATTTGCTCCATTTTGTCAGGAGAGTACAGACTGACACCTGACTTCCTACTGTCTGATGTGTGAATATATGTTTTAGGAAACAGTGGAGCCTGTCTTGAGCACGGAGCCATATGAAACATTGGCCAAACAAAGCAAAACAATCCAGCATTTTAGGGTCCATCTGTTAAAAAAATATTGCAAAGCTGTTTTCTCCACTGCTGAAGGAAGGTAATCTGCCCAGTATGTAGTTTATATATTTATGCTTCAATTTAATGTAATTTTGAATGCTTGCTTTTCCCTTGGGAAAGAAACATGAATTGTTTTGTTTAATCAGAGACTTATCAAGAAATTCAAAAGAGATTGCATGTGATTGGAATTAAATCTGTGTTGTTAAAAGGCAGATATAAATATTAATTACATTTTATTTTTAATTTAGCTAGGCCTGTAGTAAGAATTTTCTTTGGAGAGAAATAAACCTTTTAAACCCCTACAAATACAAATATGCAGACAAATGATTATGGAATTATGAACAGCAAAGCAATTGTTATGTTGACTCTGACTGAGTGAAGCAACACCATTTAACCAACTTTTTTAGCAGAACCGGAAACAGGGGCAAAATATGTGATTTTTTTCTCAATGAAGCCTTCCTTGCAATCACTGATGGAATATTTTAAAAGGGTCCAAGTCACTGGAAAGAGGACACTGAAAAATAAATAAAGCGTGGGAATCAATAAATTAGGTTATTAGTTATTAAATAATTAATAAATTTTGCACCTGCAAAGAAGTATCAGAATATTTTATTATATAGACATGATTTTTTATCAGTTCTTAGTTTACTTTATTGCTTCATAGATTTTCTGACATTTCTCATTACAAAAATTGGTTTTAAATATTTGTGGCTTATAGTATTTTTTCATATATTTTTGTAATATTGGTCAGTCTAGAATTTAGCCCTTATTTTGAATGACTTTTTTCAACATTTTAAGTTCGGCCTTCTGGAAAAGATTGTTAAAGGAAAAACTTGTTCCATTAAAACAAAGAAACTGTCATAGATTACTGAGTTTAAGGAGATGGGTTCAAGGCTAATAATATGAGAAACTCTTTTGGCTTCATATTTTTAGGTGTACATTTGCTGCTGGGAGCATTTCTGACGGAAGTGCAGGGAGGTCATAGGTAGACAATCTGAAGTAGAAGACCTTGAAGCAAGGAGCTGGAGTGATGAAACAGGAGGATGAAGAGGAATATGAACAAGAGGGGTTCTGGGAAGAAGAAGGATAATAAACAGAAAGAAATTGCAGAAAAAAAGGAAGAGACTGGCATGCTTCCCCAGTTGAGAGATTAGCACTGGTGTGTAGTGAGCCTTGCTTTGTACTTTGAAGTTTTTAGGAATAAGTTAAATAGCCAAGAAGAATGGTAGTGAGACAAAAACCAGGGACGATGAAAGTTCAGAGTAGAACACAAAGCAGTGTAAACCTTTTTCATAATAGGATGGAAGTTAAGATTGCACATGCAGTTTTATTTCTATATAATTACCTAATTTTTTGTCTGTTCATTTTTTGGAGGTGGGGGAGTATGCCTAAAAGAAATATAGGAGTTTAAAGTAACAGGAAAGAGAAAATAATTTTCCTCTGCATGGTGTCATACAGATGCCCACTTTGCTAACCAGATAGAATTACGGATTTCTGTCATGGGGTGCTGCTGTTCTAGAAATAATTTCATTAGTGAAAATAGTTAATTGGCATTTACTCATGATAGAATCACTTTTCTGCCAGAATTTAGGAAGCCAGTTTGGATCTGAGGAGCAGTAATTTATCTTCTGTATTTTCAAGGCAATATTTCTATCAGATTTTGTATCTGAAAAGACCATGTGGTATTTATTTGGATGGTTTTCTTTCTCTGTTTATCTTTTATTTCCTTTCTTGAATTTGGAAAATTTCTAGTAGCACAAACATTCTATGTAGCCTTTTTTATTGAGAAGATAACTATTGCTATGAATGCAAGTATTAAAAAAAGCAGGAATCTAAACACATATGGAAGACCTAATATTGCAATACTTATAATTGACATGCATCAATTTGTTAGATAATTTTATCTTCGTAGGTGACAGTCCTATGGATATGGTATTTTAGGAGAAAAGAAAGAAATTCAAGAACTGTTCAGAAATGTTTGACAGGCTTCAGGAAAATCATGGGAGAAAAAGTATAGTATAATTTGAATATTTTTAGAAGATTAACAAGAATTAATTTCTATGTGTGCTTATTTTCTAAAGTTTACATAGTTTCAACAATATAAGTGAGTTCTAATCTCCATAAAACTGTTGATCCTAACTGGCATTTGTGAAAAAATAATCATATGCTTATTTCTTCCACCATTCAGTCTGTAGAGGTGGGAGACCCTTGGCTACTTTGAGCTGAGTATCCTTTCATTTCTGTGTGAATATTCTTTCCAATACTGTATATTAAATAAAATAACTCTGTTTTATCTGGAGTGTTGGAGCTTTGTTGCATAAACAATTCTATTTTTGTTATAACTCATGTTATAGTAGTCTTTAAAAATTAAATCACATTTGAATGATACCTCACAGCCCAGAACTTTCTCTGAATAATAGTTGAAAAATATGCATAATAGTGATACTCATCTGAACATACTTTTTTCTTCTTCATTCTAATATGCTACACTTTGATTATGAAGGGCTGAGGTTATAAGACAAACATTGTTTCATTGGCTCTGCTTTTATCTTTTTGAAGGTAAGGTGGTCTTGCTATCAGACTTTAGGTTGATTTGGTGTACTGTTTTCACTAGCTACTCTCTCAGGATTAATAAGGTATGAGTAAAATAAAATGTGCTTCAAAATGAAATTGGAATTGCCAGAAATGCAACAAGAGAACTGCTGATATGGAAGAAATGCTCAGTTAATTCATTTTATTATATAAATAAGTTATACTTTCTGAGAGAAATCCAGCTATGTTTGCTGCTGTAGTTGCATGATACTGCAGATCATTAGCATATTTTCAGAAGAAGCATTCTCTCCCTTCACCATTATAAATATTTATGAATTATATTCTGATTTGGTTTTGCATATATTTTATGAAACATATTTGGGTATAACTTAGTGTATTGCATCCAAGTTACAGGCAAAGTTGGAGTACCAGACACAAACAAGCAGATATATGCAGATATATATAATAATAATTGGTTAAAACTTACTGTACCTGTGTATCCATTCAGGATATTGGAATGATCAGTTCTCTATAACTGTTCTGAAGTTTCCTGTGTAAATAGATGGGGTTTTTTTAGCTTTATGCAGTCTAAAGACATTTCTGTTTAGGCTGTCAATCACGAGCAGCTGCATTAGTTTGTTATACAGTTCTGTATATGGTTTAATTATACCTTAAATAACCTTTCTTTGCACTTCTCAGTAACTAATCTGTTATAATTTGCGTTGCTGCCATTAGACATTATGCTTTCAAGGTTTCTCCTGTCTTGTGTTGCTATTTTGTATCTTTTAATACAGTTTCTGTTTTTTTCTTCAGAAGCCTGTGAGATGTTGCTTCTTGATAGCAATAATAAATTACATTTATTATTACTGTGCCATTAAGATTCTACAGTTAATCCAGGGTCATTCAGTCTACAAATATAATAGGGTCATTAAGAGATTTCTCACAGATGGAGACAAAGTACATTCATAACTGCTTGTTACTAATATCTATTTGTTATCATGTTATCTCTAGTCCTTTATCAAAATTGTGTGGTTTCAGTGATAGAGACATACAGTTCTTGTAGTGGTGGGTACTGCTGTTGTACAAGAAGTATCTGACATCTTGTTTAGACTTTCATTATCCTTCGATACTGTCTAATGCTTTTGATTCTGTCTCATAAGTGAGGAAAACTTACAGCATCCTACAATCATAAAATGCCAAGTCCCTGAGCACCACATCTAATTGTCTTTTAAATACCTTCAGGGATGATGACTCAGCTGCTTCTCTGGGCAGCTGGTTCCAGTGCTTCACAACCCTTTTGGTGAAGAGTTTTTTCCTAATATCCAATTTAAGCCTTGCCTGGCACAACCCGGGGCCATCTCCTCTCCCCCTGTTGCTTATTACTTGGGAAGAGAGACTGATCCCCACCTTGCTTTCGGGTAGTTGTAGAGCAATAAGGTATCCCCTGATCCTCCTTTTCTCTAGGGAAAATAACCCAAACTTCCCCTGTTGTTCTGCATAGGACTTGTTCTCCAGACCCTTCCCCAGCCCCATTGCCCTCCTCTGAATACACTCCAGCACCTCAAGGTCTTTCTTGCAGGAAGGGGCCCAAAACTGTAAGTAGAGTATTCAAACTGCAAATGAAGGCAAAATAATTCAGGGAACTAAATTATTAAAACAGTGTTTCATGGAATATATAATGAAATAAAAGTCCTTGGAATTGTTATAGATACAAACTCCCAAATAAGTTCTCTGGTGACCTAAATGAAGTAGAAAACATGCATATTAGACTTGCAATGCAATGTGCTACTGCAAATACCTTGTAATGTATGATTAGATTTTTATAATTTTTTTTTTAAACTGAAGAGGTATTTTAAACAAATATGAAGGACTGTAATAGGTTCATGTATACAAAAAAAAATTAAATGTGCAAACTTACTTTGAAAGAATTGAAGAAAGCAAATATGATTTGGTGGCTCTTAATGAAGGTTTATGATGTAGTCTTTTTTAATTGCTGTGAAATTTCTGATATGGTGTGGATGCATGAACCTGAATGGGAACTTCCTTACTGACCTCAGTTGCTAAGCCATGGTGATGACTGAAAAACTGTGGTGCTGTACATTTTGCTGTCAGCTTATAGCATCTGAGGCAAACTGTGAGAGCAAACCACAGATTTTATCAAGAAATAGTTTTTTATATATTTTATACTATAGGGATTTGATAAAATTTTTAAATTGCCGTAACACAGAGCTGAGATCAGGACTTTGGAGTGGCACTGCACAAAAAAACCTTTAGGTCATTTGGAAAGTGTGTATTGAGTAACAGTGCATATTTACCAAAATATATATTTAACAAAACCTCATTTAGATACATTTGTGTGAACGCTAAATTCTAGTTGCCTAGAATTAGAATGGTTTGTGATCTTGTGAAATTGCCCATATTCAGGGAGACAGCATAGTTCTTCAAACAGATAGCTTTTTTAAAGAGGGTGGTGACACTTCATGTAATTAAGTGTTCAGCTGTTTGCCTCCAGGGCTAGGAATGTGAACACTCAGCAAAAATATGGCAATATCCAAGAGCTGGAAAACCACTTGAAAACAAAGGGAGGAGGGGATTTGCCACTAAATGGATCTGTCTTTCTCTCTCTACATTTCAGTGTTGAAATTTGTACCTCAGAAGACATTCAACCAGTGGGCTGAAGTAGGGTGGCACTGAAGTATCAGATGAATATCAGCTCTAGCCAACTTGGAAATGTCCCAGAACACGTTTGGTCTGGCCTACTGTTTTGGCTTCTAGAGTGTTTTATTTGCATAGTTTTGGTGCACAGTACAAAGACAACAAGAGCCCAACTTTTCCATATCATAGAAAACTGTGTCCATAGATTACTTTTCAGTAAAGAGTCCAAATTCAGACTGTATTTTTATCATTTCTAAACAATATAATTCTTCCTTTTTAGCATAAAAATTACTGAATTGAGGAAAAGAATTTAAGACAGAGAGACTGATATAGTGTGTACTGCCAGCACATCTGGAAGACAGTTATTCTCTAATTACCCAAGAGACTGAAGATAAAGCTGGCAGCTTTGCTGCTGTCATAAATCCCATCACTTCTAAAGGAGTTAATGGCTGCCCAGCTAATCAGTCTTTGTTATCTTGTAATATTCAGAGAAAAAAATAAAGGCCATAAAATAAAAAGCAAAGAAAACTCACTGGTCTGTTGCATTAAAATGTGTGGTTTTGTCTTTCCAATGCAATCCCAACATATCTGTCTTCCAGTGTTTAATTTGGTTTTAAAATGTGCAAGCATTTAGTTGTGTGGATGAAAATTGGTTCTGTAGATGGAATGGCTGTTGTTGTTACTAAGTTCCCATCTTTCATCTCATCTTTTGAGCTATGTGCCTGAGCTATGCTTAAAATGGCTGTATCAATTTTACCACCAGCTGCAGAGCAGGTCTGCCTGTAACAAGCTTGCTACTTTTATTCTAAATTTGACTGTAAAAGAAAAGAGAACATCACATGTGAAAACCCAGAGTATTTGTCTTCCTTTTCTTAGGAGGCAAGAGCCACAAATTACTTACCTGTCAGTAGAACTAAATGAAAAAAAGACAAATTCTATTAGTGTACAGTGCTCTCACTGGGGCAGATAAGCTGAAAGATAAATTTTCTTAATGACATAAATAACAACTCAATTTGGAAAGGGTCCTGAATATCATGGGGGACATTTGAACATTGCCAGCATGTCGCCAAAGTTCACTAACAGAATAAGGAGAAAACTTCATATCCCTCAATAAAATTTTGCTTATATCACTTTCTTAGTCATGGAGTGCTTAGGAAATAAAAAAATGTATGGTGCTTACAGAACATTCCTCTCTTACTGATGGATGAAATGAAAAATAATGTTAGATCGAGATGATCAGTGGGATTCCCTTCTGTAGTTGATAAAACTGAGTTATGTCTCACTGGGTCTGAGACACATTACATTATCCCATACTTCATAAAAAGGCCACTACCTCTTCTCTTAAGTGTCCACTGAATAGCTTTCTTCAGGGGTTCCTATGTCCTGAGCAGTAGTGGGTCACAGTAAAGTTTATTAACTATCTGATTTATTTTTTTAGTGCATGAAAAAGGTCTGATGTAAGTAGATGTAGTCACACATCCAGAGTTTTAGGAGAAGCACCTGGTTATCTATTGGTAAACTTCAGTGCCATACCATTAGCTGCAAGCTCGTCTTCCTTGGGGTTTAGGATTTTGGGCACCCAGCTCCAAACACATGCATTTCAAGTTGTAAGGCAATATTGTAATGTGTTATTATGTACAGAATCTCCTGCTCTGAATTTCAGATTCTCAGATATTCATGAGTGAGTGCAGCCTTGTGCTGAAGAATTCCCAATCATTTGCTGTAGTTCTTTTATTGGGATTTTGGTTTATTTCCCCAAACATATTTTAGCTGACATATAGGAGTCACCAGATTTAAGATGACAGCTATACCTGCCTTGGACTAAGAATCCCCATCCTACTGCAAGATACCTCTCAGTCAGATTTTCTCAGCTCAGATACAGCAATGTATCTTCCTTCTGAGTGGCCTTGCTGCTCTGTTCTGGTGTTTTCATGGGAAGGTGGGACTGTCAGAGCAAAGCAGCGTGGCTGGGACCATAACAGATCTGCAAGTGCAGCTGAGGTTTGTCTCCCCTGTTCGCTCCTCACAGGAGTGGGATGTGAGTAATAGCCTCACGCTGCTCTGAGTCATAGCAGGGAACTTCATCAAAACAGAAAACTGCCAGGGTGTTTTCTACTGTGCACCTTGTCATCCCACCTTGTTACTGTCTTGTGGGAAAGCTGGTCTGAATAGATGCTTTTTGCTTGTGCCCTAAAATGGTAGGAAACAGCTCTAGAAGACTCTTCCAAAATAGCTAACTGATTTTCAGTTGATCATTAACATAAAATCACTTGATGCTACCCACCTCTACTCAAAAATAGCTAGGCAAAGTAGTCCAATTGTATTTCTCTCTGCTTTGCTGTCATGGGATACTTTTGTGTTGAATTGTTTCAGGGAACCACATGGGGAGATTTGTCAAACTGCCATTTAGTGAGTGTGGCCAGACTGACTTTGAATGTTCTGTTTTCCATTTTGCAGCATTTTTGAAGTCTCCAAATCAGATTTTTTAACAAGTGTTATTTATGGTCATCACATGACAAAAAGAAAGGCTTTTGCTATTTGAGTTTGTAATAGAAAGCAACTTCAGGAGAAAGCAAAGGATCTAACATTTCTTTTTTGCCTCATGCGTAGCTCAGGGACTAGCTAGGTAATTACTTGAAGTCTTAATTCATACTAAACACTCTCAATGCCAAAAAGAATTAGAGACTTGTCTTTGGGTTGCATTAATTGACTTAGTTCAAGAATGATTTTCCCAGATTTGTCTGTCTTAAAAATTCAGAAGTCTCCTCTCACATCCTGGTTTATTAATCTGGGATATTTTAGCCATTGAATTCTTAATAGTTTACTTTAATTGCCTTCGGGAAGGAGAAACAAAAAGAGTTGCAATTATTTTTTCTTCTCCTTAATCCACACAATGTTCCTGTAAGGGTTTCTCATGGCAAAGAGTACACAGAAAAAATACTGCAAAAGAATAGATAATTTTTACATATAATCTGGAATACCCTTGAGAATTTCAGTTTCTCTCTGTCCTATTTCTACTTCTATGATCATTAAAATCATGTCATAACACTATCCCCGTTTTCCTCAATTATATACTAGTGACAAAATCAGAGTCCAGGCTGCTCACAGTGGAAGAGGTATTTATGAATTTTTACAAAGTTCCTGCTTGTGCATCTGAGTCATGTCCTTTCTTCATTTTCTACAGATTTCTAAAAGAATGATTTCTTTATAGTGTCTTGCTTTTGAGCTTTTTGTTTTGTGGCTTAATGTTATGCAAATACACTCTGAGCTATTTTCACACATTCAGAAAAAGAAATTAATAGTTCATTTTAGCAGTAGTAACTATTTTCTTTTAGATGGCATCCCTATACATATTTTTGAATTATAAAACAGCAAAATAGACATATTTGTTAGTAAGACCTCTGTATTCTCTGCCACTATAAAATAGCCTTCAATACTATGCAAAAGGAAGGGAGATGACTGGGAGGGAACAGATAAATTACTACTAAAATGGGTATGCAAGAATCTGTGGCTGTGGATTGATGATAGAAATGGATCAGTGCCTTGTTGATTCTGGTCAGAAAGCCACCCTGATTTTATGCCTTCCCTGTGTTTTCCTCCTCAGAAAGCAGTGGAACAGCCATTTAGTTGTGCCACCTGAGAGACGGCTGAGGGAGCTAATCCTGCTCTAGCAATACATAAATAAGAAATAAGTACAGTAGCCCTCCACTTTTTCTTGCCAGCCAAAATGATTTATTATAAGGCTTTAAATCTGGTTCCACAAACAAATATTCTTGTATTCTGGCACCAGCTGTGCACTGAGGTAGAGGTCACAAATAAATGGTTGGAGCCAGGGGCACCTAAAACTAGTTTTGTTGCCAAGGGCATCTTAACCTGAAAACACAGCCTTAGAATAATATTAGGAACAGAAATATTTATACTCCCTGCAGGGAGCTGGATCTGTTTTCTCTTGTGTTTGGTTAAAGTAAATTTAAAAATAGAAAAATGTATGAAACCATCAATGATTCTCTCCATTTGAAACTAATGAGAGAGAAAAGAAAACACAATTTCATCACAGTTTTTGCAGATTTGAGGCTTGAATCCCAAAGCTATTTTTTTTTCTCAGTCTTAATGTTTATTAGGGCATTTCATTTGAATATGTAAGATTTTAACATCTGAAGTAACTATTTGCTTTCTTAAGACTTTTGTGCTTTACACCCATTCCAAGGTGGCCATACTAGAACTGTGGAGCAAGAGCAAGAGAACATGCCTTCTTGAAAGTAAATTTCTTTTCTATAAGAAGGTCAGAACATCCATTTTTTGTGACACTAAGTATTACATATTTTGGGCACCTGATGTGAGAGTCAAATAGAACATTTTATCAGGTATAATCTCTAGGAATCACAATATTTTAAAATCTGATCACATTCTCAAAAAAAAAAAAAACCAAAAAAAACCCAAAAAAACCCAAACAAAAACCAAAAAAAAAAACAACAAGCAAAACAACCCAAAACAGTACTGATGTGATTTTTTTTTCAGATAGTTTGCTTATAGAAGATTTACTTCTTGCCAGCATAGATGCTTTAAGGATTCAACATATTTTCCTCAGAGACACCATATTAATCCACAGATGTCTATACTCAGGCTACATAAAAGGACCATTATTGACCAGCCAAAGGAATCAAATCATGACTTCCTTCTTCATATATTCCATGAGGAAAGGAAAGAGCTTCCAATGAAATGCTAGAAATGCTTTGTAGAAATGCTTCTCTGTCTAGCTGTCTTTCACCTCATGAAGGCTTCAAAAGGGACAGTGAGTGAATCACACTCAGGACTTGAAATGAAGCTGAAATTTCTCTTCCATGTTGTGAGACCGACTCCTCATTCAGAATTTATCCTTTCTGGCTGTATTTCTGGATTCAGGAGCCCTTAGTATTACCTCTGGTTTCTAGCATGACACTTGTGAAGGCTAACTGATCTCTTTTATTCATGCGATCCAACAGTTGCATGTAGGAAAATGTGGGTGGAAGATTTCAGTGTGGATGTTAGAGTACGAGATTAATAGAAGAAGCTTCAATGGTTTCTTTTTACTCAGATTTTCTGCTCAAAATTTCATATAAGAGTACACTTAGATTCAAGACTCAAAATCCTTAAGGAGTCAATGAAGATATTTAAAATTAATGTATAAATGTATTAGAAATAGGTAAATAAAGACCAGAAATGGCAAAGGAAATGCATACTGGAGAGGGGGTTGGTGGGGATGCTGTTCTGAAATAAGCTTTCTGTAATGGCCATACTGTCTCTCCAACTCAAGTGTCTAGTGAAATTAGTAGAGGACTGCTGTATTATTAGCAGTAAAACACTGGACCAAATTCAGAGTGATACTTCTTTCCTTAGGTTGTAATATTCACTGTTTCCTGACCTAGGGAATTAATTAGTAGGGTCATAAGTGCTATTCCCTTGTAAGCATTTCCCTTCTGAGTTTGTCTGCATTTACATGTGGTACTTATTGCTAGAGCAGTAAGTTCCATGAAACTATTTTTAAGGATATGAAGGCTATCCTTTATTATTTTATTTACTGCAAAAGTTTCCTCTCATGCTAATTTTTTGCATCATGAAACAGTGAGCTCTTATTCCCTTTCCATCTTTGCCATGGCAGTCACGATTATATGTGCTTGCACAATCTCCTCAGACATGCCTTTTCCAGACTGAGGCATTTCCATTGTTTTAGTCAATCCCATTACAGAATCTGTTGTATATTTTTGGTATCTATTCTTTCCCTTCTCCATACATTTCTGCTGCACCGTGTCTTTTCTGAGAAGCAGTAACTCTGGTTCCAAAAGCTACGTTGACATTTCATAATTTTACAATATTTATTCCTTTCCTATTCAATCTGGTTTTTCTTTTGTTTTAGACTAATTTGAGTGGTATTGCAGCCAGGCTTACTGCTCTTAATTTCCCCAGTCCATATCCAGTCTCTTGGGAAATACATTTTTTTGGTCAGAATTCCTACTTATTGCACTAGTAATAGGGCCAGTTTAAAGGCTAATTCATTCACTTTACTTACTCTTTGAATTTGCATTTGAGTTGTTCAGCTCTTGTATAACTGCTGTTGAGTTGTAGTAATCTTTTTTTATTCATTTTATTGATTATTTTCCAAAGCCTCTTTTACTAATGCTTTCACTGAGACAGCCACTTATTTGATGCCAGGGAAAACCCAACCAAAACCAAAACAGTGGTTTAGATGTCACTCAAGCTCCTTGGTAGATTGATGCAGAGAATTAATTTAATTGCTTGTTTTATTTTTTCTCTTACAGCCTTATGTTCTTTGAGTATTTCTTTTACATGCTGATAATCTTTTGGCCCTGCAGGCTCCCACTAGTACCAGATACTCTTGTTTTTCAAGATTTTTATGTCTCAAAATGTTCTTTGGCCTGACTTTACATTTAACATGTTAAAATTTATGCTCATCTCTGTTTTCTTTAGTTGTGTACAGATTTCACTTTTTAAAGAACGCATTGGGAAAAATTATTTTTGCCAGTTTCTAACTGTTAAAAAGCCAGGTTACTGTTGGTCCTTCATGTGTCATACATATTCAAACTTATGTTTTATGATAGTGTTTATGAAAATTTAAATCATGCTTTAAAAGACAAAACATCTCCATTTAGTTTCAGTTTACTAATTTAGATACTTACATCCATAGCTGCTATGTTTGAAGTGAATGCTACTATGTTAATGCTTTAATCTATTAACCCCAATTATCTTTTTTCTTCATTAGAACACCATGTATCACCTCCTATGTAGTTTTTTTCATTTCTATAGTAGAATGTATTCAAGTAATCATTTTTAACACAATTTCCAAGTTGCCTGGCATTTCAGTGTCCTCATTTGTAATGACTTAATTAATTTGAATTATTTTTTAATGCTGTCACCTCGGAGGTGTCAAGTGAAAGTATTTGTTTCCTTAAAAAAAAAAGAGAGTCATTATTTTTACTGAGAAGAGAGATTGCCTGTGATAGGTGACTGTGCTTCTTTTCCTCTTTCCACTGGAACTTTGAGAGGCCATTGCTCAAATACCTCCTTTTCAGATAACTTGTACTGCCATTTGCTCACAAAAGGAGTTCCAGTTCCTTAAAACACAAACAGATTCACTATCCTTTTCCATCTCTCTGATTTCCTTTTTACTGGAGACCTAGATCCCATGTTTCTGCTTTTGTTTCTATTAATAGTTCATGCACCCTTAAAAGAAAAACAAATTCCTGCCTATAGGAAGTACAGATTGAGTACATGGAGATTTCCTAACCTGGACACACCAAGATCAAAGGGAGAAACCTAGTTCCTGATTTTATCCTGGCTTTTATATATCATCCAATCAATTACCTCAATACCATTAAGCTAAAAGTACAGCAAATAGAAGTTTTGGGAAGATGAGAGACTAATTTGGAGCAAGATATAACTCCACAGGCATGAATTCCTCTCTTCAGACATGGAGTAAGGAATCTTTGAAAAATAAAGGTATATAAACAATAATGAAATATTCAGCACTAAATAAGCATGCAAATACATGCTTAGTTTCTGAACTATTTCAAAGAATGCCAAAGGAAGCTCTGAGATATTTTTTGCATTCAATTTTCCTCCTTTGTATCCTGTGAAAATTAGTAAGATTTGCTGGCCAAGCCAAACCATCTCCCCCATTGTTCCTGTACCTCCTATGTCTCATGAAAAGCCAAAACTCACAACATCTGGTTAACAAACAGTTTGTTATATAGACATTAACAGGTTATCTGTACAGTATCTGGGCTTGTTTGCTAAAAATAGTCCTAATTGCAGTGAATTTTGTTATATGAATATATATTCATTTATCTTCCTGGATAATTTCAGCAAACAGGTAACATTTTAGCTTCATCAGTTCAGAGAAACTATACATAACAAACATCTCTTATAGTTTGGAACATTTGTGATATTTTTTCCTTTTTCTTTTTTGGTTTTTTTTTTTTTCTCCCCCAGAAAGATTTTTGTCATTTCTAATCACTTTGTTACTGTGAGGTTTTATTTGTTTTATATAATCACTATTTTGTTTATGCATTCAGTAGTAGCATTCTCAACCTAGAAGAAATAAATAGCAAAATGTCAGCTTCCTTGCATGAACATTCCCTCAAAATATATGTGTTGCACATAAAATCTCCTTTTTCAAAAGTCTTGAAATTTCAAATGTGTGTGAATCAACACAATGTTTTGCTTTCTAGATGATGAAAAGCATCATTATAAAAGATTGAAAGTGTAGTTTTTGCTGTTTTTTTTTTTTTCACTGTAGATATTTTCGAGCATTAATTGTTTGCACTTTGTGTTTTAAGAAGATGCAAAGTGGGGTTTTTTTTCTGTAATTTTCTCCTGAACTTTAAAGTAGTCACATTTCTAGTCACAACCTTTAGGTATCAGCACTATCATTGTTCAATTAATCTGCATTAGTTATAATATTTTATATATATACATACACACATATATACACACACACACACACACACACACACACACAGATAGATAGATATTCACTGTCTGCACTTTGGATGTGAAGTTGGGAAAATATCCATGAAAATTATGATTCCATTAAAAAAAGAAAAAGCTTTTTACCCTACCGTTTTCCAATCTGGTTTTTATCACCTTCATGTCCCTGGAAAGAGGTTTAAACCATCTATAGGATTCTCTTTCAGGTTATTTTGTATGTAACCAGTGTATGAATACCAACTTTCTTCATTAATTACAGTGACAGTAATGAGGTACTGTTTTCCTGTTTTCTCATGGCTGTCAGCTCACGAATGTTTTATTACTGATATTTTTCAGGATGCTATTATTAATGGAAATTTGTGACTGTTCACTCATGCTTGTCCTTAACTTTAGCTGTTAGTAATGAAAACTTTCTCAATCAATTCACAAACTGCAGTTTTGCTGATGCTGCTCATTTCGTGCTATGAATTTCTGCCAACGCTAAGCTTGTGAAGCCCTGAGCTAATTGACTTTCCAATTTCACAATTGAAGTAATATTGTGCCAAATTTCTTGGAACATTATTTTATAGAAGTTCGTGCACGAAATTGACCCACATGAGTTGTTTGCCATCTGTTAATAAAACCAGAGCAAACAAACCACAAACCAGAAGTAAAAGAAATTTACAATATCCTTCATGCAGAAGTTGACAAGTTGGCATGCAAGAGCACCATAGAGAAGCTTACATTGAGAATCACACTTTTAACGACACTGTAGGCTAAGGAAGAAAGAAAAACTTGTAGTAAAAGTTATAGAATAAAGTATGCTAGGAAATTCTTCCTACTACACACCTTTTCTTGTTTCCTCACCAAATCAAACATGTCCTGTGGTTTTGTTTCATGGAAGACATTGTACATATCCCCAAAGGTTACAATGGGTGTAGCAAAGTTTTACAAACAATATTTCCAGCTGGAATGAAAATAGAAGATGCAGAGATACAAAATTTTATCTCTTAGAAACATAAATGCCAATTTTGACAGGCTTTTTTAATTTAAGTGATATAGTCAGCTGAAGAAGAGTTTGCCACACAGGCAGGCTTACACTTTTAATGTGCATAGTAACATCTACAATACAGTGATAAATAATAGCAAATGAGAATCAGATTATTTGCTTGGTTTTTCTGTAAAAAATATCCCATCGCTTCACTTTTACTTTGTCCTTTTTCCTTTGACATTTCCACCAAGCACTTAACAGTCTTTTTCTTTTCCTGATTTACAAGGAAATTTTCAAATGTGCCTTGCATCAGCTTGTAGCAAGTCGGCATATTTGAATTTGCAAATTAAGGTTAAAACTTCTACTGTAGCATGTTTTTGAAGGCTAAATTGGGAATTTTTCTAAACAATGGAAAAGTATAATTTCATCTCTGGCTTCTGCAGTGAAATGCCAAATTTTAGAGCTAGTTTCACTGGCTTTCCCTTGAGAGGCTTAGATTGCTCAGACTGGGTTCCAAAATATGCTGACTGTGGAGTGGCTATAAGGGCTCAGAAAAGAAAATTGTAGCATAAGAACAGTCCTTCTCAATTGAAGGGTTATTCAGAAACATAGCTTAACAGAGTTTAGTTGGAAAAAGCATTTTAAATCCATCCAAAATGAAAATCACCCTTTTCTCTTCTAAAAAAGTCAATTGCTAGGTTTTCTGTTACAGTATCCTGAAGAAAACTTTTCTTTGAAGATCCAGTCGTGACTCTCCTGTATCATAGGTGTCGCAATATCTGCACAATCAAATATAAGAATAGGAAAGAACAGTTCCTATATTTTGTTCTTCCTTAATTGTAAGGAAGAAAAAGGTGTACTTCTGTCTGTACACTTGTTACTTTTTTTCTTATTGGAAACTGGAATGGGCCTTGAGGTTTGTCTTGCCCAGGTCCAGTGACTCTGTAGGATCAGGTGTTCCAAGGAATTCCCTAATGTTTCTCTAACTTGTTTAGAAACAGCCTTTTAGTCACTGTATTTTAGTACTTTATGATCAGTTTATTTATTTTAGGACTGAGAGACTTACAGGTTTTTTTAAGTCATAGGTGTGGACGTATGCACTCATTGCATTCAAGATTTTCAGTTGGAAACTAAGTATTTACTTGGATCTGCTTTTAATAGTACTTTTTTAAATTCTATTTTTTTGTTTACTTATCTTGATGTTGTTGATGGCATTTTCTTTTATTTTTTATGGTGTGATGTTATCTTATATTTGCTATGCCTTCCAGCTTGGTTTTAAAAGATATATGAATAGATTTGTAAGATGAGGCAGTGTCAGGAATGATATTTTATTTTTTGATGTCAGAAGAATTTATAAACAAAGCCATTTACCTACAGGAAAGTGATAAATGGTTGTCACTGACTTTTGGTTGAGAATGAACAGTATGCACAGTGGTATTCCTCAACAACTTTCAAAAGGGAGTCTAGTCAATGAATAAATATACTTCTGCATGTTTGCATTCTCTCCTTTCAATGTCATTGCCTTCAGTCTTGTCAAATTCTGCAAAAGGTAACGTTTAGCACAAGAAGGCATTTGAAGAAAAAAATAAATTACTGCACAAAACGGGATGTTGCTTCTTTAGAATTGTCATGGACACAAAACTCAGCCACTGTTTTGTCATAAGTTGTGCTACAAATCTTGACTAAATACAAAGCTTGAAGTTTTCATTTTTTTTTAATGTTCCTTTCAAGACTTTTGCCAAGAGCAGAGAAGCAACTGCTTGAGACTGACCCAGTTTATAATCAGAAAGTGTGTTATGGGTCATAAGAATAACAAGTGCTCTATCCCAGCTGTTTTTCCCCATCAGTGCCCATAAGCTGATATGCAGTGAGCACTAAAAGCAAAACAAATTTATGTGTTTTTCACAACCAGTGTCCCAGCTTCCAGTGGTTTCTCTGCTTGGTGGTTCTTAAGAGATCCTTCTTCCAGTACCTGTCCAGTCTTTCCTTGAGTCCACTGCTATATTTGCATCTGCAATACTCTTTGCCAAAAATACATGCATGGCTTCCTCCCCACTTCCAAACAAACCATCTCCTGTGACTTATTTAAATCTGTATCTTGCTCTCTTCATTTCATACCCTCAGTTCCTCTATTAGGATAGTTGGTTAATAATTTACCCCCAGCTCTCTCACACCACATTGCTTTTTGATCTAAGACATCTGTGCTTCATTCGCCTTCCCTGCTGGCCTCTCCACCCCTTCTCCAGGCTGAAGAGGCCTTTTTGCTCCTCTGACATGAGATGTTTTGTACTTTTTCCTCTCTGACCCTTCCTATTCTCCCTCTTTGAGAGGAATGAAAGGTGGGGTGAGCTCAAGTGTGGGTAAATCATGGTCAAAGTGGCACAAAAATGCTCTCCATTTTTCTTTGTTGCTTTTGTGACCAACCTTAGCACTTGATTTACTCTTCTGACAGCTGCTGAGGACTGAGCAGTTGTTTTTAGAGAGCTCTCTATACTGTGCTGAGGCTTGAAGCCCCTCTTTTCCTAAAATAGATGGTCCTGATTTCCAGACTTGTGTTTACTGATGTGTTTCTGTGCTGCGATTTCCCCCAGCATCAAAATCTTTAGGAAACCCAAAAACATACTAAAAATTAATTAAATATGGACAGTTATACTAAGGTAAATAGCCCTTGTATTTTAGTGTGTATGTTATCTTCTCCCTCTATCATAATGTGAAGTCACTGTATACGCTCTTTAGTCATGCACCTCGTTTCTTCTGAAATGCAGCTTCATTACAGGGACATTAAAATGCATTAATGACATGAGCTATATGCCTATATCCAAGTTCAAACTTCTTATCTCATTAGAACTGGAAAAAATTGGCAGAAAACTTCACAATTCAAATAAATCTTTCTATTCTTTTTAAAGAGAATGGGTTGCTACGTTCATCCTCTAAGATCAATGAATTAAATATGGGTTCAGTATAAATTCTGTGCCCTCCTAATCAAATGATATTCATCTATTGCATAAGAAATTAATGCAAATTCAGTGTCTCAGGTAAAGATAGTAACCATAATTCTGTGGTTTAGATAGATAGAATATTCTTATTTTCTCTAAATGATGATACAGTGAATTAGCTGAAAAAGTTATGGTTTTGGATTGGTCTATTGTGAACTCTTTTCTTCACATAAAAAAAAAGTAAGATTTTCTCCCCCCAAGCAGAAATGGTTTAGATAAGAGAAATAGCATACGGGAATGTACATATTCAGACAGCTAATAATTTTTGAAGGAAATATCTATGTAATTCCAATAAAAATTCCTTGTACTCCCAAATTTGCTATTGCAATTCAAAATCCAAATTCAGGTGCTGATGCCTACACATGAGAATATATTTTATGTATAAATAACGTAATTGTAGCAGACTGCTCAAAAGACAGGAATTTTTTCCCTATTTCTGTTGTTCAGTGAAGCAATAAGCAGCAGCAATCATTCTCTCAAGAAAGATAAAACGAGTAAAATCCTGTGTACCTTTAAAATAATTGGCTTTGTGTTTGTGCATGCATAGCAGCCAAGGACTTAATGAAAACTTTTAAATCTTTCATTCATACAGCCTCATAGAGTGTAAACAACCAGGTAGAAGACTTTGATAGACTGCCTCATTATAGTGGTGCCTGTGCCATTTAATCACAAAGCAAAGGCAAGCCAGTGGCCTCTTACAGTGTAGAATGTAATTTTTCTAATTGAAAACTATTTTGCACAAGCCAAACTCAATTGCTTTAAAAATAAAAGCTGAGGCACCTATTCCAACCTACTTATATTGACCCATATATATTTTCCTTACAACTCAGGATGGATATGCCTGGATGATACTTAAACCTGTCAAAATATTAGCATACAACACAAAGTTTATTTATAAAAAAAATTAGCTTTGACTATGGAAGTTCTTCATAATTTCTCTCTCTTCCTTTTTTATTTTGTCATAATGAGCATAAACAAAATCTCCATCTTTGGTGCAGCTGTTGGGCTTTCTTTGTAAATTTTCTAGAACTCTGCATTTTTTCAAAATACAGGCCAAAATTTCAAAATACAGGTAAAAATGTGTTATAATCAGATACAATTTAAAATTCTATATTAAAAGTATTTGGGTTTTGATACAAACTGTTTTATCATCTGCATTTTAAGAATGAAGTCAATTTGAAGATATTAGTCAAATCCATTGTGTAATGCTGTCTTATCATAGCCTTTATTTTTTTATTTTCAATCTTCATTTAAAAGTACCTTGTTTACAGCAACATTTGAATATTTTCTAACTACTAAATAATTTGTGTCTTCTTAATCATGAACCTGCTCTATCTTAATTATAATACTTCATCTTACCGGTATAATTAAACTGTAAGAAAATATGTAATTAAACCTTCCCTGATGGAATACAATTTAAAATTGTCCTGGTTTAGCACCAGCCAGCAGCTAAGCCACACACAACCACGCACACACTTTTCCCAGTGGGACAAGGGAGAGAATCAGAAGGGTAAAAGAGCAGAAACCTGTGGATTGAGATAAAAATACTTTAATAGGCTAAGCAAAAGCAGTGAGGGCAAGCAAACTAAAACAAGGGATGAATCCACAGCACCTCATAGACAGGTAGGTGTTCAGCCATCCTCTGAAACCAGGGCCCCATGACACGTAATGATTACTGGGGAAGACAGAGTCACTCCAAACATCTCTGTTCCCTGTTCCTCTTTCTTCTGCCAGCTCTATATGCTGAGCATGACACCATATGGTCTGGAATGTCCCTTGGGTCAGCTGGGGTCACCTGTCCTGGCTGTGTTCTCTCCCAGCTCCTTGTGCACCCCAGCTGCCTCACTAGTGAGGTGGGGTGAGGAGCAGAAGAGGCCATGACTCTGTGTAAATGGTGCTCAGCGGTGATGAGAATATCAGCTGTTTGCAGCACAGATCCAAAACAGCCCCACAGCAGCAACTGTGGAGGAAATTAGCTTTGTCCCAGAAAAACCAGCACAGCAATATAATACTTAGCAGGTAGAACCTCTCATTAAGTTACACACCATTTTGTTAGTAGTGTGAGTGTCTTCTATGTATATTGTTATCTTTTGGGTTTTGGGGTTTTTTAAAGAGGGATATAAATACTGGACTACAAAGTTTTCAAAGCCTGTTCGGCATAAATAACTTTATACAAATGTATACAGTTCTTCAGAACAAGAGTGGAATTCTATGCTATGAAGAACTGTAATGACAGTCTGTGCAAGAACTTAACATTCCAAAATGCTTGTCAAAGTGAGACCAAAGAGTCTTGAACTGTCAGCTTTCTGCACAGAGATGGATTCTGCCCTACAATTACAGCAGGTTGAAGCACGAATTACTTCTGCCATGACATTTTCTTGCATTTTAGGTGAAGGTTTGAGTCAGCAGATATTTGCACAGCTCTAGCTGCTTTTTACAGTCAATCTCACTGAAGCTAAATGGAGCCTGCTTATGTCTGTCAAGAGATTCTGTATGCAAATACATGTATATGAGAAGAATAAGGTAGCTAGATAGACTGAGTGATGATATTGACAGGGACCTTCTCTACGGCTTCCATTGTCTGAGGTGAAATAGGAAATACAGATACTTTTTCAGGTATTGAAACTGTTCAATGTTATTAACTTGATACTTAATAAATTAACTAACCATGTGTCAAAGGGAAGCAGAAAAATACACGGCAGAAGTCCTTTATGCAGTTACAGCAGGAGAAAGAGTGTCTGTGAACACCAAATGCTGTCGGTGAGATAAACCTTCTGCTGCAGAGGTGACGTGTAAAATATGCAGAAGCTACCCCAGGTCAGAGTAAATCAAATTGATGAAGTAATCCGGTTGCCATCTCTACTTTTCATTTTGACTAATTAGATGCCTAACTAAAAGCCAGTACAATTTACATAGTCATTTTTCCTTGATGTTGTCTTTGTTTTGCTGATTCTTTAAAGAAGATACCCAGTGAGCTATAAATTCTATGTATTCTTCCTCAAGGCTTGTCTGTTGTGAATAGACACTCAACATTTTTATTTCATCTGGACCTAAGTTTCACAGGACAGAGTAAGTAATTTCAAATGCAGGAAGCCAACAGTTCCTTTGCTGTATTTTACTTTCTACTATACGCATCATTTTTTAAAATTATGTGCATTTTTTATTATTTTTAATTGTAGCTTAAAACTATGTAGGAAACATGATGCCAGTTTCTGGACTGGACTCACAGAAGTTGGCACAGTCATTCTTTGTCCTGTCCTGGAAAATCTGCATTTTTCAGTTTCAGTGAAGAGATTTGTGGCTTGTGTCATGATAAACCAGAGTCCTAATAGTTGTCATTTATCATCCAAAGAGGGACATGGATCTGAAGAACAAGATGATTCATATTAACTCTTCAGAAAAATGAAACTTGACTTTTCCTTCCTTTTCTTTAGGAAACCATACTCATAAGCTCTATAGACTAAAACTCTTGGAGGGTCAACCTTTCTTAGAAGGTTTCAGGGTTTCTAACCCCTTCTTAGAGGGTTTTCTCTGCTTACAAACAATAAGGACTTGATTGTGTTCTTCTAGAATAAATGGAAGGTTGATTTAAATGGAGATCGTGCAAAAATAAAAATCACATCCTTATGCAAGAGACTAAAGGAAAACTACTGAATAGTTTGAATGCTTAAAACCTATATGAAAACCCAAGAAAAACTTCAAATTTACTACTTGGAAAAAAATTAGATTTCAAATTTGGCTGGTTTTGTTTGCTTATTTACCTTATAAAAGACTACTGAAATTAAATGATTAAATGAAGACATTTATGGAACTGACAATACAACAATTAGAGGTCAGCTGGAAAGTTTCTCCTAATATTAGTCTTAAAGAAATACAGTTCTTTTAGGAATTATGTTTGCATAAGGAATTAAAGAATGGCTGTAAATTGGTGTTTCTAATTAAAAATTTGATTCCAAAAAAATTGTTGGTTTAGGCATGGAAAGAAATACTTAATTTATATTTTTTTCCTGTCCTGTATTTCCTTTCCAAAATTCATCCCTCGTAATACCAACTTCAGTTTCACAAAGAGATGCATATTTCTGGGGGAGTCACACAACAGTGTGTAAGATTCTGACCTTTGGAGAAAATGGTAGCAGCCTGAAATGCAACTTAAATGCAGCAGAAGCAGCTCATCACCAGTGGGAATTAATTCTGAATGTCTGTTTGGAAAGTGAGAGATTTCCAGTTGTTTACTTCAAAACTATATAACTTTAAAAATCTCCAGTTTTTATCTGTTTTGAAGCTACAACACTTTGCTAGTTTGCTCTTTGCATAAGTTAGTGCTTATTTCACAAAACAAAGATATATCTGCAATAACTGAGATGACCAAAGGCCACAGGCCTGTTCACCCAGATGTTAATACTAAGAAATCTGGTTAATTGAATTTGTAACTCTCCTTGTTATTGTCTTCCTTCTTATAGTGGTTACCTGCACAGCTGCTGTAGGTATTATAGAAACTGCAATAATTTTTTGTACACGCCAAAATGGTTGTCTCAGATTCTGAGTACAGCCATACTAATTATTGTAACTGTATTTTATCTGTTAAAAATCCCTCTTTAAGATAAGAAAACATAAGCTTTCAGAGTTTAAAAAATGGTATTGCCTTTTTACTTCCTTGGGATTTTTAGTTCTAGTGAAATTAGAGATTTAAAGTTTTATGCAAGCACGTAATCATCCATATTCAGTGATTTGGCAGAAGCACAGTGAAAAGTAGGGATCATTCCACCATCCTGTCTCTTCTCAAAGCATGGCTTGGGTAGATCTCTTATACCAAATTACATAAGCATCTTTGTTGTATTTTTTAAATCTTCTGCTTCTTTGCTGACATTGCTTAAAGGTGTGCTAATTACTGTCACTTGCTGTAATACTGGACACCTGTGAGCTTGGAATTAGGCAAAGACAACCAATTCATTTTATGTAGGGCACTGAACAGGGAGCAGATGGTAATAAGCTTCAGTCAACATCAAGCTGGAGAGGATTCACACCACCAAGCTAGATGTGGAAAACTCAAAATCCTTTGGCTAATCCCATGAGCCAGCCTTTCTCCCTAATTGTGTCTTTCCATAAGAAGATGTACTTTACATGTTCCAGTCTCAGCTGAATGAACAAACATGATTTAATGTACTGACTGTAGGATTTTACTAATCTATTTATTAGTTCCCCTTTCAAGGGAACTTATAATGATGTGTTTTCACTTAAAGCAATTAGAATGTATTTTTAACAGGGGAAATGACTTAGATTATAATTACAGAGCATTATGCTGCACTTTTAATGATTTTGCTCTTTAGAAAAATGAACAGTGAGAATCATTTTGCATAAAGTTATTACTTTGCTCTAACAACCTAATACTAAACTTCCTTCTCAGGCTGTTGGATGACCACAACCGTTGGATCAGGGATATCTTAGACTGAAATAAAAAAGAAGAACATGAATGAACATTTACAATTGCATCTGTAGCAGCTGAATATTTGAGCCTTTGTATAGTTTTGAGGCACAACCAAAGCTAATTTTTGAAGATTTTGGTGCTGTTTTTCACATTTATGGTTCCCATTGTTGAATGTTCTAAAACAGAAAATTAAATCTAGTGCTATAGCAGCAACAAATGTCTGAGACAGTAAAAGCAAGCATGCCTTGTCCTATATGTTCAACAGACAGCAAAAATAAAGCAAAATAAAGGACAAATGCAATTCTGCCCATTTGCCAGGAAGAAATTATGTGACACAAGGGCTTGGCATAGACTTGGTTTAGTCTCATGAGAAAAGTGTGCAATCACAAAATAGAAATGGAGCATGACAGATAGGTCTTCAGCCTTCTGCATCCAGTGGTTTGTTTTGCATTGTGTGATGGGGGAAGTGGCAGCTGCTGTGAAGTCTGGACCAGTACTACAAGAAAATTTCATCCCTTTTCTTCTCAGCTGCAGTGTAGACTCCTCTTAGAAGGCTATTTGGCTGAGCAGTTTTTGCAGTGTTTTTTCTCAAAGTGCATTAAGGAAGCTATATACATTTTCCTAACCCTGAGTCTTTCAGCCAGCATAGAAATTACTGAAATAATTGATAGTCAATAAAAGAGATGTCTCACGTTAGTGAGGTTATCTCAATCAATCCTCTGTACAGAGACCTAACTGAAAAGTGAACTATTATTCTTCTCTTTAATTCTCTGAAACTACCTCACATCAACAAACATTCCTAGGCCCCCTCCTGTGGAAGGTAATTTTCTAAAAGCATGCAAATAAAAAGCAGAAATGGCACTGTGCTGTAAAAGTGAGACAGAATAGGAAAAGGTTAGATTATGGATTTACAGTCAAATGGTTGGAAACATTAGTCCTTTGACAGTATTGCTGTAATCTCTTAGGTAAATACTTACACTTCTTAGAAATTTCACTGCACAGTGTACATTATTAAAGGGTGCTTTGGTGATTTGTGCAGTCTGAAAGGAGGGAAGGTATTTCAATTGGAGGACTAGGTATTTCAATTAAGAAAAGGGGGACAGCTGCTCACTGCTTTCCTAGACAGGAAATGCATTGGAAATAAGTGGGATGAGTTGGTAAAGTTTGGACCTTGAATGCATGTCTGAAGTATGGGCCTGGGTGCAATGAGAACAAAAGTAATGAAATTGAACAAGTTCTTAGTGCAGTGAAACTGGACGAAATAGGAGGCTGAGGTGTGGGGAGAAGTAGAGCTCAGCAGATAAGGGGAATAGGAAGGGTACAATAAACAAGTTGATTCATAACACAGCTCAGATCTCTTGCAGACATGTTTCTGATAAGTTAAAAATAAATTTTAGCTTCACATAAAGTTTTTGTTGAGGTTCCATCACTATCAGATAAAATATGGGTTGTAAATTATGACCTACCTGCATCTCAAAATACTTGAGCCATCATACCAGTTCTCTTTTTCTCCACAGAGGTAGATACCAGACACTGTGAATCAAAGAACCAATCAGGAGTTTGTGTGATACATAATACTGGAAGATGATCCATGTTGTTCTTTAGCCTTCTTCTGACTCTTATTTTGGTTAAAGACCCATCTTATAATGTAGGTCTTTCCTTTAATCACAGCAGTTTTTTAAATGCTCTAGGTGTGGGATGTCTGCTTAAGATGAACTGGCTGGGTGCCACTAGAAACATTTGGCTCTTGTAAAAGTCTATCAAGACTCAACGTTTTCGTTGTGAATCCCTGAAAGAGTTACAGGATTTGAGAAAAAAGCTGATGCTGGCCCTTGGGGTATGTGGGTGAGCTGGGGTTTTTAAGATGTGAGTGAAGAACGAGGAAAGCATGGGGGTTTGATTCAGGGCAGTTCTGTCAAAGATTGGGTGACTCTGGAAGACAGAGCATGTGTTCAATGCGTCATTAATTTTTCCTCCTTTTGCTTTTTACTTTCCTATCACAAGGCTGCTGTTCTGTAGGCAGCTTGTCAATGTACAATATATTTGAAATTCTCTGATAGGAGCAGAGTGACTAATTGGCTTGACTGTATTGAAGGCATAACAGTTTGTAGTCAAATTATTTCTTTTGTCAGCTTTAAGATCTGTTCTGAGAAATATACTGTATGGGGCATTCTTGGAAAAAACATTCTAAAATTTCATCAGAGTTCTGTATCTTGCTAAAAAAGATTCTATTATAGAGTGCTTTTTTTGCTTGTTTTCTCTTCATGAATTATGACCATTATTAATGTGGTAGCTTTTTTCCAGAGCTTTTTTGTTTGTTAACCAGTAGTGAAACCTATGCTGTTGTGAATATGAATTTACTATTAGTGTTGTTTAGTAAGAAATAAAAGGTGGCAGTAGGCAAAAGATTTTCAATCAACTTCATGTCTAAAACACAGTGTACATTGTATTCCTCTATCCTCTGAAGGCTTTATATTGAGTACTGCGGTGGTAAGGCATGTGAAGGGTTCATCCTTTATTTGGAAAATTTGTGTTTTCATACAAATGGTATAAAGAATGGGAATTGACATTAAAATCAAGTGCCTATTGTGAAGTATACATCCATTTACTGTTTGAGATTTAGTGGAAGTAACCAAGGAACTTTGATGTTATGATTGATTTAAAAAAAAAAAAAAAAAAAAAG